>CM053752.1:72466769-72490200 GCA_028658305.1 Pachyuromys duprasi | reverse complement strand
CGTGCAAGGCAAGCGCTTTACTGGCTGACCTATCTCCCTACACTCCTTGCTAATACAATTTCTCTCCACTCCCCGTTCGTGGCAATGGCAAATGTTCTCTTCATTCTAATGAACGCTAGCTAGCATTTATGAATTTGTGCGAGAAGCGCTGGTTCCCACGGCTTTCCTCACAGCCTCTTAGCTTTTCTTATCTCAAACATTTCAATGCAGTGCATACTTACTATGTGCCAGGCTGTGTGTAAGGTGTGAGAGATAGGCATGAATGAGAGACACCTTCTTGCAAATTTAGTGAAAAAAATCTAGCTTGGGGTAGATAGTTAACTATTGGCTAATATTATTGGTATCCTTTGAACTTTATTCATGAACATGAGTGTAGTCTGAATTCAAAATGGTTTTTATTTTTAATTATGTATATATGTGTGTGGGTTTGTGCTTGAGGTGGGGTGTTAGATCCCGGGAGCTAGAATGATAGGTGGTTGTGAGCTACCTCAAGTGTGTGCTGGGAATTGAACTCGGATCCTCTTCAAGGGCACTGAAGAGGCATCTATCCAGCCATGACAGTTCTCTAAAATCCAAAACAACCTCTTCTGTTTTGGGGAAAAACAGGGATCCTCTATGTACTTTGGCATCAGGTGAAATAACTCCCGGAAATTGCAAAAGCTCAGCTACAAATGGCCATGGATGCACTTGATGCCAAAACATTCCAGAAGAATCAATAACTTTAAAAGCAAAAAAATCAGACCCTTTAAGAGTATGTTTATTTTTATGTGTATGGGCATTTTGCCTGCATGCATGTCTGTGCCTGGTGCCTGCAGCGGCCAGAAGAGGCCACTGCATCGCCTCAGGCTGGAGTTATAGATGGCCATGAGCCACCATGGGCTGACGAATCTGTGTTAGATCCCTTGGAACTGGAGTAAGAGAAGGTCACCATGTGGGTGCTGGGAACTGAATCCAGGTCTTTCAGAAGAACAGCTAGTGTTCTTAAGCTAATCTCTCCAGGCCTCTCAAATTGGAACTTTTAAAGCCTTTCTTATTTATTCATTCATTTAGGTTTTATTTTATTTTATTTTTTTGAGACAGGGTCTCACTATATAGCCTTGGCTATCCTGGAACTCACTATGTAGAGCAGGCTGGCCTTGAACTGACAGGTGTCTACCTGCCTCTGCCTCCCAAGTGCTGGGATTAAAGGCGTGCACCACTACACATGGCTCCAGTCCTTATTTTTAATTTATGTGTGTGTATAAATGTTTGTGTGTGCATGCATAGGTTTGAGTGTTTGTAGACGTGTGTGTGTGTATGTGTGTGTGTACCTCAGCGATCAATACTGGCTATCCTTTTCAGTTGCTCTCTACCTTGTATTTTGAGATGGGGTCTCTCATTGAACTTGGAGCTCACTGATTTGTCCAGATTGGTTGGCTGTCAACCCCAGGAGCTTCCTGTCTCTGGCTCCCGAGTACCGGAATTACAGGCACATGCTGCCGAGCTGCCTTTTTAACATGGGTGTTAGGGATCTGAACTCGGGTCTTCCCGCTTGTATCATAGGCACTCTGAGGACATAGGCGCCTGTCAGCCCACGGCTCTCTTTAAAGATCACAGCATACCTTCACGAGCTCCACGGCTTCAGGGGCAAAATCACAGCAATAAAGAAAGGCTCCTGGGATGTTCCTATGCAGATGGAAAAGACATTCAAATCCAGAGTCAACCATGTTCAAACTAGAGAGGAGAAGGAAGACCAGGTATGACAAACACTTGTCACTACAGGGTACCTTGGAAACCCCTGTTCTGGGCTGAAGGAGCCCCTGCCTTATTTCTTAGCACACCCCCATGTTGTTCTTCTTCCTTTCTTCTCCCTGTCACCCAGTGTGCCTTCAACTGCCCACATCTGCCCTCTCCAAGCCCCTCAGAACCCTGTACCCTCCATTCTTCCTTTATTTACAGTGTGTTTGGCTTTTGAACCTTTCCAGACAGCTACTCTGATGCTCTGACAGGATAGAAACACATATAGTTTCATAATGGCGACTGACATAATTTTTGAAGGGGAATTAAACTGTAGTATACAAATTCTTGGTTATCTTTTCTAGGTATTGTCAGGCATTTGTAGAACCTAATGGATATACCAAGAGTAAGAATATAAAGTAGGAAATGAAGTTACCTAATTAAATACTGAGATTGTGGGGTTAGAAGCCTAATGAACCTGTATCGAAATCCTGGATTTGTCATTTATTCGTGAATTTGATTTAACATCTCTGAAAATCAGTTTCTTTATTTACAGTATGCTAATAAAAATTCTTTCATTTATTTATTTTATAGAGGAATGTTTACCCATATAGAAATCTTGACTAATTTGGCCTCCAAACGTAAGCATATTATATTTGGCCTTTACTTGAACTAAGGAATGACGGCTGGACTCTGCACTGTTTCTGAGCAGCAGACATTAGAATTCTGTGGGCCAATGCGTTGGTGGCCATCTTCTGTATATTGGCATCAAATGGTCTTTGTGCCATGCTGCTTAAAAAGGTCTGAATTGCTGAAAACAGGTGAATGTCACCACACAGCAATTGTACGAGTAAGTGTGAGCCTGGCTCTTGTGGACATGGCTGGTTTCATACAACTTGGAAAGGGGTCGGAGGATCAGCATCTCAAAGTGTCTAAGTTGAAAGTTTTGTAGGGACAGGTTGGCACTCTGAGAATCGGCATGGCAAAAGGGTTTAAGCGTAGGAATCAAATGCCAGGAATAAGAAGCACAGTGATCTAAGAGTCCAAATTGGCACATGGCAGGATGTACGGAGAGGTCTGAAGTACAAACTCTGACTCTTAACTATTCAAGAGACACTTCAGGCCAGTGGACTTCTAAGTAAATACAGATACAAGTGAGAATACAAATTTAGCAGCCTAGACTCAGATTACACTCTTAGAGGCTGCCTGCTGATAACTACTATCACTCATAATTAATCTATTAATTAACTGCGGCACTAGGATTCGCCTTCAACTTAAGATCTGTCCAAACAAGTAAAAGTTTAACAAATCGGGCTTGACTGTGAAAAGTCACCCAGCAGCATGTCAAGGTAAAAGACTGCAGTGCTGGCCTTTGCTTTCCTCTTCATTTATCTCATATAAAAAATGCTACTTTGCTGGACATCGTGGCACATGACTCTACTCCCAGGACTTGGGAGGCCCTGGCAATGTTCAAGGACAGTCTGGGCTACAGAGTAAGCTTCTCTCTCTCTCAAAAAAAAAAAAAAAAAAAAAAGAAAGAAAAAATCTTTGCACTTTATTCTAGCAGACACTTTGTAATCTTCCATAAAACCCAGATAGGTGTGACCTGTGGTCTACTGAGTGCTGTGTGCATATGACATGTGTTCAGTTAGCACTGGGACACATGTGTTATCCATGGCTAAGGATGAAAGGCCTCTAGGACCAGACTGCCCAAGCCCTAACACTTGGCTCCACCATTACTAAGTGATGTGTTGGGAGGAGGGTTTCTCAATCTGTCTGCAACTCTGTCTCTTTAGCTTTAAATAGAGTTGGGTGTGATGTGGGAGACAGTTGTGACAGACCATCTGAATGGATCGACATGGTAAGGTTTTTAGAGAGACTGACGCATGGCTCAGAAGAACGGGCAGTAAACAGTGTCAGCCATTATAGCTGTTGTTATCATCATCATCATCATCATTAAAGAAAACCTGCTTCTGCCTTCCAGGAACTTAAAACTAAAATGACCCTCTAACACTGTCTACATAATCCAGAATGCCTTTCCGGACTCAGTCCACCTCACTCATATGAGAAAGCCCTGCCATCTGCCTCTGAGTAGTGACTGCGCACCCCTGGATACAGAATAGTCTCGTGGTTAAAGGGAAGCACGCGCCGCGTGTCCTAGCAAGGTGGCGACCTGACCTCTGAGATGGAATTCCTACTGCATCAGCAAAGCAAGCTGAGGCCTTGTGGCTGCCTAATGACTTTCCAGAGTCTTTCTGAAAAGTCAGCTGCCTGCCTTGGCTCTTCTCCCGGTAACCTGCTGTACAAGTCACTACCACCGTCACACCAGCAGGACTGTCTTGGTGGCGGCTTGAGAATTAAATGATCCTTGGAGAATGATATGACCTCTCAATTCCATTGGTCTAATTATGGTAAAACATTCTGAAAACGTAACATATTAATCCTGGGGGTGAGGAAGCTTAATTCTCCCTGAGGAAGGCGGATCACTGGTTGGCTTTTAAAGATGAATTAATTTCCCCAGGTTATTAAGCACACCTGTAATCCCAGGAATGGGGGATGAAACAGAAGAACCTTGTTTGAGGCCAGCCTGATGTATACAGCAAGACCTTGCTGGATAAGGAAGATGCATAGGAAAAAAGAGGAAATGAGGAGGAGTGGGAAGAGAAGAGGACAGGGAAGGTAGAAACTCAGGGAGGTAAAAGTACAACTAACTAGTATGGAATCAGAGACTAATAATAAATATATATTGAGACTTGGCTATGTCATACTGTTAGGCTACCTGGAATATAAAAAAAATAGAGAATCAAGAAATTTAAAGAAAACACACTTAGTAATGTCTTGAGATCAGTCAGAGAATAGCACAAGCACTTGCCAGTGTGGGTATATATGCATAGTAGAAATTCCAGTATCACTAGGGGGAAAGGCCTGGTCATGTGATACAGGAGAACAGAAAATTTCATCTTAGAAGCTGGGAAAAGGCAGACAAGATAATAAGTACAAAAAGAGTAAGACCATCCTCATTATCAGCACCTGCCATGGCTGGCCACTGTAGCGGCTGGTAGACAACACTGGGGAAGCACAGTCTCTTAAATAAGGGGTAGGAAGGACCAGAGACTACCCGGATGCATCCAGAACCCAGGAGTGGCTTGATGCTTGGGTTGTGTTAGTAATTATTGAATCAAGGTGGTGGGTTTACAGAGATTTGCTGTGTTGCTCTCTGCTTTTCCTGATGCTTTTCTTATGAGACAGGGTTTCTCTGTGTAGCCTTGGCTGCCTGGACTTGCTTTGTAGACCAGGCTGGCCTCAAATTCAGAGATCTACCTGCCTCTGCCTTCCTGAGCACTGAGATTAAAGGCATGCACCACCATGAACTGGCTTGCTATTACATTTTTGTAACTGAAAGTTCAAAAGATCATATTGTTGGGGCTGGAGAGATGGCTCAGAGGTTAGGAGCACTGGTTGCCCTTCTAAAGGTCCTGAGTTCAACTCCCAGCAACCACATGGTGGCTCACAACTATCTGTAATGAGATCTGCCCTCTTCTGGTGTGCAGGTGTATGTGCAGACAGAACATTGTATACATAAAAAACAAATCTTAAAAAAAAATCAGATCATATTGTTGAGTTAAAAAAAATAATTTAAAAAATTGCACAGTAGCTATGCTAGATGATGAGAGAACCCCTCACCTCCTCCTGATGGAAGCTTTCTGAAATATGTTTATGCTGATTTTAGTGGGGTGAAAGGTATGATGTAAAAGTCATTGCGTAAAGTTGAAGAAAGAAAGACCTGGAGAGATAAGAGGAGGTAAAGGGTATGGATTTTTTTAAGAGACGGCCTTATCACAGAAACAAAAACACCAAGGCGGGGCTAAGAAGGACATCTGTGTTGCCCTCATCCATCTCTACTTTAATGCGGCTTGTGGTCAGCACCACCACTCCAGATGATTTTGAGTCTGGGCACAATTAGGTGACACACAAAGGGCGTGTGCTGGGTGCCACTCCAGCGATGCTGATAGCAGAAGATGAAGAGGGAAGTGTGTGCCTCGCGCTCAGTTCCCTGTGTAAGGTGCCATCTGGTACCCAGGAGGGCGACACCATGTCTGACGCTGAGCAAAGCACAGCCTGGTGGAAGGATGGAATCTCTTGCTCTTTTCTCCCTCTGCTCTCTACGTAAACACAAGTTTAAAAACTGCTTCAGACCCAGGGCTGTGGAATGCCTTTCCGGAACGTTCCCCACTCCGTGTGATGCTAGTTACTAAGAACGTGCCTTTTGAAACTTGCTTTACTCAGAGTCTTGGCATAGGTATGACAAGGTATTTCCAGAATTTTTCAACGTCCCATAAATATGTAAGATTTTGTAGGGGAAAACACTTAAAACTCACCGCAAGGTGTTCAGGATTGGAAAAACACTATTTCCAGCACCACAGCCAACCTAAAATTGAGAATAAACAAATGTGAATACATTACATTTCACTCACAATACTGGGTTTTCTATTTTAAAAAAAATAAGCGATTACTGGATTTCTGAGTATGGCAGAACGTGTGAAACTCAAAGGCCAGATGAAACAAGTCACAGGAGTAACTATCAAAGTCTGACTATGGAAACAGTTACAATTTTGAATTCACCAAGGCCTCTCCCA
Source organism: Pachyuromys duprasi (assembly GCA_028658305.1). Taxonomy (NCBI): domain Eukaryota; kingdom Metazoa; phylum Chordata; class Mammalia; order Rodentia; family Muridae; genus Pachyuromys; species Pachyuromys duprasi. Next base: position 72,483,847 of record CM053752.1, on the reverse strand, counting down.
ACTGAACTAGTAAATGGACAATGCATTGCGGGCTCTACAGCAGCAATAAAGCTTTGCAGTAACTACAACAGAGGGCAGTGGACAGAGTACACAAGAAGAGCACGTGACTTCTCAGTGTTTGAAGGACCATGAGGCATGTCAAGTGGTGAAAATCTTGGAAATTAAATCAGGCTTAAAGAGGGCCCTGGAACTCCAGGCCTGTTATTTTGGACACTCGGGAGGCTGAGGCGAGAGGACTGGGCTACAGAGTGGGTCCAAAGCCAGCCTGGGCAGCTTAGGGAGGCCCTGTCTCAAAATGTGCTGGGTTGTAGGACTCTGGCCTATCATGTGCAAGGGCCTTGGTTCAAACCCTAGTGTGGGAGTGGGAGAGAGCAGGAGAGCCAGAGAGATGTTGGGGGAGGGGATGTTGGGGGAGGGGTGGGGGAGGGGGGAGGGAGCTGGTCTTGAACATGTATGATAGATACTCTTGTTTCTGTCTCCTGAGTGCTGGGGCTGCAGGCAAGTGCCACCACACCTGGTACTATCAGTGTAACCTAAAACAGACTCTGATTTAAGAGTCTGAAAAATTCCAAATATTATAAACTAGTAAATCTAACCCAGGATGGGAAAAGGGAAGGCAGGTAAAGTCTACACCCAAAGACATTTGCTGAGAAAACAATTAAATGCCAGTGCTATATCAGCAGGTAAGTATAATAGTATGTCACAAAATACTGTGCAGCCGTGAGGATGTTTACAGACAACAATTACAGGGAGAAAACTACTTATGACATGACGTTAAATAGGGCAACACACGGTCTCAAAGCTCTCGCCCAGCCTAAACAACAGCAGAATAACTGTTAAATAACTTGTTCATTGGATTGTGGGTAACTGTATTTCTCTTCTGTGCTCTTTAGCAAATTCTCTGTAATCAACAACTATTACCTTAGGATCAGAATGACAGGATTTAGGTTCAAAAATGGAAAACCACTATCTACACAAGATTACAGCAAACTAAACACCTCACTTATTTTTATTTCACCCCACAAAAGGTAAAAAAAAAAAAAAAAAAAGCAAAGAGCAAAAATTAGGACCCAAAGTTAGAAATTACAGATTAAGAGAGAAAAAAAGGTAACAAAATGAAAATTAAAGCCACAGACTTAAAACTTGACTGATTAAAGATGTGAGTCCCTTAAGTACTGCTTACGTATGTAAGCACACTGAGCATTTAATTAGATCTGGTCTTCCCACCTGCACAATCTAGACCATTCATAAAACAGTATGGGGTGTGCTCTGTCATAATCTGCTACTTCCTGTCTTGTCCCTAGGGCACAGTACCTCTAGGATTCGGAAAGTGGCATTGCTGCCGGGAAATTGCTCTGCCTTCCCAGACCGTTTGCTGTGTTCTTCCAAGTCTAGGTTGGGAGAGTCAGACTTTCCTTTGCTCTGAGGTTCTGATGAGCTGGAATGCTCTTCACAGTGGCTTTCCGGTCCAGGCATTCTTGAGAGGTTGCTTCTGATTTGATCCCAGGATGGCTCTCTCTCCTTCTCCTTAGTAGTTTGATTATCAGGAAGAATTTCAGGAAATTCCCTCAACAGCCAATTACGATTCTTGAAAAACTTATTTTTATGTGTTTGGTAAAATGTGTCCCAGTATTTGTTAGCATCACTTTCAAACTTAACTAAAACAAAGAGGGGAAAAAAATCCATTTTACTATAAATTGTATTTCCTACTGACTGCTATTTTGATAACTAAAAACCTTTAGTTAAATGTTTAAGCCTAGTGTGGTGGCTTACACTTTTAATACCAGCACTTGGAGGGCGGAGGCAGGCAGATCTCTGAGCTCAAGACCAACTTTGTTCATACAGTGACTTCCAGGACAGCCAGGGCTACAGAGGGAAACCCTGTCTCAAAAAACAAAACAAAACAAACAAACAAACCCCCAAAACAAAAAACCAAATAAAATAAGTATTCAGTAAAAATTCTGTAAATATGTTACATATTATGGTAGTCTGAATGAAAGTGACCCCCACAGACTCACAGGAAGCTACACTATTTAAAAGAATTAGGATATGTAGCCTTGCTGGAGTAGGTGTGCCGCTGGGGGTGGGCTTTGAGGTCTCAGATGCTCAAGCCAGGCCCAGTGTCTCTCTCTCTTCCTGCTGCCTGTGGATCTGGACGTAGAACTCTCAGCTCCTCCAGCGCCATGTCTGCCTGTGTGATGCCGTGCTTCCTGCCATGATGACAGTGAACTAAACCTCTGAACTGTAAGCCACCCTCAATCAAATGTATTCCTTGTGGTCATGGGGTCTCTTCACAGCAGTAGAACATCGGCTAAGACATATGTGTTTATCAAGAATTGCATTTCCAATTTAATAACTTTAATATTACAATAATTCTACTTATCTGATATAAGGCCAAAAATATAAAAGTTCGTTTAATCTTCTTCAAAAGATCAATGTGCAAGATATTTAGTCTTACTCTTAAAAATCTGGTTTTCTGTCAATAGTTGGCCATTTCATTTTGTGAGGAAGTGAATCACTGAGAATTATTTTCTGCATATATATATACATATAATACATATATAATACATATATATATAATTATCATGCATATGTATTATATATATTATATACATATATATGTATTATATATAATATGTATATATTATAATATATATAATGTATATATGTATATATAATGTATATATATACATATAATACATACATACTTATACACACACATATATATGACAAAATTTTATTTTATTTTTTAAGACAGGATCTCACTCTGTAGCTTTGGTTGGCCTGAAACTTGCTATGTAGACCAGGCTGGTCTCAAACTCACAGGGATTTGCCTTCTTCTGCCTCTCAACTACTGAGACTAAAGGCATGTGCTAACACACCTGGCCTAATCAAGTATTTGTGTGTTTTCAAATTTTTTTTTTAGAGAAATTACCCATCTGAGTCTGTCTCTACAAACACACTTTAAATATGACAAATGTGCTTACTGGTGATCAGAAAAGAACGCAGGACTTGTAAATGACATGACACTTTACTCTGAGTTCCTGGTTCTACATTTGAAGAAAGGAACCTAAACTGCTTATCGAGGCCACCCCATAGCTTTACCCCACCCCACTCCCAAAACCAGAGGTATCTCTTTCTACTGCTGTCTCCTAACAGAAGTCTCCAAAAAAATTACTGATGCTTTCTTGAATAGACAGGCCTTAGTGAGAAATGTCATCCTAGGATTGAAGGTCGACAGTTAGGTCAGTGGTCTCATAACTTCAGGCATTTCTTAGCCTTCTACCCCCCCTTCCCCTATCTCTACTTTGCATTAACAAAATGATTCAGGCCAAGCACAGTCACACAGGCCTGTATTTCCAACAGTTGTGAGGCTGAGGCAGGAGGATCATGAGTTAGAGGTAGCCTGAAATACACAGAAGCCAGTCCGAACTATATTGCAAAACTCTTGCTTCAAATAAACCAGGGCAACACATATCTCTAAGCTTAGCACTTATGCAAAGGAAGGAGGGTCACAAGTTCAAACAAAAACTAAATAAATGAATGAGTAAGTTAATTAAATAAAATAACCTGCTCACTCTATCTTTCATTCAACAACCATTTCTTGACTCCAATTATGTGTAACAAGGTTAATCCTTAGGCTTAATCCATGGATTAAGAATTACCTTTACCCTAGTAGACAGACTCATGACATTTTAAAAGCGTTTTCAAAGTCTGGAAAAGCTTCCTAATGGGTGTTTAACAATTTCCAAGGTTTAGTGTTAGAGAAAAGTAAGGTATAGGGCAATGTGTATGTTATGCCAGTCACCAAAAGGAAGGAGGAAGAGGGAAAACAACGCATGTGTTCACAACTATGAAGGCAGACGTTCTCACATTCTTACTGGTATAGGTGTTATACAGCACCATGCATGGTGGCTCACGCCTGAAACTTCAGCACTGAGTAGCTGAGGCAGAGGACTGTCATGAGTTTGAGGTCAGCCTGGGTACAAATTGGGACTCTGTCTCAAACAAACAAACAAACAAACAAACAAACAAACAAACAACAAGCAAAATTTAAAAACCTGTGGTTTGAAGGAGAATTTTTGTTTAGTTTTGATCCATGTGAATTTACCATCAATTCCCAAATTTTGTTAAAGTACACATAAAAATAAGGGATTCCTTTCCTTCTTAATTTCAAAGAGGCTCAATCTATTAACGTAGCTCCCTGCAGCCGGGTCTCCTTCTCTTTGTGGCTGTCTTGAAGCATTCACAGTTTTCCTTCATTTTTATCCGGATAGCCCTGTCCCACAGGCCCTCACCCATCCAGGCAGACACTTACGAGTCTACTGAAGCAGCAGAAGTAAATTCCATCTGCATCTAAGATCTGAGAAATGACTGGGTCCCTATAACTATAAGGAATCATGTGACATTAAGTCTAAACCATTATCTCATTTACACTAACCAAAGGACGCCTACTTATGGTTAATCCAACAGTGCATGTTTATCTTGAAAATGTTCTGTGTTCACTTTCAGCAATCCAAGTGCACCTGCATACTGTGTGGGAAAACAAAATCACAGTTTGAAAATTAGACTCAGGAGAAAACAGACAACCTCCAGACTTCCCAAGGGATTCCTTGTGACTTCTCATTTTCCTTTGTCTTGAAACCTCTTTGTAACTTATGCTATGCAGACAAAGATTTTGTACCTAAGAAAAAGCAGCCCCAAGACCTACATTTAAAGCTAACAAGAGCCAGATTTAGCCAAATCTCTACCATTTGGTTCTCCAAGATGAAGCTGCTTGTGAAGTGAATTTGAGATGAATCACCATTAGCTAGAATTTAATACTACACCCTGCTTAATCTCAAGGTGTATTCCCGTAAGAATTAACTAGGGTGGACTAGGAAATTCAGCAGGAGAGTAGTGTGACAAGAATATGTGCAAGCAGTTCTATTTACTGTAGGGAAGAAGCAGTAACTAACTCAAATGCCCAACCTAGGAATGAGCAAGTAGGCCAGCACTGAAACACGGCCTAACACCAAGAAAAACACTCCACACTAGCTAAGACACTGGTGGCAACGCTGACATTTATTTTATATTCATTCGTAGTGGATGGAAGTTTGGAATAGTGCAATATAGTGATCATTAGATAGCTCTATCCTTCGCAATGCTGTTGGCAAAGATAAAGAACAATTACTGGGGGCTGGGGTGATGACTCAGTGAGTAACAGCCCCTGCTCTACAAACACGAGGGCCTGAGTTCAAATCCCCAGCATCCACAGAGAAAACTGTGTGGCTGTGCATGGGGAGTAAATCCTGGGAGCTTGCTGGCTGGTGAGCGAGCCTACCTAAAATCCAACAAACAACCAACAAAACAAACAGGAAACAGTGAGCTTCTACTTTACTGGTGAAAAGATGAGTGTGCTGGAGGAAGACATCATACCACCTGCTACAGCTTCTACATGCCCACAGGTAGGTGTATGCATGTACATGCATGTAACACACCCACATAGAATCTCATATGAATCATCTACTCACCTTGTCAACTTCCTTTAGTAAGAGTTAGCATATCTATAGAGCTTGTTCAAGTCCACATATATACACATATATGAATTTATGAAAAACAAGCATTGCCAAGTATTACTCTGTAATGCTGTGACTGTTATAAGCTGTATTCGAATATAAAGCACATTGGGCACCTAAATTAAACCCTAACTAGGCATAGTGGTGGACCCCTTTAATCTCAGGACTCAAAAGGCAGAGGCAGAGGCAAGCAGACCTCTGTGAGTTCCAGGACAGACGGAGCTATGTAATCAGATGCTATTTCAAACAAAACAAAACAAAACAAAAATCAGTCAAGCAAATAAACAAAAACCCAACAGTGACACACAGTTTTAGGCTTATGTCAAATGCTTTTCTTGGATTTTTTTCCATTTATTCCTGACAATATTGTTACCCAATATGCTGCTTATCGTCCTAGCCGAATTTCTACCTTGTCCTAATCTCGTGTGCCTTTGGAAACAGGATGTTTTAAGGCCAGAGGTTTCTCTTCGGGTGGGCTAGCCAAAACCAATCAGCACTAAGATAGCTGACAGACGGTCTCTGGAAGCCCATTCTTTGCTTCGCTTTTTGTTCGGCTGAGACAGGACGTAGCCTAGGCTGGACTCATGTTTCATGCTCTCCAGTGCTGGAAGTCCAGGGATAAACTGCAGTACTCCCTTGGAAGCCTGCTCTTAGTGATCTAATTTACATCCTAAGTGACAGGTTGTCTTGGTAAGAAGTACCATAGTATAAAAGTGAAAGTGCCTGAGATCTGTCATTCCCCGGGAAAAATACATATGCCTCCCCTACACTGCCCTACTCTTCCCATGAGCTCATTGCATCAAGTAACGGAATTCACAGTGACGTCTTCTCACGTGTGGATCGTAGTCATCCCGTTAACCTTCCTTCTCCTCTCCCCTTGCTCCTTTTCTCCCCTTCATTTCACTCGCTCCGAACCTATAGCTTCCCTACTTACCATGGCATGAAATCTGTGAGCCCAAGACTTCCACTTGTCTGTGCTTTAGACACTGAACAAACTTGAGCTCTTCCTGTGAAGCTTCATTTTTACCCTCTGGCTTTGCCACACCAAGTGAGGAAAGAGAACAATAAAAAGGAAAAGGAGGGCGGAAGAAGGGAGGGGAAGCCTACCATGGGGGAAGCCAACAATTTAGGGTTAACAATATCTTTCAGATAGACGTTATTTCAATGTCTTGTTTGGATAAGAAATCCAAATCAAGGGGCCTAATATTCTCTCCCCCAAGGTCACATAGCCAGAAAGGGCAGTGTCAGGACTTAGATGAAGTCTGTCAAACTCCAAAGCCCTGGCTTCTTGGCCAACACACAACACCGCCTCCTTAAAATACAGTTAACATGTGCTTCCTCCAAAATCTTCCTGAAGAGAATACACTCTTATTTTCCTCTCAATTACAAAGCACCACGTCGAAATCAAAGCCTCAGTATAAGGTGTAATCAGTGTAAGAGCATTGTGAACATAATGCTGACTGGAGTCAGCCTTCAGAGAGAGGATGAGAAGTAGAGTCAGTTAAACCCAGCTCTTTCAATGAGATAAGCAGCAAGCTATCTGAGGTCACAGGATGAATTCACAGCTAGCAACAGAACCGTAAAGTGTTCCGTGAGTACACGTTGGCTTGCAGGGCAGTCACAAAGCAGAGCCAGCACCCATGGCTGGAAAGTGTTGACATTTTCAGCGGAACCCAGCAGTGTCTCCCACCAGTGCTGGCAAAATATCCGTGGTTCCCGAGACTGGATGATGGTTTCCACAACCTTACAGAAGCAGCATCAGCTTCGTCACAATTATGGAACCGAGACAGTAAACACCTCCAGTGTGTGACTGGATTTCGGGAACTGAGGGCATGCCTGTGGGAAAAGGGAACAGGGGCCGCTCTCTGGCCACAACAGCAAAGCTTTGGGCTTGCCCTGCTCTCAGCTGCCACCCGTTCAGGTCAGGAGCCACACGGTGTGGGGAAAGCCAGGCTGCTCTGACCTTAACAGGTGAGTGAGTGACAAGTTTTCCTTGGAGGAACATCTTTTTCTTTTGTTGTCGTAGGGTTCTAGCTGTCCAGAATGAACTGTCCTATGCCAATGACAATAAAAGGGACGTAGTGATCTGGTTCGGCATGGCTCTGTGAGGAAAGTTCCCAATTATTCATTTATTAAGCCCCATACTGCTGAGCGGAACAAAAAATACAGCACACTAACTATGCTTAAATGCTCACAAGTCACCCGAATCACCCTGAAGAGCATCACTGAAAAACCAAATTAAACCACGTATGTATCTGGCGTATATGATGTGATTAATATGAATTATGAAAATTTATTCTAAGTTGCTATGTAACAAAAAGTAATTTAAAGTTATTTTTGCACATCAATTACGCAAATACCTGAACTTTCAAAGTTGGAAATTTCCACATGTCACTGAAGGAAGTTCACTGTCTAATAAAAGAAAACTCTTAACATTACAAAATTCAAAGTGTAATTCTAAGGGCATTGTGCAAAACTTTCAGCAGCCAAAGTCCTCCATCTCCGAGGCAGGCAAGCTATATTTATCAGCTCAGGGCGTTTAACTATTCTGGTTTTTTTTTCCTTCTTCATATAGAACAGTCTCTTCAGTGGTAAGGTATTCACAACACAAAGTGTACACTCTCTTATTATCTGCCTGATGTAGCTAATATACCCCAGGCAGGACTTTATTTACAAAGATATTTTAAAGTAGAATCAGCAGCTGCTACTGTTGTTAAGTTTTAAGAACCCACAGCATTTGCTATACAAACAGCTGACGTATCGCACACTGGAGATCTTTTCAAGGAAATTATAAAATATAATTGTGTTAACTCAAAAATATACTGATTATATCTTTTTTATTTCTCTGGGTTAACCCAGTTTTAAAAGAAATATGAGCTATAATAAAATTGTAAAGTAATTAGGAAAAGAAAACATGGAATTAAAAATCATTAATCTGGGCAATGTAATTGAAAGAAATATTGCTAAGTGGAGCCTGGGTGCTATACATTTTCATTATACAAATGAGCCCGTAGCCATTCGACAGCGAAGGTGATTATCCGTCATGAAGATCTTATTTCCAGATTGTGAGGGTGTTTTCTAACTTCTGTCTCACCAATAGCTCTGGCAATAGTTGAAAAATGGGAGAAGGAAGAGTGACATACAGAGACCAAAGGAAATGCAACAGGGTTGGTTAGGTTGGAAGAATAACCAGTATTTCCTCCCAGTGGATTAATAAAGGAGATAAGATCACAGTGTCCTGTTATACAGAGCTCTGCAGACGGGATCTTTTGTGGTGGTAGAGACTGGCACTTTCAAATACTCGGGGACTCTCTTCAATAAGAAAAGATGATGGCTGGGTCATAGCTTCTTCAGGGTTCTCACTAAGCCTGGGGGTGGAACAGAGTGAGCTGTTTACCTTGACCCATACTCATCAGAGGCCTGAAACAGTGAATGAGAAGCCTCACCCAAGACTTGTGTGGGGTCTTCAGCCCCTGGCACAGACTGCTGGGTGGGTGCCCCTGGAACATCCTGTCATTCACTGTAGTGCCTCAGACCAGTTTCCTTCTTTGCCTCCCTCCTGGCAGCCTTAGCTTCTTTCTGCACTATATCTCGGGTCCTTTCCTGTAGTGGTCCCCTGACACTACAGGAGCCCAGTGAAACCAGCAGGGATGAAGTGGTGCCCCAGAACAAATCTCTACTTCTTTGAGTCATTGTGAGACAGAATCTTTAGTTCTGTATCTTCACAGTAACCAGAAAAATACTTAGAAAAGACTGTCATAGTAATAGCAAATCAAATGCCTCAAAGGGGTACCAGCAGCTTTCCCGAGCCTGTCTTTCCTCCTCTAGAGAGAGGCCAGCCACCACCTTTCTATTTTAGTCACGCTATGCTTCTGTGGGAACTGTCGTTTTCCTTTACTGCGGTTTCTGAGGCTCTAAAATAACCTTCTCATTAGCTTCACTGAAGTTCATTGTTAACACAAATAGGACAAAGTAGGCGGCCATGCCCAGAGAACTTTAACTTTGTCAGTCCTGCTCTATTCAAGTTATCAACAGAAATATTCAAAAGGAAGTAAAAAGAAATCCCTGTTTTTTTCATATTATTATGATAATGTGCAGATAATACTGTGTAAAAGTTTTAGTTTCCTAGAAATAAATTAAAACAACTGATAATGGTGAACTTAATTCAGGCTGGGGTCTCTGCCATATCCAGGTGGCCACTAGCAGAAGTTTGAGTAATGTGGAAAATATGTCCGCTCAGCTGCTGGCAAAGAAGTGAGGTTATACTTCCTCGGAGACAGGGACAGAGCTCCTGTGAAGGAATGCGATGCTGGCGAGCTGAAGGCAGCACTCTGCCCCTGGTATGTACCCTCACGTCCAACCCCAAGACTCCCTGGCTGTATTACAATCCAGGACTGCCCAGTGAGAGCTCATAAAAATCAAATTAATTCCCCCAGGGTCAGGGGGCCCGTCTCCTGTCCACCCCAAGATACTATCGCTCATGCTGAGGAATGCCAGAGGAAACACTAGGTTACCAATGACTCCAGAGAGCAAGGTAGGTTGGCACTGGCTCCTTTGCCAGCTAAAGGCTGGCTGTCTCATTATCTTAGTCTCTCCAGATGCCTTTGCTTCAGCAATTGCAGACTAACATCATTTCAACTGTGTTTCTCCTGATTGTCACTATGTACCTTACAAGGAGGAGTGTAAACATTTTTCCGTGAAGAGTTTCTGGATAGCTGGTCAACCTAGCTTTCTTGCTTTGAAAGAGCCTTTCTAAATAGTGACAGAGAGGTATTTAGTCTTTTCATTTGTCTGTTTTGTTGTTGTTGTTTATTTAGGTTTTCTGAGACAGAGTTTCTCTGTGTAGCTCTGGCTGTCCCGGAACTCACTCTGTAGACCAGGTGAGGCTTGAACTCAGAGATCTGCCTGCCTCTGCCTCTGAGTGCTGGGATTAAAGTTGTGTGCTACTGCCGCCCATGTATTTAGTCTTTATGTGACATTTACAGTCTCTTTTGGACCAAACAGCCCAAAACAACCATAGACAGTGTGCCAACAAATGAGCATGTCTGTGTTCTAATAAAACTATTTATAAAAACATGTTGCAGGTCAGGGCGATGGCCCAGTGGATAAAGTGCTGGTTGTGCAAGAGCTCAATACCTCAGACCAGAATGCAGATCCTTAGAACCCATGTAAAAGGTGCAGAAGCTTGCTGTATTATAGTACCAGAGAGGCAGAGAATGGAGACGCCAGGGGAAAGCTTGCTTGCTAGGCTAGCCAGAATCCAAGTAGAAAGCTACTAAGGAAGACATATACATCAACTTCAGACCTACATACACCTGTGAACCACACACATAAGACAACCCTCCCCCCAAATCCCAAACTCAGTAATGTGGATATGGTACATGGGGACCCAGTCTGCTGACTGCCCTGCTCTGAAACATGGACACTGCCAAAGGAGTGATCAGAAAAACAGAATGAGTGCACCCAAACAAAGCCATGACGTCAGAAGCCAAGATGGGAGCTGCTCTTTGAGAGGTGTGAGGGTTGGAGGAGTGATAACATTGATCAGGAGTATAAGGAAGCCGCTATGCCATTGGTAACTTTCTGTTTCTCCATGTAGGTGCTGCTTACGTGGATGTGAAAAACCAGCACAAACTGTGAGAACTCTTCTGTGAATTACATAAATTTCTGTACCTATTTGGTACTTTAACAAATTAAGTTTTGACTTATGATATGGGATCTTACCAGGCAGCACAGGCTGGCCCCAAGTTCACTATGCAGCTCAGGCTTTCCTCAAACTCATAGCAATCCTCCTATCTCAATCTCCTAGATGATCAGATTACAGCCGTGTACCACCAAGCTTGACTCTAAGGAACTATTCATCCAGCCGTCCTGGCACTCAGAGGGCAGAGGGAGGATCACTGCAAACTCCAGGCTGCTTCGGTTTGCACTTTGAGTTTAGGCCGCCAGTGCCACACAGTGAGTTTGTTCAGCTGGTAAAGTGCTCGCCCTGTGAGGAGCTGCATCCCCAGTGCTCATGGTAAAATGAGCTGAGCACAATGGCACGTGCTTGTAGCTCGGTACTAGGTAGGCACGAACAGATCTGGGGAGATGGCTCAGCAGAGAAGTGCTTGGGTCTCAAGCCTGAGGACCTGAGCGGATCGGCAGAATTCACATTGAAAACCAACCAACCACCACTGACAAAATCTGGCCCGGGAGTACATACTTATAATCCTTGTAGCAAAGAGGCAGGGTGGGTGGGTCCCTGGGGCTCCCTGGCAAGGCAGCCTTGATGAGGCACAGGCGGTCAGAAACCCTGCCTGACCCTCTCCCCACAAAGGGTGAAGAGCATGTAAATAGAACCCACAGACATGCACACATGTGCATCCCCTCTCAGGTACACATGTGCACCTGTATACACATAAACATACCTACACACACACACATACAAACACACAAACAAAAGGAGGAAAGGCGGGAGATGTTCTAAAGAAGAGGTTACTTTAAGAAAAACAAGGTAGAAAATGGCATCCAGAGAGAGCAGCAGTTAGGCGAAGTGACTAGGAGTCATGCAGCGTGAAGGACACTGACCATTTCGAAAAAAGTTTTTCAGTGTGATATTTTTAAAAATTGTGGTAAAAACACATAAAATGGAGCATCTTGGCCATTCTTAAGTGCATGGTCCCATAACGCTAGGTGTGTTCACGCTGCTGTGAACAGACCTCTGCAATCTTTCCAGCATGCCAACTCTAACTCTGCCCATTACAGAGCTCCTGCTTACCCGCCCAGCCCTTAGTAGTCACCACCACACAGCACATTTTGTTATCCATTATCTACAGTAGCTGCAGGCCCCTGCCACCTCTGGGAAGTGGACAATGGCTGAAGCCGTGTCCCTAGAACATCTGGAAATTGCTGCATGATACCTAGGTATGGGCACCGCACTGTTCTTTCCTGTAAGGCTACACTTAGTCTTTCACTAGCTTATGAACAGGATAGTATTTAATAGTATCGCTTGTTTTATAACATTTGTGTTTTGATTCTGTTGATCTTTTGCCTATCATGGAGGCTGCTGCCATGAACATGAGATGTATATTACCTCTTTGAGACTGTGCTTTGAATCTTTTGGGACCTATCCTAAAAGTAAGCCCATGAATTATAGGGGAATACTATTTCAAATTTTTGTTAAAAGATTAATTTATTATTCTTTTTTATTTTTTTTCCAGAGCTGAGGACTGAACCCAGGGCCCTGCTCTGCCACTGAGCTAAATCCCCAGCCCTGGTTATTTTCATTTGTGTGAATGCTTGCCTGTGCTCGCCTGCTCGACGTGCACGCCTGGTGCCCATGGAGGTCAGAAGAGGGCACCGGAGTCTCTGGTACTGGAGTTACAAGCAGTTGTTAGCTGCCATGTGGGTGCTGGGAACCGAACCTGGGTCATCTGCAAGAGCAGGCAAGAACAGCAGTGCTCTTAACAGCTGAGCCATCTCTCCAGCCCCTCCATTTTTAATTTTTAAGGAGCTGCACTGCCTGAAACAGTGAGCTCAAGGCTCAGGGAGAGACTTTGCCTCAAAAAAAAAGGGTGAAGAGTGAAAAAAAGACACTTGAAATTCATCTTTTACTTCCACACAGGTACACATGAGTGAGTGTGTGTCCCCCCCCCCCCCCACACTCCCTTTATCCTAAAAGGCCAGTGATATTTCAATATGACTTTTTCTTTCTACTCAATGTTTATGAGTTTGTTAGAAGTTTCTAGCAAGTGAAATGCACAATGACACACTGAAAGTGGCGTAGCTAGAAGAAAATTTTAAAGTTACATTTTCATATCTTGCTTAAAATGCCACCCATATGTATATCTCCCAGAAAAAGCAATATGACTACCAAAAGACCAATTATAGGGTGAATGCGTAATTCATTTCATTAATTTTGGTTCCACAACAAGGAAGAACTGGGAAGCCCAGCAAAGGTAGCAATGGGTGGGCTGGCCTGGTGGAAGCTAAGATCTCTCAAACGCGTGACCCCACGGGGAGCCCAGCTTTACCTTGCTCTTCTGGGGCCACTCGTGCGGCTGAATTTTCCTCTACTTTCTTCCTAGCTGCATCTTCTTCTTCTTTAGACCACTGCATGTGGTCCCTATTAAGGAAAAAAAAAAAAAGGGAGTGAAACTCTGACAAGTGGGGAAGGCAGAGCCCCTGTGGCCAAGGACTCCATCTCACGTTCTAGGTCAAGGCAGACATATGTGATACAAACTGACTCCACGTTCAGACGGACTTGCTTTTTGTGTCAGGGTGGCTCTGTGTTCCTGGTGCTGAGTGCCGCCCTGCAATCTCTATAGGCTTTCTGTTTAAATCTGACTGTGGGATGAGCCAGTCACCATTGGCTGCTTTAGTCGTGTCCTCAGAACATTCCACCATGGCAACATGGGTGCTACTGCGGTGCCTGTTAGTCTAAGGACAAACATGCAGCTATTTGTTACCGTCAGGATGGGGCAAGCCTTACGAGGGTCTGGTGTTCCTGTTATAACACACATTCTGACACTGCCGGAAATGCGTGTGCACATGTGTGTATATGTTTTTTGTGTGGACATGTGGAGGCCAGTATCAGGTGTCTCCCTAAGTCATTCCATATCTTATTTTTTTGAGGTAAGGTATCTCATGAACTTGACACCCAACAATTTGGCTAGTCTGCCCAATCAGCCTGTGTCCACATACCCCAGCTCTGGGGTTATAGGCACGCACTACCACACCCTCTAAATGTGGGTCCCTCGTACCCACAAACTCAGGTCCTCTGGCTGTATGGAAAGCATTTTACCAACCATTTCCACAGCCCCAAGATGCAAGTTTTAAAACATTTAGTTCTTCTCTAAGTTTTATAAGTAATTTAAGTTTCATTTTTCTTATAAGCTATTTTAATTTCTGAAATAGGTTAACTCATTTTTTAAATGAATGATGCCTTTTTGTCATGGCTGTTTTGAGACAGATCTCATTGTTTAGGCCAGGTTGACTACAAACTCACGATGATTCACTAATTAAGAAAATGCCCTCCAGGTTTGCCTACAGCCGAGCTCTTACGGAGGAATTTCCTTAATTGAGGTTCCCTCCTCTCAGATGACTTCAGCTTGTGCCAATTTGACATAATACTAGCCAGCACATATACCTACAAGAAACAATGGAGACTGAGCCAGGTAGACCGCTGGAGCTCACTGGAGTACACCCCAGTGTAGCCAAGTCAGTAAGCTCCTGTCTCATAAAAATAAGGTGGACAGAAACTAAAGAAGACAGCCAGTGTTGATCCTTGGCCTCCACAGACATAGACAGGCACCTCTAAACACACTTCACACACACAGACCGATGGTGCTATTTTACGGTGTTTGTAATCATCTGAGCAATGAAAAGGAAAAATTAAATTCCTGGAGGCTCATGGTGACTGACAAACATTAACTGAGCAGTTGGCACGATCATAATCACTATAGGAATCACTGTCATTATTTATTACATGTCAGGCATCACGCAGAACACACTTTACACATATTTGTCTTATCTGATCTTTTCAAAACTTCTGTGAAAGGGTTATAATCCTGCCTATTTCATAGGAGGAAATAAAGATATAACCACGCAGAAATGGAATTTAAACCCAGATTTGGGTCATGTCAGAGTCCACCTTCATCCCTTAGTCCATTAGTGTCTACCGAGGTTGCTGGGGGAGAGGTACTGGGGCTTTCGACCTACTCCCTGTCCATCAAGGGCGTGGATTTTCTTACTGCACACAGAGAAAAGGGATGGTGACGCAGCAGCGGCGGGTTAGTGCTGATGAGTGACTCAGTCAGCTGGTGTCTGGGAAAACAGGAACAACAGAAAGGTCGGTGTGGGCATGGGTGGAGGAGAGACAGCAGGGCCTCTGGGTAAGAGGATGGGAGGACAGACAGGCCACATCCAGGGCGCAGTGAAAAGTCCACTTTGCCTGGTTCTCTTTGGTGGCTGCAGGTAATGGGAGCTGGGTGGCAGGGGACTGCAGGACTTTACCACGCAGGACCATGAGTGGGAGGAGTCGCAGGAGACCAGTTAGTCGGGTCCAGGGATGATGAGCCCTGGCACGAAGGTGGCACGAAGGTGGTATCAATGGAAAACAGGAAGGAAGGCTGCAGAAAGACACCAAAAAAATCCGTTGTTGTGGCCTGGACGTGAGCTATGCACTGGGGAAGAGTCAGGCATGACTGTAGAGACGCAACCAGGATGTCTAGGAAAGCAGGAGTACAATGACAGGGTCGCCTTGGGTGGCATGGGGAGAGGCTTGGGCCTGTTCTAAGCGGCGCTTATGTAATCAGATATGTGAGTGTATTCCAGTGACCTAGTTACCTGGCTATAAATACCTCTATTGAAAGGTGAGAAACTGGTTCATTCTTTCCTCTCTCCCCTCCCCACCAACTAAAAAAAAAAAAAAAAAAACCATATACAAAAGAAAATAGAACAATGTGGTGAGGAGGGTTGCATATGCCTATAGCCCCAAATACTCAGAAGACTGAAGTGGAACCGTTTCTTGAGTCCGGGAACCAATCTGGATAGCATAGTGAGACCCTATTCTCCCCGACCCTCCGAGACAGGTCTCTCTGTGTAGCCTTGGCTGTCTTGGACTCACTTTGTAGACCAGGCTGGCCTTGAACTCACAGAGATCTACCTCCCTCTGCCTCCCAGAGTGCTGGGATTACAGGCGTACACCACCATGCCCCAGCTGAGACCCCATTTCTTTAAAAGCAACATAAACAACAATAAAGATCAGAGGGTCAGTATTTCAAGGCCAGCCTCAACTACATAGTGAGTTTAAGGCTATTTCAAGAGAGCCTGTTTTGAAAAACAAACCTTCACTTAGTATACAGAATCAAGTCCAAAGACAGTAAGAGTGTATGTGGTCTTTAAAACACTTGTCTGGGACTTTACCTTCCTATTTCTTGAGTGTTAAGTAGGTTTGGTTATTTATTTGATTGCTCTTAACTTCCCTAGATTGTTCTTTATGCTGCTTCATTTTCTTAGCTGCTTTAGAGAAGAGTTCCCCACTGTACAGTAGTTACCCACAGCACGTATACATGTCCCTGCTGGATTTACAGACTCTCCAGACCTACTGCTTTACAGCAGCTCCTGACAGCAGAAGTTGGATTCCTTTGCAGGAAAATCCAACAGCCAGCAGCAAGGATGAGTCAAGCTCTTATAAGTAACAAATACAACCACAGAATTCAGGCAAGTGACTGATCAGCAAACCAAAGAACCAGGAATTTAACAACCAATAAAAAAAAGTCATTTCTACTGTTTGGCTCATACATTATATACCTTGGAATTTATTATAATAAAGTATCTCAAAAGAACAGTGAAGTTCTGTGCAGAAAAATATACATACAGAGAAGTTTGTGGAAACACTAGATATAAAATAGCAAGAACATGGAAGGAACCTTAGTGTGTTAGTTCAAGGAAAGATACTGCATTGCAATTAATGAGTCTCCAGAAACTGTCTGATCAGAAGGGTGTGCTTCTTGCAAAAGGGAAGAGCAAGGGTGG
>CM053752.1:72241531-72466269 GCA_028658305.1 Pachyuromys duprasi | reverse complement strand
GGAGGGCAGAGGACGGAGCAGAGGACGGCAGCAGCGCTCATGCGCAGAGACACTGGGGTTGAGAGCAGAGGGGGCTCGGCCCCTCAGTAGCTGGTGGAGGCCATGCATGCATGAGGGACTACACTAGACACGGGCCAGTGCCGAGACAGACTCACCCTAACAACGCCCAGAAGAACGGCTTAGGGCAGCGGTTCTCAACTTGGTCTCAGTATCAGAGACCTGCATCTGCATATCAGATATTTACCTTATGATTCATAACACTAGAAAAATTAGAGCGAAGCAGCAATGGAAATCACTTTGTGGTGGTGATCACTGCAACCTGAGGAACCGCGCTGGAGGGTCTCAGCACGAGGGTGGTTGAGAAGCACTCATTGGCGTAGGGCTTGGGGGAACTTAAAATTCACTGTTTGGTTAACGGCTGATGAATGGTGCAGACGATACTAAACTGAAGAAGATGCAATGGATCGAAGCAGGCATGGTTAGGATAATTCCGCTATGGTGTGAGTGTAGTTTGTCTCCCAAGGGTCCATGTGTTGGAGGCTTGCTCTCCATCTGGAGATGTCTACAGTGGTGAACTTTTAAAAGGTGAGGTCTACAGGACGTCTGTACGCCCTCAGGACGGGATATGGGAGCTCCTGTGGAACTGAGGAGCTAAGAGGTAGCGGGTAAAGACTAGGTTTGATTCCCCCGCAACCTGGATGTAAATCTTTACTTATTTGGGTTTGTTTATTTATTTAACTTGAGACAAGGTCTCTCTCTATATCCCTGGCTAGCCTGGAGTTCACCACATAGATCAGGCTGACTCACAGAGCCCCACCTGCCTCTGTCTCCTGAGTCCTGGGAAGAAAGGTGTACACCACCATGTCCAACCCAATAAACACATTTTAAAATAAATACATTGACCCTTGGAAACACTCTTTTTAAAATTAGATGTAACAAAGCAGGCCTCATATACAGACCATTTCTGCACACTGGTGTGAGGACCCGAGGGGAAGGCTGGGTGCGTGGCCTGCAGCTGCTTTCCTGTGTGTCTGAGTGCTGAGGTGAACTTAACTATTTTATAGGAGGCTATTTTTACTTAAAAGAACAACTACAGATAAAACTATAGCTATCTGAACATTTAGTCCATGTCTTCTCAAAGGAAAGTGAAATGAGCCTATCTCGTCAAGAAAAACAAATGCCAGTATTTGTTGCCTACAGTAAATCTGGAGCTTTAAGTAAAAGTTGGAATTTTCAAAACTTTGTGTCTCCCATGAGTCTGATAGCTTCCTAATACTTGGCGTTTTCTGATGAGACGAGTGGTGACACAAACGAACGTGATTTCAGATATTATATAATGGCGTGTGTCAACGTTTGGGAGTTTTACATAAAGCAGAAAACCAATCTTTCTTTTTTAATTTTAAATATTAATTACAGTTTATTCACTTTGTATCTCCCTCCCTCATTCCCTCTCAATCCCACCCTCCCTCCCTCATCTCCTCCCATGCCCCTCTCCAAGCATATTGATAGGGGAGGTCTTCCTCCCCTTCAACCTGACCCTAGCCTATCAGGTCTCATCAGGACTGGTTGCGTTGTCCTCCTCTGTGGCATGGTAAGGCTGCTCCCCACTCACAGAGAGGTGATCCAACTGCCAGCCACTGAGTTCATAGACAGTCCCTGTTCTCCTTACTAGGAGACCCACCTGGAGACTGAGCTGCCGTGGGCTACATCTGTGCAGGGGTTCTAGGTTATCTCCATGCATGGTCCTTGGTTGGAGTATTAAGTCTCAGAAAAGAACCCTGCACCCAGATTTCTTGGTTCTGTTGCTCTCCTTGTGGAGCTCCTGTCCCCTCTAGGTCTTTCTATCTTCCCCTTCTTTCATAAGATTCCCTGAATTCTGCCCAAAGTTTGGCTATGAGTCTCAGCATCTGCTTAGATACCCTGATGGGTAGAGTCTTTCAGAGGCCCTCTGTGGTAGGCTCCTGTCCTGTTCCCTGTTTTCTCCCTCTTTCAATGTCCATCCTGTTTGCCTTCCTGAGTGAGGATTGATCATCTTACCCAGGATCCTCCTCCTTGCTTAGCTTCTAAGTGAACAGATTTTAGTATGTCTAATATCCATTTGTAAGTGAGTATGTACCGTGTGTGTTTCTGCTTCTGGGATACCTCACTCAGGATGATCTTTTCTAGATCCAACCATTTGCCTGTAAATTTCATGATTTTCTTGTTTTAACTGCTGAGTAGTATTCCATCGTGTAAATGTACCACAATTTCTATATCCATTCCTTAGTTGAGGGACATCAGGGTTGTTTCCAGGTTCTGGCTATTATGAATAAAGCTGCTATGAACATGACTGAGCAAATGTCCTTGTTGTGTACTTGAGCATGTTTTGGATATATGCCTAGGAGTGGTATAGCTGGATCCTGAGAAAGCGCTATTCCTAATTGTCTGAGAAAAGGCCAGATTGATTTCCAAAGTGGTTGTACAAGTTTACATTCCCAACAGCAATAGAGGAGGGTTCCCCTTTCTCCACATCCTCTCTGCCATGTATTGTCACTTGAGTTTTTTATCTTAGCCATTCTGATGGGTATAAGATGAAATCTCAGGGTAGGACATTGAGCATTTCTTTAAGTGTTTCTCTGCCATTCGATGTCCCTCTGTTGAGAATTCTGTTTAGCTCTGTACCCCATTGTTTTAACTGGAATACTTGATTTTTTGATTTTTAACTTCTTGAGTTCTTTATATATTCTGGATATTGGCCCTCTGTCAGATATAGGGTTGGTGAAGATCCTTTCCCAGTTTGTAGCCTGTCGTTTTGTTCTGATGATAGTGTCCTTTGCTTTACAGAAGCTTTTCAGTTTCATGAGGTCCCATTTATTGATTGTTGCTCTTAGAGCCTGTGCTGTTGGTATTCTGTTCAGGAAGTTGTCTCCTGTGCCAATGAGTTTGAGGCTCTTCCCCACTTTTTCTTCTAATAGGTTTAGTGTGTCTGGTTTTATGTTGAGGTCTTTGACCCATTTGGACTTTAGTTTTGTGCAGGGAATCTCCACACTCAATGTTAAGAAATGACAAATAGGCAAAGACCCATCCGAAGCCCAAAGAGCACCAACGAATTCTAACAGGACATGAGAAGTTACTCCTATCGCTTATGATCCACACTGCAACTAAGAAGAGCCAGCACTGACCCTTGGTAGAATACCAGGAGCAGCTTTGAGCTGTGATCCTAGGTAGCTGGGTAGCTGAGGAGGGCCTCCTTTGGCTACACACCAAATTCAGGGCCAGCCTGGAAAGCGTAGAGAGCCAGTCTCAAGATACAGAGTGTAAGGGCTGTGGGGTAGCTCAGTAGCAGAGTGTTGCCTGGTATGTTCAAGGCCCAACCCCCATTACCAAAGTAAATCAAATTGTTCTGAAAGGGCCATCAGGAATATCCTACTCTGTGTATGAAGGGCAAATTTCCTTCATAGAAATCAACCTAAGCAACATGTCACAAAATTTGAATCCAGAAGCAGATGTGAGATCCAGCTTCCCCAGCTAAAGCAGATGTTGAGACATGCAAACCCTTAGAACAGTGACAATCTTTGCACTGTATTTCTGAGAATTTACAGATATTTTCTTTAATACGTGTCATTTGAGTTAATAAGTAATGGTTTCATTATTTTGAAATGAACAAATATATATTTGTATATAAAGATATACACACACATATATATGTATATATATATATATGTGAGGGGTGTTGGTTTTCACTTTTTGAGACAGAGTCTCCAATGTAGCCAAGGCTAGCCTGGAACTCACTCTGTAGGTGAGTCTGCCTTGAACTCACAGAGATCCACATGCCTCTGGCTCTTAAGTTATTCAAGGTATGCATCTCCAGCTTGAAAATTTACCTTTAATGTCCATTTTAATTTCTACTATGAAAAACATCAAAAACAAAATTCACATGATAGGTTTTTGTGGTTCCCCATAACTTAAGAGTATAAAGAGGTATAATGACCAAAGCATTTGAAACTATTGGCCTAAAATAACCCCTAAAATTATTCAAAAAATGTACAGCTAAGAAATTGAGTAGAGAGGATGGAATACAAAATATTAAATTTATTCACAGTAAGGCAGGAAAAAACAGAGTGCAGAGAGACAAAAGAAGAAAAGATAGGGCTGGAGAGTGGCTCCGAGAATAACAGCACTGGTTGTTCTTCAAAGGTCCTGAGTTCAATTCCCAGCAACCACATGGTGGCTCACAACCATCTATCTATAAAGATCTGGTGCCCTTTTCTAGTGTTCAGGCAGAATATTGTATAAAAAAGAAAGAAAACTAAATAAAATTGTAATTTATAAAACCTAGGATGTGCAAAGAAGTCACATGGAGCTTACTACTCTGTAAACATACTCATGCACATATATGTTCCATCTATGTAAATGCATACATAAATATACACACACACATATATACATGTGTATATAAATATAAATGGAGGTGTCCGGCAAAGCTGAATAATGCCAATCCCAGAAGCTACGGATGATCAAATAAAAACCCCCAGTGCCAGGTGTGGGATATTCTCCATGGAGGCCTCAGTGACCCCCAAGACAATACAGGCTATTGCCAGTTGTCTTGGCTTCTCACCAGACTAGATACTAAGCCTCTGGCTGAAATTTTACCAGCATACATCTTGGTAGCAGGACAAAGAGAAATCAAGGAAGTTTCCTCCTTGCCTGGTAGCTTGCATAGAACCAACAGTGGCTGTTATATAGACAGCTCAGGGAGAAGAGAAACCAGCGGTCTTACCTAGCCGTAGATAACACATGCTACAACACCAACCCACCAGGCAAGAGGTGCTCACTGGTGCCACAGTGCTATGAGTATTATGAGGGAACCAACTGCTTTTTGTTTTGTTTTTAGATTTGAGGCTCTTCACAGGAGGGAATTCATGCCTGGTACTGTGTAAATCTGCTCAGATGCACGTGGCTGGGCAGGTCACAGGGGCCCTTGCGCTCTCTTGGGAAGTCATTGTCCTCAGTGCTGCGGTCACTAGTGAATTACCCATGCTTCCTTCAGTGGACAGCTCCACACCTGTGCTCAGGAAGAAGGCCCTGCTTAAACTCAGTGGCTCACAAAACAAGAACAACTGGAAGACTCGAAAAAGTACAACAGGGACCTGTGAGGAGAGGGGTTAGCAGGGTGGGCATGCGGTAAGAGACGATGGAGGGCGAGTGTGAGAAGAACGTGTTACACACATGTAAGAAACTGGCAAAGCATACATTTAGCAACAAAAAAAAAAATGGAATTTTTAACATTACCAGGACTATCTTAAGTTTCTCTTAATTTTATTTTCCTTTCTTTTGTGTGCAAAATAAATGTATTTTTTTTAAACGTGTCTTATTGTTTCTGGTTTAATTGCTTTGATTTGATTTTTGAGACCTAGAGTTTACTTGTAGACCAGGCTGTCATCAAACATAAGTATGTTGCCTTTGAATGTAACACTGTGTCTGTCTAAAAAGTGTCTTATTGTTTCAACTGATATATATATAAACTATTGGGCATTTCTCCAAGAGCTCACATGGATTTCCTCCTCATTCAGGCTTCTATATCCATTGCCCATTTATTCATTTAGCAGAAGGTTTTATTGCTTTTCTAACAATGTAACAAATATTCTGTCTATAAACCCTGATGTGTTTGTCTCTCTGCTTTGAATTACTCAAATAAGACCAATACTTATCAAAACAGTATTCAAATTAAGTGCCTGAAATTATGATTATTCTATTTCATCAAACTAAGATGCTATTATTTTCTGTACCTGTAATAGAAAGGAGAAAAAAAACCACTCCAATTACAACTGTAAGATGCCATCAACTGTAAGAAGTGTCATGATTTCAGAGACATTAATTAGTGCAAGAGTGTGATTCCCAGAATGGATGAGCTGCAAGTGTTACAGGTGTATCAGCTAATAAGTGAACTATTTTCAATTAACCCTTCCTTTCCACTATCATGCTAATTTATATTACTGACTCCTGGATGCCCGCTTCTCTTTTTAGCCATATAAATATCCCAGCTGATTACTGTTATTAGTAAGTCAGTTTTTTACATAGGAATAAGTTGACCAAAAGACAGAGCGTGCAAAAAATCTGAAGCTTCCACCTCTAAGTACAATGAGATGGAGCGAGCTTGAGGTAGCCAGCAGTCTTGATCTTTCTAATTAAATATTTATTGGAAATCATATTACACAGTAGGGAATCCTTGATGAAGATGATGGGGTAGAACAGAGAACTGTTGAGTTCTAACCTCTACAAAAGAATAAACCATGGACCACCAGGCAGAGAAAAAAATGGCAATAGGTTAGGGGTATTCTTTGCTTAAGATAAAAATCCAACCAATGCCATGCGTATGTGTATAAAACTGTGGCTTGTACATGCTACAGTCTCCAGAGCTGGGAGCAATGATGTAGGAGAAGTGAAAGTTTGAGGCTAGCCTGAGCTACATAATGAGATCATGCCTCAAACAAACACAAGAAAACCCGAAAACCAAAACACGATTCCTCCACCCCACTCCCTCCCCTTCTCACCAGGTCCCTGCCCTCTACAGTACTCACTGATCTGCTCTCTAGCTCTAAAAAGTAATTCGTGTTTTCTAGAATAGAACAGAAGGCGCCATGTACCATAGGAACAAAATTCAAACACACAGGCATGGATTGCAACTAATCACACATAATGGAAACCGGATGAGGGAGGCTACTATATTCTCCATTCATAGAGCCTTTTTACTTATTTATATATTAATCACAGGTTATGGACTTTGTATCCCAGCCTAGCCCCCTCCCACTCTCCCCATCCCTGCCCCTTTCCAAGTCCACTGATAGGGGAGGACCTCCTCCCCTTCTATCCGACCCTAGCTTATCAGGTCTTTTCAGGGCTGGCTGCAATGTCCTCTTCTAGGGTCTAGCTAGGCTGCTCCTCCCTTGGGGGGCAGGGTTAGGGTTGAAGAGCCAGCCATTGAGTTCATGACAGAAATAGTCCCTGTTCCCCTTACTAGGGCATCCAGTTGGATACTGAGCTACCATGGGCTATATCCGAGCAGGAGTTCTAGGTTATATCCATAAATGGTCCTTGGTTGGAGAAACAGTCTCATAAAAGACCCCTGTGCCCTGATCTATTTGGTCTTTGTGGAGCTCTTGTCCTCTCCAAGTCTTACTAACTCCCCCTTCTTTCATATGATTCCCTGCACTCGGCCGAAGGTTTGGTTATGAGTCTTAATATCTGCTTTGATACATTGCTAGATAGAGTCTTTCAGAGGCCCTCTGTGGTAGGCTCCTGTCCTGTTGCTTGTTTTCTCCTACATTCAATGTCCATCCCGTTTGTCCATCTTAGTAAGGATTGATCATCTTATCCCAGGCCCCCTTTCTTGTTTATCTTCTTTAGGTGTATAGATTTCAGTATGTTTATCCTATCTTATAGGTCTATATAAGTGAGTATATACCATGTGTTTCTTTCTGTTTTTGGGATACCTCACTCAGGATGATCATTTCCAGGTCCCACCATTTGCCTGCAGATTTCATGATTTCCTCGTTTTTAATTGCTGAGTAGTATTCCATTGTGTAAAGTACCACAATTTCTGTATTCATTCCTCAACTGAGGGACATCTGGGTTGTTTCCTCCACAGAGCCTTTTACTCATCATACAAATATAAAGTCATACACTGTGCATGTATTTTTCTACCTTTTAATCTTTTTATTCATGTGTATGTGTGTTTGCCACATGTGTGTGAGCACCTACGGAAGCCAGAAGGAGGCGTTATGTCCTCTGGGGCTGGAGTTACAGACAGTTGTGAGCTGCTCCACATGGTTGCTGGGAACTGAACTCAGGTCCTCTAGAAGAGCAGCAAGTGCTCTTAACTGCTGAGCCAGCTCTCTCATTTCTCATACCCATGATGCGAGTATCAACAGCAGGTGCATGTTTAACTTTTCAGGAAAACAGCCACACTATATTCCAAAGTAATTTTGCCACTTTATATTACCTCCAGCAGTGGAGAAAGTTCTAGTCCCTCCATATTCTTACCAACACTTAGAATGGTTAGCATTTTGCTTTTAGGCTATTCTAATGAGTATGAAGTCGTATTTCATTGTGACTCTCATTTACATCCCTAGTTATTTATCTAGTTATATCTAAGACTATTTCTACTGACCATCTTTTTATGTGCTTATTTCCTATCTGTGTATCTTTATGGGTAAAATGATAAAATCTTTGTTTATTTTTATTAGCTTGATTTTTATTATTGAACTTTGGAACTTAAAAAAATATTCTGATTATGAATCCATGATCATCAATAAAAAGGAACAAACAATTGATACAGGGAATAGCATTGATAAACTTCAGAATAATTATGCTGACTAAGGCCAGGCATGTATGACTTAAGGAAAATATCAGAAGGTGGAAATTAACTCACAAGACATTTTGCATTCTTCTCTCTTCCTTGTTTTGTAGATAAGTTCTCCTACGCTGCATTGTTTTCAAAGACCCTTTGTCTCCCCTTGTAAACTTCATTTCAGAGTCTAGCACTGTGGCTTTTCTCCATTTCTCTGCAGCCTGAGGAGGAGTGAGGATGAGTGGGATAAGGGAAGGGTACTGGTAGACCTCATTGAGTGACAGCAGTCTTTTTGCAGGCCTTGGCCTGCTTCTCCTCTTTTTTATCAATTGGTGTTTTACTGAAGTGTTTTCCTCTGTAGTTCTTAGGCAGCTGAGCAGCCCTGCACCACTCTTGAGGTCATCCATGGAGTCATGAGGCAGCAACACTGAACACTGCAGCCCAAGAACAGGCAAGCCCTAGAATTTAATAGCTCCAGGGAGTTCTCTAGATAAAATGGTGGTGCATCTGTCAGGCAAGGCCGACAATCTCATCACGAGTGCTTTCCTCATTCTAACATTTTCTGTTTTCACTGCTTCTGAGTAGGTTTTTGAGGGCTTTGGCGGTCAGGGCAGAGGTAGAAGGTGCCACCTCAACCCAGGACTGCCTGTCCTGAATGGTAAACTTTTTGTGTGTAGTGGGGAGCGGGGGGGGACACCAGAAGCCTGAGCAGAGGAGGTGCTGCCTTCTGCTGCTGTACTTTCACACACACCCCCTTGGCCTCTTTGAGGTGGCTTGGATGACCCAGCAGAGGCAGCTGGCACCACAAATCCCTGCAACGTGTGAGGAAGCCGCACCCTGGCCTTCTCCAAGAGGAAATCTGAATGGCCGTTCACTTTTAAGGTTCATGTGGGGCTTGTGCTATACTCTCTTGCCTAGTTATGCAATGATAGGTTCCAGCTCTGAAAGAGTCTCTTCTGAGCTTGGCATCACTCAGTTCAGCACTACAG
The DNA here is from genome assembly GCA_028658305.1 of Pachyuromys duprasi. Lineage (NCBI taxonomy): Eukaryota > Metazoa > Chordata > Mammalia > Rodentia > Muridae > Pachyuromys > Pachyuromys duprasi. The sequence continues at coordinate 72,456,951 of CM053752.1, read as the reverse complement.
GCAGAATACTATATGGATAATAAAGAAATAAATAGTTCTTAAAAAGATTTATTTTTATTATTTATACAGTATTTGCCTGCATGTCTGCCTGCAGGCAAGAAGAGGGCACCAGATCTCATTATAGATGGTAGTGAACCAAAACGTGGTTGCTGGGAATTGAACTTATGACCTTTGGAAGAACAGCCAGTCTTCTTAACCTATGAGCTATCTTTCCAGCACCCAATGGTTAAGTTTTAAGTACCTGAAGGGGAGCCAAATTAATTTTCCTAAATATTTTCTCCCTATAGTGGTTTGAGTAGGTACGGCCCCCGGAGATTCATGTGTTTGCATGCTTGGCCCACAGGGAGTGGCACTATTAGGAGGTGTGGCCTTGCTGGAGGAGGTGTGTCAGTGGGGCATGCTCAAGCGACACTCAGTGTGTCATACAGTCTCCTTCTGCTGTAGAACTTTCAGCTCCTTCTCCAGACCATGTCTGCCTAAACATTGCCATGCTTCCAACCATGATGACAACAGACTTAACCTCTGAAACTGTAAGCCAACCCCAGTTAAATGTTTTTCTTTATAAGAGTTGTGTGGTGGGGTGTAGTGGCTCATGCCTATAATCCCAAAACTCAAGGAGGCAGAGACAGGCAGATCTTTGTGGGTTCAAGGCCAGCCTGGTCTACAAAGCCAGTCCAGGACAGCCAACTCTACACAGAGAAATCCTGTCTTAACAAAACAAAACAATAGTTGTGTAAAAGTAACGTTTATTCTCTCAATATAATTGTTATCTCAGAGGCTACTGCCTCTGTCTGCTAACCTGGGCCTAGTCTTGGAAGCTTCTAGCCTCTGTACAATCTAATCTAGGCCTAGAATGTTTTCAGCTTCTGAAATTTACTGCGGAGTAAGCTCACCCTTTCTTGTTCTTTCTGAACTCTGGCTGGCTGGTTCAATTCAGTTTTTCTGGCCTCTCCAAGTTGACTGATTCAATCTGGCTTCTCTCAGTTTCTCACTGAACAGCTCTAACTTCAAACTAACTCTAGAAATCTGTTCTGATCTTCTGGCTCCTTCTCATTCTCTGATTCAGTCCCTCTTCACCTGTGTATAGCTTGTTCTCTCTTCAACTTGTCTCTGCAAAACTCTCCTGGTAAAAACTGCTTCTGAATTCCACAAACTGAACTTCCATGAACTGTACTACCTCTTAATTCCCACTCAATCAAACTCTCTGAAGCACTCGGAGATCTGCATGCTTCTGTCTCCTGAGTGCTGGGATTAAAGGCATGTACCACCACACCTAGATCTAAGACTTTCTTTACCAAAGACTTGCTCTATAACAGGCTGGCCTCGAACTCAGAGATCTGCTTGCTTTAGTGTGCTGGGATTAAATGTATATCTGTATTCTGGGTGGATCACACAGACCTAGAAGGTCTTTGAATTTGATCTCTTCCTAGAGCAGCCATGTTCTGAATTAAAATTCCTATACAGAGTTCTCTTGGCTGTGGCCTCACAGCAGTAAGACCCTACCTGAGACATTCCCCCTGCTCTTTCTTATGGTACTGGGGGATTGAACCTAGGCTTCATGTGTACTAGGCCAGCATTCCACCAAGTCCCTTAATACTTCTTTCATTACATCATTCTGTGCAGTGTATGACACCTCTCATCTAACTAGGCAGGTTAATTTGAGGGCTTCAAAAATGGCCTAGAGGCTGGAGAGATATCTGAGGGCTTATGAGCACTGGTTGCTCTTCCAGAGTACTCGAGTTTGGTGTCCAGCACCCACATGAGGGCTCACAGCATCTGTAACTCCAGTTCTTCTAGCCTCCATGGACATCAGGCATGTGGTATAGATAATACACGTAGGCAAACACTCATACACAAATAAAACTAAACCTTAAAGAAAGGAAGGAAGGAGGAAGGGAGGGAGGGAAGAAGGGAGGAAGAGAAGGAAGAAAGAAAAAAGAAAGAAAAATTTTATCTGGGCACCTCATCCTTCAAAGCTCAGGTCATATAAATTAAGGTTCTGCAGTGTGCTAATCACCAGATAGTGCACATTCCTTTGTGTTGTTTATTTATAACTATGAATCTCAATTTTCCACCTGAGAGCGATGATATTGAGCACTACTCAGAACTGCTAAGAGCTGTCCTAGAATCATTTACTTTAAACAAAGGAGTTTCATGAATAAACCTGCCCATGTAGCTGGACAGGGATAGAAATGGCATGAATTCAGATCTCCTAGGCTCTGAAGCACTGGACAGGGATGGACATGGGATAGGAATTCAGATCTCTTGAACTCTGAAGCCCACTCTGAGCCATTGCATTAATTTTCAGCCTTGTAAACTTGTGGTAGACAGGAAGTGCATCTTCCAATTTCTACACTATTTATTACTAAGACATGGTTACTGGGTACCCATTATGCAGGGATTACCACTATGAAACAGACCTAAATTCTTTTCTGTGAAATTATAGTCAAATAATGAACATGAAAACAGTTGTATAAATAAAGTGTACACAAATCATAATACTAATAAGATAGCTAATTCTTAGGTGGTATATTGCTTATTTACTATATACAGATACTTTACATTATATATAATAGGTTAATCCTTATAATACCAGGTATTGTATCAATAGTAGCAGTGATTATTACTATTATGATTCCATCTCACAGATTAAGAAACGGAGTGAGGGGTGGACTTAGTGGCATCTCAAAGTTTGGTAACTACTGAGTCTGTGTTCTCCATGTCTAGACAGTGTCTCTTGTGGAAAGCCAGCTAAAGGAAGCTAATGGGAATATTTATTGATGAGCTGTGTTAAATATCTAAGGACAGAATAGGGTATGGACTCAGATAGTAACTACAACGATTACCTAAGAAGGATTACGTAATGAAGAAGAGCTCATGCCATCTGTGCCTCTTCTGGTCCTGGAAACGGTCCATTATTTCCATGATTTATGTAACAGGTCATGTTGCAACATCCAGGTCTTATCTTGGGTCTCCAGAGAATGGCTTAGCTCGGTGTTTTCTTAACTAAAGGTCATAACCCTTTGGGGAGTCATAAAATCAATTTTGCTAGTCTAAACAGAATTTAGAAATAGAAACAGGACAAAAATAATGACACCCCCCAAATAAAACCCCAGAAAACATGCATGCACAGCTCACATGGTAAAAGCTAACCATTCTTTGCCTCTCAGTCCTGTTTTCTATGTGCATATACTGTCTACACGTGCTGATACATCAGTAAACTGCACTTTTCTAGAAAAAAAAACTTTTAAAAATCAAACATGTCAAAACAAGAAACACGTTCTTAAAGAAAATAAGGAGGAAAATGAGAGCTTTTTGATAGAACTGTGGACTTGGAGAAAAACACAGAATAAACTTATAAACCTTTTGAAAATGAAAACCTAAACTGAGCGTGGTGGTGCTAATCAGTCTGCAGTGCAGCCCTCAGGATGCTGAGGCAGAGGAGGCCAGCACTTGAGGCCAGTCTGTTACACAGCGAGACCTGACTCAAAAAGGCCAAACGGTAATAAATGCTCAAAGTCACATTTCCTGACTCTCTCTCTGTGTGTGTGTGTGTGTGTGTGTGTGTGTGTGTGTGTGTGTGTGTGTGATAGTGTGGTGGTGCTCTCAGAGGACAGCCTGCAGAAGGTATTCTCTCCTTCTACCTTGTGGGGCTCTGCAATTGAACTGGGGTGGCCAGGCTTGGTGGGAAGAATCTTAACCCACTGAGCCATCTCACTGGTCCAATAACACATTTTAAAAATGAAAAGGGGTTGGGTGTGGTGGCGCACACCTTTGATCCTGGCACTCGGGAGGCAGCAGCGGCAGGTGGAGCTCTGTGAGTTTGAGGCCAGCCTGGTCTACAGAGTGAGTTCCAGGATGGTCAGGGCTGTTACACAGAGCCCTGTCTGGGAAAGCAAAAATAAATGAACAAACAAACAAAGGAAAGGGAAGGAAGGGAAGGGGAAGGCACGGAGGGCAAAGGCTATCCAGAGGAGTGATGGCAGCAGTCTACCTTGCTCCTGGGGGAGGGCATTCTCACTACTGTCACAGGCCATCCAGGGCAGGCTGGACCCCCACAGGAGCACACTATGGAGACAAGAGCCCCGAGAAGATTCTGGACTCCCAGAGTATGTGAGAAGCAGAAGAACCACTGATGTGTTAGGTCTGGACTGCTTAACTCAACACAAGCCTGTTTTTCTTACCAACCCACCCATCCACCCACCCACCCATCCAGTCACCTTGGGATTTTGTGTGTGTGTGTGTGATAAGGTAGCCCACGCTGGCCCATAACTCAGCCTCCCGAGTGCTGAGAATATGGGTGTGGATCATCAGAGTCATGTATGCTGGTTGGCCATGAGCCAGGAATAGCTGTCTGTCTCCTTAGCTCTGGGATTACCAGCATGCGACACTCCTCCCCCGCAAGGTGTACCTCGGGGAGGGACTCAGGCCAGGTCCTTAGGCTGGTGTGGCAGTCTCTAAGTCATCACTCCAGCCCTTCCAGGACTTCTAAACGTAGACCAGCCACACTCCCAGCACTCTGGAACCACTCGTGGTCAGTGGCTGCCATTATCGCATGACACCAGGCTAATTAGTAAGCAACTGTGTCCCTAAGTAGCCCATAATTGCTGTTCCATCTCCACAGACCCTGCTCCACAGGCTAGTCCTCAAGCAAACAGGAAGACAGGGCGGAAGAAGGACTTGGAGAAAGGAAACGGAGCCCCTCACTCTGGGATTTGGTTTAAGTCTCTTGATTAGAGCCTTGAAACGATCTGCAGAGGACTATAATCTCTCTTCTTAAAAAAAAAATCTTACAAGCAAGATTACGAACCACATTTAGAGCAAAACCATACGCCTTTATCTGCTGTGGACTATGGATAAGAAGAATGCTTTTAACCTTTAAAAGATGTTATTGTGTTTTGAAATTTATCTTTAAGTTGTGTTCGGTCACTCCCGTGCGTGCCACAGTGAGGGTGAGGAGGTCAGGGGACAACCTGTGGCCGTCGGCTCTTTCTTTCCAACCTCGGGGTCCCAGCACTGGCCTCAGGTCCCCAGGCTTTGCATAGCACCTTTGCTAAGCCACCCTCCAGACTCCCATGTTCCACAGTGTACCTCATAAAGCACAAGATCTCATTTACAAAAGAAAAGTTCTTTAGAGAAAATAAGCATGACAAAAAAATGCTCTAAAAAGGAGCAAGAGAAAAAATAAGTGTAACAAAACAGGATTTAATCTTTTAACTATCATGAACTTCAAAAGCCATGAAACGTATATATGTATGTATGTATGTGTGTGTATGTACATGTATCTTGTTAAGACACTTAAGACAGAAGGCAACACACAGAAGGCAACACTTAGACCAAATATGTACAACTACCTTTTTCTTAAGGCCAAACATTCTTTCTAACCCTCTCCCGCTCTCTCCCTCTGAAAACACTTGAATCTCAGCATGTATTATTATTATTAATAATTTATTTGGATATCAGAGTCTTGCTTTGTAGCCTTGGCTGTCCTGGGCCTCACTCTGTAGACCAAGCTGGCCTTGAACTCACAGAGATCCACCTGCCTCTGCTTCTCAAGTTCTGGGATGAAAGGTGTGTGCCACAACATCCACCACTAGCATGTACTATTTCTGTTCTTCATAAATCCCACACTTTATTAACTGGTCCTGAAAACCTCTACTGGAATGTGAGTCAAGACCATGCGTTCTCCTCAGTAGGAATCTCTGAAGAGAATCTGGGCTGTACAGCAGGCAAGGCCAGTGAGCGGAGCCTCCCTCCAGTGAGATGTGTAATCCAGGCCTGTTAGCAGCTTCTTGGATCTTGGCATTTGGACATTTGAAGCTGAATGTCCTCTCAGGGCATTATCTAACATATCTACATAATCTTTTTTCCCCAAAATAAACTATGAGTTTACCTAGTTCTATCAGTGACCTAAGTCCAAAACTTCAAAATCAAATTCTTCCATTTCCTTTATTTTGCCAATTTTTCTTTATTATTCCTCTCCAGTCTTTCTCACTGGCCCTTTCCTGCTGCTGATCTGTCCAGGGTACTGTCAGCAAATCCAGTCTCTGTAATGTCATCCCTCTTTAGTGACTCTGTGGTGTCCTGAATATCAGCTCTGTATCCGGAATCACAGGCAACCCTGCTCCTACCCCACCTCTCTCCTGTACCAATCCAACCTTATCTTTCACTGATCTCTTGAAGATCCTTAAAAGAAAAAAAAAGCAGACAATGTTATTTACCATCTCCTGAAAATGCCTTGTAAATCTCATCAGTGTTTTATATTTCTACCCAGCAAGAATGCCCTTACTGGGATGCTATATATATCAACAAATAATTTTGTAGTTGGGCAGGTGGAGATGGTCTCATTCTGTAGCTCTAGCTAGCCTGGTACTCTATATAGAGCAGGCTTGCCTTAGAGAACCACCAGCCTCTACCTCCCTGATTTGGGATTAAAGACCTGTACTACCATACTCGGCTCGCAACAAACACTTCTGTGTTAGGCACTGTCGCAAGTACTGAAGGCAAAAGAAATTCTCCTAATTTCAGATTTTCCCAATTTAAGAAATCTTCCTATCTGGGCATGGTGGCTCACCCTGTAATCCCGAAACTTGGGTGGAGGGAGCAAGAAGCTAAAGTGGCCAAGGTCATGTCCTGCCTGAGATACATGAAACTCTCCAAACAAAAAAAGCTCCTTTCTATGTCCATACAGAATCAGGTTCTCATTACTGAGTTGTTTCTTCGGTGGCAAACAGTCTGTAACATTCTGTCTATAGCAGAATCTGAGGCTTCCTGTTGCCTTTTCATAAACACTTATCTTCCCCAATAGCACGGTTTCTTCAAAGCATGAAATAAGGTCACACTGAAAAGCAAAGGGCATGGAACGTGCACCTGACAAATGTCTGTGAAGAGGGAGGGGCCTGTGGGGCACCAGGAGCTCTGGCCCAACGGCTGAAGCCTGTACTACAAGCTACTCAAGAGGCCAAGGCGGGAGATGATGAGGTCCACCAACAGAGCTACAGGGAGGAGGCCCCGCTTAGAAAACAGCCTGTTCCCCTAACCCCCTCACCTGGTGGTAGCCTGGCCAGCCAGGGTTGGGGTCTGCAACGATGCCAAGGCGGCTAGATGTACTGGGGAACTTCTACTTTCCCAATTTCATTTGCAGGGAAGTTCAGAATGTATAAGTCAGGGTTAGTTATCAGGCTTTTGGACTTCTCCAACCTAAATTAGATCATCAATTTTTTAAAAAGTCCTTCCTCACAGGATGTGGTGGTGCACACCTTTACTCCCAGAACTCCGGAAGCAGAGGCAGTTGGATCTCTGTGAGTTCAAGACCAGCCTGGTCTCACATAGATAGTTCCATAACAGCCAGAGCTACAGAGAGAGACCATATCTTTAAAAAACAGAACAAACCCTTCGTTGGTCATATGGGAAAAAGATATCTAATGAACATACATACTATCAAATTTAAAAGTGAAATTTGGGCCAGCAAGATGGGTCAGGGTTACCACGCCTCGCTGCTAAGCCTGATGATCTGAGCGGGGTCTTTAGAGCCCGCAGGGTGGGTGAGGAGAAAGATTCCCGAAAGCTGACCTCTGGCCTCCATATGTGCTCTTTGTCACATGCTCCACAAACAGATAAATCAATGCTGGGGGAAACTCACCACATGTTGTGTTCAAAAACTTTGGCTGGGTCAGTTAAGATCCTGGACCCCAGAGGGGCCACCGGGGGAGCACCGCTCTGGCTTCTCTGTGGCACCTTCCCTGGCCTCAAACGACAAACACAAGTTCTCCAAATCACATTCATCCTAAACAGGACCTGCAAAGCCACAAACAGTTAATTACTCAGCAAGTATCAAAATAATTTGCCAAAACCAGGCGAAGACCCAACAGAAAGAAAGCTATAGATTAATTTCTTTGATGAACATAGATGGAAAAATTATCAACAAAATAGTTGCAAGCCAAATTTAGGGACATAATAAGAGATTACACATTATGAACAAGTGGGCTTCATCCCAGAAAGGCAAGGTTGGCTCAGCATATATAAATCAATAAATGTAATATAGCATATAAATATACTTAAGGACATAAACCCCGTAATTCTTTCAGTTGGTGCTGAAAACACATTTGACAAATTAACATTTGTTCATGAGAAAAGTTCTGGAGACTATAGGAAATAGAAGCAATATGCCCCAAAATAATAAAGGCAAATACACAATACACCTATAGGCAACATTAAACAGAGACAAGCTGAGAACGTTACCTCTAAAATCAGAAATGGGACAATTTGATACAATGCTCGGAAACCTTAGCTGAGGCAATTAGACAAGACAAAGGCATAAAGCGGATAAAAACAGGAAACGAGGAAGTCAAACTATCCCCACCATGTCTTTACTTAAAAGGCCCCATTGGGCTCCCTAGACAACTCCTGGATCCAATAAATGCCTGAAGTTGCAGGATACAAAAATCAATATTTTTTTAAAGCAGATTCTATACATAATAAAAATATACTTTCAGAGAAAGAAATTAGGAAAAGTATCCCATTCAAAATGCATCTCCACCCCCAGGTTAAGTACTTATGTCTAACCAATTAAGAAAAAGTCTTCGGCAGACCTACTTCTGAAAAAGGAAATCACAGATATCCTAGGTGATGGGGAAACAGTCCATGCCCCTGGATCGGCAGCTGTTACACGTATACTTTTAATAGCCAATATACTGTTGGAAAGACACTTCCCCATACAACCCATGCTCAGCGAAGAATCATCAGTTGAAGCTGATGTTGATAATTAAGTTGATAATTTAAAATTAATAGGCTATGTCATCATGAGTATTTCTGGTTAAAGACATCAGTCTCAAGATTTTATTTGGAAAAAAAAAAAACAAAACCTGTTCAGAAGAAGCTCCCAGTGTGTGCTGGTGGCTCAGCTGTGCCTTGCAGCACTCAGAGTACTGGTGTAACCAGTTTCTAGGTGACAGGTATGTCACAGGCCTCAGGAATATGAGACGTTGCCATTAGGCATAAAAATGTGGTGAGCACCCTCTGCTACCCTGCTCAAAACAAACTTCAGAATATCAAAAACACCTCACTATCCTTTCCCAAAAAAATTTCAGGATTTTTCCTGTTGGGGTCTTAATAAGAGAGCAGCTTAGAAGGCCGGCTGGCTGCCCGCCCCAGCCCTGGGTTGTCCCGTGCCCTGAATGCAGGTCCTTCTTTACCCTGACGTGCCTTTGCTCGACATAGCCAGTACCCCACACAACACCAACAACACTACCTACAAAACTATCTTTTGGCCTTTCTGCATTAAGTATATTCATAAAATGTTCTGTGTGTCAAAGAGCAGAAACTGATAACGCCCACGCAGACAGGCAACTCATGCTCAGAAATGAAGAATGACACAAACAACGGTCCCCACCCAGGAAAAGCGAATCTAAATGTGATTCTAACCCTTCAAATTATCATGTGATACTAATCGCTGTTGAAAAAGGGAAAAGAAAGCAAAGTTTCTCTCACTGTAAATGACCACAGACAAAAAGACACAACCAGTCTGGCCAAGAGCAAAATGTCGGGAGCGTGTGCCTTTTAGGCTGTGGGCCCACGGACAGAGTTCGGCATCGCCAGGGCCTAAGCGCGGGGCAGTTTCCTTGTTTAGGGCAGCTGCTTCTTTAATAACCACACAGGTGTCTATTCTTTCATTCCTTCATCATATTTAATAGCCATATATCTGGTGCCGCACTATTTAATCTCCTTTTGTGAATAAATATCTAATAAATCTAACAAATATATAAAATCTTTTAAATCCATGGGTTTAATGTAAAGTTCTCAAATTACACTGTAAACTTGTAGAAGCAGGTTTTTTGTTATTTGTACATTGTTTGGCTGACTGCATAAAAGTCATACTTATCTGACATAAAGGAATGACAGTTGAGCTGCCGCCAAGACCTCGCGCGCAAAGGGCTATGACAGACAATTCTTTAGTAATTTATTTATTTACTTTGAAAACAACTAACCTCTAATAACATCACAATAATAATAATCCTATCTTAAAACATCACAAGTTAAAAAAAACCTAAGCAGGCCTAAACTTATTAAATGAATTTATAATTTAAATAAAAACAAGATCATAGCATATACTTAGTGTATGTGTATATATGTATATGTGCACATATATGTAATGAATAAATCAGAAAACGCAAGTATTGGCAAGGATATGAGGAAACTGGAAACCTTACACACTGCTGATAGGATGTAAAATGATGCAGCTGCTATGGAAACAGTATAGTGAACTTCCCAAAAAGTAGACCCAGAGCCAGCAATTCCATTTTGGGGTATATATCCAGAAGGAATGAGCGCAGAGAGGGATCTGAAAAATTGTTTGTACGCTCAGATTCATACTGGCACTGTAGACAGCGAAGTAGCCTGACATGTTCTCTGAAGGAATAAGAAACACCCAACATTATATTTTGACACAGGCTACAATCTGGATGGATCTTAAAAATGTTTAAGAAGTGAAACAGGACAATCACAAGAGAACACACTGTACTGTTCCTCTTAGAGAAGGTTCCTAGAGTAGCTATATCTAATGGGACAGAGAGCAGAGTGGTGCTTGCCAAAGCGGGGAAGAACGAGTTAAGATGTCTAGCCAACCCACATCAGAAAATGGAAAATGAAGTGATGTCAGGGAGACCATAGCAAGTTGTATGTAGGATGAGCTAATCTATGTGTTCTTTACATGTATGAAAATGACATAATGAAATTCAATACTTTCTATGCTAACCTAAAATTTTGAAAAGTGCATGTTCATAAACACATACAAACATTCACACAAGGGTAACTAAGCAAGATTTCACTACACGCATGCAGTGATAAGAAAAAGTCTTACTGCACACCTTTAAGATACACAATTTTAAAAGAAAGCTAGCAAGATACGGTGGCACATGCCTATAATTATAGCACTCAGGAAGCTGATGTAAGAGTGCCAAAGGTTTAAGGTCAGCTTGGACCACAGTGAGACTGTCTCAAAAGCAAAGCAAAACAAAACCCACCCCATAATAGACAAATACATACATGAAGCAAAAACAAAACAAGCTAGACCAAACAACCAGGTACGGTTTCCGCTGGGGAAGATGGGAAGTCTAGAGACGGACGCTGGTAATACCTGCACAGCCTGAATGCTTAATGCCGGCAAACCATCCACTTAAGAAGGATGAAGTGATAAGTCTTCTTTTAGGTATATTTCCCCACAATAACAAACAAACAGCTTTCCCACCAAGAGGGTACAGGCCACAAATCTTCCCTAGTGAACAGCAAACACCTAAGGAAAAACACCAGTTCCAACAGTGCCCAACCCTACAGCAGATGGGCTTTCTCAGGGACTCTTTTGAGGCCAGCATCACTGGGAGAATTATGAGTTTGTATGAAAAAAGGACTGAATGTGGCTACATCCTTACTGTGCAATTTCCCACTGACGGTGCTTCCCATTAGGTTTTCAGGTTATAAAGAATTTGCTAGGAATAAAATCTGAAGATATTTAAGAGGGAAAGCCTAGGAAAGGGTTTCTTGAGCATTTCTTATTATACTTTAATTGCTGAGGCTGATTTAATCATGAGCTTCGTAGCAGTATGCTGGTTAAAGACAAACTACATAGCACAGTTTCCCTAAGATTACAGTGGGGAAAAAAAGATTATAATTCTAAAAAAATTTCCCATCACCTAGTATTTTACCTCACCTTTCGTATGAGTAGATGGACACAGACCGTAGCCTGTGGTAGCAGTGCAGGAACAGTGTTCATCGGTTAATTACCTAGGCGTACAGGCTACAACATACAGCCTAGGTATGAAGGGCTATACCGTACACTGCTGTGGGGCACTCTAGCATGTGCACAGAGTAACAAATCATCTACTGACATGTTTCTCAGAACGTATTCCCATGATTACGTGACTATACTTAGTTTATGGTGCTCCGTCCAGTTCAGAGCAGAGAAAGAGCAACAAGAATCTCCTCACAGCCTCGTTAGTTACCTGTTTTTAACGTTGCTTAATTTTGCAGCTAGAAGCAATGGTTGCAGTCCTTCAACTTAACTCCAACGAATGTGCCATATCAAGCCTGTGCCACCAAGTGGTGCTTCTTTTCCTTCCTCTGTCCACTGTCAGCTCGGCACCCTGCAGCGGGCCTTCCTCGGGAACCCTGTAAGGGCCAAGCTGAACTACCTGTGAATGAGAACAACCTTAGGGCTCAAAGCCAGGACTTCACAGCCAACTGGCAGTCATTATGGAACAGAAGCCCAGGAGAGAGGAGAATGCTCAACAAGCATCAGGTCGACAGTGCCACCACCAAGAGCACTGGTTATTCTACCAAGGCCACAGGGGTGGCCTAGGATCAGCCAACAGTCTTCCTGCCAGATTTAGGAGTAGGTGTGGTGGTTTGAATGGGAACGGCCCCCAGGGGTCACAGATTTGAACAACTGGTAACCATGGAGTGGTTCTATTTGAAAGGATTAGGAGGTGTGGCCTCGTTGGAGACGTGTGTCAGTGGAGGTGGTCCCATGCCAAGCCTCTTTCTTCCTGCTGCCTGTAGTTCCGGATTAGAATGCTCAGCAACTCCAGCACCATATCTGCCTGCACGCTGCCATGCTTCCCGCCATGATGACAATGGACTAAACCTCTGTAAGCCAGCCCCAATCAAATGTTTTTCTTCATAAGAGCTGCTGTGGTCATGGTGTCTCTTCACAGCAATAAAGCACTAAGACTGTAAGTGTCTGCCTACCTTAGAATTTGAGGTGTGTGTGTGTGTGGGGGGGGGGGGAGAACAATGCATGAAATGGCCTGTGTCCAGCAGAGTATGACAAGCCGAGAACAAGATGGTTTTGATACCCACTGACCAAGGAGCCAAACACTACCACCACATCAAACTCAGTTCCAGAACCAGCAGTCCTGGTCAGGACAACTTGTGGGAAACAGCAGCTTGCTCTGACTCACACCTTTTGTCAAGTGCCTTGCCCTCTAATGAAGTCTATCCCCCTTTTCAGTAATCCACACAACTGCAAACTCACACCAACTATAACAGACGCTACTGGGGTAGGTGAGGTGTAACACACATAGGAATGCTTCTCATGTCTCATGTTTTGTTTGTGTGTGTGTGTGTCTATGTGTGTTACTGGGGATTGAACCCAACCAAAAAGAAAAAGAAAAGCACTTCTACAATAATTGCAAATTTTATGCTTCTAGAACAATAGTTTTATGTCCTTTTATTTTCACTGAAATTAATGATTTTAGTTATAGGAAAGCACCAATTCCAATTCCTTTTTCATAGTTAAGTGTGTTCTATGTTCAAGGTGCTGCTCCTTGATGCCCATGAGGGTTAGTTAAGGCTGAGGATCAAAATCTATGAATGCTCAAGTCTTTCATACAAAACAGGAATATTTGTGTGGAACCTACCCACCACCCTTTAAATTTCAGTTCAGTTTACTTTTTATTTTGTGTGTATATGTGCACACGAGTGTGGGTGTGGGGGGGGAGTGGATTATCTGTGTCCATGCACTCATACTAAAGACAGAGTAGAACATTGGGTGTCTTTTATCACACTCTTGAGATGGAGCCTCTTCTTGAACTGGAAGCTTACTCTTCCGAGTTGGCTGGCTAGCCAGGGGACTTCTGGGATTCTATCTCTATTTCTCACACTGGAACTACAGGTGCATATGGCTGTGCCTGGCTTCTCGTGTGGATGCCTGAGGACTCAAGCTCAAGTGCTCTGACCCACCTGGCCATCTCCTTCCCCCAACTTTTTTTTTTTTAAGGCAAGGTCTCTGCTAGCCAGTGAGTCTCAGAGATCTACCTGTCACTATCTCTGTGCAATGGGATTACAAGAACAAGCCACCATGCTCAGGCTTTTGTGACGTGGGTACTTGGATCTGCACTCAGGCCTTCACACTTACATGGCCAGTACTTTAGTGACAGGGGCATCTTGCCAGCCTACTTTATTTTTGTAGCTCTGTGGACACCAGGCACACGGATAAGCCAGGGCTTAAATCCTTCCTCTATTTATATTTTCCCCAGATTGCTTATCATATTGAATTTGATGTAAATGTCGTATATAGTTAATACACTATACAACCGAAGGAAAGATGACAAGTAAATAGTCTGAACGGGTTCAGTGAAGACACAGTTCCCCTACCAAATTTCTTTTGGTGTGGTGTTAGATATTGAACAAAGAGCCTCACACATTTTAGGCAAGTGTTCTTCCACTGAATTTTAGCCTCTTCCCTGGTCCCTACAACCCTTAAAGAAATCTTTCTGAGAGGCCTCACTAGTTACTCATGCTAAACTTAAAGTCAGTCTGTAGTTCGGGCAATTCTTGAACTCTAAATCTTTCATGAGCCTCCCGCACCACCAGGCCAAGCTCCAAATATTTTTAATCACAATTAATTGTAAGCTCCGTTTTCATCAAAGGGTATTGTTTTAGGGGGGAAATCAATCAGGGACAAAGGAAACTCATGCTCTGAACTGGAGTAGCAAATTAAATGCAATCACTTATTGCCCATTACGCACTGATGAAATCTTGCTTCCAATGCAAGCAGTTTAACTATACAGGCCACATTCTATCCTTACTCCCTCATGACCCCTGTCCAGCCCATTTTTGTTGGAACAATTTTTTTATTTTTATTTTTTAATAAAAATATATATTGTTTGTAAGACATACTCGAATATGAGAGAGACACAGACAGACAGAGAGACTCATTTGCCTACTACTTTTGAATGCCACATATACCAAATGTATCTCAATATTGACTCAGGTTTTTACCCAGTTGCTAATTTTTTTTTTTTTTACAACTCAAATCAGTTGCAAAAAAAAAAAGGCTCAGAGTTAGTTCTTTCCCTCTCCTCCTCTCTTCCTTCTGTAGCTTCTCTAGGGCCCTCGTCAAACAGCCCCTAAACCAGCAAAGCGCATTTTCTTTGCAATGCTCAAACCTCAAGAGAGGGCAAAGGGCTCTAGCACCATCCTAAGAAAGAAACATTTTACTACAGGTTCTTCCACTGGACAGGCAGCCCAACTGGAGAGTGGAAGGAAGGAAGACATCCTAACTGTCCCACTCTTCAAACTTGATCCTGAGCTTACAGGGGGAGATTCCGGAGCTGACAGTAATGTGAGGGAAAAAAAAACAACAACAACAAGAAACTCTGTTTGCGGGGAAACTCTTAAGAATTACCCTTGGGGCACTGTTCTGGATCCAGGCAAAACCTATTTGTAAAATACCCGAAGAATGATTCCCAGTTGTCTCAGCTCCCTAAAACCCAGGGGAGAGAAAAGTGCTAATCATATGCTGAATGTCTGCCCACCACTTAAAAGTTAAGCGGTTCCTGGGTTCTGAGCCTCTTTTAAATAAACAAATTACCTCTGTAACTGTTTAGCTTTTCTTCTCAGCTGGGAAGCTGGTACAAAGGTTTCATTCCGAGGCTCAAACATCATCTAGATAGAGCGGCAGTAAACGGTACCTGAGAGGCTAGCATTAATGAGAGGGAATTAAAGCGCTATTGTTACTATTTTAGAGAGTAAAAGCCGACAGGTAAGAAACACTTCAGTATCGACTACACTGAGGCGAAAGCTGAAGCTTCAATTAACCCTGGCAATTTCAGAGAACTCCGAGGGTGACCATCTGCAAGGCAAACAGCTCCGGGACTTGAACATCTTGTTTTAATCTTTCTTTGCATGATTATAATTTCGGGGTATAAATAAGGTTATTAGCAAGAACAGAACAACAGCAATAATTACAGTGAGTGCTTGCAGAGCACTTTGATCATGCTATGACGTCGGTCGTCCTGCAGCTTCACAATGGGAATCGCATGGTTAGTGTTTGCTCTCCAGGGCCTTTCTGCGAGGTGGCTTCTGCACGCTTTTTCCCACACAAAGGGAGGATACTATGACTTAGGAATATGAGAATTAAGTTAGGGATCTCAAGACATCCCACCAATCCGAAACATCTGAAGGGTTACTATTTTAATCACTCTGGAGTGGCATCATATACATTATGCTGAACCAGAATAAAACTGGTTTGAACTCGTCCAATTGGCACTTCACATGTCCATGCTACAGTAACAACTGGAGGTATCAGCTGGCTTGGCAGGCTGATAAACGGTCTGAAGACATATGCGTGCCCATCTATTAGCAGCTTTGATAGCCATCAGTGCTATAAACGCTCGTGTGGATACAATCCCTCAGCTCCACTCTGCTTCTCCCATCCCGATAGAGGTCTCTGTCTTTAGGTATACTAGCCAGCAGGAGACACATACGCAGGATTTCCTTGGTCATGTCGGAACTGCCCTTATCAGTAAGACTGTTCTAGCTGAGAACAGAATATTATAAAATTTCAAGCCATAAATGTATATTAGATCTAAAAACTTGAACTACATCCTCAAAAAAAATGTGTTCAAATGAATGTATTCCTACCAGTTTAAAATAAGATGAGATTTGCACAGCAGAGGCTATAGCACTGTGTAAATTCTACTTTAAATGACTATCATTGCAGCGGGATGTGGTGGCCTTTAAACCCAGCACACGGGGAGGCAGAGGCAGGCAGATTGCTGAGTTGGAGGCCAGCCTGCTCTACAAAGTCAGTCCAACACAGCCAAGGCTACACAGAGAAACCCTGTCTTGAAAAACCAAAACTATAATTGGGAGTTACGCTCACATTCATATTCCTAGCACTTGGGAGCCTGAGGAAGGAGGATTGAGGCCAGCCTGAGCAACTCAACAAGTTCCTAAGATATATGGTAAGACCCTATGAAAACAAAACAGAACACTATAGAATTACAGACAGTCTTTAGTAAAGACAAAATGTAATAGGAGCAAGTGCAACACAGCATCAGAGCACAGAAGAGTGAGTGAGCTGGGCTACTGCCTGGCACTGGGGATATTCATGCTGAGCAGAGAAGAATGAGTAGGGGCTGAGAGATAGCTCGGTGGTTAAAATTCTTGCCGTGTGAGCAGGAGGACAGGCATTCAGCTGCCCAGGACCCACTGACTTACCCTGAGTGGACATGGCAGCTCTCCACAGTCCCAGCCTCAGAAGGTGGAGACGGATTAGCCAATTTGTTTTCCTTACCCATAATTGCCTTCAGCTTGAATTTATACGACGCGCTCTGCTCCAGGCCAAGCACTAACAGAGAACAGGAGTAGTCTCTTACAATTCTAGTTCCTAGGAGAGTCCTGGCCCCTCTGAAATATCACGAGCAGCCTTGACTGTCCACATTCTGTTGGTGTTCTGGCCTTCCAAACTCCCAGAGCACGCTGGTGCTGAGCCTAACCATGTTGATGAGCTTTGGGTTTGGCTGGTGACCCTTCCTCATTGAATAAGGTAGAAACCTAATTAGGGATGATTCCTGACATCAACCTCATGCCTCTACATGCATGTGTACCCACACACATGTGCTCACACATATGCAAATGTATATCCACACATGTACATCACACACACACATGAAAACAGAAAATAAAATAAGGGTAGCTAGAGAGATAAAGGTAAAAGCCAGAGCATTTCAGGTAAGAAGTAGCACGCAAAAGGCAGGCAGGCAGATAGGAAAGCAGGAAGGCAGGAACAAAGGAAGGAAAAAAAAAGAAAAGATGGCTGGTGAACTAGGTCAGTAGGTAAAAGCACCCGCCACCAAGCCTGAGGACCTGTGTTCAATCCCTGAGCCTTACACGGTGGACAGAGAGCGCTAACTCCAGTAAGTTGCCCTCTGACCTCCACACATAGGGTCCTGGCATGTGTATGCCCCCTCCAAATAAACACAAATGTAATGTAAACAGCGTTAACTGCATGCCTGAAAAGAGAGTTGAGAAGGTATGCCAGAAAGTAACGCCATTTTAAAAACTGACAAACTTTTTCTACAAAGGAAGAGAGGGGGGTGTGGAGGCATGTGGAGTACCTGGAGAATTAAAAAGTAATTTGGAAAAGGGTGCTCTCTGTAATGCAGGATGAACAGAATGAGCGGGGACTAAAGACAGAAGCAAGGTAGCTCTCCGTGTGCTGGCTGAGGACGCAACAGCCCTGAGAGTGCCAGAGTTCGGCAGAATTCAGCAGCTGAGGAACAGTTAATGGCAGATGCCAGGCATCTCCCGCTGGAGGGGGAGGTCCGAGACAAGGAGAGAAGAGACCCTAGTTCAAATGGGATCAGAACTGAGGTCATCACCATGAAGTCGTGTTTAGTTTAATAAACAGATCTAGATCCCAATGAAACATCTGTAGATGTGTGGATATATGTGAGTCACACGTGCACGCTCTAACCATTTGTCTTCACTGTTAACTGCACCTGAGACACACCTCTGGGCATGTCTTCTATGAAGGTGTCTCCAAAGAAGCTCAACTGAGGAGGGAAGCCCTACCCTGGATGTGAGAGGCACCGTTGCGTCGACTGGGTGTCTAGAGTGAATAAAGGGGTGACGTGGAGGACAGCCTGAGGAACAGTGGCATTGATGTCGCTCTGCCTCTGGACTGCCGATGCAACATCATCCATTAACTCATGTTCCATCAGCATGCTTTCCCCACAATGACAGGCTGTGCCCCTCAAGCCACGTGTCTGAGTAAACTGCTCCTTGAGTTGCCTGAGTCAGGTATTTTGCCTAGCAACAAGACAAGGGAACTAATAGAGAGATCTGGTCCCCAAGCAGTGGGATAGTCACAGTGATGAACGTGGCCACGTGGTTCATAGGCCTTTGGAACTGGTTTGAAGGAAGAATGTGAAAGACATGAGAACTTCTGGCTAGAGGAGTTCTAGAATCTTGTAAGCAGAATTTAACGATCAGAATGCCAACAGTAAAGAATGTGCCCAAGAGAAGGAAAACACTCCCCCACTGCTGGTGGGACTGCAAACTTCTATAGCCACTTTGGTTCTCAGAAAACCGGGAATTGATCTACCTCAGGATCAAACTATACCATCCCTGGGCATATACCGAAAGGATGCTTCATTTTACTACAGACACTTGCGCAACTGTGTTCACAGTGGCTCTATTTGTAATAGCCAGAAACTGAAAACAACCTAGATGTCCCTCAACTGAAGAGTGGGTAAAGAAAACGTACATTTGCACAACAGAATATTACTCAGCTGTTTTTCTTTTAATTGCCATTAAAAATGAGTTCATGAAATTTGCAGGCAAAATGTGAGGTAACCCAGACCCACAGAGACAAACATGGTTATGTACTCACTTATAAGTGACTATTAGCTGCAAACTAAAGGATAATCTTACTGCAATCTAGAGGCCCAGAGAAGCTAAGTAACAAGGAGGGCTCAAGGGAAGAACGCGTAGATCTCCCTGGGAAGGGAAATAGAACGGATTTCTTCCGTTGACTGGGGAGGGTGGGGATGAGAACAGGAGGGATCTGGTGGAAGGGATGTAGGGAGAGACTACTAGGAGAGCCAACTGGAACTGGGGGATTTCAGGGTTGAGGCAGAGCCCAGTGCAGTGGAAACTACCTGGACTTTTCAAAGACTCCTCGCATAGGGGATACGGAGCCTAAAGCAGCCATCGTCCTCAACCAGGCAAGGCTTCTGGCGGAGAGACTGAGACACCAACTCAGCCACAAAACCTCTGACCTACAATTTGGCAGATGTGCAAGATGCACATCTACTATTTGCACACCTACTATTTGCAAGATGTGATGGGATAAAGGAGGCACAGAACTTTGTGGGAGGGTGAGGAACCAGAGGCTGGATAGCCCAGAGACTGAGGATAGAACCAAACATGACTGGGAAAAACCAAAAAGTACAAAAAACCAAACAAACAAAAAACCAAAATACAAACAAGAAACCAAAACAAACAACAACAACAAAGAGAGAGAAAGAAGAAAGTGAGTCAATGGAATGACTCCTAATGATCTCTGCTACACTTGTAGACTGGCGTCTAGCATCACACAGGCTCCAGCAACTGACAGGAGCAGATGCAGAGACCCACAGCCAAACCTTAGGCGGCACCCAGGAATCCTGAAGAAGAGGGGAAGAACTGCAGGAGCCAGAGGGGTCAAGGAAACCGCAAGAAAACGGCCTACAGACTCAACTAACCAGGGCACACAGGGCCTCACAGACTGAAGCGACAATCAGGGAGCCTGCATGGGTCTCACCTAGGTCCTCTGCATGTATAGATCTGTAGCTGGGTGTTCTTGTGGGGCTCCTAACAATGGGCATGGGGGCCAACTCTGACTCCTTTTGCCTGCTTTTGAGACCCTTTTCCTCTTACTGGGTTGTCTTGTCAAGCCTTTACACAGGGGGAGCGAGCTCCTCCTACTGTAACTTACGCCATGTCTGGTTATGTCCCGGAGGCCTGCTCTTTTCTGAAGGGAAATGGAGGAGGAATGCATCTGGGGTAGAGGGGAGGTGGGAAGGGAGGGACTGAGAGGAGAGGAGGGAGGGGAAATGGTGGTTAGGATATAATACATGAGAGAAGAATAATTTAAAAATGGGGTGGGGCTGGAGAGATGGCTCAGCGGTTAAGAGCACTTGACTGCTCTTCCAGAGGTCCTGAGTTCAATTCCCAGCAACCACATGATGGCTCACGATCATCTGTACTAGGGTCTAATTCCTTTTTTCTGCTGTACATGAAGACAGAGGACTCATATACATAAAATACATGAATAAGTAACTAAGTCCTAAAAAGAAAAAAAAAAAAAAGAATGTTCTCATGGGATTTCAGAGGGGTCGGGGCTCTATTGGGAATTAGAGCAGCAAGAGACCACTTACGTTCTCTATTAGTGGGCTTGGCCTTAGCACAGCATGATATAACTTCAAGCTGAAGGCAATTTTGAGTTTAAAACACACACAAAGAAGGTGATGAGAAGCTATGTCCCATGGTTATATAACTGGATTTTCACTGGAACCAGTCCCACCTCTGTCTTCCCACACTTCTTGAGCCAACAAATCCCCATAATTACAACAAATCCCCATAATTATTTAAATTAGTGTGACCTTTCTGTTATCTGTCACTAAATTTAGCTCTACCTGCATGTACACCTTCAGGCCAGTACCAGAAGAGGGCACCAGGTCTCATTATACATGGTCATGAGCCATCATGTAGTTGCTGGGAATTGAACTCAGGACCTCTGGAAGAGCAGCCAGTACTCTTAAGTGCTGAGCCATCTCTCCAGTCCTAGCCATTGTTTCTTTTTCCTACTTGGTACAATGTCTCATTCTGAAGCTCAGGCTGGTCTGAGGTCCTGAACCTCTGAAAACTGGAGATATAGCTCAGCAGTGGGGCATTTACCCGCATATACAAGGTCAAGTTCATTTCCCAGCACTGAAAATAAGCAAGCAAGCAATAAGCAAACAAATGAATTCAAGAGGCTCGTGAAGCATTAGGTGGTTGATACGGTGGGAGCCCAGGTTTAATATAAACAAGGAGTGGGAACAGACAGAAACAGTTTAGTAATTAAGCCTTGTGAACTGGCTACCCTGGGTCTCCTAGTAAGAAAAACAGCAACACTCTAACGATGAGAGAACATGCTGTTTTGAGAGATTCTTAAAACATGGCTAAGACCACATAAACATCTATGAAAAGCAAACTCCTGGGCACGGAGAGCTTTCAAAGCTGGGCTCCCACTCACCACCTTACTTTGGTCTTCTGAAAGGCGGCCGGCTCCCCCATGGGCAAACCATCTCGAGAAGGCTTTGTCAAACAAGGGTTCCATGATAATGTCACCGGGTTTTTATTACGATAATAATCTGAACGTGGAATCAACAGGAGCACACGTGTAACCGCTGCCTGGCTGCGGCGCTGGTGTTTGCATTTATGATCTTGTTGGCAGCGAACAGCACAGATGTAATATGTAAATGATGCATCTGAGTATACAGCACACTGTACAAAGATTCTGCAGATTCTGAGGAGAGAAAGGCGGCGAGGGAATTGAGCAGACACACGGCACACAACAGCACAGATGGGCCCAAGTCAAAAGAACCTGTGTGATGATGGCCATGCCTTGCTTATAATGAGAGCTGCAATTTAGCTTCCCTAGAAAAACAGCAGTCACACTATAATGCTGTTAGTTTGAGTTTTATTGGTTTTGTTGTAGTGTTTGTACTTACTCTGATTTTATGGCTGAATAGGCACTCTATGCACAAAGAGCACATACCTAGATTTGTGTTCACAGACAATATAGTAAACACATTTTCCTTGACACAGTCCCTTATTTCTCAACATTGAGAAGCACAGTGTTGGCAGATTCAGTTTCAGGCGTGGCTGCTCTTTACTTCTCCTTAGCAGCAAGCTGGGCAGGAGCATGTGGGGCTCTTGGGAAGTGGTTTAGGTGTGATGGGTTCTCGGATTGAGAGGCATCCGGGTCTGTCACTGTTGTCTTAGCTTGACAATTTCCAGCACACTTCGATCATTTTAATTTCTTCAATAAACTGTGGCCAATATGATGCTTTCAAAACACAGGGGCTCTCAGGAGGCACAGGGAGAGCGCACAGGACGTACTGCGGGGTTCATGGTAGGCATCTGATGCCAGCCAGGGTTACCATCAGTTTGGCTCACCTTAAAACTGTCCACAAGGTTCTATGGCAACACGGCCGAGCTCTCCACCAGGAAGCCTCTTAATTTAAAGAGCTCTAATTAGTTTCAGCTTCCCGAGGAGGCCAAAGATCAAGCTATTAACAATTTGGGCTAGAAAACAAACAAACAAACCCACTAAAGTTGATAACAGGATCAGCCCTGTTTGGTTGCCTGTTACTCCTAATTTTTGGAAGAGCTATTTACTTTGCTTAAACCTATAGGTTCATGTGTAAAATGAAGTTCATTCTTTTAAAAAAGATTTTTAGTATGTGTGTATACCATGTGCACATAGAACATAGGAGGAAGAAAACCCGAGAAAGTTGGTTCTCTCCACCCACGTGGGTTCCGGCTCCAGGAAATGAACGGAGATCATCAGGCTTGTCAAGTGCCTTTTCCTTGGAGTAACCTCACTGCCCCTCCAGAACATTTTTAAAGCACACTTCTTAAAGCTTGAAGAAGAGAAAGAAACACAATAAAATTAATGAATAATTAATCCCTACCAACCACTGTGAGTAATCAGGTGTTGGAGGGCTCAGTTGGGACAAGTCAATCTGACAGTAATACCAAGTCTCTTGCTGTTACAGTGCGGGCAGAAACAGAAAGAGGAGGCCGCTGCCATGCGTTCCATTTCCCCTAAGGAACAGCACTGGGTGAAGATCAGGTGGGTCGAGTGTAGATGAGAAAATAGTTAAGGAGCCTGGAGAACTAAAGGCCTATTACAGACCTCTGAAGCTGAGGGCGGGTGGGGCAGAACTGAGGAACACAGAGGAGGAGGAGGCGACCTGGCGGCCATCCCTGGGGAGCCCTCTGAATGGAGGCTCCGAGTTGGTAATGCAGCTATTCACATGAACACACTGTGATCTCCCGAGAACACCTGTAACACACTGGCCGGGCCAGCATCTGAGCGAGGAGGCAGCACCCTCCCAGACACCTTCGGGCCAAGCTTTGCAATGTATGTTTCACCCTGAAAGGTCACAGTTGGGATGTGAACAGAGCCCACGAACGAAGACAAAGAACATAGACATTTACTGCTTGATACATAAAAAAACCTTAGCCCAAGAAACCATATAAGCTACAACAACCAGCCTGTCTGAGAACAGCTTAGGGCAGAGCCCTGTACCTCAGGTGGAGGAATACTTGCCCAGCACGGCAGGGCCCTTGGCTTAAACTCTAGCACTGCAAACAAAACAGTGCAGAGAAGTCCGTGGATAAAAATGTCCTGACAGATAGTGAGATTATTAATTCCATTTTCATCTCATAGTAATCGCCAGCCTATGCATGGGCTTATTCCTAAAATCATTTCTAAGACAGGGAAGCCACAAGCAATGTTCTCTCCTCCTTGAGACAGGGTCTCCTACCTGAGGCTGGCCTAAAACTCCATGTAGCCCAGGATGACCCTGGACTTTATCTTCCTGCTTCCACTTCCTGAGTGTTGGGGTTACAGACTGGGCCACCATTCCAACTTTCAAGTGGTGCCGGGGATCGAACCCAGAGCCCCGTGTACGCTAGGCGAGCAGTTGTACACCCACACAGCCACACCCCCACCCCGAGGAGCACATTCTCCATAGGAACGTTTTAAGTGGTAATTAAGATACCAGGCTAGTTCACACATGCTTTTTAGATCCATAATGTAGATGAAAAGAAATGTGTTTATTTCAAATGGCCTTAGAAAGCTGGCAAATTTCATCTTCCCAGATAGCTGAAACCCTGCCAATCCATACTGCCTGGGGCAACGTGAATCTTATTTAAGACAAAAACAATCTGATTAGATGATGATTCTTTTAAAACAACAACAACAACAAAACATCAAACCTGCCGGTGTCTCCCTGCTGGGACGGGTGCGCAGGAGGCGATGCCGCCTCACTAAATCGTATCTGTGATCAAAATACGTGTCCCTTCGAATAAGTCATACGGAGAAATTCCTATGTCCCCCAATAATGGCTTTGAAATCCAGTTTCCGGAGCTGCTCCCAGCAGGCTATTCCTCCAGAGTCTCAACCTGGGCAAGCTCTTGGTGCTAGGATAATATGCTTTGTTTTCCAAGTGGCTGTTCTTGTCGCTGCAAATGTATACATTCCCAGTATGCAGCTCCAGAGACTGCACACTCTAAATGAAGAGGCCGTGAGCGGAGTTTTTAAAAATGTTCTTTAGTGCACGACTTTGATCCCGGCACTCGGGAGGCAGAGGCAGGCGGATCTCTGAGTTTGAGGCCAACCTGCTCTACAAAGTGAGTTCCAGGACAGTCAGGGCTGTCTCAAAAACAAAAACAAAAAATACCAACAAAAAAATAAAAATAGAAAAGGACACCCCCCCCCCAACAGAGCAAGCTGGGCAAGATCTCCACAAATCCAACCAAGAAACAGCATATAGGACTGGTAGGGACAAAGCTATGAATGATGAATGACAACCTTACTGAAGAGACGGCACGTGAACTTTTGGAGGTAAAGATTCCTGAATGTTAAAAAAAAAAAGAAAAGAAAAAGAAAAGTACACTTTCTCCCAAATCATCTCTAAAATTAAAGTATTCCAGTCAAAATCCTGAAAGTGTTTTGGGGGGACTTGAACACGTAATTTAAGGATTCAGTTGGAGAAAAAAGGGTAAGGAGGTGCCAGGAGAACATCAGAGGGAAAGGGCAATATGGGGAGAGCGGGCTGGGCTTCAGGGCAGTGCAAGGGAGCGGGCCTGTCTGCGGACCTCATAGCACCCTATAAAAAACTGTCCCGACCACGTCTAATTTCACAGCAAAAGCAACAGACTAGGAAGTTCAGAAACTGATCAAAACACATATAAAAAGTCCGCCTGTAACAGCTACTATTTGGATTCGGTGGATTAGATAGAAATGACTTAGTCAAAGAAGTACATTAAGAAAATGGGCTACCTGCCATTGGGAGAAATATTCTCTCTCTCCACATTGACCATCAAAACTGCAGACAAATTACACTTTGAACATGCAGCAGTCACACCTTACGGCCGGGAAAGCTCTAAGTCAACTATCTGAGTTCTCTCTGTCACCCCACATGGTAGGAGAAAACCAACTCCTGCAAGTTGTCCTCTGACCTTCACATGTGCCAGGGCACATGGTCACACCCCTCCACCAAATAAGTAAACAAGAAAAAACAAACAAATAAATGTATGTATATCTATTTTTTTTTTTAAAAAGACTTATTTGTGTATTTGAGGGCTCTGTCTGCATGTGTGCCTGCACAGAAGAGGGCAATGGATCACATTCTGGAGGGCTGTGAGATGCCATGTGGTTGCTGGGAACTGAACTCAGGCCCTCCGGAAGGGCAGTCAATGCTCTTATCTGGCCATTTCTCCAGCCCCTTAAGTGATATCTTAATAGACTTAGAGAAATTATAAATATTTCTAAAGAGTGGGGAAAAAATCTTTTAAATATGATGCTAAACTGTAAAAAAAAAAAAAAAAGGAAAGACAAATACATTTATGAGAAGGGGCTACATGGTAAGAACGCTTGTGCTGCAAGCGTGAAGACCTAAGTTCACACCCCACGTAAAAGGCTGGGCATGCTGTGTGCGCCTGTAACCCAGGACAGAGGCAGCAGACCCCAACAGCTTACTGGCCAGTTGGTCTAGAGGAAACAGTGAAAGACCCCGTCTCAAGACAATAAGGGGAGAGCTCTGGAGGAAGACCTCTGACCTCCATACCTGCACACATAGGTGCATACACCTGCACACCCAAGTGTATAGACCCCCAACACACACACACACACAGGCATGGAGAATACATGAGATAAGATTTTAGAAGTGTTATAAAAGATGATACAGAGATTTGTAAACCATTAGGATGTTTTATTACCTGTAGTGGAAGTTTTGGTTTCTTTAAAAACTCAGTTATGTTATATAAATGTTTTTGTTTTAATGCCAAGTGTTGGGATTTTAGTTTGGGGTTTAGTCTGCCCACAGCTGATGTCTTGTGCGGGGTGTGGTCATGCCAGCTGGTAACAGCCTGCCTCGTGCAGCACGGAGAGGGGTGTGGCCTAGGGCTCTGAGGATATAACTAGGAGCGTCCAGAAAGAGAAAGGGTGGCGTGTGGTAGTGGCCTGCAGCACAACAGTGTGGCAGCTTGGAGCAGAGAGACAGAGAGAAACGCTTTGGGTCACAAAGGCTTGGAGGGGACTGCTTGCTGCATTTGCTGTTGACAGAGATTGGTCAAGCTGTAAAGAAACCCACTGACCCTACACAGCCACGAGAAGTAAAGGGGTCTGTGACCCCTGTACCCACTAACCTTCTCTTAACCAGGGTTAAGAGGTTGGCAGAAGGGAGCTGGAGGCCTAAACACCTAAATAAAATAGAGTTTAAAAACAAACACTACAATTACCAAAATAAGGAATGCTTAGAAAAGAAGTAGAAATAACCTCAGTAGAAAATATACTAATGTCATGAAGAGCCAGCCACAAAACAAATACAAACTGCCATTCAGAAATGTTCATCACACTAATCATGCATCTTTGGAGATTCCTTTACCTTTATCTTAAGGCCGAGTCCCCTCGCTGGTTACAAAATGGCTACCACACAGACACAGCAACCTCCAGAGAAAGAAAAGGGCCACCTCTTTCTTCAGTCTCTTTTTAGGAATGAGGAAACTTTCTCCTATGCTCCCTAGAAACCTACTCTCAGGTTTCACAGGAATTGAGTCACAAATTATCCTCAAGCTAGTTATCAGGAGAAGGAAATTTTTGTTATGAGCCACGGAGAATAAAGGTTCTCAGAGTGTGGTCCACAAAGGCCCCAAATTCCGGTGAAGGATCTTCAGGGGTCAGAACTGTTTTTACGACAATATTAATGTGTTATTTGCCTTTTGCTAATTGCCACTGTCCACTGATGGTATATGGACAATATAGACATGGTCACAAGCATGGCCTGGATAGAGCAGACACAACAAACCATCCTGAAAGTCTTCTTCCCTAAGTGCATACACTCGGGGGAGCCAGTCACTCATATGTCTCTGTAATGAAACCATAAAAAGTGTCTTCGTGAAACACAATTGTTTCTTTGTCATTTCCCCCAAAATAAACAAAGTCTGCCTGTCAGGAAAACAACAGACACCATGCATTGCCTTTGATAGAATTCAAGCTTTTAGGCAAAAAAAAAATAAAATTCTAGTAAATGTGTGTGCACCATCATGAGGTAGCAGCTTCCTAATACTTGCACACTGCTGTGCTCATGGTAAAATACTTTTTATTTTGTACAATGAAATGTGTCAACATTTGGAGGACCCACTACAACTGATGAACAAATATTTTCCATAATATCAAGACACGGTATTACCAAACCACACACAGATGGGAGAAAACTGTTTCCAGATTGGGGGTAGGTGGGAGCCTCTCTATGTGGCCCAGGCTGGCCTTGAGATCACAGAGTTCTGCTTAGGCCTCTGCCTCTGATTCCCTGGTACTGGGATTGAAAGTACACATCACCATAGCAAATGATGGAAATTCTTATTTTTAGAAAGATGTTCTGTAAAATAATCAGAATCTGTCACAGCACTGTTTGTACATATGCTGGGAATGTATAAATAGTTATTTTTTTACAGTGCTGACAAAATTATTAAATGCATACCCATAGAGAGGAAAACCTTGCAAAATGTTGCCAAAACTTTAAACTTATTAATACAGAAAAAAGTTCTCTGAGTAGGTAGGGGAGAGAAGCAAGGAATGAAACCTTTTGAACCAGTCTCCTTTTCTGGAACTGGCATATACGCACACATGCTCAGGCATGGTCTAGGAAGATGGTTCCTAAACTCAGTCTCACAGGTGGTCTTGCGCATCTTAAAAATGTTCCTCTCTGGGTTTGTTGGTTGGTTTTGAACTCCTTATCCTCCTATCTCCACCTCTCAACAACAACAACAACAAATCCTCAAATTACCTTTGTACTTATGAAACAAATTATTTAAAAATTATTAAGTATGTAAGTTCTACATAATACCCATGAGCTGAGGGAAGGAGGGAGAAGCAGCTGGCCTGGGTACTAGGTGGCACTCGATCTAGAAAGGTCTCAGAAGCCCCCATTAGGATGTCAAATTCCAGTGATCTAGTGGCTTCCTACTCACCAACTGTAGGAAGCACCAGCTACCTTGCCTTTTTGTTCTTCCTTCAAAATTATACAAATACATGTAGTGAAAGAACAGTTAACATTTTATATCAGCAAACTGTTATCTTGTCATTGTAGGAATCTCTGAGTGCTTCGCCTCAATTATTATTATAGCTGCAGCGACAGACACTATGCTTGCTGCAGAATGGCAGTTCCCTTCATTTTTTTGTACCAGGTATACAATACCTCCTTGCAGCCCTCCTCTTCCCTCCCCTGCCTGTCCTCTAGTGACCACAGTTCTACGCTGCCATTTGGCATTATGGCGCGTTCTCTCCTCATTTGGCAACTGTGGTTCTGATGCACCGCGATCGTTTCATTTACCGCACTTGTTAATCATCGGACAGCAAACATAGATGGCCCCAGTCAGGTCTGCCCAGACTTGCAAGGAAGCTGAAGGGCTAGGAAAGCGTGTGCGCCCTCTGCTGGGCACCTCCAGAGAGACAGCTTCCCAATCACAGGCGTTTTATTTGCCTTTTGGTTTTCAGTGAGGAATTTGGGAAACAGTTTCTGGAACTGCTTGCTGAAAGAAACAATTCCCGACTAAAACATTGCTTTCTTTCTTCACATCAAAGAGAAACATCAAAATGAAGTTGCTCTGCGAATATATTCCATAAAAAGCATTGTGGGACTTTGTGTACTAGCTTGAAGTAGAACTAAGAAAGCAGCATAAAAACCAGGCATGGCGTTCCATTCTGATAATCCCAGGATTCCAGCGGCTGAGAAGGATGCTGAGCTCCACGCCTGCCAGGGCTACACAGCTGGGCTTCTGTCCCCAAAATTACAAAAGGAAAACGGGCTGACAAGACGGCAGTAAAAGGTGCCTGCCTCACATGCCTGGCAACCTGTGTTCCGGCTCTCAGCCGTCTTCAGTGGCAGAGGCAGGAAGTCTGCTGTAAATTCAAGGCCAGCCTGAGATACAAAGGTGTGCTCCAGTTGGTGCTACACACCTCAGATACTGAGTCAAAAACCAAAACCGAAACAGGACATCTTGCCAGGTGTGGCGGCACACGCCTTTAATCCCAGCACTAGGGAGGAAAGGGCAGGCAGATCTCCGAGAGTAAGACCAGCCGGGTCTACAGAGCAAGTTCCAGAACAGCCAGGAGTACACGGAGAAACCCTGTCTCAAAAACAAACAAAACTGGACTTCTTAATCCAAAATCTGCTGAAGACCAAAACAGTTAACTTCAGAATCTCAATGCAGGCGTCTATGCTCATAGAAAGAAGCCCCTGCCAGGCTCTGTGGTTTTGGCATCACCTAGTCACTGACTCACACAAAACAGGAAACTAAGATTAAGAATTCTCAGACTAGAGAAATGGCTCTAGTGGTAAGGACACTTTTTCTTGCAGATGATATGAGTTCAATTCCCAGCACCTCCATGGTAGCTTACAACCATCCATAACTCCAGTTCTAGAGGATCTAAGACCCTCTTGTCAACAACCTGGGTGTCTAGGCACAAAAACAGTGCACAGACATGCATGCAAGCGGGACACTCACACACATTTTACACAAGAATTCTCAAATTTTGGTCTTGCCTTCTCTTGAGTCAGGGTTTCTTTTCTGTGATGCTCCTCCTGCCCCCAACACCCTTTGAATTGTTCTTTGGGGAAAACCACTACTGTTTACACTCAGATTAATGCTGGTGTCAGCTTTGGTCAGAGAAGCTTCTTTTTGCACAGTCAGAGGGGACTTCAGAGGCTAATTGGTCAGAGTACTGAGAATAAATGAGTGCTGAATGCCCAGTCATAACGGGGACATCTAGGGCTGGCGAGGCGGCACAGCAGGGAAAGGCACTTGCTATGAAAGCCCGATGACCTGGGTTTGACCCCTGGGACCCAAGCAAAGGTGAAAAAGGAGACCCAGCTCCACCCAGCTGTTTTCTGACCTCCATATCACTTCCACTCTAATAATCATTACGTTTTTAGAAGAGCTGTATCACACCCCACCACTACCACCAAGGCTCAGAGAACACTGCAGGATAAGGGACGGAACGGCTGTAAGAGCCTGAAGTGACTGGGAGTGCTCAGTTTCAGCTCGACGTGGCCACTGCATGAACTCACAGCAGCTATGACTAACCCGCACACGCTGCACACTAATTTGGGCTGGTGGGTACTGTGTTGTGGAAAGGGAAGGGGCTCACAGGACCCCACACTCTTCCTTGAGTATTTATACCCAGTTAACGATCGGTGGGGGAGAGAGAGACATTTTCTTCAGTGGTGTACTACTGGTGAGGTGCCCACACTCCGGTAACTCCATTACTAACACTCATTGGGTCAAAACAAAGGCCATGGGAGGGGGAGGGGAGCCTGCTGGTTGGGAAAAGGAAAGGGATTGCGAGCAGTGAGAAAAGAGGGAGTGATGGCGTGAACGTGACTAAAGTACGCTCAGGTACGCGTACAAAAACGG
This sequence comes from Pachyuromys duprasi, assembly GCA_028658305.1. NCBI lineage: Eukaryota > Metazoa > Chordata > Mammalia > Rodentia > Muridae > Pachyuromys > Pachyuromys duprasi. The sequence goes on along the minus strand of CM053752.1, from coordinate 72,425,931 downwards.
CTCAACGACACTGACTGTGTATGATGACATATGCTGTTCTGGGCTGGAGAGACGGCTCAGCGGATAAGAGCACTGGCTGCTCTTCCAGGGGACCTGGGTTCAATTCTCAGCACTCACAAGGCACCTCACAACTTTCTGTAATTCCTGTTCCAGGGGATCGGACACCCTCACACAGACATACATGCAGTGAAAAGACCAATGTATATAAAATTAAAAATAATTAATTAAAAAAGTAACATATGGTGTTTCAAAACATTAAAAAAAAAAAAAAAGACCAGAAAATGGATAGGGGGAAGGCTACTCTGAGATCCTGGAATATACTCTTCAAATAAAACATAAAAAGTTAAAAAACAAACAGGTGAGGAGCCGGGACGGAGAAGGTGCCATCAGTGGTACCGCGCTTGCTGCGTCAGCATGAGGGTCTGGCTGGAGTCTCCAGCACCCTGGTGAAGTGTGGGTACCTCAGGGCAAGTGCGTAACCCCAGAGCTCGACTGGGGGCACTCTCCAACAACCTAGCCAAACAGCAAATTCAGTGAGAAACCTTGTCTCAAAACATACAGCATAACAAAGAACGCGCTGGCTAGTTTTATGTCAACGGCACAGCGACAGTCATTTTGGAAGAGGGAACCTCAGGTGAGAAAAGGCCCCCACCAGACTGGCCTGTGGGAAAGCGCGTGGTGCGTGGTTTTTGTTTCGTTTTTGACTGAGGATTGATGGGTGAGGACCCAGTTCACTGTGGGTGGTGCCATCCCTGGGCTGCTGGTCCTGGGTGCTATAAGAAGGGTGAACGAGCCATGAGGAGCGAGCCAGGAAGCGGCATCTCTCCATGGCCTTTGCTTCACGTTCCTGCCCTGACTTCTCTCAGCACTAGAGTGTGACCAGAGAGTTGTAAATTGAAATAAGCCCTTTCCTTTCCAAGTTCCTTCTGGCCATCATGTTTTATCACGGCAGTAGAAACCCTAAGTAAGTCAGAGAACACCACCCAAAGTTGACGTCTGGCTTTCACAAACACACATATGCGCGCACACACCCATATTCCTTTGATATACCTCCATGATTATGCTTATGTTCTGATATCGCAGGATGCTACAAGCCAATCTTGTTCATTCTTGACCCAACATTACAACCAGCCATATCTCCAAAGAGCCTTTGTTCCTTTTATTAGAGTCTGGGCACTGAGTACATTCTTTGCTACTAGGATGTCTTTGCTTCTGAACCCCCTTGATTGACAAGGCAAGGAACTACATGTATATAACAGACCAACCAGATCCCCATCTATGGCTATAAAATGTTTACATATGTACACATCTACATTAAACTAGAGGTCAAACCTGCTAGATCAAGAGCTGCTGTCTTGGGGCTAGAGAGATGGCTCAGTGGTTAAGAGCACTGTCTGCTCTTCCAAATGGACCCAGGTTCAATTCCCAGCACCCACATGGCAGCTCACAACTGTCTCCATATACCCTGATGCACATAAAATTAAATAGATAGATAGATAGATAGATAGATAGATAGATAGATAGATAGATAGATAGATAAAAGCGCTGCTATCTCAAAGGATCAAGCCATGCCCCCTCGAGTCTCTCTTAGGAAAAATCACTGACTACAGGATGGGAAGAGCAAGCCAAATTACTCCCCTCACTGCCCAAGACCAAGGCAATCTTGACTCATGGCTTCACTCTTATCTGTGCCTTCCTGCTTCGTGACTCCTCTCACGTTGGCTAGGCCAAACTAGATCATATGGTATGGAACTTATTGCCCTTTTCCCCATCCCCCTCCAAAAATACCTACAAGTGTCATAAACTCCCCTTTGAATCTAAAACAGAAGGGTCTATCTCTCTAGGACTTCCATCAGGTTACACATGATGGCTGTTTCTTCTAATGCTTTCCCAGTTCAAGGCCTGATCTTGGCTGTCTGTGGTCATGAGTCTGTCTCTCACTTTGAAGGGTAACCTCAGGTCAGCTCCCTTCCTAGAACCTGCCACTCTTTTCTAACCTAACGATGCTAAAACCTACCATTTTGTCCTTCTTCATTTCTAGCAGCAGCAGCTCTGCACCTAACTCACAACTACAGGCACAGAACTAGCTTCCCTATTTTCTTGCCTCTGTCTTTCTACTCTGATTGTAAGAAACCCTGTTCTCATCACCACCATCTAATTACTAATTTTTCAGTCCAATGCACCATGGAGAGTGGCTTCTGTTGTCACTTCACACTGAGGCAAGCTAGAAAGACAGGGGAAGAAACGAAGGGGATGTGAAAAGGGTAGGAAGCCCCTCACCCTCAAGTTAGTGTGCTTTTCTTATTTACTGAGAATCAGGTAACCTATAGAGTCAACATTGCTTTCTCAAGAAACTGGTCAAACAAGGATATCAATATCAACAAACTATTCTTACTTATAGCCAAATATAACCTTGACTTTAACAGTATTAGTACCGCTGAGCGGTGGTGTCACACATCTTTGGCCCCAGTGCTCAGGAGGCAGAGGCAGGCGGATCTCTAAGTTTGAGGTCAGCCTGGTCTACAGAGTGAGTTCTACTCCAGCCATGGCTACACAGTGAAATCCTGGCTACACAGAGAAACTGTCTCAAGAAAACAAAACAAAACCACCACCACCAGCAACAAAACATCACCAGTACCTGTCTCTCATCCATAACCCCCCAAAATATCTTCTAATTTCATTTGTAAAAGCAAATTCTTTCAGAGAAATAAGCCAGCACATATATATGCACACACAGACACACATATATACGTGTCTCTATTCTCCCTAGCTTATATATACCTTAAGCTTCAACCCAGTGCCAAAGGCTCATCTCACTGATAGAGTACATAGTATATACAAGAGATTGGGTTTGATCCTAGTGCATGCTCCCATTTTTACTTATTTAAACTCTCCTTAAGTTTGGAGGTTTGCTTAATCTTCAAATGTTATAATTACACCTCTTGAACAATTTAGAAACCCACAGAATCACAAACATGGCCATTTTAGACACCTAAATGTGTACATCTCTCTAATGTCTGTATTTAAATCTGAAGTGTGTACTCTCTTAATGAGCTCCCGAACTTTGCCTTACTCCAGCTGCTCTTGAAATCTTTCAGTCAAGAATCCTGCTTTACCTGAGCAGAGGTCCCTAAAGGGAAGGGAATCTGTGGCAGTACTGTCTGTGTCTTCCCCAGCAACTGTGATAATACCTCCAGTCAGTCTTACAAAGCTGCTCACACCAGCACCTTCCTCCTTGCAAGGGGGGGGAGTCACTGTACACATTTGTCTTTCTGGGCTTTGTTGTTTAGGTTTCTTTGCTTTGTGTATGGGGAGTAGCATTGTAGTGCTGGAGATGGAACCCAAAGCCTTACACATGCTAGGCAAGTGCTCTATCTTTAAGCTATATGTTCCCAGCCCACATTGCATGTGATGTACAGTTAAATCCTTCTCTTATGACCTGCATTCTGTTCCCATTCTCCCTAGCTTATGTATAACTTAAGCTTCAACCCAGTGCCAAAGGCATAGCTCAGTGACTAAGCACATAGTATATACAAGAGGCTGGGTTGGATCCTAGTGAATGCTCCCGCTTCCTTTCCCTCTCCCTTCCTCTGTCTCTGGACTGTAAGGCTCCTACTTTCACTAAATGTACTGTCTAATGGTACCTCACCCTAAGAGAACAGTCTGCAGTGTAGCTCACTAACCCCTCCCCCTCCCTGCTGTACTTTTCCTAAGAGAAAGCACTGGGTATCATGTCTGCGTCTCGTCCTTCACCCTTGCATGAGGCCTGTATCTGTGCGTATATGTGATCTCACTTTAGTCCTACAAGTATCCACTCAGCAGCAGACTGAACAACCCCAGAGAGACATGGTCAGGATCTGAGTGCGTGTGCCACTGTCACAACGGCATGTCTCTCGCTCTTGCTTTGTTGCACTTTCCACTATACAAGGCTTTTTTGCAGCCATTTAAATGGGACTTCGTGTGAAGTACTGAAGGGTGCTGGGAGTCATTTAGAGCCTGTTCTCGATTAAAGCTTTAACGATTTAAAAAAGATGAGGAAATGGAATCTAGTTCTGGAAATTTGGTAAACTTGATACCTCAGAAGCCTTTCTGCGATGCAACATCCCCAAATGCTGGGTGAGCCAGCCCGAAATATATATTATGCTAACAACATTCGTCACTGAGCCAGCAAGCCAGAAAGAAACTTTCAGAAACCAAAATTTCAGACCTGACTGAGCACTGGAACCAGGAGGAACCCAAAGCCCACAATGCACAAAAAACAAAGTATGTCACCACATTTATCCAAATGAACTCAATTAGTTAACTTTACCACAGTATCAAACTAGAGGGGGAAAAAAATCATAGACCACAGCAGCAAATGTATAGAAAGCACTGATAAAATTCAATGTCTAATTGACCAAATAAACAGACCTTTTAGCCAATATGGAATGAGAGAGAAGTTTATTAACTGATAAAGAGGAACCGCCAGTAACCCGCAGTGGGGTGGTTACAGAACTAGGAGTTGCAGTTCCCCCAGTAGGCTGACAGACAGGGAGATCTGGACAGATCAAGGCACACTTACAGCATGGTTGTGAGCCAATCAAACTGACCAACCCTAAATTACGGGAGAAAGGCCCTTCAGAGACTTTAAAACCCTGGAGAGGAGACTGCATAGCTCAGCTCTGAGTTGTCCTGCAAGGCAGAGGGCCTTTTCCTGCGCCCACTGCATGAGTGTTTTCTCACCCCAGTACAAGCCTTTCCTCATCTGCCGATCCTGACGGATCCTGTTGGTGAGTTAGAGATTTTTCCTGCCTTTAACTGGCACTGAAAATTAACTTTTATCAAGACCTCTTGCTGGTAACTGTGTCATCCTCAGTAGTAACTACTCTCTCTATAAATACGAGGGTGAATTACCAGTATTGTTATCAGAGTAGAACCTTAACTGCAAATTTGGAACAACACAGTAAAAAAAGTAAATAAAAATGAAAGATTAAGGGCAGAGAAGTAACAAAACTGTCACAATTTCCTGAGGGATTAGCAACATTGAAAAAAACAAAACAACAAAACGCCTGATGCCCACAGATAACGATTATTACAATTAAAGCAGAAGTCTGGCAAGGTTGCTTGACCTACAGAAGACATAAGCGTGTTTATTTACTTGCAAAAAAAAAGTGTAATATTAAAAAATCCAATTGGTCCAGCAGGATGGCATAGCAGGTAAAGGCATTTGTCACCAAGCCTGATGATCAAAGTTTGATCCCTGGGACCCACATAGTGGAAAAAGAGAACACATCTTGGAAACTTGTCCGTTGCCTCCACACATACATCATGGCAAGTACATTCCCCTGCCCCAGTGAGTATATTATGTAATAAAACAAAATCTTGATCAAATTAAAACCTGTAATTTTTAGGCAGGCATGGTAGTTCATGCCTGTAATCCCAACATGGGGAGGCTTTGGCTGGAAGATTAAGTTTGAGGTCTAGGAACTTCATAAAGGGTTCCTGTTTCAAAAAAGCAAAACAAACATATGCACACACAAAACCACAACCACACACACAATTTATAACATTCTTTAAAATGTGACATTCTTAAGAAGATGCAAAATATTTAAGTCTTTGAAGGAAAACTTATCAAACTTCAAAGAAAGTAAAGAAGATCTAAAGAAATATGACAGACTTGTTTGTAGAATAATTTGAAACAGGTACGTTGTCCATGCTCTTCAATTTGATATGTCGTCCCAATCAAAATCCAAATGAGGAAGCTATTGAGATGGCTCAGCAATTAAGAGTACTTGCTGCTCTTCCAGAGGACCTGGATTCAGTTTCTAGAGCCCATATGGCAGCTAACAATATTCTGTAACTCCAGTCCTAGGGAATCTAATGCTCTCATCTTACCTCAATGGGCACCAGGCATGCACACATACATGCAGGCAAAACACTCATATGTTGTGTCAGATTTGTGAGAACCTCCAAAAGACCATCAGGTTCCAAAACACTTTACTTCTGTGAAGTGTACTTCCCAGTAGGCTCCTGGTCTCTAACCTCTCAGTCGGGCACCAGCATTGTTACTGCTGGGCACAGCATTTGTCAATTTGCATGCCTTGCAGTTGGAAATAATGTCCTCAATCTTAGAATTAGCATTTTAAATAATAACTCCTGATTGTCAAATCAAATCTTGCATCCTCCAGATACCCATCTAGGAGGAGTGATGGATTTTTCTTAACGTCTTCTCTCCCAGCTTTTCACGGAGTATCAGGTTTCCTTCAGTTGGTCTCCACCATCCATCTAAGTACTGAGACATGGGCAATCCTCTGGCCCACTTAATGTCCTCTGGAGAATAGACTGGTTCCTTAGGGAGGACTGGGTCTCTAGGATCGAGCAGAGCAAGAATGGGCTCCGTCTCTAATGCAACTGCCTTTGCCATTGGGTTGGCTCGGTTGTTAACTCTGGAGATTAGAGTCTCTCCCTTCTGATGTCCTGGGCAGTGTATGATAGCCAATGTTTTGGGGAGCCAGAGGGCTTTTAATAATGCCAATATCTCTTCTTTGTTTTTAATAGTTTTCCCTTCAGCTGTCAATAGGCCTCGTTCCCGGTAGATGGTGCCATGCACATGTGCAGTGGCGGAAGCATACCAGCTGTCAATATACACGTTAAGGCTTAAATCTGTTCCCAGAGTTAATGCCTCTGTCAATGCTATCAGCTTGGTGCTCTGAGGCAAACCGCCAGGAGAGAGGGGCTCTGCCCATATAGTGTCAGTCAATGACACCACTGCCGCCCCCGCATACCTTTTTCTGTCCCTGACAAAGCTGCTCCCATCCGTGAACCAAGTCTCGTCTGTGTTGGAGATCGGCCGGATTCTGTGCATGTGGGCTAAGATCCCAGTGCAGTCATGCAGAGGAGTCTCCAGGTCTGGGTCTGGTAGCAGAGTGGCGGATTCAAGGAAGTCGGCACCTGGAAAGCGACTCTAGGATTCCGTAGCAGTGCCTGGTAATGGGTCAGATGAGTGTTGCTCAGCCACTGATCTGGGGTTTCAGCACTCCCTCAATGTTGTGAGGGGTAGTTATAACCAAGTCCTTCCCGAGGATCAATTTGTTAGCTTCCTTGACCAGTAATGCTACTGCAGCAATGATATAGAGGGCATGCGGGCATCTAGCTGCCACTCAGTCTAGCTTTTTGGATAAGTAGGCTATTGATCTCCTCCATGGTCCAAGCATCTGAATGAGAACATCCTTTGCTATTCCTTTTTTTTTTTTCATCTACAAATAGCTGGAACGGTTTGGTAATATCAGGCAACCCAAGGGCTGGAGCTGACAGCAATGTCTCTTTTATGGCTTTAAAGGCCTACTGAGGCTCAGCTGTCCATGAGAAGTCACATGGCTGTTCTTTGGCAGCATCATAAAGCGGCATAGCAAGCTCTTCGAAATTTGGTATCCAGAGCCTACAGAATCCAGGCAACCCCAGGAATTCACATACCCAGTTCCAACTTGTGGAGGTCAGCGTCTTGAGGACTGTTTCCTTGTGAGCATCTAACAACCATCTTTTACCTTCTTTTAGGATGTAGTCTTGGTATTGCACTTCTGACCGGCATTTAGCCAAGGCTTAAAAGCCACATTCTCCTAGAGTGTTGGGTAAGTGCTTTGTTCCTTGTAGGCAAGTCTCCTTGTCAGCAATGGCTATCAGCAGATCACCCACATACTGCAACAGAGTAACTTAGGGGTGCTGTTCTCGGTACTCATGTAAGGCCTCACCAAAGATCACTGGAGAGTTTTTGAATCTGTGAGGGAGTGAGAGGCAGACTGAAAGGGGCATCATTTAAATCTAGAACTGTGTACCACTGGTGCTCTGGGGACAATGAACATAGGAGGGTATATGGATTAGGCACAGTTGGATGAATGTCCATTACCTATTTATTGACCTCTCTGAGGTCCTGAACTGGCCAATAGTCAATGGAATGAGGCTTCTTAACCAGTAGCAAAGGCATGTTCCAGTCTGATTGACACTGCCTGAGAACCCCCAACTCTAGTAGCCAATGGATATGAGGGGCGACGCCCTTGTTGGCTTCTAGAGTCATCGGGTACTGTCAGACTTTGGCTGATCTGCGCCAGGCTTTAGTTCAACAAAAGCAGGTGGTCTGTGCTTAACCAATCCTATACCTCCTGTCTCTGTCCATGCTTGGGGGAAGTTTTCTACCCAGATCTCTATGGCGGTGTCTGGCTTTATCACTGTATCAAAGAACCTATATTCATCAGCCAGTGTGGCGGTGAGGACATGCACTGGGACCCCTGCTGGTCAAGAACTTTCATGCCATCTGACAAGAAATGTATTTGGGCTCCTAGCTTGGTTAGAAGATCTTTCCCCAGCAGGGGACAGGGGCAATCTGGTACCGCTATGAATGAATGGGTTACTTGGCCCATTCCTTCCTAAGTCCACTGTTCTTTGGGTAGTCCACAGATATTGTTTCATCCCAGTGGTCCCTTTTCCCAAGATTTTTTATTGGACAGGGGACCCTTCAGTTGCAGCAAAACTGAATCTTGGGTTCCAGTATCCACCAGGAAATCCATTGGCTTCCCCTCTACTTTTAGGGTTACCCTAGGTTTGGTTAGAAGGTCCAAGCCTCATCCCCATCAGTCCTCACTATCATCTACCCTCAGGGGGGTGTCCTTTTAGCTCCCCTTTTCTTGGGACATTCCTTTGCCCAATGCCCTTCTTCTTTACTGTATGCACATTGATTATGTCCCAATTTTGGCTAGCCCTTGTTCCGCCTCTTACCTTCAGTATGTGCCTGCTGCGACCTATAGGCTCGGTGGCTGCTAGCATCGAGCTTGTTATATCTTTGTTACTCTGTTGATTGATCCTGATTTGCTTTTCCTCTGAACTCTCTCTATTGTTACATACCTTAGCTGCCATGGTTACTAAGTCTCTGAGACTCTTTTCCTGCAAATTGTCTAGATCTTGGAGCTTTCTCCTAATATCTGGGACCACCTGGGCCACAAAGGACATTGCTACTGTGGCCTTATGTTCGGCTCCCTCTGGATCATATGGTGTGTACCTCTGGAAAGCTTCCATGATCCTTTCTAGAAAAGCCGTAGGGCTTTTGTCCAGTCCCTGCTTAACACCATAAACCTTAGTCAAATTAGTAGGCCTTTTGGCTGCTGCCTTTTGGTTCTTCCCTGTGGGTTTGCTCTTCTGAGCTGTCCTGCTCAGGTGGCCTCTCTGCCACAGTTAGCACTGTATTGGCCTCCAATCCTAGATAAATTGGGTTAGCATGGAGGAAAGGTTTGGAAGACTTGAGCCACAAGTGGGTTGGGTCAAACACCAGGTTCTCCCAGACCATGATGGAGGGAAACTGGTCTGGATGACCTGTGTCAGGTCTAAGGATCACTAATTTGACCACAACAATAATTTTTAAGTGAAAAGGCCCTTTCTGTGCCCCTCCATCGTCGAAGGTGAACCATTCAGAGCTGCAAAAGATGGCGAATTTGTCTTTAAGAGAAACAGAAAGATTCCGTCCCCTGGCCCCAGGTCTCTGAAGTGGGCCAGGATCAGGTCCAGGGCAGTGGAAGGAATCTGTCCCATATTATACGTTGCCCTGTTCCTGTCCAAAGAAAGGAGAACAGTCACCACAGCCAGCCAGACACACACACACAAAGCCAAAGAACAGATTTGGCCAGGCGAGTGGGTAAGAACCCCCAACCAATACATCAGCGGCACTTCCTGTCTCTGTGGAAGTAACCCACTTTCTTCTAGGCCTATCAAACAGACTTGGGACTGCTCCGTGGCCACTCACTGTCTACTGCCTTGAGATCTCAAAAATACACAGAATGACAAAACAAAGACATAGAAGTTGGCCAAGACAAACGTGCTTATCCAGGGTTCCGATCCTCCAGCTCAGGTGGTGGTGGGGAGAGGTGATTTCAAGGGCGGTCCTGGGGGTCTTGGGGTTCCTAGCCATCATGCCAAAATGTTGTGCCTATGAACTCTGTGGCTAGCTCCTTGACCTCCCCTGCCCCCCCATGGGAGGATCAATCTAGCTAGGCCACAGAGGAGGACATTGCAGCCGGTCCTGGGTGAGACCTGATAAGCTAGAGTCAGATGGAAGGGAAGGAGGACCTCTCCTGTAAGTGGACTTAGAGAGGGGCATAGGAGGAGATGAGGGAGGAAGGGTGGGATTGGGACAGAATGAGGGAGGGGGCTACAGCTGGGACACAAAGTAAATTAATTAATATAAAAAAACTATATCAAAAAAAGAAGAAAAAGCAGAAAAGTTAAAAAAGATGTGCCCAATTTGCAAGACCCCCAAAAGACCACCAGGAGTTAAGTCCATTGCAAAACACACAAGGATCTTTATTTGCAGCTTGAGCTGGGACTCTCACAGACACCAAGACACTGAAATCCAACTGAGAGCCCCTAGGTCAGGATTGAGGGTGATTTGTTGGTTCCAGTCCCCGCTCCCCCAGCATGCCCAAAGCAGGGGCCTGGCAAGCGTCTACTGATTAAACACAAAAGGGGAATTGAATTTTAAAATGATTGGCTGTGGGAAGGTACCAAAACTATAAATGGTTATGGCTTTCTTTGTTCTCTCTTGGTGTGTATGGGGGCAACATCTAGTCTTGGGTTTCAGTAGGAATGTCCTGTTCTGTGCTGATTGGCTGTTGATTAGCACATTCAGTGGTATTTCCAGGAACAAGGCCATTTATTGGCTTTTGTAATGAGATAGGGGCCATCTGGGCCAGTTTCCTGGCAACACTATCTCTGGTGGTCAGAAAAGAATGCAGCAAGGCTGGCTCCCTACTGCAGCAGGCCCAGATGGACATGTCTTAATATGTCTGGTCTTTGTTCAGGCTTGAGTTTTTAATGTTAATCTAGTAACCCAAAAACCTAAATCTTAATTCTTCTGGTCTCTTACACACACATAAAATCAAAAACATCTATTTTTAAAATTCTAGTGAGGTTTTCTGTGGAACTTAAATGGTTTTAAAATGAAAAGTACAAATAGCAAAAATAAAGAAACAACAACCAAAAACCATTTCTGAGTTATAAGGCTTGCCCCACCAGCTGTCAAGCTTTGTTACAAAACTAACTGTAATGATTAGTGAGCTATTAGCTGAGAGAGAGAAAACTAGAATGAAACCAAACACAGACTAGAAACACACCCAACATGTGCCTCGGCTTACTTATGGTTCAGGTCTGTCCCTCACTGGCTCATGCACAGGAAGATTGGTCCCTAGCGTGAGGTGTTGAAAGGTGACCCTTTAAGAACAGGGTCTAATGGGAAGTGAGTGGAGGCAATGTTTGTGGAGTATGTATAGTTTTCACCAGAACTCCATGAGTTCCTGGTTCTTGGAAAAAGGGTTCTTAGGAAAAGTGCAAGGATGGTTCCTGAGTCTCTCTGGCTTCCTGTCACCACACGATCTCTTGTTTTCAAGCCTGTTCCCCGTTGGGGAGCGCTGTGTGGAGGTGTGTCTCTGCGTAGTCAATTGTTAATTCTGTACTGGCAGAGAGCTATGTCCCACCACCTGTCTCAGAGTTTAAAAATATTTGTTTTTCCTCATGTGCCTAAGGCAATCTAGAATTGTATCTGATTGGCTTTAATAACGAACTGAGATGGCCAACAGCTGGGCAGGAAGGGGAAGGCAGAAAAGGACTCTGGAGAGGCAGGAGGGTCACCAATGGATGTGATGGTGGGGAGACAGAGTGGACAGTTGTGAACAGGAACAGAGAGTAAAAGACCTGGCCTTGTCATGGGACACAGTGCCAGGATAATTCGGGTTAGGCTAGCTGAGAGTCTGCCCAGCTAAAATGCCTAAGGTTTAAAATAGGAGTAAATCTCTGTGTCATTATTTACATCACCGTGTGACCATTCCTGCTATCATTCCCACCATGATGCCATTGACCATGTGACACCGCCAAGGGAGACTTCCCAAGAAGTCACACAAATTCAGCCTTGGGATCTTGGACTTCCAGCCTCCAGACATAGGAGTTAAATAAACTTCTAAGGTATCCAGCCTCAGATATTCTGTTATATCAACAGAAGACAGATAAAGCCACAACATAGGTAATTTGATGTATACTAGCACTAACCCTGCAGATCTACACAGAAATGAGGACTACTCAAAAATGTTTCTGGGACAAGTGGCTACTTGCATATGAAAAATATCAAAATAGATCACTAATTTACATTACTTCCACATTTAATTAAAGACTTAAATGGAAAAGACACCTTTTTAAATTGGGAGGAGAAGAAGGGGGGTCAACACAGGGTGTCTAACTCTGGCCGTCCTAGATCTCACTCTGTAGACCATACTGCCTTTAAACTCACAGAGAACTGTCAACCTCTCCTTCCCAAGTGCTGCACAGCATGCACAACCACCTGGCTTATGGTTTTCACAAAAACAAAAAAACAAACAAACAAGAAAAAAAACTCCTTTGTGACATCAAGTTAAGGGCTTCTTAAAAAAACAGTCACGGTGGTGGTGCACATGCTTAATCCCAGCACATTGGGAGGCAGAGGCCAGCGTGGCCTGCAAAGTGAGTCCAGGACAGCCAGGGCTACCCAGAGAAATCCTGTCTCAAAAAAACAACAAAACAAACACACACACAACAAAACAAACAACAAACACACACACACCCAAAAAGAGTCACCAAGTTTTAACACTATAGAAAATTCTAAAGAATCTGCACCTGATTTACATTAAAAGCTGTTTTTCTGTATAGTATCACGTGCAGACCAAGCACCCTACCAACTGAGCCACATCCACAGCCTCACTCAATTGTTTTCTTCCTCATCGTTAATCCATTACATCTGAAGTCCTCTTATCCATGATTCTAAAATCCATCTGCAGTTAGGCATGGTGGCATTCAGGAAGCCACAGTAGGAAAATCAGGACATCAAGATGACTGAATTACACAGTAAATTTAAGGCAAGTCTGAACCACACACGCTGAGACTTGTTATTTTAAAAATCAATTTTATATAGATGAAATATTTTCATACTAAGGATATAGATATGCTTGTATTTGTTTTCGAGATTACATCTCGCTGTGTAGCACTGGCTAGCCTAGAAATCACAGAGACCTACCTCCCAAGAAATACTGGGATTAAAGTCATGTACCACCATGTCCTGCACAGCCAGTGTATTTTTATAAAAATACTTAAATCTCAGTGCTAGGGAGATGGCTCAATGAGTAAAGTACCTGCTACGAAAGCATAAAGACCTGAGTTTGGATCCCTAACGCCCACTTAAAAAATGCAGAGCGTGGTAATGCAGGGTGTGGTTGTGCATACCTGTATCCCAGCAACCTGGGAGCAGAGATGGACAGATTGTCATAGGTAACTGGTGAGCACCGGGTTCGATGAGAGACGCTGCCTCAAAAGTAAGTCAGAGAGAAATCAAGGAAGACCTCTAGCTTCAACCTCTGGCCTCCACCCATATACACACACAGGCACGCACGAACTACACATATAAATAAATTAAAAAGAAAGAATTAAATCTGGGCTGAATGTTATCAAAAGACATAGAACATCTTCAAAGCTCTTTCAGGGTTGATGTAGATTTTATAATTATCAATGCTGAGAATAGCACTCTGCATAAATACCTACTACAAACTGGCAGGAGGCACATTTAGGCCCATTTCAGACATTGTTGGAAATTCTGCCCTAATCACAAGCCAAAACTTATTTATGAAACTCATGCCTGCAACCCAAACAGCAAATTTCAAATCAAACATTCTAACACCGTATAATCCAAGGATGTAATAATTTGATTCTCACATGCTGAAGAATGATGATAGGGAAATACAAAAAAAACCCCCAAATCTTTCTTTTCTGTATTTAAACATTCTGCTTCTGTAAGAACAGAAGAGCTTGTATAGATGTTATGTCGCGGTCTGGTGCTTTATATCTGATTGTTAATTATTTTGCTCCCTGAGGTCTGCTTGCTGTCTTTTACGAGCTGACACTAAAGTGATGCTGCGTAACCTTGGCTCCAAATTATCCCTGACTGGCTGAATAAATACCTCCACTTGGGCAGGGCAGAAATAAGGTAGGCGGAGTCCCCTCAGGCGTGGAGGATAGGAGATCACGGGAGGGGAAGAGAAGGAGAAGAGCTGGAGAGGAGGGAGGAGGAGGAGACTGCCATGAGTTAGAGGAAAGGAGAACCATGTGGCTGGAAGGAGTTTACTCTGAGGCTCGGCGATGAAAAGAGCCAGATGAGAAACATATGCAAGCATTTATGGGATATTGATGGGAAGTAGCTCAGCTAGGAATTATTACAGCAATTTGCATGGAATAGGGGCTGGGAGGTACAAGGTAGCTCAGGGGAGTAGCTTCTGTCCAGCCCCAGAGCTTGAGGCATAGTAAAAAAGTAACAGGTGTCTGTCTTTTATTGATATGGTAGTGGGTTAAATAATAACTGCCACAAGCCTGCAATTAATAGCAAACATTAATAGCCTTTTTATTTACTAAAACATACAGAGAAAAATGCTGCAATTAATAACATACAATAGGAAGTGTGTTGCGTGGTGTAACAGCGTGTGTAGAGTGTGTACCCTTGTGTGTTCAGAACTAAGGCTGTAATAGGCAAGCAGTGCTAAAAACCCATCCGATTCATCACACATTTGAATTTTGAATGAATTCTTGGTTGCGCGTTCAGAAACCTTTTACTATTGCCAAATTTCTCATGGCTCCCACATTCGAACATGTGATCCCATAATGATTAGAATCCAGTTTCAGAAGAGGGGCCTACCAGGACATTCTCCACCCTCGAGCCAAACTAACATCATTGAAACAAATTAGACCATGCTACTCCCCTCCTCAAAGCCTCTGTCACAGAGAATAAATTCAAAAGCCTTTCTTCAGCCTGCAAGGCTGGACATGACCTGGCCCCTGCCTACTACTCTGTGTTTAGCTCCCTCCTGTATACAAAGAGCCACACTAGCCTTTTGGACATTTTAGACCAAACCAACATGGTTGTTATAAGCCTCAAGAATCCTGTAATTGAGCATCCCTTTGTCCGGAAGCTTGCTTTTGTTTGAGACAGGGTCTGACACTGCCATTTTGTAGTCTAGGCTAGCCTCAGACTCACCTGGCCCCTCCTACTTCAGCCTCTTGAGTGCTGGGATTACAAGCATGAACCACCATGCGTTCGCTTTCCTGAGACCTTTGCAGAGTGCTCCTCTTCATTCAGAGCTCAGCTTGAAAGCTCACCCTTTAAAGAGGCCTTCTCTGACCACTCTGGCTAAATGGGGGCTTCCAGCTCTGTTTATTATTGTTAAAATAATTATCAAATACAAAGTACCCATTACCTGAAAATCTATGTTTTTAACCAGAAATGATTAGATGCAATACTGAGTACTATCTAGTCCAGTGGTTCTCAACCTTCCTAATGCTGCAGCCCTTTAATGCAGTTAGTGCCTCATGTTGTGGTGACCCCCAACCATAAAATTATTTCATTGCTACCTCATAAATGTAATTTTGCTAGTTATGAATCATAATGTAAACGTTTGATATGCAGATCTCCGACATGTGACCCCTCTGAAAAGGTCATCTGACCCCCCCAAAGGGGTTGTTACCCACAGGTTGAGAACCATTCTAGCTGGTCCTCCGGTCACAATCTCTGTTGTGCCCTATGCCAAAAACAGGTCCTAACCCAGGCAGAGGACAATAACTGCTGAATAATGGCCTCCAATGGCCTTGCTTCAAATTTTGTTTCTGAACAAATATTCACAAGCCTGAGTGCTTGCTTATTTAAATTGCCTTTCTTTAAGCAAATCATATAAACAGAAATCGTTTTATTAACGTCCAAATTTATATGTTTCTTGTCTTTAAAATATCATTGGTAAGATGTTAAGCATTTTCATAAAACAAAAAATGGGGGTAGTTTGGCTACTCCCCAAACTAGAGAAGCTGTAATCACAAGCTGTGTCTGTTAATGCTAGTTTATAATCTACACATTAAAACAAACAAACACGTTTAAAAAAAAAAAAAACACCAGGATCTTACTAGTAACCCACTATGTAGGCCAGGCTGACCTCAAACTCTTTAGAGCTACACCTGGTACTAAAAGAAATGCAGCACTATGACCGACTTAAAAACTCTAGTTGGGTGTGTTACACCTTTAATCCCAGTACTCAGGGAGGCAGAGGCAGGCTGATCGATGAGTTCAAGGCTAGCCTGCTCTACAAAGCAAGTATAGGACAGCAAAGGCTACACAGAGAAAACCTGTCTTGAAAAAACAAAAATAAACAAAAATCACTGTTTTGTTCTGTTGGGTTTTTTTGTTTGTTTGTTTGTTTGTTTTTTCCTCCGAGACAGGGTTTCTCTGTGTAAGTGTCCTGGATGCGATTTGTAGCCCAGGCTGGCCTCGAGATAACCAGAACTTCACCTGCCTCTGCCTCCCTGATTGCTGGGACTACAGGTGTGTGCCGCCGCCACATCTGGCAGGTGCTATCAAGGGATTTGTGTTTCTCATTTCTATTATAGCTTCTTATTGATTTAAAGACTAAGACGAGAGACTAAGTCTTCATTGATGTTAAAAGCACTTAGCTGTTAATCATAGATTCTACACACTGATTTTGTACCATTCATTCATGCATTCATTCACTCTACACATGCATTAACCATATTTTAAGTAGTGTGCTGGAGAGGCAGAGCAATATTACAACTCATTTTTCTGCCCAGGTTAGCTCAATAGAGTGCTACAAACACATGCAGAGTAACGCAGGGATGCACTCAGGCCTGCTTAGCTGGAGGGGTCAGGGAAAGCAGATCTGGGTCACCTGGCAAGAGTCCTGAGCCTGACCACTAAAAGTAAGAAAAAGGAAGGGGAGCTCTGGAAAAAGTCTCAAGTAGAAAGGCTTGGGCAAGTGGACAAACATTAGAACAGAACAGATGTGAAGATCGGTCAACAAATGAGGCTGAGAATGCAGCAAGGCAAAGGTAACACCATGTTTTATGCCAGACACTAAGGGGTTCCGATCCATCCTCCAAGGACCCTTAGAGATCTGAGCATGTATCCTGACAATGAGCCTGACAGAGAAACCTTTCTTTTCAACTTGATTAAAAAAAAAAAAAGAAAAGAAAAAAGAATTTTAACAAAAAGATAGTCAGGATCTTCTACAGGACTACCTTTTATCGGAGTGCCATCCAGGGTTTTGGGTCCCACATTTGGGCTTAGGGGTGCACTACACAAGCTGTACATTTGCTGCACACGTGCAGAGTATTGAAAAAGTCCTTGCTAGTCTTTCTTCAACTTGACACAAACTAGAATCTGAGAGGAGTAAACCTTGATTGATAAAATACCTTCGTAACAGCAGTTCTCAATCTGTGGGTCCTGACCCCCTTAGGGTCAAATGATCCTTTCATAGGAATCACCTAAGACCACTGGACAACACAGATATTTATATAACTCATAACAGTAGCGAAAACAACAATTATAAAGTAGCAACAAAAAATAATTTTATAGTTGGGGATCACCACAACATGAGGAACTGTATTAAAGGGTCACGGCATTAGGATGTAGGCAGACAGGCCTGTAGGTCATTTTCTTAATTAGTGATTGATAGGGGAGGGCCCAGCCCATTGAAGGCGCTGCCATCCCTGGGCTGGTGGTCTTGGATTCTGTAAGAAAGGAGGCTGAGCAACCCAAGAGGAGCAAGCCAGGAAGCAACACCCTTCCATGGCTTGTGCATCAGCTCCTGTTAGGGTTGAGTTCTTGCCTTGCCTTCCCTCAGTAAACTATGATTCAGGATATATAAACTAAATAGCCCTTTCCTACCCACGTTGCTTTTGGTCATGGTGTTTCATTATAGCTGCAGAAAATAACTAAGACACTTAATTATGTAAACGATGCTGTCTAGTGAAGGTCAAATAAAGTCAAGGCCCACTGAGCAAGGGAAAGCTTCCAGGTGGCTTAAATAAAGATTGGGAGCACTGAGTATCCGTAACTTTAGAAACATATATATAGGTCTCAGTGTAAGGAAAGTGTAATCGGCTTTCTGAATTATAAGGTCTAGCAGAACTGAATCAATGATCGCAACGAGTAAGCACTCACTTGAACTTACTGCTCATATAGTTTTGCTCCATTTAGCTTACAAGTGCCTGGCTAGCATAGTTGCATATAAGACTCATAGGACTTTGTACAGTATTATATTTGCATATACTTAACATGCTAAAAATACTTTAACAATGGAAGATCTTGGGTTGGATTCTGGTTTGAGACATTCTGCAATGAATGACTATGTGCCACTAAGAATGATGTGACAGCTTTGTGCATTAGTAAAATCACTCTACAAAAACTTCAGCAGGTTGGGATCGAAAGTATCCAAGTATAGGCAAAAAGAACAATCAGAAGGCTAATTAATAATGTGGTTAAAAAAAAAAAAACACAAAAAACCCCAGGAAGACACAAAACTGCTTAGATGAAAAGATTGGACAGAAATAGAATAAAAAAGACTGAGTTGTGGGAGGGGCAAAGACAGTCTAATGACTCTCCTTGGAGAGCTTGGTGGTAAGATAAATACCACAGGAAGGGAACATTCCAGAATGATGGGTAAGAAGAGTGGGGGCTGCCCAAGCTGTGCACATTGTGCAGTCCCTTCTTGCTCTCCTACAGCCCCAGCCTGCTCACTGGCTATCAAAAATGATAAAAGAAATCATTTACTATGAGTTAGGGGTCAAGCTTGATGCCACTCAGGAAGACCTGAAAAACTCTTAGAGGTTAAACTGGCCTTGAAGTATCACACTGGTAGGAATGCAAATAAGAGAAGCATATAAATAAACTTTCAAGCTTACAGAGTTCCCAGAGGACAAGCAATTAGATCTGGTAGAACCAGGGGACTCTGAGCCAAACCAAGAAAGATGTTAAATGGAGCAAAAGAGGGGTGGTCTGTGTCCAGCCACTGACTAACTCACTGCTGGTACTTTATATGAGGAAGCGAGTGAATAAAGGGTCCAATCACAGTATGGCCACTACTATTGTTTTTGTTGTAATATTCAACTACAGTGGTGTTTTAAAAGTTATGTGAAGAATCAGCACAGTGTATATCTGCTTAAAAGCTTTGCCATGGTGGGAGAGCACAGAGAGGGAGGAGCTGCAGAGAGAAGAAAGAGAAATGATGAATGCCATTCAGCAATGATTTGCATTTCCCGTGAGCCAAAGAAAATCCAGCTATATTTTTCAGGGGTCCAGTTCTCTCAGTGACAGCTGCCTTCATGAATGACCAAATTAACTATTGTAGAGCTTTCTAAAAGTATACAAAGCACTCCACCCTATGCTATGAGAAAGTCATGAAATATCGGGGGGGGGGTGCAGAAAAGAAAATAATCTACCCTTCCCTCTTAAAAAAAAAAAACAACGTAAAATTTGACCCAGCGCACTCATCTGGTATTGTACTTCTGTCAGTAAGAAAGCTGGTGTGATTACTGACTTTTTCTTTAAGCATCTAAGATCAAGGAGCACGCCAAGTCTAAGCGGAATGCAGAGCCCACACTAAAAGGGTTTACATTCAGGAAACGGGTGGCATACAGTTGGGGAAATTTTAGTGTGCTGGAAATTTTGAACACACAGGCAGAGCTAGTTAACAGAGAATGTTAGTTTTTTCTTAGGGAAGTCAACTGGATTACCTTAGGCAGTCCAATAACAACGCAATCATTTCCTATTTTATTCCCTATAGGAAAAATAAATAGGAGGGGGAAAACACAGCAATTACCACAAAACCAGCCCAGGGTCCCCACTGGCCACACAAGGGCGAGCCTCCGGGAAAGAGAAATTCAATCCTACTTTGGTGGGAAACCCAGCATCTTTCACCAGTAACTACAATGCAAAAGCATAGTGTGTATACACCCAAATGTTCAAGTCAACCTCATCCACAGCGTCCCACGTGCGGTTGAGGGAAAACCAACGGGCGTACCTTTAGAGGGTCCCACTGGACACAACACCTCTCCGAACACGTGGCCAGAGCCTCGCGGGGCCAAAGTAGGGGCTGGCAGTTAGCCCCCAGCACCAGGGCGGAGAGGGACTGGGGGACAGATGAAGCAGCGCCCCCAAGGGTCTACCCGCTAGCCGCGTGCAGCCTGGAAAGCAAGCCGACTCACTGCGCAGCCGTCGCCTACCAGGGTCAGGAAGGGGGGGTGCTGTGGGAGGGGAGGGGCGGGGGCCAATCCTCGCTTTGTTTAATGGGAATTGTAGTTCTGAAAAAAAGAAGCCCCGGTTGAAAGAAACTATAAAAAGGCCATTGGAACTACATTTCCGGGAGAGGGAGTGGCTATGGCAAGCCGCGAGGTGCAGCCGCAATCCCGAGAGGCAAAGGAAAGGCCAAGAAGGCGCTGTTGGTTCTGTTCCTTTGCCCTAAACCCTTGCGGTGCTAGCTCTTGGTCTCTCTCCCGAGTGCCCAGTGCGGGACTCCCGCCTCAGCCTTCCTTGGAACCTCGCAGGTGGCAGCTGCCACCCCTCGCGGAAGTGAGGGGCGCGCCCCTCTTGGGCCCTGCTGACCGCGAGCTTCCATGGGCCGGACCCCGAAGGCCAATGTGTGCCGGAGGCTGAGTCGCCGGGCTCTGGGCTTCTTCGCACGCGATGCGGGCGTGGTACAGAGGACGAACCTGGGCATCCTGCGGGCTCTGGTGTGCCAGGTGACGCCCGCCGTAGTGGAAGTGCCTGGGGTCCAACCTCCTGCCTGTGTTGTTTTGGTTTTTTTTTTTACGCGCTCTGATTCCCCTCTGAGGGTTTTAAGTGGGGAGAGGCATCCGTGTCCTGTAATTAGGGTGTTAGAAAATAGGTGTTCATGGGTCCGCTTCGTGCCTTTAGCTTTAAAAGGCTTCTTTTGCCTTCCTGCAAACAATCGATCTAGAAGTTGGGCATTAATTAAACCAACACGTGTGGGCAGAGGGAGAAATACTAGAAAACAATGTACTTTAAAACTGTCGATTTACACCACCCACCTAAAATGCTTCCATAGCTGAGTACTTTTCTAAAGTGAAATTCTTTGTTTCTTCCAGGAGAGTACTAAATTTAAGAATGTTTGGACAACTCATTCCAGGTCACCTATAGCGTATGAGAGAGGAAGAATATATTTTGACAATTACCGGTGCTGTGTCAGCAGGTAAATTCTTGGTGATGGTTTTTTCATGTAATTCACCTGACCGTAGTTTTTACACAACCACGTGGCTACTTTAGTGCTTAGTCAAATAGGAAGATTTTTTTTATAAAGAGTCATAATAAAACTTGATGGAAAATGCATGTGATTTTAAAACCTCATTAAATCTAAAGTTGCAGGTTTCATTTTTGTAAATACTTATTTCACTCAAAATTATAGCACAGGCAAAATAATATGTTGCTCAGCATTATTTGCTGTTTTATAGCATTTAAAATATCAGAGTCGAGAAAATGGGTTATGAAATAATTAGATGCTGCTTAGGAGATGAATATTTGTATTTTGCTTTAGAAGTACTTATTTTTTTCCAAGAGAAAATATTCAAACAAAAATATTAGTATTTATAGACATATAATATTCAACAGTCAGCCTCTTCTACAACTGTTCAAGGTCAGGCTGAAGAAAAAGCCACACTGAATTGATGCTTCCATGCCTGTCACCTAGATTAAGAAATTAAGCTGCTTCTCTTTACGTTGGCAAATACTTTAAAGCATATTCTAAACATCTGTGGGGGTATGTGCCTTTAATCCCAAACAATGATGGTAAAGTTAGTTTGTGGAAGGAAGCACCCATGTTTGAAAGTGATGTCTAATTGAGTGGCAGAAAAAAGATTTGAGAGAGGAAAGGGAAACTTCTTAAGGGAGCAGCTTTACAGGAAAAGGTTAAAGAGAGAACGAGCCAGAGAAAGAAATAGAAGATTGGAACAGATTGCTGGAGTTAGTTTGAGGCCAAGCAGAGCAATTCAGTGGAATCAGTCAGGTTAGAGAGGCGTTTGAGCCAGAACAGCTGAGTTGAACCAGCCAGCCCAGAGCTCAGAAAGAACAAGAAAGGGTGAGCTGATTCAACAGGAAGTCTCAGAGGCTTAAAGACATTCCAGACCTAGGTTAGATTGTACGGAGGCTAGAAGCTTTGAGGCCTGGGCCTAGGTTAGCAGATGGAGGAAGTAAGCTTCGGAGATGACAATCAATTCAGTCGAGTAAAAGCCACTTTTACCCATGTCCCTTCATCCTCCCCCACTTGGATGTAACTTCCAATAATTTATTGAGTACGCAGACATTTGACCCTGTCCACATCTGTTGCAGACAGAGTCGGTTGAATTAGAGAGGTCCAGGAGCTCCTTGTTTTGTGACTTGCTTCTCTCCCCAGGCAGTTGTCAAGCCAACGCTGTGGAAATGGGCACAGGTGTTGAGGGAGTCACTGACTGCCCTCACAGTGAAAGCCGGGCAGTTCAGGTGGAGGGAAGACACAGCTCAGGGAAGAAAGATGGGGCCAGTCTCAACCTTACAAAGAAAGAGAACTGTAGTCAGGGCCCCAATCTACAGTGTAGTGACTCTACCCGAGGAGGAACCTTCATGGGGCCTGGGCATGAAAAGAGCCTCAGCTTTCAACTATACCAACAGAGGACTCATCCCAACAACACATGGCTGGGGCTGTATGAAAATGGTGTCAGCCTGCCCATTCTTCTGAGTCAGAACAACAGGAAGAAGGATCCTGGGGCTGATAGTCATAACAGTTTAGAGCTGTGCTACCATCTTGCTGAGGTTGAAAAAGGAAGGGAACACGCCTGCTTCAAACACTGAGCTCCCGCTATTATGTAATCCCAGGAGGTTTTCTTGAATAAATGCTTCTTTGTGTGCTTTTATGAAAAAACAGTCAAAGGCTTTAAGTGGTCCTTAATCATCAGTTTTTCTGAAAACAGTGTCTATAAGCCTCTGACTCCCGCAATAGAGATCTGGACACTGTTATATGTTCATGATGTTTGCTCACCACCACACCCTGCAGTGTTAGCAGCGACTCTTAAGCACCGGGTAATACCAGTGCATTGCTTTTCCAAGTCAGACAGTTGATTTTAAAAAGTTCAGACAGAGTAAATGCCATTGATTAACGTCCTAGTGATAAATGATACAGGTGTTCTTCATCATGCAGTTGAATGTTGCACCCAAGGTAGAATCGCATGAGATTGCTTTCACTCCTGTGACATTCAGTTTGATTTAAACCTTTGAGTTACTGAGAGAATATCAGAGGTGAATAAAATGTCATCCTAAAAATTGCTTCTCTTCACAGTAGTTGAACTTTAAAGTTCATCCATTAAAAAGAAAAGAAAACATCTCTGGCCACATCTCACTAATGCTCAGAGAAGGAGAACCTTTTGGGTTGGTGGTGGGGGTTGAGTAGCAGGATATAGCCCCAGCCCAGGGAAACTAAGGCAAGAGGAATTGCTTGAGAACAGCCTTGGGACTGTAGCAAAACTGTTTCAAAAGGAAGCGTCAAGGATAGAATGTTTTTGATAGGGACTGCAGGAGTATAGTTCTGGGGATAGAGCCTGGGGCCTGGCAGAGCACCTTCAGTGTTTCAAAGGCTAGCCTTGAAGTTGCTAGAAGATACAATGTTCAATGATAGTAGAAGTAGATACATATTTAATATTTCCGAAAGAAATAAACTAGACATAAAAAGTGTTTCCTTTTGTATCCACAAATGGGCATTCAAACTAATGTGTCTTAGGGTTACATTGCTGTTATGAAAGAAACTTGGGGAGCAGAGTTTATTTGGCTTATGCTTCCCCTGTTCATCCTTGAAGAAAGTCAGGAAAGGAACTCAAGCAGAATAGGAGCCTGGAGGCAAGAGCTAATGTTGAGGAATGTTGCTAACTGACTTGCTCCCTCTGACTTGCTCATCCTACTTTCATATAGAACCCAGGACCACCAGCCTAGGGATGGTACCACCCACAATGGTACCATTTTCAGACACTAGTTAAGAAAATGCCCTACAGGCTTTCTTACAGCCTGATCTTAGATTTTCCTAATTGAGGCTCCCTCCTCTATGGTGACTATAGCTTGTGTGAAGTTAACATAAAACTAGCCAACATATTTTTTATCTGTAACATTTTTTAAAGTTAGAGCAATAGAATGAACTCAGTGGAGTCAACAGATGTTTTCAGTATTTAAGACTTCAGTATAATGCTATTTTGTAAAGCAATGCCCAGGCATTGCTCCATTTACATAAGGAAAATCTAGATGAACCAAAATGTGTGTTCAAGTGGTTTTATTACTATAGCATTGTAAAAGTAACTTTTATGTGCTTGATTAACCTAGGCCTCGTGCTGTTTCTAGCCTTAGTTCAATCTAAACTAGGGCTGGAATGCTTTCAACCTCTGAGACTTACTGCTGCATAAGCTCACCCTTTCTTGTTCTTTCTGAGCTCTTGCTGGCTGTTTCAACTCAGCTGTTCTGGCTCAAACTCCTCTCGCAGCTGACTGATTCAAACTGGCTTCTCTCAGCTTCTGGCTGAATCGCTCAGTTTGGCCTGGTACTAACTTTGGCAATCTGTTCTAATCTTCTGTTTCCTTCTCATTCTCTGGCTCGTTCTCTCTTCAACCCCTCTCTCTATAAAAATGCCTCCTCTCTCCCTCATTCTCTCTGCTACTCCCTTAAGTAGCTTCCCTTTTTTCTCTTTTCTCATGGGAGGTGGGCATATCCTATTCTGTCAAGTCTTTCTTTGATTGGCCACTTTTTCTGCTATTCAATCAGACATCACTTTCAAACATGGGTCCTTCCTTCTATAAAGTAACTTTACTTTCATTGTTTGGGATTAAAGGCATGTACCACCACACCTGGACCTAAGCTTTTCTTTACCTGAAACTTGCTCTATACCAGGCTGGCCCTGAACTCAGATCTGCTTGCCTCTGTCTCCTGGGATTAAAGGCATATCTATATTGCAACCAGATCATACAGACCTAGAAAATCTCTGGATGTGATCTCTTGCCAGAGCAGCTATGTTCTGAATTCAAATTCCTCTTCATAGTATAAGCTATTTTAAATATTTTTATTTTAGTTATGTGTAGGCAACTGTGTGCACATGCATGTTTTGGTGAAGGTACTTGCAGGGACCAGCGGCATTGGATCCTCTGGAACTGGAATTCCAGACACTTCTGAGCTTCCAGATGTGGAAGCTGAACAAGCAGAGAAGCAAGTGCTCTGAACTGCTCAGCCATTTCTCCATACCCTAAGATTTTTTTTTCCCCTGTGTTTGTGTATTATAAATTTGTGATCAGAAAAGAACAGTTAAGGAAAACAATAGAAAGTTGGAATTTGGGACTACAGACATGTATAAGAAATGTCTCAAATATGAGCAAAGACTGCTTCAGTTCAAGCTACTAATAATAATGCTGCTTTTCTTTTTTTTCTCCAGTGTTGCCTCAGAGCCAAGAAAACTTTATGAAATGCCAAAATGTCCCAAATCAGAAAAAATTGAGGATGCTTTGTTATGGGAATGCCCAGTGGTGAGATTTTAAAGCTCCCCCCCCCCCCCGCCGCCCCACACACACCTAAATGTTTTTTTTTTATTTTTACATTTCATTTTTTAAAAAATTCATGTGCTCTGCCGCTCCCTCTCCCCATTTCATTGCCTTCCATGTTCCCTTGTCAAGTTCATGACTTCCTCTTGATTAGTGTATATATATACACACACACACAAGGTGTATAAATAGAACCTTCCCAGTTCGTTTACTGTTGCTCATATGCATGTGTGTTTAGGGCCGACTTTGAGTTGGATAACCTGTTGGGAGGCTAGTCCCTAACAGGGACTGATTTTCCTCTCTTAGCAGCCATTAGCTGCCCATAGCTCTTCATTTACGGCGAGGCTTTGTGAGATTTCTCCATGTTGGGGTGTCAGCTAGCATTGTCATTGTGCAGGTCTTGTTCAGGCAACGGTATTGTTGAGATTTCATGGGCGCAACTTTCTGTCATAAAAAGAAAATACAACCTCACAGAAAGAAAGATGTGCTGGTCATCTGACTTTTGCAACCTTTCTGCCCACTCTTCCATGATCTTTGAAAAGGATTTTAGTGGGTTGGGGAGATGGCTCAGAGGTTAAGAACACTGGCTCTTCTTCCAAAGGTCCTGAGTTCAATCCCCAGCAACCACATGGTGGGTCACAACCATCTATAGTAAGATCTGGTGTGCAAGCAGAATGTTGTATAAACAATAAATAAATCTTAAAAAAAAAAGCATTTTAGCTTAAAAGAACTAGTCATTGTTAGCATATTATTTAAAGGATAAAATTTAAAAATGGTTATGATTACCGAATTTTTAGAAAAAACAAGAGAATGTGTCTTTTCAATGTTGTTACAAAGATATCTTTAAAAACTTCATTATTCCAGGCTGGAAAGATAGCTCAGCAGGTTATGTCTTGGCTGCCAAGCCTGATGAGCTGAGTTCAATAACCAGGACCCACATATGGAAAGAGAATGAGTTCCAAAAGGTGTCTGCTGACCTCTGTTTGCACTCAAGCACACACGTGTACACACACATAATCTATATATATATATTTTTTTTTAACTTGGTATTTGGAATTTATTTTGAACAGGCTCATGCCTGAGCCCAGGTTAGCTTAAGACTTGGTCTGTAGCTGAGGATGAGCTTGGACCTTGGACTTCACCACCCCTGAGTGCTGGGATTATAGGCATGCACCACTATATTCAGTTATTATAAAAATTTTTAAATTAGAAATAATTTGTAAGTTTTATAAAGTTAGAAATTGATTAAAAGTTTTATAACAAGATGAGGTAGTTTATAATCTCTTAGTGTTTGAGATCATTACATGCCTATACTAAATTTTTGTGAGCAAATATTATGTAGATCTTTGAAAGTAGATTCTTTTTTATTTTAGATTCATTTATTCATTCATATTGTATATATGAGTGCTCTATCTACCTGTACACCTGTACACCAGAAGAGGGCACCAGATCGCATTATAGATAGTTGTGAGCCACCATGTGGTTGCTGGGAATTGAACTCGGGACCTCTGGAAGAGCAGCCAGTGCTCTTAACCATAGTCATCTCTCCAGCCCTGAAAGTAGAGTCTTATAAAATTCCACCTATGAATGTAGCTAGGAAAATAATAGTATAAAACTTAAAACTACAGTAGCAAAAATCATCCTGTCGAGCTGGCATTGCCTTGGCATACACCTTTTAGGACACTGTTTCCTTTGGATGTTAGCATTCAGATACCAGAGAAGCTAGAAGGAATTAGTCTGGGGAAAAAATAAATAGGGAAGATGGAAAGTTCCAAAGATTAAACAAGGGTATTTGTAAATCTCCTCCTCTGTCTTTAGTACTACTGCTTCTAATAATGCTAGCGGGCACAGTAATTGTCAACCATCTTAGCAAACCCTTTTAATCACAGCCCGTCTCTGAGGGACAGTTCTTTCTTGTTTAAAGCATCGCTTCTAAGAAATCCTCCTAGGAAGCTGAGTCTGATTGCCCTGTAACCAAAAGTACTGACTAAGCCATGAGCAGCAATATTCTGAGTTGAATGTTAAATTTTTTCCAGGCTGTTTTTTCCATAAAGCTGTAATTTTTTTTAAAAACTGTCAGCCCACTATAATTACCCTTTTCATAGAAGCCTCCTTTTTAAAAGTTAGAAAGTTAGAAGCCTGTTTTCAGACCCTTTCATTGAAAGCTGTAAATGTGTCTTAAGCAATTTCAGGCCTTTTAATCTATTTTCTTGAGGGGGGATTAGAGAGATGATAGGTTTCTTAATTGAGAAAGTTTGGCTATACCAATTCAGACACCCAAAATATAGAGCAGTCCTGGAAAAATAAAGTTAACCTAATTTCCGCTCTCATTCCATAAACATTTAAATGGTTTTGTTTTTATTTGTGGTGACACAGATTTTTTTTTTTATGAAGAACTCAGAAGAATGCTGTATTGTTAATATATGAATGTAAAAGTATTTTAAAATTAGTACTGTTTTGTGTCTGAGATAATGTATGAAATGCCACTTTTGGTTTAAGAAAATAGTTGAAATCTATAATATATACTTGCTTCACATGTCTCTTTAATGGACTAAATAGGGATAGTAGATACAACTTGCAGATCTACATGAAATGTTGCATAAGTTATTGTGGTAGAAAAGCATTCGTGTTATTGCCTATGAATTAAGATAAATAGTTAATACATTTAAAAGTTACAGTGTCAGCCAGGATGCAGGAGGACCAGTTCAGTTAGTCTGCACTACAGCCAGGGCTGCATGGCGAAACAGGTGGAAAGGAAAAACTGGGTCGACCTCATTGTCCCGTGAGACCTCCACATGTGCACTGTGGCCTGTGCACCCATATGTACACAATGAAAATGATAAATTAAGCATTAAAAAGTAAATAATGATTAAAATGGCTAAAGTAACAACCTACAGTCTTGTCTTTCCTTGCCTTTTCATTTGCATGGTTAATATTTCTTTGGTTTACTTATTTGATGAAGTAGCTAGATGGTTTCTTTGGACATAGAGTACTGCAGATTGTTCACAGCCAAGAGCTTTGTTTTTACACCTTTTTTTTTTTTTTTGTAGGGAGAAATACTTCCTGACCCATCAGACTATAAGTCCTCACTCATAGCGCTGACTGCTCATAATTGGCTGCTTCGCATATCAGCAACTACAGGGGAAATCCTGGAGAAAATATACCTTGCGTCCTATTGCAAGTTCAGGTACCAACTGTGAAGTTATTATTTAAAATTTTGTTGTAAAAATTTGAGACCTGTGGCCCAGAAATAGTTCTGTCTTCTGTCCCCAGTTTTCCCAGCGTGTCTTATGATTCCAGTTTGTATAAACTACTCTTTTTATTCTCTCACTTCGCTCTATTTGGAGATCTGAGGCTAGTGACCTGCGTTGTTTATCTTTGTATTCCTAATAATTAGCCTATCCACAATAGTTAGAGGTAGGAGGCTGAGGCTCTGTTAAGGTACAATCCAAGAAGTGCAATTTTAACTACTTGTTTATACATAGATGTCAATTTTAAAATGAATATGAGTATGCAGCTTACAAAAGTAATATTTTTTGTAAGTTCCATTTTAAGTTGGAAACGGGCACGCTTTTAACTGGAGCACTTGGGAGTCAGAGACAGGCGGATGTCTGAGTTCAAAGCCAGCCTGGTCTGCAGAGTGAGTTTCAGGACAGTCAAGACTACACAGAGAAACCTATCTTGAAAAACCAAAATAAGTAAAGAAATAAATAAAAATAAACTGGATATGGTGTGTGTGTGGGGGGGTGTTTTGCTTGTGTTTTTGCCTGGTTTTGGGGACTGGCTCTGAAACTGTTGAACTCCTTCCTCTTTCCCCCAAGTACTGGGCCTGCAGGCATTCACCATCACACCTAGTCTACTCTGTACTGGTGTTGAACCAGGTTTGTGCATGCAGGGCACATACTCTGCCAGCTGAGCTGCACCCCCAGCCCTGATTATTTCACTTTCTAAGGTTTGAACATACTTAGGTTAAAAAAATGTTTTTATAGATGTATTCGTTTTACATTTTGAGTGCTTTGCGCACACCTGTGCATGCATGGGTGTGTGGGGGTGCGCAGTGATTGCTATGTGTGCCCACTGCTCATAGGGGTCAGAGGAGGGCTTCGGATCCCCTGGAGCTGAAGTTATGGATGGCATGAGCCGCCATGTGGGTGCTAGGAGCTGAACCTGAGCCGTCTCCACCAGCAAAAGTTCTTTTAACCACTGAGCCATCCCAGCATCCTCCTCAAAAACAAGCTGGCGTGGCAGCAGATGCTTGTAGTCCTCCAACACTTAGAAGGCGGGGCCAGGAAGATGAGGCTTTCAAAGTTATCCTCCGTGACAAAGCAAGTTCAAGGCCAGCCTAGGCTACATGAGGCTTGTTTCAAAAAAACAAAGCAAAACAAAAAGTTATTTAAGACTCTAGAAGAATTCAAATTTAAGTGGAGATATATCATATAAGGATCTAGATGAAATTTTTAAAGCTATTTGTTTTAAAATTGATTACTTTGCTTTTATAATTTGTTACCAAAAAAAAAGAAAAGAAAAAAAAGAATGAATCCTTAATTATAACATACCAAACATGATAGTTTATGCCTGTCCTCGTAGCACTGGCGATCAACCGTAGGACAGTGTGGTCAAGGCCAGCCTAGGCTGCCCAAAGAGTCCTAGGCCAGATTTTATCTCAAAAAATCAAAAATGCAAAATAAGCAAAATAAATATAAGCGAATAAAGTACAGTGCTTTGATTTTGAGTACAGGGAATGGATCCAAAACTTGTGATTCCTGTTTGTTCCTTCAAAAGGTACTTGAGCTGGGACACCCCTCAAGAGGTCATCGCAGTCAAGTCTGCTCAGAACAGAGGCTCCGCCATGGTTCGCCAGGTCTGCAGCGCTGAGCGTTCACATCCTCGGACCCGCACACTTGGGAAAGCTAATGGCCTTTGGTCTCGGGAGAGTGCTGTGTACATTTGAAGCAGACTATCAGTTGGGCTTCTCTGGTTTATATTTGTTTATTTTTGGGTCCTGGGAATTGAACCCCCTTGCCTGTCCGTGGTGTAGTGCTGAGCCACACCCCTCAAGCATGGCGATGCAAGCCCTTAATCCCCACACTTGAGAGGCAGGACAGAGGATCTCTGGCCAGCTGGGGCTGCATAGTGAGACCCTGTTTAAAAAAAAAAAAAAAAGAATCACCCAGAATTCACTAGACTAGACTTTATAAAGCCGAGAACTACCTATCAGGAAACTTATTTCTGTTGGTAAGGAACTACTTAGAAAATATTTATTGAGCATTTTTATAAAATGCAGATTTTTTTTTCTCATAGAAGTTTTTGGTTCTTAGGGACAGGATATATAAAAAACTATAATAAGAAGCAACAGTTTTCTGTTTGCTTTTGGCAAGATCTGTATTCCTCGTTGCGTTTAATGTAAAACATAGCCTTAACATTTTTACTGTAACATTGACTGTCAGGTAATTAGAATTCTGGAGTGCCTGATTGTTTGGGATGTTTATGTTTTGCTTTTGGTTTTTGACACAGAATCTGACTGTGTGGCCTAGTCTATCTTTAAAGTGAGATTCTCCTGCCTCAGCCTGCCAAATGCTGAGATTGCAAGTGTGTGCAACTCTTCCTGACTTACGAACCTTTCAACAAATTAAATGGCTCCTCTGTTTCTCCCTTATTTAAATAACCACATCAAGGAGAAGTTCCCTTATCCACATCAGCTCATTCTTTTTCCCTCTGCTTTGGGTTCATCTCTCATCTGCCATCTCTGTCTTTGTGTATGCTCTGAGCCAAATAAGCAATTAGTTACTTTTTAAAATTCATTAAACAGTTGTTAGGTTACACTTGCTTACCTGTACTGTGGAACTTGCAGCACAGAGGACAGAGGACAGCTTGCAGAAATTGGTTCTCTTCTACCCTGTGGGTTCCAGGGATCAAACACCTCACCGCTGAGCCATTTTGCCAGACCTAAACTTACTTTTAATGATGGGTATTTGCAAATAGGTCCTTTCTGATCCAGTCATATTAAAAGCATAACTACCTAATGTATTGGGGATCTTTTTGGCCTTTTCCTCATTCTATTGAGATAGCCAGCCCAAGAAAGGGTTACTGTTTATTACTGCTTTCTTTTTACACTGTCACTCTGTTGTTCTCTGCTTTGGTAAAGGAAAATTTATAAAAGTAAAAGACTAACAAAGTAATGGACCATTCCGTAAGAATTCTACAAGTGTCTGGTTTATGTGCTACCTAAAGAATACGAGTCTAACTGCGCAGTACTGTGTATTATGGTTTTTTTTTTATCACCTGATAATGTTAAGTGTTGTAAGCATTTCTGCATTCAAGACTGTGTTCCCACAATCTCTAGCCAGCAAGCAGTAGTTCTTGTCAGGATATACAAATTACACCTGCATTTAGGTTTAGGCACATGGATCTAAGCTTAGTCAAAGTCTCTTCTCTTTGAAAGGGCAGGTCTCTGGGGCTTGAATCATCACAGTCTGGTTTTGGTTTTGTTTGTGTTTTAGCTTTTACTTCCTGTGGTTTTGATTGGTAGTCTTGGTACTCTAACATTATTTCTGCTCATGCAGAATTTTGCTATGATAGGGCCAATAGCTGAGCCATCCCTAAGTTGAAGATACTCCCTTGAATTCTGTTCTAGAGAAGTAAATAAATTATTTTGCATTTCGTAATGGAAATAAATTATTTGAAACTTTCGGTCTAAATAGGTGGAAATTCTCAATTCATGTAATTTTTGGATAATTGAATGCTAGGACGGATTATGTTTTGAACTCATGAAACTTGTGTTTTCTGAACTTTTATTCTTTCCTTCTAGGCAAGCACTCAGCAGCCTGTTCTGTTGTACCTTGCAGTTTTCCGGGTCCTACCCTTTTCACTTGTAGGGATTCTGGAGATCAACAGAAAGGTAAGAACTAACTTCTTCCCTCCCTCTGTTTTCTTTGTTAAATGCAGGGTCTCACTCTTAAGCCCTGGATAGCCTGGAACTCACTATGTAGACCAGGCTAGCTTTGGGCTCGGAGACCCCCCAGCTTCTGCCTCCCAAGTGTTGGAATTAAAGGTGTGCAGCACCACACAGCAGCAACTTAATTACCATATTCTATTGACGATTCGGTATAATATCTTCATTTATTTATGAGATGTTCTGAGTGGGAATGTTCTATCCGTGAACATGTGCTGAGCTGTCTTCTTCATATTAGAATGGGAGTGCATGATCAGCCCTTGAGATCCCTGCGTGTTTTTATGCCTCTCAGGCGGCTAGTGTTACTAGTGTCGGAAACCTGTGGTCATCAACAAACTGCTGTTTTAGAAAATGATGAAATGCCTAAGGAAGTTTTTTTTTTCAAAGGGACTATTTCAAAGCTTGTTAAAATGGTTATTAAGCTTCAACAAAATGTTTCATTTTAATTACAAAGTACAGGTCTAAAAGTTGCTTTATAGTATATAAGCAAGACTCAAAGTAGAAGATATAAATTTTCTAACTCACGCAGTTTGGGTTTTTATTATGTTCCCTTTTATCTTGATTTGTGAAACACATGGGAGGAAGGAAGGGCCAAGTTTCAACAGAGTAAAAGAGTTAATAATAGTCTTTCTTTTTGACATTTTTCATTTCCTGGAAAGTTATCTTGAGCGTTCTTCTACAAGTCTTTAAACTTAAAATATTGTAGGAGACAAGATCTTGAGGATCTACGAATATTCACTAGCAAACAAGACAAATCTGTTTAAACACCTCCAGTCCTGAAAGCTTATACTAAATTGCATAAACTAATATTATTATTTATTTTGTGTGTGCTAGACACTTTTAAGTATTTTAAGACATTGTGACAATGTATTCTATTAGAAGTTGAGCAGCTGTTTACTAATTTTAAAAAGTTTGAATTAACCAAGTACCTTTCAAAGTGTGGAACCAGGAATAGGGAATTAAAATGCTAGGCGCCACCCAGTGCAAAGCAAACCATATGTATATATATATATATATTTTTTTTAAGAGAATGACTAAAAGCTCAACTTGTAATTTCATTGTTCTCTTTATGTTTGCAGATTCAGTAATTGTATGTGTTCCATTCTTCAGCAGGAACAAACACAGAAAGACTGGCAAAGTCAGAGTTGTTCCTGGTTGTTCTGATGTACCCAACATAGTGATTTGTGGGACTTGTCGTTGGTTGTTGTATGCGGAATAAAGCGCACCTTTCGCTCCGTATGTGTACTGAGTGTCTGCAGGGATGAGGCTCTGGAGCAGTCATGGACTCCAGCTATGCCCCAATGTGGCACATCCTCACTGATTACTCAGTGGATTTTTATTTCCTCTCTTCTTTCAGCACTATCCAAAAAGATATGCTTACCTTTATGTTGAATATTAAAATAGGCACATAATCATGCTCTTAAAGTTGTGTAGAAAACCATCACAGACTCAGGGATAGAAATTTCAGGGAGCAATAAGCCGAAGCCTTCCTCTAGATAGAAGGTCTATCTAGAGGGGTTTGGTGTTTTGGGTGGTGTTTTTTTTATGAAGTTGAAAAATCAAACCTTATTACAAATTAAAGAATATAATAGTGATAAAAAAAATAGGGAGTTGGAACTGAGCAGTGGCGGCCTGCACGCCTTTAGTACCAGCACTCAGGAGGCAGAGGCAGGCAGATCTCTGCGTTTGGGACCAGCCTGGTCTACAGAGTGAATTCCAGGACAGCCAGGGCAACACAGAGAAACCCTGTCTTGAAAAAAATAGACAGACGAACAATCTGTATGTATGTATATACAATATATATGTGTATGTATGTGTTTATATACATGTGAGAGACAGACTTGGGAACTAGGGGCTAAGTTGTTAGGTAAGAGTACTTACTGTGCAGTCATGAGACCATGAGCTTGGATCCCCAGCCCCACGTTAAGTCCAGGCATGGCCATGTGTACCTGTAACCCCAGCACCGGACAGAACAGGTTACCCTGGGGCTTGGACAACTAGCCCAGCTGCAAAAGTGGAAATCTCCAGATTCAGTGAGTGAGACCTTGTCTTGGGGGAATAGAGTGGAGAGGTACAGCAGGACACCCAGTGCCAGCCTCTTTTTCTTCACACATGGCCATGGGCTTACCTACCTGTACACACATGCATTATACACAGAACACACAAACACACATGCCGTTGGCCATTTCTCTTATAGTTACCTTCCAAGACCCAGTCTTTTTGCCTCTAAGCAGCTATAAATACTTGTCTTTAGGAAGAACATTTTGGTGTAAATAATGAGTCTCTATTGGATGTACCTGATACATATTAATTTAAAATTACATGGCCTCAATGTATACCACTGTTCCAGAAAAGCGGAATTTTAATTACTGTGTATTGACAAAGCTGTACAGCAAATGGAAGCGACTTTGGGCCCGGTGTGCAGTGCTTGCGCTGATGCTTTTAGCCTGCGGATCCAGTGGCTTACAGCCTGCCTCCAGTGACTGTAGCCTCCAGTTGCTGAATTTAAGGCTTAGTGTGAGGCTGCAGTGATGACCGGGACATGAAGCAAGAAATGCAAACTTGTTAAGACACGAAGGCTCAGCCTTCTGGTCCGTCCTCAGGTGACACCGGCCTTTCCCCTTAGGTTTTCGCAAACGTCACAGATGCCAGCTTGTCGCATGGGATACTGATTGTGATGTGCAGCTCAGGACTGGTGAGGCTGTATAGCCTTCAGGCCATCATGGAACAGGTAGAGGAGCGCACAGCTGGACCTTTCACACTTGGCGGGAGGTTTGGACCGAAGGTTTTTGTTGTTTCAGCAAGTCGTGTGCTCATACAGTTCCCATTATAAAACTTACCATAGAAATATGAAAAGACACAATAGCCTTTGCAGGACGGCTGGGGAGGATAAACAATAAGGTCCTTGACTAAGGACATTTTCTCCGTCATGTACATGGAAATTTTATTTTTTCTTTCCAGACAGCAAATAGGCATTAAAGCCACCATTTTTGTTTTGTTTTGCTTTTAGTTCATGCAACAGAAACTTGACTTAGGGTGTCCATGCAGCCAGGGCGGGACTACCGGGACTGTAGGAGAGGCTCCCTTTGGCATTCCTTGTAATGTTAAAATCACAGGTATGGCTGCCCCAGGATCTTTTCACCTTAAGAAAGTAAGTGCGCATATAGTTTTACATTGTAAGCAACCGTGTTTTCCTCTCTGACAACATACTGATTTACTTTATTTCCATCCATACGTATACATCCCTTACTGTGAATAAGCATCAGCAAAATTCTGTCCATTTATTGTTCATGGACGTGAAGGGCTGAGGATGCTGAGCCTTTCTGATCCTTCATTCCTTGTCTGGGAAACGACTTACACCTATTCCTACCATCTTAGCTTCCTTAATAACTTAAGGTTTTAAGTTTTGTTAATCTACCCATTTCTAAGGATAGTGTTTTCCAAGGAAATATTAATACTATGCCAGCTACAAGTCACAGATCCTAGACTTCAGGAGAATAAACAAAGTTATACATGATTCTGTAAGATGGTTTAAAAAAAATCCTTTCTTTGTTTAACTAATGGAGCCAGGTGTGCTTGCCCAACTCTAGAACCTGGGAAGTGGAGCCAGGAGGATCAGGAGTTCAAGGATATCCTTGGCTACATAGTGAGTTTGAGGCCAGCCTGAGCTACCTGAGATCTTGTAAAATATTAATGTTCAAAAACATAGTCTGGAACTACTTCGTGTTATAGAATAATATAATTGGATGGTTTGGGGGTCATCTGCCTAGGGAAATTAGCAGATTACATAGGATGCCTGCGTGTCTGCTGTGCTCTGCGTGTCTGTTGAGCACTGTGGAGAGGCAACCCTCCGTCCAGCCCTCTTCTCAGGCGTCCAAGGACGCTTGATGACTGCAGTCCAGCATAGTAGATACACGCCGTCATCTGCTCTTTTTGTCTCTATTATTAATTCATTAAGAGTCACTACTTATGATGATGAGAACATTTTATTTCTAACCAATAAACACTGGTTTTTTAGGTGTAACTCAAAAGTTTTTCTAATATAGACAGAATAAAACAAGAATTTTTTCCTGTAATTTACCATTGTATTATCAACAAATAGATTAAGAAATAAAAGATGCAAAAAGAAAAATGTTTTATATAATGTTTTTATAATAATTATATAAACTATGAAGAGTGCCTAGTAAAACCAGTTAAACTATCCATGAAATTCAAAAAAATGCGTGTTTTTAAAATGTCATTTTTTAAGTGAATTAAGCAGTTTTAGGAAAAGCTAGCAATACCGTTGAACCTCAGAAATAGCTTCTGTGTTCAGTATAAGCATGCTCACAAAGCACTGAAAGGATTTTGTCCTTGTGTGATGCCCGCAGCCAGCAGAGGACAGCACTGGGTCCCCTGAAGATGAGTGCTGGGAACCAGACCTGAGCTTATTATCACATGACACTTGAATTTCTTCTCCTAACTTACTGTCACGTGCCCTCTGACTTATTATATTGAGATATTAATATTTTTCTTATTCCTTGAAATATTTATAACTTTATTTTCTTTTCTTAAAGGTTTTTAAGTGCTTTAAATATATTTGATATATTCGTATCTTTACCTGTTCCTTCTTTTTTCCTCAAAATTGTTAGTGAGCTGCTTTTCATGATTTGTTTTTCTCCTGTGTACAGCTTTCAGATATAAGAGGAGCCTTAACAAAGCACACACTTCTATTTTAACTTGCAACTCTTACATGAGTGATCCAAGAACAGCCTCTTAAAGACAAGTGGCTTCCTAAACGAAAGTCTCAATAGAAGCACAAATCCAGAGGTTACAGGTGACCAATCTATCTACTGCCACCCAAAGAAATGTAACCTCGCTGCTATGACTTCTCCTCACAGTGGTTAGAGTGGATCTATTATGGTATAATTAAAATTGAGATCAAAGAGGAAGAGAAAAAAAGCACCAACAAAATGTTCTTTGATGTCTGTGCCCAAGAGACAGATTGGATACATCTATAAAAATTAACTTGTTTGATGATGATAATTCTAGTAGTGATGTCTGCTCTCTAATAAACTCTCCATTGTGCAGGCCCATGCTAATAGGTGGCATTCACTCAGACTAGTGTGACAAGAAGCATAGCTCAAGACAGCTTCTGTAAAATTTGCTGGGTCATATATACCTAATAGCCTGTGATATGGAAGGTCTCCCTGCCTTTGAAAGGTTTATTAGACCTGATTACCCGCTACCTTTGTTCAGGGAGTTGACATTGTGGCTAACGCAGTCTTGTTCATAGATCCTCAGTGGTGGTGGCAATTTTTTTTGTGTGGATTTGCCTCCCTCACCCTTCACCCCCAACAATGAGCACCTTCAGCCTCTGTTTTGTTGTTTCTGCTCACACGGAGGCCACACATTCCCACCAAAATACATGCCTAGATGTTAGTGTACGGTCTTACTTTGTTTTCTGCTCCGTTTCTGTTCTCTTAGCAGCAGACCTCTTTTCTGACTACATTTTATTCCCTGGAACATAGTAATTTGTCATTATGGAACTTTGTAAAGTACGTGTACGTACCAAGAAAGGTTGAACCTAGTTAATGAATGGTACAAGTCCACCCCAAATGAGAAGCTAGTAAATTCTCTTGCTCATCCTTGCAGGCTCACCACCTCCGCTCTTTGAAGTTTCGTCTCTGGAGAATGCATTTCAGATTGGAGGCCATCCTTGGCACTACATCATCACACCTAATAAGAAGCAGCAGAAAGGAGTCTTCCACATTTGTGCCCTCAAAGA
This sequence comes from Pachyuromys duprasi, assembly GCA_028658305.1. NCBI lineage: Eukaryota > Metazoa > Chordata > Mammalia > Rodentia > Muridae > Pachyuromys > Pachyuromys duprasi. The sequence continues at coordinate 72,387,793 of CM053752.1, read as the reverse complement.
TAATTCCTTGGTACTTCATGAGTACTCAATTTTTAGTAGTAAATTTATGTTAGAAATCTTTATTCCCTGCTTCTCTAATAGCTCCATAGGTCCAGGATTTTCTTTTTGTTAATTTGGAGGTTTGTTAGTTTTTATTATTTATTTACTTAGATAGTGTCTCCATGTAGCCGTGGCTGGCCTGGAACTCACAGAAATCCTCACATGTTGCTACCCCAGTGCTGGGATTAAAGGCATGCACTACACTCGGCATTTGTGAATAATTTAAAATACAAAGAACATAGGAAATCGTGTTTTGTCACCAGAATTTTAAAATACAACTGTCTGAAAAGTCTTAGAGCACCAAGGATTCTCACTCAATTCATATTCCATTCCTCCCGCCCCATCCCCTTCCTCCCCCAGCTGCTCATGTACCTCAGGCTGACCTCACGCGCTCTATATGGGCCTTTCACACCTGGTACTCCGTCTTTGCCTCCCACGTGCTGTGACTGTAGTTGTGTGTCTCCATACGTAGTGAAGGGTTTTGTTACAGGATTCTCATGGAAAACGGCTCCCAGATGCCACTGTGGGAACTGTTGCTAGATTAGGCTCAGGCTGCCTCTGAACTGGCTGTGGAATGTGTTGTTGATTTTGAAGAGAGCAGAAGCAGATGGAGTTCTGGAGCTCACGGCTTGGCGCTGAGATGATGCATTGTCAAGGGTTTCCTCAAGTTGCTTCTGGCGCCACAGAAGGAAATGGCTCATGGCAAAATAGTATAAGTTCTACCCATTAAAGTCATCTTAATTTTCTTTCAAAATATGATTTTTTTCATTAATGTTTTTCCATATAATCATTTGGTGAGGTCTAGCATGGCCAGACATACATTTTCTTCCTTTAGGTTGCTTGTCTTCCCCAAAGAAAGATTCTTTCCCTGTTTACGAGTCACTGGGCCTGCCTAGAGAATCCTTTACCCACTGACCCATGCTGTGGCCCTCATCTGTGCTTGCATTTATTCCTGAAACCTCCTGTGATGTCAGATCAGTTCTTTTTACGAGGTAAATTTAGTTGATTCCTCACCTTGCCTTCCAGGGCCCTAGCACCGTCACTCGCTATGGACTCCAGTAGCATTTAATGTCACAGGTCAACTTTCACCTCGTTGAAGGTCGGCATGTTCTTGGATCTTGTTACCTTCTCCTACTGATGTCATGGGTCACTGTGTCTAGTGTATTCTAGTTTACTTCTGTAAGAAAAGTTCTCTCTACATCTTTTCGCTTCTTAGTCACATGTAACAGTTCCTGTTGCCCCCTACCTGCAGGGAAACCCTCTTTTTAAACATTTCACAAAAGGTTTTCTAGGGGTTCTTTCCTGCCATTACACACCTTGGTTTGACCGTTCACCTCCCAACCAGGACTTTCTTCAGCCACCAACACCTGTGACTCTCCGTTCCACCTAACTTTGCATCCAGTCAAACCTTGCAGTGTGTGTCCTATCCTTTTAGCAAATGTGCTTCCTAGATAAGAGCTGATTCTATGTGTTCTTTCATAAGTAAATGGTCTTTAATCACACATATCACATACTGTCTAATAACAGTTACAGCATCTGATTCGGCCTGTACTTCAGAACATTTGTGAATAACTGCTAAAGCTAGAAGTTAATGGATGTGCATTGCTATCATTTCCCAGCGCTGCTGTGTAGAAGGTGATACCCATACACAGATCACGTGTCATGCAGTGGTGGTTTGTTTTACACTCCCCCACCCCCTTTCTTGAGACCGGATCTTAGTGTGTAGCCCTGGCTGTCCTGGAATTCACTTTGTAGACCAGGCTTTCCTTGAGCTCATAGAGCACTGCCTGCTTCTGCCTCTCAAGTGGCAGGATTAAAGGCGTGCACCACCACACTTGGCTTTGTCCCTTATTTTACTGTCTAAGTGTCCCTCCATATTTTGGAATAAGACTATTAAGTGCTAGTCAGTATTAGAGTCTTTTCTCAGATATGAGTGTTTAATAGTTAACTTACTCAAAGAGACTATGTGACCTGTGTCAGAGACTCTTGGTTTGGTTTCGTGTTTATGCGAGGTTACCGACTCCTGATTGACAGGTAGTTGTGGGCTGGGTTGGGAAGAGGAGGTGTAGGGAACTGCATGTATATAACAGTGGAAAGCTCGTGGACTTTGGAGTCCGTGCTGTTTAATATGTTCCAACACTGGGCAAATATTCTCGATGGCGTTGATTTCTGCTCTGAGTCCCACAAAAACAAACGCAGCAGTGAGGGCAGCGCTTCCCTGCAGTCTCCACAGTGCACAGTGCGCGCCTGAGAGACGGCAGCTCAGGTTACTGTTCGTTGAGGGATACTGCATGGCACAGAGTAAATCTGGGAGGGTGTTTCGCACTTAAACTCTTCTGAATTTCTCAAATTTGTGTGTCCTCATTTGGCCCTCACACAGGTCCCATGCCAGCTGCTTCATATTTTCTTTCCTATACCTATGAGTTACCAAAAGGGCTAGATTTGAAAAGTGATTCTTTTTACCTTTCTAACCTCTGTCCTGAATATATTTTTTTCCAACTCCAGGCAAAAAACGGAGTCCAGGAAATGGAGTGCTGTTCACTGGAGTCTGACTGGATCTATTTCCACCCGGATGCTTCTGGAAGAATAATACATGTTGGACCAAATCAAGTCAAGTGAGTCCTTTTTTTTAGCACTTTAAAATTAAAAGCGATTCTTGTAGCATTTATTGGCATTTTTGTTTTCAATTGAGACCACTGTAATTATGTGAAAGATTCATTTGTGTGGAATATTGCCCGAGAGACTGTGGTCTGCGCAATCTGGTTTTATTCTTTAGCTCTACTGTTAACTGTTTATAAGTATTACGTATCAGTCCCTTGATTGATATGCAAATGAACTAGAGGGAATTTGACTTTATCTTTTCTCTCATTGAGTTTTGTTTTAACACAGCTTCACAGGGGTTTGCTGTGTAGCTCATACTGGCTTCCAGTGTCTGTAGCACTGGCCTTGAACTCAGTCTTTCTGCCTCTACACCCTGACTATTGAGATTACAGGAGCATGCCACACACGTAAGCGGATCTTAGTTTTCTAGGATTGATGAAAAAAATAGCTGAGCCAGGTGGCACAGGCCTGAAGTCTCAGCTGCCCAAAAGTCCCAGGCAGGAAGATTGCGAGTTCAAGGTCAGCCTGAGCAACTTTGTCAGCCCTGTTTCTACATAAAAAGGGTCTGGAGCTGCAGTTCAGTGGTAGAGCACTCACCTGTAGTGAGAAAGACAGTGATTGGCATTTGTTCTGAGCCAGTGAACTAGTGTTTGCTTACTGATTGCTTTCCAGCTGACCTTTGCTTTAAAATGGCCTTAATGTGGCTTCCCTGACATCAAATTATTCTCATGGTTCAGATCTTTTACCCAGCCTTCCACTAACTGAAGCTTATCTTCAGCTTCTTCTCTTCACAGGTTTTCTTCCTGTTTGGGTCTAGTTTCCTTGATTCAAAAACTGAAATATTCTACCCTTTCCACCTGCCCAAACCTCTCATCAGTTGCAGAAATCTGAAATTTTGCTTTTCGTTTTTTGTTTATTTTGAGGTAGGGTCTCTGTGGTCCTGGCTATCTGTCCTGGAATTTGCTCTGTAGACCAGGCTGGACTTCAACTTAGAGATCTGCCTGTTTCTGCCTCCCAAGTACTGGGCTCAAAGTCATGCGCCACCAAGCCAGGTTTTAAATTTTTTAATATTGCCACTAATTGAGATAGTTCTTTTCTTAGTCTAAAAACCAGTGTCTGATTTTGTCATTGGCAGCTATGAAGTGCCCATTTATCCCGGCCATGGTGGCTGCATCTTGCCTAAGGGACTTGGAGCTTTGAAAAGCTTTTAAAGCTTTTTAACGATATAAACAGATTTCTGTGAGTGGGAAGCAAATTATTTTCTCTTGATTAATAAGCTTGACCCATGAGATCATTTGTACTCTGGGAATCCAAACCTTAAAATATAATCCTAAGAGAAATGGTTTTGTTGGTTGCGGATTTTGCTCCCTTGTGAAAGTCCTGCGTTCCGGCTAATCGCTGTCCCGTCTCTCACTGTTAACTCTTAAGCGCTATTCTTATCGTGTGTTCTACTGAAACCGCAGTGCAACCTCTCATGGGACAGGAGAAACACTCAGGTCCTGCTGCAGGAGGAAGAGGCGGGGCTTGCACTGCATTGTCACTAAGCCGCCTGGGAAATGCCTGAGGACTGAGCAGGCGCTGCTTTACCGGTTCAGTACCACTTGTCACAGCCACGCTTTCCTGTTCCAAAACTACAAGTGTGGAGAGGGTTCTGGATTTTAGTGATGAGATTAATATCACAGGCTAGTCAATGGAGGAGAAGTGAGTTGCTGCAGTTTTCATTTGTCGAGTTTCATGTGAGGTCACCTTTGGCAGATTGATGGTGTTTTCTTGTGTTCTTAGAATTCTTTTTCCTTTCCAGAGTCTTGAAGCTAAGTGAGGTAGAAAATAATAGTCCTCAGTGTGAGATCTCTGAAGATTTCATCATTTGGGCCAATAGGGAAAACAAAGTAAGTCAGAAATCCCTTCTATCCTTTCTGTAGAGTGGTCTATGTAGCTTGCCCTGTGCATGCCTGCTAGTATGAAACGCCACCACAGCTCTTCAGAGGTTGTTCACTGGGTCTGCATGAGTAGCTGGTCTCACCCTACTTACATATGAGCTTTGGAGACAGTTACACGGAGTTTATCTTGCGTCTGTCTGTTCTTTCTCTCCAAGTTTTTTAGTGATGAATTGTCAGTCCTTGGTTCTAAATAGTTGTGCAAACTTAAGGCTAGCTGGGGTATAAATCTTTTAAGCCAGATACCATGCCTTAACTGCAGCTGGCACTTTTCCTTTAGTGTGTAAGTGGAGATGCTTGAAGAGAAACATTTCTGAATGCAGATACACCTTTAGTTTTCTGTCAGGAGGATGAAGAACAGATCTATAACTTTTAATTAGTTTTCACCTATTTTAGTATTTTATCCATTTAAAGCCTTTATTAAACTATTTTTCACCGAGTGAAGGATTTGAAATTAAATTTAAATGAACTTGGAATGTTCTCAGTTTGCTGAAGGTTGGTGTGCCGGGAAGGGCTGTCTGGTGGAAGCACATTCTGGGGACGTTGCCTTTGCATGCAGTGGAGTGTGTCTTGACTTTCCTTCTCCCACTCTGATAGAATGAAAGCTTAGTCACTGTTACAGCTTCTGGACGCGTGGTGAAAAGAAATTTCAACCTTCTGGATGATGACCCAGAACAAGAGGTATTCTTTAGCTAAACACGAGAGTCCAACAGTTCATTTCTCCTCAAACTTGTGCTCCCAGGCCCAGGCACAGACCCTGGAGTCAGGGACCCCTGCAGGCAGGATGGTGGGAGTTGAAGTTAGCATCATCCGCTTTCTCTTTTCTTACTGGAAGCTTTCACAATCTTATTTGTAGTAAAGTTTATAGGGCCAAAATAATTTGGAAACATGATTAGCTTACTGTTTTTGTGAGGCATGGATTTGCCTTTCTTTTTGTTTTGTTTTGTTTCGAGGCAGGGTTTCTCTTTGTAACCCTGGCTGTTCTGGAACTCACAGAGCTCTGCTTACCTCTGCCTCCCAAGTGCTGGATTAAAGGGATGTGCCACCACAGCATTCAGACACACACACCGCACAAATACACTGGGTTTTTGTTTTGTTTTGTTTTAGATAGTTTTTTAAAAATTTTAAAATTCAGGCTGAGTAAATTTAGTTTAGCAGTAGAGCGCCTGAATAGTATGCACGAGCTCCTAGTTTCAGTCTCTGTAGAAAAGGAAAACAAAAAACTGGCTGCCATAAGCCGAGGCTGTGCTGGCAGCAGTTTGGGGCTGGAGCAGTGGCTCAGGAGTCTAGAGCACTTGCTCCAGAGTTCTGGCCCAGCGCCCATGTAACAACAAACTGGGCACCCTACAAAGGCCTGTAACTCCAGCCCCAAGGGAGCCAGTGTTCTTTCTGACTCTGTTTGCCAAGTCTATAGGATTCGGATTTCCCCGGAAATCTGAAGAACGGCCCATATTTTACAGCTATATAGAGAGAGATATTTCTACTGATTCTCTCACCCATTTGTTCTTCCTTCGTCCTATTTTCATAAGTTACAGAATATTTAAATGTGAAGTATAAGAGTAGCTTATTAACTGGAATTGACCCGACTTTTATCTGTCTTATTCATCTGCCCCAAGACTTTCAAAATTGTGGACTATGAAGATGAGTTGGACTTGCTTTCTGTAGTCGCTGTCACTCAAATAGATGCTGAAGGAAAAGCTCACCTGGATTTCCACTGTAATGAGTATGGAACCTTACTCAAAAGCATCCCCCTAGTGGAGTCCTGGGACGTGGTACGTATAACCATTGGGACACTAAGTTGTAAGGGTTTCCTTTACCGGTGCCGTTTATTAGAACATGTCCATATCGGTCCAGACTCACCTGTGCCATGACCACACGAAAGAAGTTATTTCCCAACATGCAAGACAAAATGAGTACTCCCAAGCCTTCTTTATTTTAGCATGAGGGATACCTTCTTAGCAGTATCCTTGGAGATAAAACTTTGGGTTTCTTGACATGTTATTTCCTTACCATAGTCTTTTATTTTCCTCCCAGCTGTAAGTTTGGTAACGTTTTTAAAAATGAAATTATAATGCAGTTATCTTCCACAGTTAGATAGTAAGAGGCAATATCTGGGCAAGTTGGGTTTCCAGCACTTGGAAATATTCGTTCTTCCAAATATTATAACATATAAATGTAGTGGGTAGAGTACCAGCCCAGCATGCTAGACTCAGTCCCGTGTCCAGCACTACCCAAAATGAGCTGGTGGTGGCAGAGAGTAAGAGTTGAGAGGCCAAGAGAGCTGGCTCCGCTCCTGCGCAAAGGTGAGAACTTCGAGTCTGGATCCCCAGCACCCACACACATGCTGGTAGCTGTGTGATGCAGACAAGGTCTCTGAAGCAACGTGGCTAGGCCAGCCAAATCACTGAGCTCTGGGGCCAATGAGTAAGGGAGAGAGAGACTGAGGAAGCACCCTCTGGCCTCCACGCACAAATGAGTGTGCACACGCTCCACAGCACATGTGCAAAAGTAAAAGCTGCAAGGAACAGCATACCCTCCACATAGACTTTTTTTCTGTCAGTAACAACCTATGAACTCTTGTATACGCTCATGCAGCTAGACAGACGTGTGGTGCTAACAGTAAACTGCGGATTCTGCTCCTAAGTCCAGAGCTCTAAATGGCCTGTGTTTTCCCATTAGTCATCCACATGCACATAAATAATGAAAAATCCACTCTGGCAGTTCTTCCACATCTGTGTACATAGGAAGGTGCCTGGGGTCGGTGCTGTGGTATTGGTGACGCTGCAGTGAATGTGATTGTGTGGAGAGCAAACCCATGTGACTGTTCTGTTACAGACTTACAGCCACGAAGTCTACTTTGACAGAGATTTGGTGCTGCACATTGAACAGAAGCCCAACAGGCTCTTCAGCTGCTATGTGTACCAGATGGTCTGTGACCCTGGAGAAGAAGAAGAAGTCGTCAGCAGAAGTAGTTAAGACAGTGGGGTCGCTGTGACTTGATGGAATACCCAATCAGCCATTTGCAGTTCTCATCTGCCCAGAACAGTCTGCAGTAATTTCCAGAACAGGTCTTGTTCTAACTTCAAAGGACTAGATTAAACTCTTCCCACATAGGGTGGTAAGGACTCCCTTATATGTAAATGCTCTCCAGGATGCTGTCCCAAGAGGCTACATTTTGAAACTTTTAGACTAGGTGCTAATGTGAATATAAAGTGCTAGGGAACAGAAGACAGTTAAATCTAGGTGTCGAGGAAACATCATTGATTCAGGGATTATTAGCATAATTCTTAAAGACTACTATAAAGTTATAATTAGTAATGCTAGGAGAGAAAAACAAAAATATTAAACATCGAAGCCACGTGTGGTGGCACACACCTGTAATCCCAGCGCATGGCAGGTAGAGCAGAAAGATCAGGAGATCAGAGCCAGTGTTAGCTATCTAGCAAATTCAAAGCCAGCTTGGTCTACATGAGACCTGGTCTCAAGATGACAGCAAAAGGGTAAAGAAGTCCTATATACTCTATACCAAACTTTGCATAAGGATTAGAAAAAGCATTTGTAATGTAAAATCATACTTTTGAACCAAAACCTTCACAGCATCTTTGTAAACAAAAACAAAACAATATATAGTTTTCTTGTGTTCCTATACAATATCAAGAATTTATTCTAGTTTTCAAATTATTTTTTTAAAATTAGTTTTGATTAGTATCATAAAAGAGAAAAGAAGCAAAACAGATGAGGTAACAGCCTGGAGAGCTCCCTGAAAAAACTCAGGAAGAGTGGAAGGCAGGGCTCACAAAGGGAGGCAGCATGCTACGAGAGTGTCCCTAGACCCAAGGGTCCTTTAGGACCTGGCTCAGTATCAGCTGTTCTGAGGAATGGTACCTAAAAAGCTTGGAGATCAAGGTCTGGGCCCCCACAGGCACTGATGGGGGAAATTCAGATCCACCTTGAGGATGCCACTGAGGGCTGCTCAAAGGGGGTTCCCATCAGCAGCTCACAGCAGGGCACCCCAGCACACCACAGATCCACCTTCTCATTGGGTCCCCCTCAGTCTTCTCCAGGGACAAATAGTTCATAGCCCTAGACTGTCTCCTGATAGAGAAGGTATGCGCAGATCAATCAATATCTACAGTCTTCACCTCACGAGGCCCAGCATGAGATTCTGTGGCTTGATTTCCCCCATGAATCACATTTTGTCATGGCCATGGGTTAAGGCATTTGCCAGTTCCTCCATTGTCATGGCTATTGCTCATCTATGGTTTCTCTGAAGCTCCTCATAAAGCCTGCCTGGTGGAGCATATTCCAGAATTAAGCACACCCAGTTAGCATCACGGAAGTAGTACAGGTGTAAGATACCCGGGTGATGTAGGCACACCTAGATCTCTACCTCCCTGTGAAGCTAGTGCTCCATCTGTCTGGGACTTGAGGACCTTCAGGGCCATGGTGAAGGGGTCTTCCTCAAGCTGATCCAAATACACATTCCCAAATCTCCTCTTGCCCAGAGGACACACTATTTCAAAATCGTCAGTGGTGAACCCCTCCTGGGTGAGGCGCTAGGCTCCATCTAGCCACTAGCTGAGGAAAGAGGGAGGAAAGTGGGCATGGCGATGCTCAGCCGCAGACTGTGGGCGAAGCTGTGCTCAAGGCTGGCCACCTTCCCTTAAATCTAAAGGATGTGGGCAAGCTGAAGTTCCACTAGCTGCTTGGGTCCAGGGCTCCCTTGAAAGGGGTAGCTGGATAATGCCCTGCCCACAGCCTTTCCAGCTGCCCAAAATAGGGCACCCAAGACCCCACTGACAGATAAATGCTCAATTATCCTTTCTTACATGCTCTTATTCCTGTGGCTTGGTGTTCTCAGTGTATTGTGTGTGTCTAAATACCAGTGCACTTGAGAGTGTGGAGCATGCGTGCATTTGGAGGCTAAAAGTCTCTCCAGGGCCTTAGGCTCACTGATAGCGATAGTCTGGTTGGTTGGTCAGAGACCCGCTTGTCTACTTCCCCAGCACTGGGGTGAGTGACATGCCATCATGCCCAGATGTTTACATGGGGGCTGGGCATCAAACTCAGGTTTGTGTGCTTGTGTTGCAGGCACTTTAGTGTTCAAGCTGTCTCCGAGGCATTGAGATGTCTTAAAAAGATTCCAAGCAAAATTCAAATGAAACCTTTTCATCATCGTAGCCTGTTTAGCTCTTACTACATCTAAATATGTTGGTCTTTATTTTCCACCTGTTCTCACTTTTCCAATTCAGCCTCAAGAGTGAATGGAAAACAAAAGAGCAGTCAGGGCAGATATTCACACCTGTAATCCAAGCCCTCAGCGGTGACAGGAAGATTTAAGTGCAGGTTTAAGTCCAGCTTGAACTATGTAGCAAAACTGTGCCTTAAAAAGACAGAACCACCACCAACAAAAACTTGATCCCAGAGGCAGGACAATCAAGAATTAAGAGGCAGCCTGGGCTGAATGAGATCCTGTCTCAATAAAACAGAAGAGCAATAAACCATTATTTGATTCAAGTTAAGGTTAAAATTGGTTGTACTCTGGAAGGAAGCCAAATTGGCTTAGAGGGTTAAGAAAAGATTAATAACTGTGCAGTTATGTTGTGAAGCTTATTAGGCAAATAGGATCTCAGTTATTTGTGTGATAGCCAGATTAAGAGAAACAGAAACACGGTTTTATCTAAAAATAAAACTGGAAAAAAAAATGCACTCCTTTAATCCCAGCACTCAGGAGGCAGACACAGGTGGATCTGAGTTTGAAGCCAGCCTGTTGTACAGAGTGAATTCCAGGAGAGGGCTATACAGAGGAAACAACAAAGAATTGCCATTTGGGAACATAGAAATAGTTACCTTATGAGCAACATAGTAACCTGTTAAAATCTCATACTTGCATCTACTGATAAAAGCTCAGTCTTGTTTTATGATATGTAACAGCTCTGTTTGGTGCCTCTGAAGCCCTAAGATATTTACACCTTGGTGATTTGCTTTTGCTTTGTTAGGTGTTTTTTGTTTGGTGTGGGGTGTATGTGTTTAGACAAGGTCTCACTATGTAGACCAGGCTAGCCTCAAACTCAGTTCTGCCTGCCTACACCTTTTTTTTTTTCTAATTTCTTTTTACAATGTATTCATTTTATATCCTGATTGTAGCCTCCTCCTCCTTCCCTCTCCCCCCTTCCCCTAGGCCACTGAAAGGGGGAGTCCTCCTCCCCTGCCTCTCAAGTCTCATCAGCACTGCCTGTGTCCTCTTCCTCTGTGGCCTGGTAAGGCTGAAGAGCCAGGGGGAAGTGCTCAAAGAGCAGAAAACTGAGTTCATATCAGACAGCCCCTGCTCCCCTTACTCGGAGATTCACCTGGAGACTGAGCTGCCCATGCGCTACATCTGAGCAGGGGGTCTAGGTCCTCTCCAGCATGGTCCTTGATGCATTAGTTTCTGCAGTGCCCCTGGGCCCAGGTTTTTTTTTTTGCTTTATTGGTTTCCTTGTGGGGCTCATGTCCCCTCCGGGTCCTTCTATCTCCACCCCCTTCTTTCATAAGACTCCCTGCACTCTAGCCAAAATTTGGCTGTGAGTCTCAGCATCTGCTTCAATCTCCTGTTGGATGGAGCCTTTCAGAGGACCTCTATTACACACCTTTCAAGTGCTGGGAGGTATACTACACCGGACCCATTTTGAAATACAAGTTCACACAATTAAAAATCCAATTAGAAAAACAGAGAAAGGACGATGCTGTGTGGGCTCTGCTCAGCAGTGCCTTTGCTCTGTGTTTTGAGAGCATTTGGAACAGGGTGTCCTTAGACTTCAGGCTTGGCAGAGAATCTCTTTAAGGTGGTTATTTAAATCATTGCTCTGTGTGTGTAGATGGTAGAACTCATTCAGAAAGGCAGTTGAGACATTTCTGAGGTGCATGGTAAGAAAAGGAATGGGCTGTGTCTAAGTATAATGCGAGCTGAGCCTGATGGCTCACATCTGTAATCCTAGCAACTGCTCCCAGCTGAAGCAGAAGAGCTGCTGCAGGTTGGAGGCTAGCCTGGGTTACATGGTGAGAGGCCATACTGGGCTACACAACCACTTGTAACTCCAGCTCCAGGAGATCTAGGACCCTCTTCTGTACATATGCTCACATTTGCACACAAATACAATAAATATAAACAGAGCTCTGTGTGAAACTAATAGAATGAGCTACAGCTGTTTAGTTTTGGCCAGTTGTGGCAGTTTATGGGAATGTAGGCTGCATGCTTATGTGTAAAATGATCTTTTATTCTCCAGAAGTAATTGCTGTCTCAGAGGCTTACTAAGCCTCTGTCTGCTAACCCAGGCCTAGTCCTGGAAGCTTCTAGTCTCCGTATAGTCTAGCCTAGGCCTAGAATGTCCCAGCCTCTGAGACTTACTGCTTAATGAGCTCATCCTTTCTTCTGAGCTCCGGGCTGGCTGGTTCAACTCAGCTGTTCTGGTTCAAACTCTCAGCTGATTTACTCAATCTGGCTTCTCTTCCAGCCTCTGAATTGCTCTGCTTGGCCTCAGCTTAAACTAACTCCAGCAATCTGGCTCTTTCTCATTCTCTGGCTCAGTCTTCACCTGAGCTCTCTCTCCAATCTATTACTGTCTCAGTAAAACTGCCTTCTCTCTTTTTTCTCATTGCCCCTTATGTAGCTTCCCTCTCTTCTCATGAGAGTTGGGTGTGCCCTATTTTGTCAAGTCTTTCTCTGATTCGTCACTGTTTCTGCCACTCAAGCATCACTTTCAAACATGGATCCTTCCTTCTACAAACTAACTTTACCTTCATTGTTTGGGTTAAAGGTATGTACCACCGTGCTTGGATCTAGGGGGTTTTTGTTTTGGTTTGGTTTGCTTTTGGTTTTGTTACCTAAAACTTGCTCTATACCAGGCTGCCCTTGAACTCAGACCTGCTTGCCTCTGTGTCCTGGATTAAAGGCGTGTCTTTGGATGTGATCTCATGCCAGAGCAGCCATGTTCTAAATTAACATACCTCCACACGTTTGGTAGTGGGGTGGTTGATAACAAGATGCCAAAAGATACTGAAGCTAGAAAAGAATGGAGATTTAGGTGCCACTCCGCGTGAAGATGAGCTGGGGATGTAGCTTAGTGGTGGGGCACTTGGCTGGCTTGCATGAGGCTCTAGGTTCAGTTCCCAGTGCTGGGGTAACGGCAGCTGCAACCACAAAGACAGCGTATGCTTCCCCAAAAGGTACGGGCTCTGCAGCGTCTGCAGCTGCGCACTCGGACGCAGGGTTGCTTCTCTCAGCAAGTGCACATGTTAAGCAGAAAGGAGTGCAATTCTGTACTCTCAGAGTGACTTAGCAGGCTTATGGTTCTTTGGCCTCTTATTTGTCACAACTCTGGGAGCAAAAAAAAAAAAAAAACTGTCACTGTTACTATTGAAATAACAAGTGCTTTGTTTAAATAAATTAATATATTTCATAGTTTCCTACCATTTGAGTGTTTATTAAACCTTGTGTATACTTTTTTTAAACAAGGGAGAAAATCATGTTCTGTATCTCTGTTCCCTCCCTCCCTCTGTCCCTCTCTCTCCTCCTCTCCCTACCGCTCCCTCTCCCTTCCCCCCCATCCCAACCCCTGAAATATACTGTGAGGTCCAGGCTGTCCTTAAATCTGTGACGAACCTCCATGCCCAGCTGTGTATTCTGAATGTTTTCTATCCAGTACTGGCCTCGGTACTTGTACAGTATTTCTATTGGAATTAATCAGGTCAGGTGCGCTGCCATTGTCTTTCCCCTTTGTCTGACTGGGGAGGAGGTGAGGCTTGTACAGAGCCCCACAGCACACTGACAGTTATGGCATTAAGGACCTGAGAAGCTGCTCATTGAGTGTGAGGCGGTTTGGGTTTGCTTTGTGTGGTCTGCGCTCCACCCTGGGGCTGAAGATTGACTTGGGCTTCTATGCACACTAAGCAACACTACATCTCAGATCCTAGTAAGTTGTGTGGCTGTGATAATTTCTACTTTTCACTAAGTTTGGATAAGGCACAGTTTATACATAAATTGACAGAAATATGGCTCTTCATTTAATAATTGGATTATTTCAGAAATTGTTGTTTATAATGAGGTAAACAACATTATTAATAACTACTCTTACTATAATTTCGTTTCTATTCAAAAATTTTTGAGTTTTGGCTGTACACTTGAGAAGCAGGAGACTAGCCACAAGCTAGTCAAGGCCAGCCTCAGCTACTTAGTGAATAAGCTTGAGACTAGCCTGGACTATTTAGTGAATACCAGTTCAGTAAGGACAATAAAGCAAGATCCCATCAAAAAAAAAAAAAAGATGAAAGTGATGATTTTTACAGTTTCTTCTCTTTCTTGTTTGTAAACATTAAACATTTTAGAACTAAAGAAAGGAGCTAATTTCTGCTCCCTGCATTTCTGTGGGATCTCTGTCTCACATGGAGAGCCATGTATTTAAAGCAGGGTCTACAGCAGATGAGACTGAGAACCTTCCTCATTGTGTTGGGAAGATTTTTAAACATACAGTAAAGTTTATATGATTTTATTGGATGTAACCAAACACCACCTACGTAGTCTCACTCTCTCTTATTACCCAGCTTCTCAGTGCATTTCAAAACAAATCACAAATGTCAGATTATCCCTCTAGTACATTAGCACGCATATAATAAGTTTATTATCATGTACATTTTTAATATTTACATGTAATGAAATGTTCAGACATTGTGTAAACTTGCTGAATTTTTGTGACTATGTATTCCAAGTTCTTTTCAAAGTTGAAAGCACTGAAGTCATTCCTTCCCAGGCCACCGCTGTAATTCCATCACAGTCCAGGCTGAACTACTCCGCACAGTGACTGTGAAATTCGCTTATTTTGGAGCATTGCTTGTTTATTCCTTTTTATTCCTAAATATTTTATATGAATAACATCAGTTTGTTTTTCTGTCTCCTATTGATGGGCACATGCGTGGTTTCTGCTATTGTTTTCTTTCTGTTATAAATAAAGCTGTTTTGTTCATTTGTGTGTGCGTGCATATATTTATTCACTTATTTATTTATGTCTTTATGTATCATGGTTAAGATAAAATGTTGGTATCTACTGGTAGGTATGTGTCTGACACGCCAGACTCTTCCTGGAAACATGCTGCATTTCCCATGCCTGTCATGCAGTATGAGATTTGCCATTGCTTTTCATTTTGTTTAACTTTTAACATTTTAACATTCTTTTATCACTGGTGGTTGAATGTGTAACCACTTCAGGTTGATACTCAGATTGTTTCTACGTGTGTCCAGCAGCCTTCTTGGCAAGCTGTTGCTCTTTACCCTTTTTTCATGTCCCACCCCCACTCCAGGAACTTTGAAGCATTATTTGTGATAGCAATTCAAACAACCTGAAACTCAGACTGAATTGTTCCTTTATCAGACACGGAACACGGTGGGCACCCTGACTCATTAGTGGAGAATAGCATTAGGATCGAAACAGGTTCCAAGGTCACATGTTGAATTGCTCACGTGACCACTGGAGCTGGATGAAGTGGCCCAGGATAAGAGGCTCCATGCGTCTGTAATAGCAGAAAATGATGACTGTCCTAAAGGTCATGAGCTCACGTTATTTTAGGTTGTGTTTGCCTACACTGAGCAAGCTTTATCCTTTTCCCACCAATG
The DNA here is from genome assembly GCA_028658305.1 of Pachyuromys duprasi. Taxonomy (NCBI): domain Eukaryota; kingdom Metazoa; phylum Chordata; class Mammalia; order Rodentia; family Muridae; genus Pachyuromys; species Pachyuromys duprasi. The sequence continues at coordinate 72,372,571 of CM053752.1, read as the reverse complement.
GTATTCTAGAATGCGTATAATATTGAATGATATTCAAGCTGAAAGCCAACATTTTAGAACCCTTTGTTTCTCTTCTGTTCTCTTTGAGTCTTGGTTTAGCTGGCTTGGAATGTGTGTAAATCTCTTCCCTGGAGTCTCTTCAGTCATCTCTGGGAGCAGAGGAGGGCAGATCAGGATCTGAGCCTCCTGTACAAGCCCAATAACAAGAACTACACATGGGCACTAGAGATCTCAGATAGGATCTCACAAAATTAATAGAAAATGGCAACGAGAAGGAGGCTTTTAAGAAAAGCCCTTCAGATTTGTGAGCTATTTAACTCCTATCTTCTTGGCTAAAAGTGCTGCTTTTCATAGAGGCAACACTGAATTTGATTTTTTTATAGAATAGATTTTTGTGGATAAGTAGTAATTCATTTTCTCAAAATTTTATCAGTTGACTTTGTACAATAAAACTATCAGCAAATAAAGTCAAATTATTCAAAACAGTCAGAGGTAAACTGATTTATTTGGGGTAAACTTGAAACACGGTAAACTGGGCATATGTAAAATATATAATTGGATAAATTTTGCACAAAACTGACCACAATCAACAATAAATGCACCCATTATTCCCAGATTCTTTCTAATCTCTCTCCTGAAGGCAACTAACTTCTGTGAACTATCTTTCTGGGTCTGGGTTACCTCACTCAATATGATCTCTTTTAGATTCATCCATTTACCTGAAATTTTCCTGATTTCATTTTTTCTTTACAGCTGCACAGTATTCCACTGTGTATATGAATCACATTTTTATTATCCTTTCATCTGTTGAAGGACATTTAGGCTGTTTCTATTTCCTGGCTGTCTGGAATAGAGCCACAATGAATATGTCCGAACAAGCATCTATGAAATAGGATGTGGAATCCCTTGGGCAGATGCCAAGAAGTTCATATGGTAGATCTATTTTTAGCTTTTTTAGGTTCTCCACACTGATTTCTAGAGTGAATGAACTAGTTTGCAGTCCTAACAACAGTGAATGAGGGTTCCCTCTTTCCCCATATCCCCTTCAGCACGTGTTAGTTATTTTGATGATCTTTGCCATTTTTAGTAGGGTAAAATGAAATCTCAATGTTTTAATTTGCATTTCCCTGGTTGATAGGGATAACGAACATTTTTTGAGATATTTCTTAGCTATTTTTTTTGTTTGTTTTTGTTTTTGAAGACAGTCTAGCTATGTAGTTCTGGCTGTCCTGGAACTCACCATGTAGAGCAGGCTTGCCTCAAACTCAGAGAGCCTCCTACCTGCCTTTGCTTCCCGAGTGCTAGTATTACCACTATGCCCAGCCTCTTAGCCATTTTTATTTCTCCCTTTGAGAAAGTCTGTTCAGATCCCAGGCCCATGTTTTCAATGGGCCATTGTGGGTTTTGTTGTTGTTTTGTTTTATTTTTTTATATTTAGTACTTTATATATTCTGCATAGTAATCCTGTCAGATGTGCAGCTGGCAAAGTTCCTCTCCCATCCTTTGGACGTCCTCTCCACTTCACTGCTTGTTTTTATAGCTGTGTGGAAGCTTTTCAGTTTTATAAAGTTTTGTCCATTGTTGGCTACTTCCTCTGTGTTCTAGCAGTGACAGCATTTCAGGTTTCATGCTTAGGTCTCTGATTAATTTGAAATTAACTTTTATGCAAGGTGATAGATAGAGATATAATTTCATTCTTCTACATGTGGACAACCAGTTTCCCATTTGTTAAAGATGCTTTGTTTTCCCCGGGGTATGTTTTAGCCTCTTGGTTAAATATCCAGTGGCTGAAGGTACGTGGAGTCGTGTTGTTCCTTGGTGTACACGTCTTGTGGCAGCACCATATTGTTTCTTCAGTGATGGCTCTACTGTATCTTGACACCTGATCTGATAATCCCTCAAGCATGGTTCTTTTGTCTTAGGGTTAGTTTTGGCTACCCATGGGCGTTTGTGGTTCCATCTTAATTAATACAAGAAGCCTACACTACAGAAGCCAAATCCAGCCACCTGTGGGATTGTCAATGCTCCACAACAGCAATATTCATGGCTTCTACACCTCCCATTAATTATGTATTTGCCGCAGTTACTGTATTTAGCTATTACATTAAAATTTAGAAGTTAAAAATAAGTTTGCAGCCAGCCAGATAGCTTGGGGGTTAAGAGCACTTTGCTTGATATCCTGAGCCCAACTGCTAAAACCCATGTGATAAAAGAACCAAATCCCACAAGGCTTCCTCTGAGCACCGCCCATGTGCTCTCATGCATGCACATCTACAAATAAAACAAAAAACATAAATAAAAGATTGCTTGTTTATTTTTGGTTTTGGAGTAGTTCTTACTCGGTGACCTCTAAACTCGCAACTATCTTCTTGCCTCAGTTTCCCAAGTGCTGATATGACAGCTGTGCCATTGTGTCCAGCCAATTTGGTTTTTCTGGTAGAAAGACTGAACCCTTTGTAAACAGCTAAATTGGAGTTCTGAAAATTACCACCATGTAAGACGTGAGTAAAATAAGTAAAAGACTTAGCTACCTTAACTTGGCTTCCCTCCAAAGAAAGCCCAAGTGAGCTCACGGGCCACCCCCATGCTAAGAGTAATGTCTCAGTGTTCAAGCAGGGCTTCAAAGGGAAGCTGGTGTGGGGTGTCAGGCTGGCAGCTGTGTGCGTAATCTCAGGGACAGACTAAGCTATGTAAATGGTGCTGCAAGGCAAGATAGGCAGGTTTGCGGAGCAAAAGGGAAGAATTTGTCTTACTGCTCTTATTTGCCAGTCTTCAAAGGTTCACTTTCAGAACACCTCTGATGACCTTAAAACAAAAGGGTTGGAGCTGGAGAGAGGGCTCTGGCTGCTCTTCCAGAGGACCCAGGATCAATTCCCAGGGCCCACGTGGTGGCTCACAACCACCTGTGATTGTAGATCCCGAAGGTCTGATGCCCTTTTCTGGCCTCCACGGATACCATATGCACATAAATAAAAAAAGAAAACGGGGAAATTGTTCCAGCTTATCTTGCTGGGATATTAAGGGTGAGCGAATGTGGAAGAGGCAGGTAGAAGGTCAGAGAAATAGGACATATGGAAGAAGGCAGAGATACGTCGAGGCTTGCTCCAAAGTGGAAGAAGGGACCAACACCCAAGGAATGTCAGTGGCCTTTAGAAACCAGAGAAGGTGAGAACGTGAGCTCTGCTTTAGAACTATGACCCTGTGACCCCTGATTAACCCAGCAAGTCCAACATCACAACATCAGGCTCCTGTCCCCACAGAACTGTAAAGTACTGAGTTTGTGTTGTTCAAGCTGTTGCAGCAGTTACAAAAAAGTAGCCACTACAAAACAGTAGATGTGATGTCAGAATGAGAAGTAGAAATGCACCATTGATGGCCTGAGGTGGAGCTGCACCCCACAGACAGACCACAACCAGCAAAGTAGATGATTTTGTGAGGAGATTTTCTTTTAGCAGAACAGGGCAGTGAATTGGTACTCTGTGTTCCCAGGGAGACCTGGGATAGAATGCAGCTGTTCCTTAGCATCAGTAGTCAAAGAGCCTTTAAAAACTTTACTTTTGTCTCATTGAGTTTGGGGTCACAGAGGGCTGAGTGTAAGCACCCCAGGAGAGGGATGGAGCTTTGTCAAGCAGTGGGATTCTCTGCCTGCCTCCCCTGTGAATAAAGGGAAGGACACTGACTGGTCTTTCCTCGGAAGAGAAACACCAGCCAATCTGAGGTTCACATTAGGTCAGTGATGCCTTGGCTTTCATTTCTGAATACCATTTTGAGACTATGAGTCTGAAATTTGAAGTTACAGGGCATTGCATCACCAGAACTGCCACAGGGGTCTGCTGGAAATCCCAGGAACAAATAATCTCTTAAGGGGACAGTGGCATAGTAAATGAAGATACCTTTTTATTATATAAATCTTTCTTCTTTATTAAGATCTTGCTGTGTGGAGCAAGGTAGCCTCAAATGCATGATAATCTGCTTGGTTCAGACCTCCGACTTGCTGAAATGACAGATGTCAGCCTCCACTCCCGGCTTCTGGTTGCTCAAGGATATCACCCTCCTTTGGCTTCTGCAATATGAATCCTACCTATTTTGTCACTTGGATTCATACGGATCCTGAAGGGACAGGTTCTGTCACTGAAGTACTTTGCTCTGTTTCTGCTTCTGGAAGTCCTTTTCTTCTGCAAAGCCAGTTTCTCTGCAGAGCCCTTGGGAACCTGCCTTTTATGGGATGATTGTTCCCTGAATCTAGAAGAAAAGGTAAGGCCAATTCAGATGACCAAGCTATATTGTTGTATTTTGACCTTTGATAGTGCAGACTTTCCTCTCTTTTTTTAAATAATTTTTTGGAGGAAACTCCATTCATGAGCATTGTATCTATACAGCTCCCCATAGCTCTGGCCTCCTTTCAAAGCATGGAAGCAATGCTCTATGTGTGGCAGTCTACAAATGGTGTGCCATGAACTCAAAGAGAATGGAAGGACTTGTTGGTCGTCAGATTACAGCCCTTGGCTACTGATAGCATGCTGGTGTAGGTTTTTGTTTAGCTATGATAATGGGACAATCAGAAGTTGAAGTTAGAATTCACAGTATTCACCATACAAACACCTACTTTGGGGAACAGCTTGGGCTTTTGTAAACTTTTACCACTTTTGTGTTTGACATGATTGTATTCATTGAAATGTAACTTTATATGTAACAATCTGATGATAAATGAACTTAACAAAATAACTCTTCTCTCTTTGCCCAGGCTCTGCCTCCCTCTGCAGGGGTCAGATGACCTAGCCAGGTCATCCACAGCCCATAAATTAGTGACTCTCAGGTTTCATTTACAATCATAAATAAGGAAAATCCTGCTTTATGCTCATGGCTCTTGGTTTCCCTTTGAACTATAACTTTATACCTTTATCATTTAGATTCAGCAAATAAAAATGTGGATACCTTGACATAGTGAGACATGTTGCAATCCCAGCACTGGATGGAGATAAGTAAGTGGGTCATGAGTTCAAAGCCAGCCTGAGCTATAAAGTGAGAGCTCATCTGGGAAAATTAAAAATAAAAGCCTCCTCTAAACAAACAAAACAAAAAACTAGTCAGAGAAAAGAACAGACAAAAACAAACAATGAGCTGCATGTACAAAATGTATAAGAAATACTTATGCTAAAAATATTTCTCTGAAATTCGCTTTAAATTGGGCACATCTCCACTTTGACCCAGGCACTATCACTCTTTTAAAAAAATTGGTAGCATTGACAATAGGAACTTAGATCCCTGTACAACCTAAGCAAAACCAAAACAAACTCTGCAGTCTCATGTATTTATTATCTATCCACCCAACTGATCACACAAAGGTGTTGGTGGGTAAATTAGAAGATCTTGGCAAAGCCCACTGCTTAGACTATCCCCCCCCCCCTTTCTCTGTTTCTTCAACAGTCAGGATGTGGACTCAGGGATGAGACTCTGTGTTAAAAAGATGCCTACTGTGTGCAAGACCTGAACTCTGCCCCAGCAGTATGAGAAAACCAGAAGCCAAGATAATCCTTGTCACCATGGGGGCTGTGGGGGGCTCCTAGATGAGTTCTGAGAAACACTGTCTGGAGAAAGGTCAGGAAGTCCTTCCTAGGATGTATGGCCAGTTTCAGAGGTGAGGACAGGAGGAAAAGGGGGTAGTCCTGCTGTTTCAACTTCTCCACAGGCTCAATATTTGAACACTTCTTCCCAAGTTGGTAGCACTATTTGGGTAGGTTCAGGAGGTGCGGCCTTGCTGGAGGGAGTGTGTTCCTTGGAGCACATTTTGAGTTTTAAAAGCCGCATGCCACGCTCAGAGTTCTGCTCTGTGCCCTCAGCTTCTTCGTGCCTGCCGCCTCTGCTGTACCATTGTGGACTCTCACCCTCTGGAACTGTGAGCCCAAATAAATCCTTTTTCTGTACCTTGTCTCAGTCATGGTGTTCCATTACAGTGATGGAAAAGTAATTAACACACTGAACAAATGTGGTCCTTGTCCATCCTCATTCTACCTTGTGGTCTCTCCCTCTTGCTCATGGGTGTGCCCACCACAATGCAATGTAGCCAGATGTCACTGCTGAAGGCCAGCATAAGCACCATGTTGTTTGGATGCTCAACCTCCAAGGCTGAACCACGGGAACTTGTCCCCTTTTTCAGTTAGAGTGCTGGGATCCAGCCCAGACACAAGCGAAGCAAGCACACTGCCGCTGCATTCTCTTGGGCCAAACTCTGTTTTAAAAGTCACATTAAATGAACAGGCTTGTATTTGTACAACTAAAGGAACTCTGATTAGGGCAGGATGGTGAGAGGCAGAAAGAGGATGCCACTGGGCACAGACAGTGTAAGGAAAAATCAGAAGAGCGGCTGACCAGCCTCTAACAGTCACTCTAGGATTTTAAAAGGCCCTCTTCTAGCCGGGCGCAAACCTGTAATCCCAGCACTTGGAAAGTGAAGGCAGGGGGATTAGGAGATCAAGGCCAGCCTTGGCTCTAGGAAACCATGTCTCAAAACAAGAACCACCCACACGGGAACACAACAACAAAAATCCCCCTCTTAAGACTCATCAGAGAAGTTTCCAGTACCTTCTGACTCAAGAGTAGCTCCTCTTTCTCATTTACTTCTTTACCGTAAGTTGTTTTGTTAAATGACTGATAGCTTTGATCCCTCTGTGTTGTGCAGGCCTGATGGTAAGTGCATCAGTCAAAGACACAGAACCCAGGTGAGGTGTCCTTTGAGGACAACAGGCACAGGCTCCACTCTGGGTGGCCCACCCACCTTCTTGAAGTCACATGACGGCTACCGGGAAGCAGCTTTAGCTTGGCTTCTTCAGGGCTAACCTCTCAAACAAGAACTGGTAGCTATCAAGACACCGAGAACCTCTCATCTTCCTCCCATATATATGGGAGTTGAATAGTATTGGGATTTGGGAAAAGGGCTCTGGACTCTAGCCTTTCTACTGGAGCCAGGAAGAGAAGACATTTGTTGTTTATTCTTTTAAATCTACTGCAACATTATCAGTTGCTCTAGCTGTGGCTGTGGTTTGTTTTGGTTTGTTTTTGAGACAACGGTACACTATAGCCCAGACTGACTTCAAACTCAGTACCTCACAGTATAGCCTAGGATGACCTTAAATTTCTGCCTTTGCCTCCTGAGTGCTGGGATTATAGGTGTACCACTCCAGGTTTTAATAGGTGCTGGGAATCAAATCCTGGGCCTCATCAATGCCAGCCAAGCTCTCCACCAACTAAGGTATATCTCTAGCCCCTACAGGATCTTCTCTCCCTTCCTTCCTTCCTTCCTTCCTTCCTTCCTTCCTTCCTTCCTTCCTTTCTTCCTTCCTTTCTTATCTTCCTTCTTTCCCTGATTTCTTTTTTTCTTTTTTCCTTTCTCCATCTCTTCCCACTTCCCGCCCCCCCTCCTTTTAAGACTAGCCTGGAACTCCATGTAGCCCAGGCTGACCTTGAGCTCATGTCAGTCTCCCTGCCTCACCCTCCCAAGGACTGGGATTGCAGGCATCGGCTATTATGGCCAGGATCGCACTCCTTTTAAAATATTATTTAAATTTTATGTGTATGGATGATTTGTCTACATGTGTATTTGTGGACCATGTATATGCCTATTTCTCAAGGAAGCCAGAAGAGGAGGTTGGATCCCCTGGAACTGGAATTAACAGACGGTTGAGAACCACTCTGTAGGTGTTGGGACTCAAACCCAGGTCCTGCGGAAGAGCCAGTGCTCCTAACGGCTGAGCCATCATCCCTTCCGGCCCTGTCTTGTTCCTCTCTTGCCCTGAGAGCGATGACAGGGAAAGCAGAGTGAAGCATCTGGTTTTAATAGGAGCTTTGCCGCTGCTTATGAATATCTGTTGACTAAGTAAACAGATTGTTTTGGTCATATTCAGGGGAGGAGGGGAGGCTGAGAACTGACTGAGGGTCTCCAACACACACTTGGCATGTTCTTCCCGTCTTTCCCCTGCTACTTCTGTTTGTTTGGTTATCAGTTCTGTTTTTTGAGACAGAGTCTCACGCATTCCAGACTGACCTCCAACTCACTAAATTGTTCACGATGACCTTGAACTCCATATCTTCCTTTCTCCCTCTCTTAAGCGCTGATATTACAGCGTGTACCTCTTCAGTGGGTCCATGACAACAGTTTTGATGACTTAAAGTTTCCTGATTAATTCCCACCATAGAAAATCACTAAGTCTGAAAAGAATATTACAGCCAGGCTGGTACGGAGAGGCGTCTCACGACCCCTCTGAACATGCCCTCCAGGATCTAGGACCTCTAACTAAGCCCTACCTTGTGAAAACCCACGGCACCCCCTCAAAGCACTGTCCCGGGGACCAAGCCTTTTTTGGGGGGTAGGGTGAGGGATACTCTTTCCATGCTCAGATCATTGTAGCAAAGTCTAACAATCACAGAAGAATAAATACAAACCGTCATTTCATATATGTGACCAATGTCTGTTCACTAAGAAATGCAAAGTACAATGTTGTACTTTGAGTAGGCTCATGACTCACGTTGACGGTGTGGTCCCCAGTTGGTTGATCCAATCACCAAAAGGTGATTCGCTCATAAGGATTCTGACACAAAGGTTTAATCCCTTAATGGATTGGTAATAAGATGACATACTGGGAGATGGTGGAAGAAAGGTCGGTCAGTGAGGACATGCCCTGGGAAAATGTCCTTATGCCTAACTCCTTCGGCATCCCTCTTTCTTTCTGCTTTCTGGCTACCACAGGGTGGGCAGCTTTGCTCTTGCACACCTTTCCACCAGAGTGTCCTGCCTCATCATAGCCACTCCCTGCACTAACTCCCCCCCCCCCACACAGACACACCAAAAAGAGGAGTCAGCCAATTGTGAAGTGAACTCCAAAACTGTGAGCCAAAAGAAATGATTTCTCCTTTTAAGTTGTTTTTCTCCACATATTTGTCACAGTGACAAAAAACTAATTAATCCATGAAATGAGGTACCATCATATGTCCTGCAGGGAACCATGGAGCTGGCCTGGCCTGGCTGCCTTGAGAGGCATGCATCATAGATTTTCCAGGTTGGAATCCCTGGCTCCTGCGGTTCTGTGTGTCTTTCAGCTCCTGAGAAACCGAGGCACTCCCTCAGGCAGTGAAGTGTTCAGGCCACTTTGTGTTTCACTGTTTGTTCCCTCGGAAGTCAAGCAAGCATGGAAACCTGACAGGACAATTGGTCGTAGACATTAATCTTGCATATCCTGTATAGCTTTTAAACGTCATCGTATCCTAGCAACTACAACTGTATCAAGCCTGGCAATTAGCACTATATTCTGTTTCTGATAAAGGTATAATAAATCTGATTGCTCTCAATAAATTTGTCCCAGCCTCAGTCTTGGTCTGGCCCCTCCAACGCCAGCCTGATTTAATTTCTCACCAGCTGTAACAGGTAATCTTGGCCCAGTAAGTAGCATGGGCGCTTACAATGTCCACCAACTTAACACACAGCTTTAAAATAGAGAAGAGTAACACACTGGACCGGCACAGTGTGAAGGACCGCCATGACACAGTTATGTAATACTGCAGCCATCTTTTGTGAGACAGTTTATCTATATTTTAATCAAGCAATTTCAATTCAGAAATTTGCCTCAAAAGCATCCAATAGGTGTGTGTGTATGTCAAGGCAATTTTAGAATAGTGAAAGTCTATAAAAGTACAAGTGTTGGGGTCAAGAAATAAGGACTGCATTAAATGAATCATCAGGATAACAGTGTCTGTAAGGGGGGTATCTAAACTACTCAAGTTTGGCTCACAATCCCGTTATTTCCTAGCTGTAGGAACATTTTCCGTTAGGGTTTGGTTTCCTCATGGCGGTGATGGCTGTAAGCTTTAAACTGACGGAAGCATGCCGGGATGCATACTAAGTGATGAATAAGATTCACAGCTTTCATGATTACGTTAACATAGATAGCCAACACTTCCCATAAGAGCCAGGCAATCGCTCTCTACTAGCACCGGATGAGAGAAGAGTAATTCCTCAGCTTGGGGCTTTGGTAGAAGGCCAGTCCCAGTGTTGGAACAAGGAGGTTTCAGGAAAGAAAAGGGCCACGGCGGAAAGATCTGAAAGGTCACGCTCACAGCAAACAGCCTGGGGCTCTGGCCAGGCCCTGGGTGCTGACAGGGCGTCTATCAGTCAGACTGTCCCTAAACAGAAACTAAGCAGCTGAGGTACAGATATTTTTCTTCCTTCAGGAGTGTGAGTCGGGAGAGCTCAGATTCCACAGCCATGCTGGGTTAGGAAGAGACAAGGCTTCTCCAGGCTGGTTTTCTAAGACACCTATCAAATCATTCAAGTGCTTTTTTACAAGCCTATTGTGTTAGGATGGTGACAGGGCTCCGTGATTGACAGGTCCAGCTGTTCACTCTATAGAGTTAAAAAGCAGAAATAAACATTAGAAGTTGTTTTGCCCAGGAGTTCTCAACCATTTGTGTAACATGGACTCCTTCAGCAAGCTAATAAAGCCTTTCCCTCAGAATGTCTTTAAGTGAAAAGTCCCAAACACAAAAAGCTACAGGAAACCAATCACATTGAAAAGGAATCACCCAACATCTTAAAAATAAAAATAAGTTTATAATGTGGCAAAGTGTTGGCATTGATCCAATATAATTGCAATTCTCAGTAGTAATTAGTATTAATTTGGAACAAAAAAAGACTGAGCTCAGATGATATCTGTGAAAATCCTCTGACATAAAAGTGTCAATTATAAGTAAGTGATAGCTATTGTAAACACAAGTGTCATCCACCCACGTAATTAAAGACATCACTCAATTTTGTTTGAGTTAATACAAATAAAAAATGCTATTTTCCCCATCTGTGTTTTGATCACATCCACCAGGTTCAGACCCTAGATAATACTAAAACTATTCTATTGCTTGTTGCACATGACAGCTCAGTTCATGATCCCTGCGCATGTCACAGCACGCCAGCAGCAAGGTCAAGTGCCTCATTCCAAATAGCTTTGTGTTGTCTGCCTGGAATCCCAAGGACCCAGGCTGGGATAGAAAGAGCATTTAAAAGATGGGAACCTGCCCCTAGGCAAAGCGGGAAAGCTGGCCTGCTGACCAGCTTAGCTACTACCCACGACCGGATCCAGGGCTTTGAGTTGGCCCACCCCAACATTTACCCTGTCTGTGAATTGCTGGAGCTCATGAAGGGGCCGCTCCTACAGATCCAAAGCTGCAGGATCCCCATGACACAGGGCAATAACAGGACATCTTAGAGGAGTCCCGGTGAGGATCCAGGATTGACAGTGTAGCAGAAGCCAGAGCCCTTGGACCAGACCAGTGACTCAGTGCAATGAACATTTGAGAGTAAAGATGTGTGGACAAAGGGTATACTGTGTGATTTTTTTTTTAATTTTTTTTTCTTTTGTGGATGGAAGTTGCAAGGGTGAAGAGCAGATATGGAGGGACTGGAGCATGAATGGGGACTGGGGTACATGATGTGAAATCCACAAAGACCAAAATCCACAAAAGAATCTTTCTTTCCTTCTTTTTCTTTTTCTTTTTCTTTTCTTTTCTTTTTCTTTTTCTTTTTTTTTTTTTTGAGACAGGGTTTCTCTATGTAGCCTTGGTTGTCCTGGACTCAATTTATAAACCAGGCTGGCCTTGAACTCACAGAGATCCCCCTGGCTATGCCTCCCAGAGTGCTGAGATTACACAATAAAAAGTTAAAAAAATGATAATAATGCAACAGAAGTCAAGTTTGGAGGGATGGCACTGTCAGCAAAACGCTGTCACACAAACATGAAGCCCTGAGTCCATTCCCTAGCTTCCACAGGAAAGAAGGCCAAGAGCAAGCAAGCTACCTGATGGAACACACATTTAATTCCAGCACTTGGAAGACAGATGCACAGAGTTCTGCGAGTTCGAGGCCAGCCTGATGTACAGAGCCAGTTCCGGGTCAGCTAGAGCTATACAAAGAGACGTGAAACATGCTGGCATGTGCTTGTAATTCCAGCACTGAAGAGGCAGAAAAAGGCAGATCCCTGTGGATCCAAGGATAGCCAGCTCAGCCACATCGTGAGCCCCAGGTTCCAGGGAGAGACTGTCTTTATAAAACAGGCTTCAGTGTGTTTATCCTGTATTATATGACTAATATCCACTTATGAGTATACACCATGTATGTTTTTCTGCTTCTGGGTTACCTCACTCAAGATGATCTTTTCTAGTTCCCACCATTTGCTTGCAGTTTTCATGATTTCCTTATTTTTAATAGCTGAGTAGTATTCCATTGTGTAAATGTATCACAATTTCTGCATCCATTCTTCCATTGAGGGGCATCTACGTTGTTTCCAGATTCTGGCTATTATGAATAGAGCTGCTGCAAACATTGTTGAGCAAATGTCCTTCTTGTACACTTGAGCATATTTTGGATATATGTCTAGGAGTGGTATAGCTGGATCTTGAGGTAGGACTATTTCCAATTTTCTGAGAAAGCACCAGATTGATTTCCAAAGTGGTGGTACAAGTTTACATTCCCACCAGCAGTGGAGGAGGGTTCCCCTTTCTCCACATCCTCTCCAGCATGTGTTCTCACTTGAGTTTTTGACCTTAGCCATTCTGATGGGAGTAAGGTGAAATCTCAGGGTCGCTTTGATTTGCATTTCCCTGATGACTAAGGATGTTGAACATTTCTTAAAGTGTTTCTCTGGCATTTGATACTGGGAGCCCTACAGAGATTGATACCCCAACCAAGGACAATGCATGGAGAAGACCTAAAACCCCGGCTCAGATGCAGCCCATAAACTCAGTCTCCAAGTTAGTTCCTAGTAAGGGGAGCAGGGCCTTTCTCTGGCAAGAACTCAGTGACAGGTGTCTAGTCCCCTCCCCCTGGGGGGTGGGCAGCCTTGCCCAGGCCACAGAGGAAGACAATACAACCTGCTGAGACCTGATAGGCTGGGGTCAAATAGAAGGGGAGGAGGACCTCACCTATCAGTGCACTGGGGTGGGGTGGGGGGAATAGGTGGAGAAGAGGGCTGGAGGGTGGGATTGGGAGGAGACTAGGGAGGGGGACACAGCAGGAATATAAACTGAATAAATTGTAATAAATGATAATGAAAAATAAAAATAAAAACAACAGGGAGTGCTCTGTGGAACAAATGAAAATGGACTTGGACCAGCTGATTTGAGAATGAGAGAGAGGAAGAGGAGAGGAGAGGAGAAGGGAAGCGAGGAGAGGGCACAGATACATAAAATAAAAAAAAATTAAGGTGAAAGACAGACTCTCTGGTAGATAGGCAGAGTTCTTTTTTCATCTGTTAGCAAAGATACAATTAAGCCTTCCCAAGACCCAGTAAGAAACATTTAAACTACCTTTGCCTGTACATTTTATTTAGTAGAACATCTAACATCTCTCTGGAGCCAGCAAGATGGCTCAGTGAATGAAGGAGCCTGCAGCCAAGCCTAAGAGACCAGAGTTCTATTCCCAGGACCCACATGCTGGAAAAAGAACTGATTCCTACAAGCTATCCTCTGATCTCTCTCTGTCTCTCTCTCTGACACACACACACACACACACACACACACACACACACTACATTTTTAAAGGGGACAGAGAACGACTGTTTCTGGTCTACAGCCAGAGTTCTTCTCATGAGTACATGACCCTTTCACACTTCAATAAGGCCCTGAGGTCTGTGAAGCTAAATTCTATTTCTGAGGTGTGCTGCCTTTTAAAAATGCATCAGCGACAGGAGGATTACCATTAAAATACTTTCTTTTTCCATTGTTATTATAAAGCCAACAGGAAAGGCCCCCAATAAAAACTCCAAAGGTAGAGCTAAGGCTTGGAATCCTCATTAACTGCCTAGCTCAGTTTCTCACACAGTATAATGTCCCAGTCACATAGCCCAGTGTACTTATAAAACTTTGGTGTGCGTGTGGGAGCTTGAGTATAAGAAATCTTTCCAGGGCACTCCATCCCTTGCTAACTCCTGGTTTTTTCTTAGACTCTAACCTCCTTGCTCTGTCAGCATGAATGTGTTTGTTTAATGGTCTCTGTCAACAGCTGTTTCAAGCTGCGTTAGCTCTGTTTTCTTGTTTTCGGTATTATTCATCTCTGGTATTTGGCATGCCTTGTGGACCCAGGGAGTCACCCCTCCCAGTGTAAACTAATTCCTGGAGATAACCTGCCTGCCTGTCTTTGATATGCCTCCGTGATGAAAGCACAGGCTTCCCATTAGCAGGGTTCTGACTTCATGCTTTTAAAACACTAATCCTTTTATTTCATTAGGAGCCTTTGACCACTTCTTGGACGTGACTCGAATCACAAATGGCAGTCTCAGCTATGAGTCACTTGGCCTTGGACATCTGGGATGCCATTTTTTTCTCAGTACTGGAGATCAGACCACCAGGAACCCACGTATCCTAGACAGGTCCTCCACTTCCAAGCCATACCCAAGGCAACTTTCTGATCCTCATACTTCTTGTCTTGGAAAAAGGAGAGAAGAAACTGTGGTTGCATCTTTGGTTTTTGTTCCAATGAATGTACCCCTCCATTCACAGTAAGATGGAACGTGAGTCACCCGTCACCGGTCCAACATTAAGTAAACCAAGTTGAAGGGGGATATATTGGTTTGGGCCCTTGATAATTTTTTTTATCTTCTTACATAGTTTTACACTTTTATTTACTTATTTCTGTGTGCATGGAGGCTGGGGGTGAACGTGTGTTGGACGGCAGGTGTGCATGTGTGACTTGTACGTGTGGAGGAGGGAGTACAGCCTGCAGGGATCTGGTTCCAGGGACTGAAGGTGGCTGAGCAGGGCTGTGGTCACAGTCCTACCAGGTCATTATTTTTCCGTCTGTGTCTCTCGGGATGAACACTAGGTTCACACAGAGGATTTATTTTGAGAGGGTTGACAAATGGAATATTTTAAGAGGGGGAAACAGACTGAGAGCAACCCAGCAAGACTGATGGTAACCAGGGGTTCCAAGAGAGAAATGGGGGCAGGGGAGGAGGATGTGGCAATGTAGGTCAACTATCTTCCTTTTCACCCTTAACTCATCAGCTGGCAGCATCCAGCCACCAAACACAAGTGGGAGCCACAGGACAAGGAAAGCTATAGCCCAGTTGTTCTCAACCTGAGGGTTGGTTGACCTTTGCCACAGGGTTCGCCTAAGGCCATCAGAAAACACAGATGTTCACATTACAGTTCATAGCAGTAGCAAAAAAGGTACAGTCATGAAGTAGCAACGAAAACGACTTTCTGGTCGGAGGTCACTACAATGTAAGGAACTGAATTAAAGGGTCCCAGCATGAGAAAGGCTGAGAACCTCTGCTATAGACTAAAGCCCGCTGGAGAAGCAGTGGAGAACGGAGGAGCAAACAGATACCAGTCAACACAGTCGACAGGTGCAGATGTAAAAATGCTGGCATATCACTCACACCTAAAGTAAACCGCCGTGTTTAACTTTTTTTGATTGAGAGTAACAGACTTCTTACACACAAGAAGAAACGTGCCTCCACGCTCGGCCCTCCTGTACCCTGCTCTGTGCCCTGGAGAGCTGACCAGCAAGAAGCTGCACCAGAGCCCCCTGGCATCTGACCTCTGCAGGAGACGGGAAGGAAGGGCAAAAGTGGACTAGTTCTTCCCTGTCCATTGTTTGCCTTTAAGGGACTTAGCAAGCTGGCTGCAGCTCTCTCCAGTTTTCTCTCTGGACTCCAGGAACCCTTTCTGCTCTCAACTTCAGGTAGTGTTAAATTACTCAGTCTGCACACAGATGTAAATAGTCCTAATTTATTCCTAAATCACTCCTCCTGAATCTGCTGTCCATACCCTGTCAAGACATTGATAGACACAATAATCTTGCAACCAATGTTTACTGAGTAACTACTACATGCCAAAGAAGGAGAGAGGGAAGGGGCAGTCGGAGAGTGGAGAGAGCCCTGGGAGCGTTGTGTTACGTCTTCATAAGTGGCATGGGGCACTGAATGGGCACGCGGGTGGCTGTAACATAGTCCGGGGCCTGCAAGCACTTGTGGGTTTCTCGGAGGGTATGGAGGAAAAGAGGTTGATAGGGATGCTCAGGAGGCTCCAAGAGGGACCTTTACAGCCAACAACATCCGTGGCCGATCAGAGTGATTGATAAGAATCAAGGACCAGGCTGAGCCAGATCTTGGGAAGCCTTAAACCGGGAGGTGGTTTCCTTCCTTCTGTTTGCTTAATCTCCTTAGAGGGAAAAACAGCAGCAGGCTCCACCTGCTACTTGGGGGGCCTTGCCACTCCACTTCCTTGGTCTAAGGCCTTTATTTTTAAAAACAAACAACATTTTAGGGTCTGGAGAGTTGGCACAGCTGTTAAGCAGACTGCTCTTCCAGGAAACTGGGGTTCAGTTCCCAGCACCCACGAGACAGTTCACAACCGTGGTCCCAAAGAACAGTCCCAGGGGATCCAGTGCCCTCTCCTGGCCTCTGCGGGCATTGCATGCATGTGGTACACAGACGTGCAGGCAAAATTCTTACACATACGAAAATGAATACATAACCCTTTAAATTAATGTTTCTATTTTCTTATTACTTTAAAATTAATTTTAAACACCTGAGACGTGTGTGGGTGTGTTCTGTGATCAGCATGAATGTGGAGGTCAGAGGGCAGCTTGTAGAAGTAGGTTTTCTTTTTCACCCTGTAAGTTCCGGGGATCACACTCAGGTCAGCAGGCTTCGTGTCGGTGCCTTTACCTACTGAGCCATCTCACCAGCCCTTAAAACCTGTCTTTGGGAAAATCATTCCTTGATGTGCATGCCCTCACATGCGTGTGCGTGCACACAGACACACACAGGCACACACTACATTTCCTAGGCTTTTTAAGGTCTCCAAGGCCTAGAGTGGACATTTCCAAATTCATTTTACAAGCCACGGCATCCAGTATAATGCTGACGATGTTCCTGCCCCGCCTAGAAGGGAGAGGATAATGGGAAAGTCCAGTGTGTCTTCTTCAACATAAATCACGCCAGCTGGTGCTGCTGGGGGTGTTAAGGTTTGGACTCACATTAGTTTTGGCAAGCAGACATCTTTAACACGCTCTGGGCAGGGCCAGGGAAGCAGCTACCTATTTTTCCTTACTCAAGAAATGCGGTGTGTGTATGTACACACGCATGCACCTGTGGTACGTGAGCACATGTATGTGGCCGTGGGCAGGCACATCCAGGAATGGCTTTCCAAAGGTTGCAGGTGGCATACTTTCTGTTGGTTTTCTCTGTCTCTACCCTTCTTGTTATTACTGTTGCGATCGGGAGCATGTATCTCAGGCTGGCTTCCGGCTCTCCATGTGAATGTGCACATTAAACTTCTGATCCTCCTGCCTCTACAGGGGTAGGATTACGGGTGTGCGGCCACACCGCACCCGGTTCGTTCGGTTCTAAAGACTGCCCCTGGTCTTCCTGCATGCTAGGCAAACGTTCTCAGCCGCGCCTTGAGCCTTCACTCTTCTCTCTGCTTTGATTTTGGACACAGGCTCTCTGAGCCAGGCTGGTCTGGAACTCACTATGCAGCCTAGGCTGGTTTTATGTTTGTGGCTATTCTCCTGCCTCAGCTTTCTGTGTGCTGGCATCAGAGAAGCTCCACCACCAGGCTCGGCTCTCCTGGTAAAGCCAAGCCCACCGAGGCCCACACCAGCTACCCTAAGCTCTCCCTCTGCATGCTCCGGGAGCCAGGAAACTTCCTTAAGTACAACCGCAGGCACCAAACCGCCTTCCGTGGATCTCTCCGAGCGTGCACCACCGCCCTACCCAAGCATAAGGAAGGTAGGTGCACTAAGGAAGCGGCAGGCCTGAACTCCAGGGGTGCTCTCTCCAAGGGGAACTGACCAAGATGTGACTCACTCTCCTGGGATGCTGGTCAGGTGGCGGCCACCGCACAGCCAGGGCTCTGGGCGCGGCCGGGTGATCAGGGGGGTGGGACCGTCTCAGAGCTTGGTCCTCCCCCCGCCCCCCTTGGCACCCCCGGGAGGCCCCACAGCCGGCTACCCCCGAGAAAGCCCCTCCCTGCGGGCGGAGACGGCGCCGAGGAGTCGCCGCCCCGGCCCCAGTACCCCGAGGCCACGGCCGCGGCGCCGAGTTCTCTCGCCAGCGGTGCGCCGCGGAGCATGGGGTGCTGACGACCATGGACCGCCACCGGGGCTTCCTGGGGCTGCTGGTGTCCGCGCTGCTGGTGGGCTTCCTGGCGGTGCTGTTCGTGCTCACCTGGGTCCTGCACTTCCGCGAGGGGCTCGGCTGGGACGGCGGAGCGCTCGAGTTCAACTGGCACCCGGTGCTCGCGGTGACCGGCTTCGTCTTCATCCAGGGCATCGGTACTGGGGCCCTTGGGAGGGTGAGGACGGGAGGACCGGGACACCAGCGGGGATTCCGAGGAATCCATGAAACTAGAGAAAATGACTCCTGCGGGCAGGACTTGCGCTGTCAGGGGCGCGGAACCCCTGCTTCGGGAGGGTGGTGGTGTGATCCTGCCCTTGAACTTGCTTCAGGTCTCCCAGGTAGCGGAGGAAGCTTAGGAGCTCCAGTCTCCGGGCAGCATCCTCAGATGGGGCGGCTGAATGCTCTTCACTCTCCTGTCCTTTTCTCTCGAGCACCCGGCGCCTGGATCAGTCACCGGGCTGCTGCCTGGCCGCTCTCCACTTGTTGATGTGGCCAAAGTTCCGTGGCGCTTTGGGGGGACTGCGGTCTGGAATCTGGCGGGGGAGATGCCGGCCGAGCGTGGCCGGGAGGGATGGCTGGATGCCCCGGGTCTAGTTTGCTGGCTGCTGTGGTGCTGCATGGAACCGCCGACCTCCAGAGCTCCTCTCTGTCTCTGTCTCTCTCTTTGTGTGTGTGTGTGTGTGTGTGTGTGTGTGTGCTGTTATGCAATGCAACACACACACACTTGACTGTCTCCTTCAGCCAGTGTGGCGCAGCACATTTTTTTAAATGGCCTTGGCACTGAGGACGCACTCAGAAAAGCAAAGCTGTGCTGAGGTTGGTTCGCAGAAACTGTCTGAGATGCTTGGGACAGGTTCCAGCCCTCTCTCGCCTGGCCTCTGAGCAGGCCTCCAATACTGACGGTCCTGGTCCCACGCACAGCAAACACAGAAGCGCTGGCTTCGTTCCTAAACAAGAACGTTTCTCTGTGTGCCGTCCCCGCCTTCCCTGCGTGCTTTAAACCCGCTCAAGTGTGGCCAGCCTTCTTCCTGGGAAACATGAGGGAAGGTTTGCCAACGCTCAGCCTACCGGAGGCTTCTCTTGTGTGAGGTGGGCGTACAAGCCGTTTTGTTGTACAGTGCCCAGCTACTTGGCCACTACCCTGAAATGTGGAAAACACAGCCAAGTTCCAACTTTCCAACCGCCAGAAGCACCATTTCCTTCATGGCGGAGCCCTTAGGGGTTTGGCTGGAGCTTTTTAACACCCTCTGTTTAATCAAAGAGCCCCAAACATCTCTTGGTGGCTTCCATCCACGCAGAACGGCTCCGGACGCCACGAAAACTCTTCAGAGGGTTGGGCAGTGCCCTGTAGCTGGGGGTGAGGGAGACACAGGTTACATGACTTACCCAAGAGAAGACAGTCAAGAAAGCACTAACGTGGAGCGTTTTCTGCGTTGTCACTGGACGCATTATAAAATACGCAGACTCAGAGGCGCAAACGTCCGTTTGGAAATAGGAATTCCTTCAGCACCTTATTTTAAACAACTTACCCTCTTCCCACCCCACCCTCCGCCATGCTTTCACTTACTGTGCTTTTATGGCATTAGGCTCACTTTCTGAAAAGCAGACTTTTGAAGAAGTTAAAACCTCATCTAAAATATACTTTGAGACTATCCATTCATGTTTGGAAATCCACTTCACTCTTTTCCTAAAAGGATTTGTTTTCTCTACACTTTGGACTTAGTCTTGTTTACTTACTTTGGGGCAAAAACATGTATATGGATATACTGGAAATGTTCATCTGCGGCTCTTAGACAAAGCTTGCTTCTTCTAAGCTTAGTATGTTGATTTGTGCTAAGGTTCCACTGTTTGTCAACGTTACCAAACCTGTTTATGAGGATCCTAGATCCACAGCGACATTTTAATCACATCATGCAGTTAATGAACATTAACTGGCTTCTTCGTACATGTAGACACACGCGCCGATCTTATTAGTTCTTCTACACGTTGGCCCACAAATGCTCCCCCTCCCATCAGGGAGAAGGCTGCAGTGGAAGGAACAGACTCAGATGCTCTTCTGTTTGGAGTGGTCTTTCATCCCCCATAAACCCACCAGAGGCTGCAAGCTGAGCATGCATTTACTGTGCCCACTCTGCACGATGCAGAGTGTCACTGTTTATGTCCTTGTGACTGCCCAGATCAAAACCAGATTAGATAGAACAAAACTTAAAGTACAGTGTCCACAGAATCCACTGGGCTTTCCACTGGAAAGCCAGAAAAATTGTTGGACCATCCTAAATCCTCCAGAGACATCTGAAGCTGATTTTAGAGGCTGTGAGAGACACACGGACCAAAGAAAAACAGTGTTGTCACGAAGCATCTTATTGTGTGTAATCACATCAGAGATGGAAATTTCGTGCTATGAGATGTTCTACTTCTAGCAGAGCATGTGGCAGGAGTTATTCTGTACCTTCCACACCTCCTATACACAGGTTGGAGATGATGCACCCCAAGTTTAAGATAATTTACATATGCATTAAGAAAACGGTAAACAGTATTGGGAACTGTTAAGAGTAAGGATGGGTCCTTTGGGACCTTTACGGGCACAGTAAGCTGAAGAAAGAAGCTACGCAGATGGGATCACTGGCTGTTTCTCCAAAGGGCCTGGGCTCAATTCCCAACACCTCACAACCATCAGTGACTCCAGTTACAGCAGATCCTAACCCTCTTCCGACCTCCACGGGCACCGGGCATGCATGTGGTACACACACCTACATGCAGGCAAAACATGCACAACATAAACACATTTTAAAAAGAAGCTACAAGGTAAATCTGTCCCCTCTGTCTCCCTCACATGCCATATATGCTTTGGGAGATGTATGTGTTCCTAAAGTGTAACAGATATGGGAGGTTTGAAAAAAGAAAGAAAGAAAACACTTGCTCTGGCGCTCAGGCTGGCCTTGAATTTCTGTGCAAGGGATCTTCCTGCTAGAGAACTGCAAGTCCTGGGACCACAGGTGTGCACCGTCACTCTCTGCTAAATGAAAATTCTAACTAATGGGAAATCCAGCCACACTATGGCATGAATGAGGAAGGCTTTAGAAAGGCATTTTGTTTCTCTAAAACAAATGCTTCCTATGAGGTAAATATACAGCAGGGAAACCAGAGAAACGGCCATTGTAGAGAAGGCTGCCGAGTGAAACAATGGGAAGTTCTCCAAGTGGCAGCAGACCTTTTTTTTTAAAAGGTTCAGCACGCTGGAATGGATTCTTTAGTGAAAAGTGGAAAATTCGGGAGTCTGCATTGGTGAAAAGAAATCTTGGCAATTCTACACCCCTTCCTTTCTGTATGTGCAGCTGCTTTTGTGACAGAAGCTGAAGAGACAGAAATTAAATAGCCTCGGATTGGTTTTTGTGAGAGAATTTAACTACATTTGAGTAGCATTTAAACACTAACAGAAGAAAAATAAAAAAGAAAGGAAGAAGGAAAAAAAAAGCAGTTATGAAAGGCAGCTGAAATATCCTTCTAATGTATCTATAAGTAACCAAATTCCAAGATCGCTTAAACATATCTGAAAGATTTATGGACTAAACCCTGGCAAAGGAGATAATAGAGAAAGTCCCCAAGTGACTTCTCTACAAGGCACCTGGGAAAGAAGCCTTTGTGACGAAGTCTGCCCGTCTCCCAGAAGTGGAGATTTCACATAGCAAGAAGGGACATTCCGAAGCACCTCAAAACACGTTTTTGTTATAAAACCCCACACACGAATCACTTAATAACGAAACTGATAGAGTGCTTTTAGTACAATTATTTTGCTCCTCCTGGATCCAGTTTTAGCTGGTCAGTAGCTTTTTTTGTTTTGTTTTGTTTTTTCTTTCTTGTTATTCCCCCCCGCCGCCTCCCCATGGTGTTGGAGAGTGAACCCAGGCCTTGTGCATGCTGGGCAAATCCTCTACCACTGAGCTGAATTCCAAGCCTCTGCCCCTAGTTTATTAAAAAGTTCTTTTTTTTTCTGTACTGGGAACAAGTCCAGGCCTTTATACATGCCACTCAAGAGCTTTGCCACTGAGCTATGCTCCTGGCAATAAAGAACTGTTGAATGAGTTATTCCCATCTCATCATTAAATTGTTAGCAACAAAATGCAATTTTACAGCCATTCACTTGTATGATAATAGTAGTAGTAATAGCAGCATCTGAAGTAAAAAACGCCATCCCTAGCGCCTAGTGATTGTTCAGCAGTTTTGAAAGACCACTTAGCCAAAGCCAGGGAAGAAAGGAGTCCTATAGTAATGGAAAAGCAGCTTTGTTCCCAGGTTTTGTGGTCGATAGCCCGCGACGGCCTGAGTACCCTCTGGGCCTCCTCTCCTCTTACCTACACAACCACACAGCACTTCAGCTCAACCCTCCCACTTTTTACATAGTTAACTTAAAAAAACAAAAACAAAACCGAAAAATGCACCCTTGGGGGCTGACTGCCTGGCTCAGTGGTTAGGAGCCTCTGCTGCTCTTGCTGAGGACCTGGGTTCAGTTCCCAGCACCCACGTGGTGATTCACAACCGTCTGTAATTCCTTGTTCTGGTCTCTGAGGGGACAGGGCATGCATGTCGCACACGGGTCCATGCAAGCAAAGCACTTCCATGTTAAGTAACTGACAAAGTATATACATCCAGGGACCTCGAACCCTTGTCTCTGTGTCCTTTCCTGGCAACTGCCTCGATTTTCTGGGTGTCCTGCCCTGGAACTTGAAACATGTGTGGATGCTGCAGTCTATGATTCTTTTCCTCCTCCTCCCTCTAGAACCTTCCCTAGTCAAACTTTTCATCCCCCTGCACCACCAGAGACCTTTGGGGCCATACAGGGACCAGCCAGCTCAGCAGGACACAGGCTGGGAATGAGAGATTACAGAACTGCACTGGCAGGTACCCTGGAGGCAACAGTGCACAGAGCTACCCACACGATCTTCCTAAGTCACCCCCCACCCCTCGGGCGACAGCTCAAATACCAGGAGAGCATACCCACACGGAAGGGATCCGGCTTAAATTGCCCACACCTCACAGGGGCCGTCACCTTCCATGACGCTGTACAGTCCTGGCTCCTAGGAGCCCTGCAGGGTTATGTGGTGGTTAAGTGGCTTCCAAAATTTAAAATGCCAGTCCTAATCCTAACACGGAGAGTGTGCCTCCTTTGAAAATAGGGTGTTTGCAGATGCAATTAAGGCCCTCAAGCGAGATCACCCTCGACTGGCCACTGGCTTCCCTGTTAGAGGAAGGGGAAGGAGGTTAGAGACAGAAGTCTCAGGGGGAAGGCCAGGGGGGATGGAGGTGGAGTTTGGCATGGCGTGTCTGTCAGCTGAGGAGCACCACAACCTAAGGGCAGCCACAGCTGCTAAGAAACAATGATGTAATGCACTCTTTTCCCTGTTCCTCCAGAGGAACCAACCTGGTCAAGGCCTTGATTGTGAATTCCTGGCCTTCTGGTCTGAGGAAAGAAGAAAATGTTTTAAATTACATTTACTATGTATTCGTTTAGTGTGCATGTGTATGGAGTGTGTTTGTAGAGGACAACTGATTTGTGGGACTCAGTTCTTTCTTCCACCACTCGGGTCTTAGGAATTGAACTCAGGTGATCAGTTTTGGCTGTAGATTCCTTTACCCACTGGACCATGTTTGCTGGTCCAAATTTTGGTTCTTTTT
This sequence comes from Pachyuromys duprasi, assembly GCA_028658305.1. Lineage (NCBI taxonomy): Eukaryota > Metazoa > Chordata > Mammalia > Rodentia > Muridae > Pachyuromys > Pachyuromys duprasi. The sequence continues at coordinate 72,348,734 of CM053752.1, read as the reverse complement.
CTTCTTTTTAAAGAATGATATATTTATTTAATCCGTGTGAGAGTTTTGCGCGCATGTATGTATGTATTCCGCATACATGCTTGGTCCCTGAGGAGATCAGAAGGGTATCACTTCCCTTGAAAATGGAGTTACTGGCAGTTGTGAGCTGTTATGTGGGTTCTGGCAACTGAACCCAGCTCCTCTGTGAAAGCAGCAAGTGCCATCTCCAAAGCCTCTAATTTTGGTCCTCTTAAAAGACCAAGTTTGTGGTGATTTGCCACAGTAGACTTAGGAAATAAACACAGGATATAACAATTAACTCTGCTCTCAGGGAAATCCAAAGTGTTGCCATTCTCATCAAGAGTTTATGGGGTTTTCATTGTCCCTCAAAGTACAGACACGGATCGCCAGCCAGGGAGGTTTCTTAATTGTAAGTGGCGTTGCCTAATACCGTTGGTAACTCTTTTAAGAGGACAGGTAACCCCAGGTCACACACTTGTGAGACCAAATAATCAGGATGCATGGAGAGGCAGGGACTGGCATGCAGACGCCAGGCATATCAGGAGCTCATACTAACAACGGCTGAGTGTGGCTATGTGGGGATGTCAGGCCATAGCTGCCAGATTCTCCCATTTTCCCAAGATAGCCCAGATATTTAAAAACTGGTTGACAAGGGGTCAGCAGTTTAGAGCTTATTCTGCCCTTCTGGAGGATCTGAGTTTGATTTCCAGCAATCTCACCAGGTGGCTCACAAGGGCCTGTACCTCAGGCTTCTGTGGGATCCAGCTCATCTGGCTTCCGTGGGCACCTGTGCTCACATGCTCATGCCTGCACATAATTAAAAGGAATGGAGACTACAGAGATGGCTCTGTGCTTAAGAGCACTGGCTGTTCCTCCAGAGGACTCAGGTTCAATTCCCAGCACCCACATGGAAGCTCACAGCTGTCTGTAATTCCAATTCCAGGGGACCTGACACCTTCACACAGACATACATGCTCTTGAAATAAAAATAAATAAAATAAAAATGTCTTGGAAAAAAAACCCCTGTTCAAACTAAATTAAACAAGTCAAGAAAACAACTCAGCCAATAGCGCGATGATGAAAAAACACTCAGATTTTAGTCCGTATCTTCCAGAACTCTTCTGCAAGGGTAGGGCTCAGGGAGCAGAGGTGTGTGCAGCCAGGCTTGATGACCTGATCCCATGGGGTGGCAGGAACTGACCTCTGAGAATTGTTCTATAGCTTTCACACATGTATGTAGCACACACACACACACACACACACACACACACACACGCAAATAAATAAATAAATATTAGAAGAGGACCAATTGCAACAAAAACTGATATGTCAGCTAGTTTAACCTAACCACTTTATAATATATAACAGAAGGTCACATTGTATGGCCTATATATATTCAATGTTCAAACATATCTTACTTTTTTTTTTTTTTGAGATATGGTCTCATTGTAGCTCAGTTTGGCCTGGTACTCACTCTGTAGCCCAAACTAGCCTACAATTCACAGCAATCCTCCTGCCTCAACCTCTCAGGGTGGAGAATGCAGGTGGGAGCCATCCTAGCCAGCTCTATCTTACTTTTTAAAAATAAAATTGAAAAACAAACAAGCGAATCTGTTTATGTGCTGAGAACACAGAGTTCATTACGTATATTTTCTTATATCCCTGAGCTTTGATTACGCAACTAGGATCTAATAAATTTTCTAATAAAATACAGTTGAATTCTAACTAAATACAAATGACTGTATTTTCACCTTGATGCCCTTGAGAGAAATTACATGCTGATATGAGCTCTCTCCTTCTTTCTTTTTTTTTTTTTAAACTTTTTTACAGTTTAGTGTGTCCCACCCATTGTTTTTCCTCTGAAGGCCCTTAAACTCTCTTTTGCATGCATGGTCAGGTTTCCCCTCATTTCCTGGAGGGAACGGCCCTTCGGGTCAGATCCACCAGCAAACCCTTGTTTCTGTCACTCCTGCTCCCTCTCCTTCCCTTCTCACTGAACCTCAGGAATGGAGAGAGGAAAAGCTACTGCACTCCACTCCAGGGAGTTTTATAGCTGCGGGGGTGGGGGTCAGGGGAGCTTCTTGTTTAAGAAATGTGGTCTGATTTGTTAAGCTCACCCATTTTTTCCTTAAACCCATGGTTTGTCGGATATTTACATATTTTGGAAAATGCGTGAACAGTATTTGAAAACACAGCATTTCTGGCTGCCCTTCACTTGCCCCGAGAGCCTTTGAACACACTCAGCTGTGCAACAGAGCCTCACAGATGTGAACAGATGTGGAAAACCCTTGTGTGGCTCGCCTCACAGTTTGCTGCACCAGAGCTGTCTGTGAAGAGTAGTTGAGCCTGGCTGGCTACTGGGTTTACAAGTTTACAACATCCCCCCTCCCCCGCTCCTGCAAAAAAAGAAAAGAAAAGAAAAACCAAACAACAACAACAACAAAAAAACCAAAACATTTTAATGTTAAGACTATAAGGAATCCTTTCAATCACACAGAAAATAACACACACACAATTGTTGAATATTAATATTTATTATTGATTTATCTTTTAGTTAAACAGCGGTTATTCCTAAACCAGCTGTATACCCAAATCACCACATAGAGACTAGGATGTATTTAGTTAAACTAGAGCAATGCTGAGCAATGATTACTCCATCCTAAGCCTCCAGCCCTGCATAGTTTCCTACCATTCTGACTGTACCCATTATACTTGCTTTTAGTCGTATCTTAGGTCCGGTTCTTCTCTCTGGTGACTCCAAATTCTCTCCTCTCTGATCTCTCTTTTCCAACTCTCCCACTGCCTTCCTTCTTTTCCTCTCCAGATCAAGATGTCCCACCCATTGTCTCCATTGCACAGCATTGGCTGGTTGTTTTATTGACAACACAGAGAACAAATGGTGGCATGTTTACACAAGCTTGAGACAGGTGATACTTAGAATAAGCATCATAATGCAATGTCTGGATTGAAACCAGATAGTGGGGAAAAGAAATCAGCATTTGAATGAACAAGGATAAATTGTATACATTTCATAAGAACATTATACCAACACATAACATATGTTAAGATTGGGAACAATATAAAAAAATTAACCTAGAACTTACAGCTGATGAGAATCAGGCATAAGGCAGGATGATGGAGGGAAAGGTTGGAGGCACCCTAACCTGAGTGGAAACAGAAACAATGATAGAAAAGTACCACGAAGACTCTAATATTATAATTGTCTGGTCCATTTTGATCAGTGGCAAGCACAAATCCTCTTCAGAATTGCCTCATGGCTTTCCCCCAGCAAAATAATCAGAGCTTTGTTGATGACAATCATCAATGAAGGGGTTAAATACACCCAATTGCTGCCACTATCAGAGAAGGAATGTTAGTGTGCAACCAATTTAAAACCACTTGCAGGGGCTGGAGAGATGGCTCAGCAATTAAGAGCACCGACTGCTCTTCTAGAGGGCCTGGGTTCAATTCTCAGAACCCACACGGCAGTTTACAACTGTCTATAACTTCAAAATCTGACACCCTCATGCAGATATACATACAGGCAAAACACCAAGTAGAGTAGAAAATAAATAAGTTATTTAAAAATAAAACAAGAAAAAAAAACCAAAAAAACCTACTTGCCAACTGACAGCTGGGGCAGGAGCTATTCCTTGAAGTGAGGAGTTCAAGAGAAGCCTGGGTAATAATAGCGAGATCCTGGCTCTGAAACCAGCAGAACAAGCACACTTTTACATGAATGGAAAAGGGAGAAAGAACCAAGTTTTAACAATTAAATAGAGGTAGGTTTCAGTTTTATGTCAAGTTTGGAAACATTCCTCTCTGTGGCTTGTAGTACTGGGAAGGATAAAATGCTGAAACTTTTGCTGAAAATTCAGTTGTCTTTGAATGTTTGTTTGATATTGTGAATGTGTGTGTGTTTGTGTGTGTGCGTGAGAGAGAGAAAGTGTAAGAGACTGTATGTGTATGAAATGATGTTAAACCAGGGAACGGATGAGTTATCTTCCCTCCCCTGTCTCTGCCTCTATTTCCCTCTCCCCAGCCCCACTCTCTGCATGGGTGGGTGTGGGCTGTGTGTACCAGGGCACAACTCTCCCTGGATTAGAGGACAGCTTGCTGGAGGCCTCTCTTTCTACCAGGTGGGTCCTGGGGATTGAACTCAGGTCTTCAGGCTTGGCGGAAAGCGTTTCGCCCTTCTGCACCATCTCCCCAGCCCTCTGTCAGCATTTTTATGCCAATAGACTGGTAAGCAGCAATCCTTTGGAGTTTGGCTTTAGTAAAAGGAATAATGTCCTTTTGGTGAAGGCTGTCAGGTGTTGCGGTGGGGCCACAGGATGGGCCTCATGGTGTCTTACAGTTTAAAGAGGTCACGCTCATATCTGTCTTTGCAGTTTTGGATGTGTTTCTTTCCTCGTATGCTTTAATATTCTTAAGGACCTTTAAAAATCTTTCTGTTACATTTATTTGGGTGTCTGTCTGTCTTGTCTGTCCCTATGTGTACCATGTGCCTGGCTGTTATCCAAGGAGGTCAGAAGGGGGTGTCAGACTCCCTGAAACCGGTATTACAGATGGTTGTGAGCTACCATGTGGGTGCCGGGAACTGAACCTGAGTCCTCTGCAAGAGCAATAAATACTCTTAACCACCATCCATCTTTCCACCCTAAGAAAATTTTATATACCCAAATTATATTAGTTGTTTTGATTGTGTAACGCTCCTTTTCCTTATTTCCTGGGACCAAAGGGTTACATGGCCCATGACTGACCAAGTGGGACCTATCTTCTAAGGAAGTGTTTTTCAGAGTTTTTCAATCTGTCACACATTTCCAATTATCTAGAATTTCTCTGACGTGGATCAGATAGGCAAGGAGGAGCACACTGTTGTCTTCATGTTATATGAAATGTTTGTACATTTAAAACATCTTAAGGCTATTTATTGAATTTTACTATACATGTTGAAAAGCAGACATAAAGTGCATTTACTGTCTTCAACGTATATTATTCTGTAGTGCGGATCTATTGCCATCCCATGTATTGATGACAGACATTTGGGGGGGTCTTCAGGCCTTGGGCTACTGTAAATGGTGAGGCTAACAGTAGTGCCTGTATCTATTTCTTCGGGGCAGGAGTGGAAGTCAGAGGCAGCATCAGAGGCTTAGAAGCAGTGCCCAGAGAAGGGAGGCTGGGAGAAGCAGAAGGGGGGGGGAAGTGCCTCAAAACCGTCCAGGGGGGTCCGAATGGGTTACTTTGTGTTGGTTTTAACAAGGCTTTGTTTCCTCAGCCATCATCGTGTACAGACTGCCTTGGACCTGGAAGTGCAGTAAGCTCTTGATGAAATCCATCCACGCAGGCTTAAATGCCGTGGCCGCCATCCTGGCCATCATCTCCGTGGTGGCCGTATTTGAAAACCACAGTGTCCGAAAGATCCCGCATATGTACAGTCTGCACAGCTGGGTTGGACTGACAGTCCTCATACTCTACATCCTACAGGTCCGTGCCTCCCTGTATTTACAAACAAAGAACAAAACGGCTCAGTGACTGCAGATGTTTTCTAAGCTTGCTGTTTCTTTTGGGTCCAGGATAACTCTTTCCCCGAGGGGGGCATGAACCTCAGAATTCACAGTCTAGAAACTCGGATGTGTGATGTCTCATTTTGATATCTCTAGGTGGGGAAGTTGCCATCTTCCAACATATAGACTAGCGTTGCTCAGTCTTCAATCCCATGTTCTGAATTAACTAGGCTAGGCAGGAGCTATGTGTTTCTTCACCACATTCTTTGCTGTATTTTTAGGTTAAAATTGTCACCTTTCCTAAGTGATAATGCTGATTTTTTAAAAACCTTTTGCCAGATTTCAAAGTGATTCTTTTATTTACTTCTTGCATGTATTGCTAAAAGTGTGTATTCTGAAAACACTATACTGTACTGAAACTTAATGGCACGTGATAGTTACTCAGCAGTTCTGTGTCACAACAGTAAAAGTTAATGTTCTGAGTCTTTTGAGTTCTTCACCCCTTTGCTGAAAAATCTTTGTAAATGGTATTGATTCACTGTCCTTCCTTGCTCTCACAGTGTGTATTCAACTTCCTGGCTAGGATATCATTGTGAACTTTGCTTTTCATGGCTGCAGAGTGAGACACTAGAATGGGTACATACAATCCCAAAGCTTGTCCTAAAATATATGACCCCTTTAAAAAACAGGCCCTCTCACTAGACATTGACCATTTTTTCTTCTAAACAAATACACATTTTTAAAACTTTGAATCACAATGCATTTTCATTAAATAGTGGGTAATCTCTATGGACACTCTTAGTTATTTAAATCTATTAGCCATCCTGGAGTTATGGGTTTGGGATGGAAAGGAGCCAGGCAAGAAGAAGATGCAGAAAACAAAACAAAACCAAAGCACTGTACCCATGGTGATTGTTCTAATCAATAAAGAAAATAGCCTAGCTCTGTAGCTTGGTCAGACATGTCTCCTCAGGGTCATTTCCCTTAGTTTCCAGCTACTTGTGCATCTGAGAGACCCTTTCTCCACAGTTACCAGCTGGTGAGTCTTCTCCCCTCAGACGTGAAGGTGGTAGGAGCCATTGATCTGTGGGTTGCTTGGGGGACCCAGCAAGCACACTAGCGTCTCTGTAGGGCTTTGCTCAGCTCTGTACTCTTTTTGAAGGTCAGCTCCCCTAGCTTTCCCTACAAGGCAGAAAGCAGGACACAGCCACAGGCTGCACCATGCCAAGCATTCTGCTCATTTCCCTTCATCCTTCTGATGAGCTATCTGATACAGGCTCAGGGGTGCCATGGGAAGGAGCCTGCCTTGAGGTACACAGTCAGTGGCAGAGCCTGGACTCAGACCCCCATCAGCCTTTACTTCCCCTGTTTCCGTGACTCCCAGACTGATGCCCCAGCTAGTGTGTGAGTGTTCTCAAAGGAGGGCCATTTAACCCATGGAGGGTAAAAATGAAACCAGCCAACTTCGTATTTGGTTTCCTGTGAAGGTCTCCATGCATACATGGTACATTCTTACTTTACTACTGGCTTAGGCGCACAGATGGCAATGGGCTCTGCCACTGTAGATAAGGAAGGTGGCTCTGTGTCTCTGAGTGTGTGGTTAAAATGGGCAGGCTAAATGCCTTTCCTGAGTTACGTGCTCACTACCCCTGGATCCTGTGGGATGGCAGAAGTGGGTTTCTCTAGTGGCTGCTAGTCATTATTTTCCCTTTTACTTCTTGTATCTGATAGTAACTTCTTTAGCATATCTATTTTTCATAATAGTAGGATAAGTGAATAAGCAGTATGATGATTACATAGATAAATGAAGATTTTCTAATTAAATATGGCTTTTAATCAGATTTCTCTAAAATGTGCATGCGAGTGCACACACTACAAAACCTTTTATTCTTTGCTCTATATCTTAATATGTAAGTTAGAGAGAATTTAGAAGTTAACAACAACAAAAGAACCTAGTGTGATGATGCACCCTTTAGTCCCAGCATTCAGGGGGCAGAAGCAGGAGCATCTTTGTGAGTTCAAGACCGGTCTAATCCACATAGCCAGTTCCAGGACAGCCAGGACTACATAGTGAAACCCTATCTCAAAGACACAAACAAGAAAACAACAACAAAAAGAAGTTAGCAAAAGAGAGAACACTTATTCTAAGCCATGATAAGCCTGACTAATAAAACAAAATGTACAACACTCAGAATTCAGAGCTATAACCACAGACACAACTGACGCTAGGCAGGATAGATGGCTACAGTTAATATACAGTAATGAGGGTTGGGGATAGCCCACAGGTAGAGTGTGTGCTGAATATCTGTGAAACTCTAGTTTCAATCCCCAGCACCCCCCCAATAGTTATAGATGATGATATAATTAAAGAAAGAAAAAAGGATTTCTCTATTGCCAAATATAACTACCAAATTTGATCCAAAAAGAATTAAGAAATATGTAAAAATCAATTACAATAGGAAAAAAAAAACCCAAACGTCATATGAAATCCAGGGATTAAAAAGGCATCAGATCTAGATGGTTTCAGACATTTAACCTTCAAGAAAGGAGTCTTTTATACTATTCCAGCCCACCAGAGGGCTGTGAGCTCTTCTTGGCTGTGGGCCTACTATGTGCTACACATCTGCAGGATGCAGCTCTGATTATGGTCTCCATTACCAACACCCAACATCAGATATTAGATTAACCAGAATACAAAAGATACTTCCGTCAAAAGCACAAGTGGAACATGAATGCTTGCTACCATATTGTCATTCAGCACTGTTTTAGAGAGGGGGAGATCTACAATAAATAATTGTGACTTGCTTGTAGAACACATAACGTGTGTCTAGAGACCGGCAGATGACTAGAAGTAGGGAGTTTGGAGTGACAGCTGGATTTAAGAGAGCATATGTAACTTGCCTACTCCAGCAGTAAGCACCTTGTAAAAACAACCTGCTGGGTTCTGCTGATGAGATGGCTCAGGCAGTAAAGCATGTGCTGTGTATGCTTTAGGGTCTGAGTTCAAATCCTACCAAACCTATAGAGGAAGTTAGGCACAGTGGAGCACCTGAAAGAGGTATGTGTTATCCAAACAAAACACATACAGGTAGAAGCACGGAAGAGGCTGGAAGAGTCCAAATGTGTATAAGAACTTTTTTATGGTATAATAAATGCATTTAACAGATCCGATGCATTTAAGAAAACCATACATACCATATCACATAATAGAAAAAAAAATCTAGATTAAGGACCTAAATACAAGAACCAAAGCCAAGGAAAAGAGAAGAAAAAATGTGTACAATCTCTACAGTGTAAGATAGAGGACCAGAAGGTTGGAAAGAAACCCAAAAACCATATAAGGGGAAATGCATATTTATTACACAGTTCTTTTTTTAAGTGTGTGACACAAGACATCAAAGTAAACAGAATGACAGAAGAGACGTCGGAACCGTCATGTGTGAATGGGCAAGCCACTCCGAACATTAATAACAAAAAGCCAACCAAACAGAAAAGACGTGGGGCCGCTGAGACAGCCCAGCAGGCAGGACAGGGTGAGCTGGGTGCGTTGGACCTTTGCTCTGGAGAGAACCAGCTTCTGAGGGCTGCTCTCAGACCTCCGCGTGGCCATTGTGGCACCCGCTTGCCCGTGTACTTGAGCTAGCTTCAGAGAACGCAGCTTGGTTTATGATGATTAAACCAACTCATTCCGTAGTATTCCTAGGAAAGCCAGAGCCTGGAGGTAAGAGCCGCTAGAAAGCTAAGACTCTTCAGGTAACTGGGGCAGGGGAAAGCACTTCTGAGTCTGGAATGTGGAAAGCCGAGTTGTACTCTGAGTTGCAGCGAAGAGAAAGGATTGCACAGAGCAGCCCTGGGTCTGCATGGGACCTTATACATTTGACCACCAGCAGGGTGTCCTGGGAAGACTTACCAAAAGAGGAAATGCCAGCTCAGCAGGAAATAAAGCAAAGCAAACCAGCCAACAACAACAAAAGCCCCAGCATGGGCCTGTACATCCCACATACTCAGAAGGCAGAGACAGGAGGATCACAAGTTCAAAGCCAGACCGGGTAACTTAGTGAGACATTGCCACACAACATGGAAAGTAAAACAGAGAGCTGGGAACACAGCTCAGTATAGATCATTAGCCTAGGGTGTGTGAGGTATCTCGGTAAATCTTCAGAAAAGAGGAAGCAGTTTTAATCTCCCCTTGAGGGCAGAGCGCTGTCGGTATGGGACAGGGAGCCTCATCCTCCAAGAGCACATGCGTTCACTCTCAGCCACATTGCTACAGCTCCATCCTCCTCAAGGCCCACCTCCTGTACAGTGGTTATCTTAGTTCCTGAGGTCATAGTTTGTGATGTCAGTTCCTGCTACTCCAGCTCAACTCGAGGAATGATGCCAGCTCTGAGGATGAAGAGGAAGAGAGGTTTGAAGGCTTCAGTTCCCCACTGTAAAATCAAGGTTTGCCTGCCAAAAAGCTGGTGTCTGGGTTGTTTGGTTAAAAAACTAGAAGAAGGCAGGCTACCATAGCTACAACTGCCCGATGGGCGGTGGACAATCCAACCCCAGAATTCATTTCTTCCTGTGAGAGTTAGCCACCAGGTCATGAAAAGCAAACACACTCAAGCTGGTATGGGTATATAGAAGTTTAGAATCACCACAGTTACAGGAACTTCTGAGATTTCATGACCAACCTAGTTTAGAAAACAGGGGCCCCTAACTCTCTACCCACTCCTTGAGGTTTCCTCTCCTCTCCCTCTGATTTTGCTTTATACTTTCACCACATACTGTGAATTAACATACTGTGAATTGGTGTATTCATGGTGGTGGTGTGAATGAGAATTGTCCCCCACAGTCTCGGGCATTTGGATACTCAGTCCCCAGCTGGTGGCGCTGTTTGGGGAGACTGAGGTATGAAAGCCCTGCTGGAGGAAGTATGTCTCTGGAGACAGGCTTCCAGATTAGAGACGCCTCACCCCTTCTAGTCTGTGCACTTGTTTGTAAACTTTGAGCTTCCGGTTCCGCCTCACCCCTTCTAGTCTGTGCACTTGTTTGTAAACTTTGAGCTTCCAGTTCCCGCTGCCATCCCCGCCCCTCCCCACTTTGCCTACCCGCCGTGATGGACTGACTCTTACACCTCTGAAAATCTCAGCCAAAATAAACCCCAACTTCACTGTCACGGAAGAAAGGGAGGAGCCACTGGATTGGAACACCTTGAGGTTGCTTTGGTGTGCTGGCATCACTGAGGAGGATGGAATGAACAGAGGGGCTGGCTGATGAAGCTGACAGTAGGGCTGAGTGTCTCTGAACCAGGAGTTTGCACTCATGTAGCCTCCCTGGATGCTACCACTCCCCTGGGCCCAGCAGCCAGGGTTAGTCAGCAAGAGAGCAGAGCGAGGCTGGGATGTTGCCGGTTGTGCGTGATGAAAGGTGATGTAGCAGGGAGATGGAAGATGTCGTCCAGAGGCTGAGCTGCCATTTCAGTGACCAGATCTGCCTTATCAACATGTATGGGCATGCCCTTTTGAAGTTGTTTAGAATTTTTGATCTCGAAAGCGAAGTGTCACTTTGCTCTTGTGTGTGAAGAATGTAGTAGGTAGAATTTCTCAAAGCCTGGACGGTAGTATTAGCACCTCCCGGGAGACAGGAAACACTGATTCTCAGCTTCCACTCTGATCCACTCAATTAGAAACCATGGGATTTGGGGACCAAAATCTGCTATTCTAACAACGCTATGCTTATGTTCGAGAACAATCGACAAAAAGAAAAATCTGTTACACAAGGTTGAACACTACAATAAGATTTTTTAATGATTTATTTCTCTTAGTTTATGTATATGTATGTTGCCTGCATGTATGTCTGTGTACCACTCACATGCCCTGGAGCCAGAAAGAGGGCTTTACATCCCCTTTAACTACAGGGAGTTGTGAGCTGCCATGTAAATGCTAAGAACCTGACCTGGGTCCTCCTCAAGAGCACCAAATGCTCTCATGTCTTATGTCTCCAACACACACACACCCTGCACACACACATACTCACCCTGCACACACACACACACACACACACACACACACCCTGCCCCCTATTTGAACGATAAAGTCTTATTATAGAGCCCGACATGCCTGGAGCTTGCTGTAACCCTCCTGTCTCAGTGCTGGGTTTCCAGGTGTGTGCCACCACACCTGGCTATATTATAGTGAACCTTATGCAAATGCCATGCGTACCAGGAGGACACGAAGTTAATTCATCTTATGTAGCAGACTGAGCACTCAAGACAATTTCCAGATTCATAACAAAGGTTTCAAAATATATGGAAAACGAAGGGGTGAGTGCATTTGTAGAACAGCGGGAAGATGAAGGGCAGGTGGGAAAGCGTCCATGTAATCTGCAATTAAATTGAGTCTTCAAATCTACCTCCAACCACCCCCCACCCAAGGAAACACAATGTCTGCTATAAAGGCTAGCAACACAGATGTGTCCTGCTCTCATAAATGATTTTTGCAATAAAAAAAAAATCTTGAAGTTCACATACACAGCAGGGTACAGTGGCACAGGCCTGTAGGCCCAGCATTTGGGAAGTGAAGACAGGAGAATCAGAAATTCAAGGTCATTCTCAGCTGCTTAGTGAGTTTTTAGGTCAGACTGGACTAACACATCTATTTCTTAAAGTGAGATAAACCAGCACAGTAGCAGATATCCATGTATTTAAAGAAGAGTAATATCTAACTTAGAAAAGCTCAACTGCTTAAAACAGACTCTGTGAAAGTAACCTTTTATTATCTAATTATGGCAGAGCCTTAGTTTTCTATTGTGATAAGAAAGACAATTTACAAAAGAAAGTGTTTGGTCTGAGCTACTATTTTTCAGAGGGTTAGAGTCCATGATGGCAGGAATTGTTAAGAAATTACGTCTTGATCTGAAAGTAGGAGGCAGGGAAGGAGGGAGAGATGGAGAGAGGCAGGAAGGAACGACTGGGAATATCAATAGTCTTTTGAAACCTCGAAGCCTGACCCTAGTCATACACCTCCTCCAACAAGCCCATACCTCCAAATCCTCCCCAGCTGAGGACCAAGCATTCAAACATTTGAGTCTATGCCGACCACTCTCACCACAGAAGATCATATGAGCTATTTTTTAAATTTATTAGATTAGAAGATACAGGAAAATAAAGTCATTGATAACGCCACCATTACATTTGAGTTTAGTTCCTTTAGGCTTTTCTTGCGCCTATGTATGTAAGAAAATAGATGCTTAATTTTTTAGAAAGGTGTATTAATTCTGTGTGTATGAGTGTTTTGTCTGTGTATGTAAGTGCACTGTGTGGGGGCCCAGTGCCCTCAGAAACCAGAAGAGAGCACCAGATCCCACGGAACTGGGGTTGAGGGTGACTGTAAGCCACCCAGGCCCTCCGAGAGAACAGACAGTGAGTGTTCTTACCTGCTGAGCCATCTCTCCAGCCCCCTAAATGTTTAATTTTTAAGCATGATTAGAATTACATTTGTTTCACTTTAATCTCTAAGTCATATGCTCTAGGTTTTACTTCTGCTTATGTCCTGGGGGAGAGTGTGCTGTGCAAAGAGCTGCATCCATGGTGATGATTCCTGCCATTAAACAAGGTCTTTGGATTGTGGCCTTCAAATCTGAACACACACAAGTCACCAGGACATCCTGTTCAAATGTAGATTTTTCAGTCCTTCCATGTGTGTATCAGGAAAGAGGGGCAATTACACCAGTGATCTCCCCTGTCTTCTCTATGTTGATTAGACATGGTAAATCCCAAATCAGTACCTGGGAAAAAGGTTTCTTTAAATAATCCTTTTGTTTTGTTTTCTAAGACAGGGTTTCTCTGTGTAGCCCTGGCTGTCCTGGAACTCACTCTGTAGACCAGGCTGGCCTTGAACTCACAGAGATCCACCTGTAAAGAAGTGTCGAACCACAGACTTAGTTGCTGAGGGAATTAACACAGGCAGCATTTGTTTCTTCCTTCGTCAGTTTCCTCCTGTTTTTGGTTTTGAGACAAGTTCTCTCTGTAGCCCTGGCTGTCCTGGAACCAGGCTGGCCTTGAATTTATAGAGATCTGCCTGCCTCTGCCTGCAGGTGCTGGGATCAAAATGCCACCATGCCTGGCAGCAGTTCCTAGTCACAGAGTTTTGTAGGCTGACGGGACTGAACTATGTATCCTGTGTTTGGTTTTAGGGAGAAGGAAAAAAAAAAACCCCTATTTTCCTTCGCACTCAATAAACAAATTGTTAGATCCTTAGACTTGAGTGTTAACTATTAGACAAATTAAACTGGGTGAATGTGTTGAAATGAAAACATCTGCCCTTCTCCAAGGGGAAAAAAAAAGAGTCCCAATGTATACATTTAAAAACAACTGTGTAAACTGGACACACTTAGTCCTAGCACTCAGGAAGTTGAGGCAGGAGGATTGCAGGTTTGAGGTTGGTCTGGGGAGTCAACTCTGTCTCAAAAACAAACAGATACACAGAGAGAGAGAGGAAGAGACAGAAAGAAACAGAGAGACAGACACAGAGATGAGAGACAGAAAGAGAGTGTTGCTTGTGAGCATCAGGAATGATCTAGAAGGATATTTGAGCCAGGGATTATTGTAGATAATACCCTTTGAAGTTGCATAGAGAAATTTGCTGTTCATTTCATGCCCCTCAGTTCTGCCTCTGCCCCTGAAGTGCTGGCAGTGAAGGCATGTGCCACCACCCCTCGCTGGAACAATAATTTATAACTGAAGCTAAATGCTAACCATTGTTCTGGGGGTTCAGCTTGTTATAGGCTTTTTCATTTTCCTGCTGCCATGGGCCCCGCTCCCCCTCCGGGCAGTCATCATGCCCATACACGTGTATTCTGGACTCCTCCTCTTCGGAACAGTGATTGCGACGGTCCTCATGGGCATGACGGAGAAGCTGTTTTTTGATCTGTAAGTTTGTAGCCTTCTTTCTCTTAATACTTTTGGGGAAACGTTATATAGATATCCATTTAAAAATAAGGTTTATTTGTACTTTGTGTGTATGGGTGTTTTATTTAAGTAAGCATCTGTGCACTACATGCATGCTGTGTCCTTGGAGGCCAAAAGAGGGCATTAGATTGCCCTGGGACTGGAGTTACAGGCACTTGTGAGCTGCCATGTGGGTGCTGGGAAACGAACTTGGGTCCTCTAGAAGAGCAGCAATGCTTTTAACTGATGTGTCATCTCTCTAGCTCCAAAAATAGACATTTTAATATTACAAATTTAAGGTTAGAATATTTAAAAAATCATTTCTCACCCTGTACATATAGTATAATATTACTAAAACTATGGTAGAATTATTGGGCTTTGTGAGTTGTGCATTTATTTGGGGGGGGTATTTTTATGCTAATTGTAATTATAGTATGTACACATCTTTGTTTGTATCTTTTTCCAGTTTTTAAATGATATGAAATACCCCAAGCGCTATGTTCTTTTCTTAACTTGAGATTTTTAATAGTTTTGTGGTATTCTACAGTATGAATCACAGTGTAACCCGAGTGTCTCTTTAATGCCATGCTTTGAGGACATTTGCTTTGCTGCTGTACCAGGCTTCACCCTGAGCAGGTGGATTCAGTGTGTTCTCGTAACTGGGACTGCTTTGTCTTTCTCCCTAGGAAAAATCCTTCATACCATTCGTTCCCACCAGAAGGTGTTTTTACAAATACCTTGGGCCTTCTGGTTGTGGTATTTGGAGCCTTCATCTTTTGGATTGCCACCAGGCCACAATGGAAGCGTCCTAGGGAACCAGGCTCTATCCCTCTTCAGCTAAATGGAGGCACCACAGAAGGACTGGAAGGTGCCATCGCCATAAGCTCGGGCCACAGCATGGACACAGCAGATGCAGAGTTAAGCATCGAGGGAGCAGCCCGGAAAAGAACCCTCGGCCTTGATGACCCTGGTCAGAGGTCCACCATGTGAAATGTAGATGCAGCCACGTAACTTCTCTTCCAAAGCCAGCCCTGCAGTTCAGCTTCTCCTGCCATCGGTGACTTGGAGTCACAGTGCCAATGTATATCGTGGTCACCCAGGAGGCTCTCCTGAGAGTGAGTGCGTTGACTGAGGCCTGTGGACTTAACAAACGTAAAAGGACATGGTCAGTATAAGTTGTAGAAGTGTCCTCTTTCTTCTTGAGGACCCGCGCATCGGGTGTTTCTGCCTGTGGCTCCTCTGAGCACCCTGGGCCTCTCGCTGCGTCCCCATTAAGTCCGGGAGCGCACAGCGATTTCAGAACCAGCTAGAACCTGTCTTAACTTTGAAAATAAAGTCACAAATACCTGGAACGGGTTTAGACCATTGTGCCACACAGATATTGTGAGTAAAACATGGCGGGGGTGGGGACGGGGAAGCGCTTTTGGAAAATAACGAGTTATTTTCCCCTCCTCCCCCCTCGATGGCCTTCTGCTTCCTCCCTTTCCAGACAATTCGGGCTCGCATGGGCCCTGGACACGAGAGTGTATCTGAGGGTGTTTTGGAGCAGTTGCTGGGTCACAGACAGCTGAAGAGATCCCTGGTTAGCCCTCGAAGGTTCTCCAACAGTCCGGTCCCCAGACTCCTAGGAGCTGGCACACTTTCACCGCCCAGCTTCGGAACCCCACGCAATGCAAACATGCCCGAGCCCAAGTCCCCCGTGAACTGCTTTGCAGTGAAGAGCGCTTTCCCTCGAGTGTTATTTTCCAAAG
This sequence comes from Pachyuromys duprasi, assembly GCA_028658305.1. Lineage (NCBI taxonomy): Eukaryota > Metazoa > Chordata > Mammalia > Rodentia > Muridae > Pachyuromys > Pachyuromys duprasi. Next base: position 72,332,544 of record CM053752.1, on the reverse strand, counting down.
TGCTTCCCTGGCTCTTCCTGTGTGCCAGGCACTCTCCTCCCAGACGCTTCACAAATATTAGCTCCTTCAGCCTCCAGACGGACTTTGTGAGGCAGGTATTGTTACAAGCCCCGTTTTCAGGTGGAGATCTGAAGCTTGGAAAGGTTAGTAAGTTGGCCCAACATCACACAACTCTTCAGTTGGTGGAACTGCCATCCAAACCTGGCTCCTCTGCCCACAATCCTACGTTTCACTATACTCCTTTCCCCGTTCAAACCAATTGGCAGCATTACGGTCTGCCCCTGAGTAAAATCGCTGATGAAGTCTGACGGAGTTGTTTCAGGGCGCTGCCTTACCCTTGGTCCTCTTCCAAGGGGACTTCTTATGTGATGGGAAAGGAGCCATAAAGACTTGGATGTAGATCTCGGGGCCTCAGCCACTGCCAACAAGCCAGAACCTGTCTTGATGCCCTTTTAATCTTAGCAGGGCATCTGGCTTTCTGACAGGAAGCCCTGGGCTAGTGTGCCCCTAGCTTCCAAGATGAAGTCTTTAGAGTACTTGCCCCTCCGGATCTTAGTTTAGCTGCTGAAGAGATTTTCATTTGGAGACCCTTGTACCCTGGGCTGCTCTTCCCTGGAGCCATTGGCAGGTTCCTTCCTGGGTTTTTTGTGGGATTTGGAGTTCTTAGCACGGAGCTAAGCTTTGCAGGGAGATTGAGAAGGGCTAACCTCTCACGTGGCCAGACCTCTCTCAGCTCCGACTCCGAAAGCTGCCCAGTAACTGTGCTGAAGTGATAGCTCTCGAGACTGGTTGATTGTTGGTTTCCCTGCGTTTTCTATGACGCTTGGGCACGGAAGGGAGAGCCTATAGTTCCACTGCTTGAAAGGCTGATATCCGAGGCTCAGTTCAAGGCCAGCCTGGGCAACACAGTGAAGGCTTCTCTTGCGTTTCTGGTTTCTCTAGTTAACCCAGGTTGGCCTGGCCCTTTGTTTAACTGTGGGTGACTTTGTGATGCTCCTTGCCTTCACTTCATTACAGGCAACTGCATGACAGGCAACGTGCCACCAGCCACCGTGTCTTAGAGCAGCTCTGTCGTCTAAAGTAAACATAAAGACAAAATGAAACACAAAGATTTTTTTTATTATTGCATTTTTTTTTTGTTATCAATCACAGGTTAGGTACTTTGCATCCCAAGCGTAGCCCTCTCCCTCATTCCCTCCCATCCTCCCCAACCCTCCCTCATCTCCTCCCCGCCCCCTCCAAGTCCACCAACGGGAGAGGACCTCCTCCCCTTCCATCCAACCCCAGCTCATCCTGTCTCCTCAGGGCAGGCTGCAATGTCCTCCACTGGGATCTAGCCAGTCTGTCACTTGTATGGGGGAGGGTCAAAGAGTCAGCCATCAAGTTCAAGACTGAAACAGTCCCTGTTTCCCTCACTAGGGTCTTTAGTCCTACACCGAGCTATCCTGGGTCCCATCTGAACAGGGGTTCCAGGACACAGAAACACAAAGATTTTAATGTGGTGGGGGAAACAAACAAACAAACAAACCAAAAATCTTGTAGTTTACCACAAAATACACTTCACACCTTTGGTGTGTACTGAACTTCCTTTTAGGTAACATTATTTTCAAAGACCAAATACAAACCTACAATCTATCAGATCTCTTAAACTCCATAACAGTTCAGAATTCCCTCAATGCATCACCGTTTTCTTCTTATTAATTAATCCTAACAGCACCAGCAGGACTATGAGTGACTGACCCGAGGTCATTCTTCAGCTAGAGTTCAAGGCCAGTCTGGAATGCCACTTCCTCTATCTCAGAAGTCCAGTGAATAGGTAGAATTTGTATGTGCGCTAAGAAAGAGTAATTACACAGCTACATGTAAATGATGGCTCACCATAAAGAGCTGGGTCAAATCCCAGGGTTATTTTGGGGTGGGGGGAGAATGGCAGGCTAGTAACTGAGTCCCAAGAATCATGGCTGGCTTTCCTTTCCGCATAGGCTCACAGAGGCTATCAGTGCGAGGCTAATTATGTAGCACTAGAATAGCTCCATTGCGAAGTATTTGAACACCCCTCATCTCAGCCCTTTATTTTCTCTCGAGTGGGCTAATGGGAGGGTAATACTATAGGCACTCCTTTTCTTTCTTTTCCAGCTTTTATGAAAGGATACATAGCACAATATATCGAAAAGATCTTTCTATTTGAGACTCTTCTTTTAATGGGCTCTTTATTCTAATGATAATTATACCTTTATCTTTCAAAAGCTGATGTTTCCTACCTAAAGCATCCCCCCCCCCAATATCCCATTAAAAAGTCTGCAAAGAATAGGGGAGAAGAAAGGAGTAGGTATCAATTCCAAACAGTGATTGAAACCTCCCAAAATAATTATAGCGTATATCTTCTGCAGAGATAATCTGGCGTGGCTTACCCCATAATCTAATTTCAGGAAAGAAAGCTTCATTTCAACACAGATCTATGTCAACATGAAAGCCTTCTCTTTCCCAGGCTTTAGCGAGAAATCACAGTGAATATACTTTATTGAATTAATGTCATCAAAAATGTACAGCTTTTCCGTGCTTGTGTGTCAAGCAGAGCACACCCTCCATGGCACCTTCCTCACGTTAAGAATGTGGCTTCCTTTTCATCTGTGCGCTTCGAAACAGCAGCCGGGACCTTACCATGAAATGACAGATTAAGGCAAGCACACTTTTTAAGGACTGGTGACAAGTACTTTCTGTTTCCTAAAGGACACCAATGTAAATTGTATGCCTCACTTTAATTAAGCTTTCTTCCCTGCCAAGCTGGAAAACCCAGCTCACACTTGTTGACCATCACTGCACGTGGAAATGCAAAGGGGGAAGTCACTCCTCATGTGGGTTTTAGTTGTAATGTGATGAAATATTTAGCTATAAATGTCCATTGTTTTAGGTAAGTCCAACAAGAAACTATAACTTCTATGTCTAATAGAAATGTAAAAAAAAAAAGTAAAGAAAATGATTGTTTTTCATTTCTGAGCTACTTGAACACTTTAAGTGGAAAATAATTCTTTCTACAAATTTGTCTTTTTATCTCAGCACATTGATGGAAAAGTATTATCTTGACTATTTTATAATTTTGTAGGGAATGTACGTCTATTTTTCTTGACTTTTAATATATCAATAAAAAAGCTACTTCTACGATTTTGTGTGTGTGTTAGCTGTTTGTCCCGGGGCGGTGGGTCTAATCATTTTCCTCAAAGTTTCTTTCCCACAATTTATTTTTAGTTGTTTTTCAATTGGGTTATTATTATGTTTTTGAGTTCTTTTATTGAAACGACTGTGACCTTTTCCTATATACTGTGAGTGCTAGTCTCTCTAAGGTGCTGGGAGGATTGAGACTGTCAAAACCCATAGCATTCTTTTCCACATGGGATCTGAGTTGGAGCCCACAGCTGTGTGGAAGAGTGCATGCAGATAAAATGGGGGAAAAATTACAGACGAGTGCATCCAAAGTAATGCCTGTTAAATTAGTGCCAGTGGTAACTTTAAAAACATGTTGAATTATGAGCTTGCTTTTGCGTCTGGATGGAGATATGGACTAGTATAATTCTTGACGCTATTGAACAGGATTTAGAAAGCCCAAGATTAGAAGAATAGCTGTTGAACTTTATCCCACATCTACCTTGTTGCTATTACTCCTTCCTAATTCCCCAAGGTCTCTTGTTGTTCCCTTTCTGTCTAGAGACTTCATGTTAACTCTGTATTTCCCAGACGTCTTCTGCAGGAGTTATATGTGCTCTTAGTGGCTGAGCCATGTCTCCAGTTCCGTCGGTGCCTGGATCATTTCAAAATGGATTCCTATTGATTGCCTTTGCCCTTGATAACCACATACAGGTTTTTCTTACTGTAGCTACTAGTTTTTCTTGCATTTTGAGCATTGTGAATAGGTTCTTTTTAGCGCTCTTTTTAAAAACTCTTCTTTACTTGAGGTTCCTTAAAGCCTCTCTCTTCTAACCCCACCCCCACCCCTAAGTAGGAAAGAGAAGGTTAGTGGGGGAGGGGGTGTAGGCCCCTTTACGTCTCGAGGGGTTCTTTTAGGGGACTATAGCAATCTCCAGCAACAGCAAACACAGCAAGCAGTCCCCTCCAAGCCACTGAGCCACCACGTGTCTCTCTCCTTCCGTCTCTCCCAAGCAGCCACTGTCCATCTTTGCTCTCCAAACTGCCACACTTCTCTTTCTGGGCTCTTGTATTTATATCCCTCAGAGTCTTAGGCCACACCCCTCCCCATGCCGCAGGAGGCAGGCTGTTACCAGACCACGGCCTGCAGGAGGCAGTTATCAGCTGTGGATAAACTAAAGCCCAAAATAAAACGCCACACTTGGGATTGAAACAAAAACATATTTACATAATACAACTGGGTTGTTAAAGAAACAAAGTTCCATTACAGCTCTTCTTAAAAGAGTTTTAACTGCTTCAATAGGCAGTTAACAAGCTGAACTCTCTTTTTCTTAGTTTTGGACAGGTTGCTTGGAGTCTAGGTCATATATATGCTGTGTACGGGCAAAACAGAGTTTATGTGAAAAATCCAAAGCTCTTCTTCAGTTTTGTTTTGTTTGAGACAGGGTTTCTCTGTGTAGCCTTGCCTGCCTTGGATCTTGTATTGCAAGCTGGCCTTGAACTCACAGAGATCCACCTGCCTCTGCTGGGATTACAGGCGTGAGCCACTGAGCCCAGCTCAAAGCTCTCCTTTTAACGTCAGCCTTGGTTTGTCAATTCGACTGGATTGAAAGATGTCTAGGAAACTGGCAAACACATTTCTGGGTATGTCTACCAAAGCGTTCCCAAAAATGACTGGTCTGTGTGTCAGTGAAGCGAAGGAAGAGTCGTCCTGAATATGACTGGCGTGCTGGGGCTGGGGCCCTGGATGGAGCAGAAGGCAGATGATGGAGGACGTTTGCTCCTGAGAGCACACGTGACTGTCCCGGAGCAGGCATGCTACCCAGCAGAAGCAGCAGACTCATCAGATTCTGAATGTAGGTTTGTTCCAACATCTCCTCAGGGAGCATTCGGGTCCTCGCTGCTCTCTTGTTTGGAGGTTCCCTCATTTTTAGACTGAGCAGCTATTGGTCTCTTAATCTCTCTTGTCCCAAGGAGGGAGAATCCAGCTCCTGGTTGTGTCAGCTAATCTTATAAATGTCCTCTTAGCTAAGTGTACATTCAGTGACCCCTTACAAGTCACCTCGGATAACGTCTTTCCTGATTCTCACCCCACTTCCAAGGTACTGTGATCAAGTGGGATTTTGCCCTTTGGTTCTTTGAACCTCTAGAAACATTTGCTATCATTTTTAACTTCCCTGACCACTTTCCAGGCTTCAGGGCATGTTTGTTTACTTTGTTTAGTTTTCATTATTACTAAGACAGTCTTTCTAAGTAGCCCAGATGGTCCTTCAACTTATAATTCTCCTATCTCAACCTTCCAAGTGCTGGGATTACAGCATGGATATGTGTGGTGGGGGGGGGGGGACTAGGGGCTGGAGGAACACCACAGTGGGTGAAGGCACTTGCTGCCAAGCCTGATCACCCACCTGAGTTTGATACCCAGGACCACCATGGTGGAAGGAGATAGCCAACTCCAGAAAGCTGTCCCCTGGCCACCACATGCAAAGCGGCACAAGCACACCATCCCTCCCGCTATTCACACAAATATAATATTTTTAATATTCATTGGTTTTTTGTTGTTGTTGTCCTGTGGGTTCAGTAGAAGCCAGGCCTTCATTATGAAAAACCAGAACTATCTGGCACTTTTAATTGCCAGTAAATAACTGAAATCTCCAAGATGGGAAAATACACAATATTTTTGTTTCATTTATTTGAACAGAGAGCTCTGTCTTATGGTTATCTTTCTTATATTCAAGTATACATTTTATGTGTGTGTGGATAGGTTTGTGCACATGAATTCAGGAGCTCAGAAGCACTAGATCCCACAGATATGGAATACCAGAGAATTGTGACTGGACTCAGGTCTTCTGCAAGAGCACTGTTCAATGAGCCATCTCTCCAGCCACCACAGAATGATTGCATTGCTTTGCTTGGAGAAAAGCTGGTCTGGATAGCATTGCTCAAGGCAACCTTCTAACTTCAGCTGAGCTGCAGACCTGGTTTATCACACAGTTAAATTTAACTCACACCCAACCAGATGGTGTAGAAACATGCCTGCTTTAAATACCTTGCAGGATCAGGTGAGAGCCTGCCCTTCACTGTAAGGTAGAAACCGGTAGGGGAGTCCCAAACAACTCACAGATGTCAGCACACTGGAGTGTCGATAACTAGACGAGAGACAATTTTGTGTAGAAGATTTTGTTCCATCATCTTGACACTTCAACACAGAACACGGACAAAGCCAATTCATGGAAAAACAGGTACATGGAACAAAATACCTCCCTAAAAGGTGAAGGCATTTTTAACATGAACTCTGAGAAGATGTTTATTCCTGGTCAGTTTGGTACTTTGTCTAAAGGAAGCAATCCAGATTTTTCTGAACTTCTTATTTCAAATTCTAAAACTGTAGAACAAACAGAAAGAGTGGTGGAGAGAGCTCATTTTGTCTGTCAGACCCAACAGTTGCTTACATCTGCAGTTGCTGCACTGTATTCCTCTCTTCTTCTTCTAGCCCTGCCCCTGCCCAGTGCTTTTAAGGCTGGTTGCAGATATAATTTTACTCACAGAGACTTCAACATGCACCTTTCAGAAGTAAATAATTGCATGGTGTTCACTCATATCCACTTGAGGAAAACTTGAGATAATGTGTTTTTTGCTTTACTTCCCTTTAGAAAGGTAAGCTGGTAAAATAGAAGAAAAAAGAGGCATAAAGCACGGTAGTGCTTTGAATAAGAATTGTCCCACATATTTGAATGCTTAGTCACCAGGGAGTGGCACTGTTTGAAAGGATTAGAAGGATTTGGAGGTGTGGCCTTGTTGGAGGAAGTGTGCCACTGAGGGTAGATTTTGAGGTTCCAAAAACTCATGCCAGACTTAGTCTCACTCTCTTTTCTTATGGATTAGAACGTAGAAGTCTCACCTCCTTCTCCAACACCATGTCTACCTGAATGCTGCCATGTTCCCCACCTTGATGATAATGGACTAAACTTCTGAAACTGTAAGCAAGCCCCCAGTTAAATGCTTCTTTTATAAAGTTGCCTTGGTCATGGTATTTCTTCACAGCAATAGAACAGTGACTAATACAGACAGGAAAAATATATCTGTGGAAATATTATTATTACTACTTCAGAAGGACACATACGGCCTAAAACAGTAATGTTTATCCCACAATTTTAGCATGTCATGTTGGTTGGCAGAGAAATTTATTCTTTTCTATTATGTGTATGTATGTGTGTAATGTGTGTGCATACGTGTGTGCACACATAGGATACGTGGAGGCCTGGGGAGGATGTCAGATGTCCTGTGTTGTCACTCTCTGCCTTCTCCTGAGACAGGGATTCTCTCAGTCTGGAGCTGGGCTGATGGTAACTGCCCAGGGTCTGAAGCCACAGAACAAGGGTTTAGGCATTCACATTGCCAAGCTCAGTGTTTCAGATGGTGCTAGAATGAAAATCCAATGGCAAGGAGCCTTACCCACTAGGCCATACCCATAGACCATAGAATATTCTAAATTCTGGTCCATGTCAGGCTTAGGACCAGTCTTCACCTTCAAATATTGTAATTTTAATCAGGTCGGAATCTGGTAAGACATGCTCAAATATCCCACCCCACTCTATCTTGCTAAGGTCAGCTTTCCCTCTGACACTCAGATCCTTAGACGTCGCCCATCATGATCTGGGTAAAGCGCTGTTCCTCAGCATCACAGAACCTGGGTCCCACTGTTGCCCATTCTTACCAGGGCAGATTTATCATGGCTCCTTAGTTCTCCTCCCCTGATTCTACGCTTGTTGAGATTTGAACTTGCAGACTTATGAAAGGGCCAGCGAGGTGTTTGTTGAGTGTCCATGAGCAATTAACCAAGACTGAGCAGGCTAGCATTAGAGACAGGAAGTAGCTGAGGGAGAGTGGGGGACAGCCAGAGCTGGCTCTGGAATGAAGAGCCAGCTGTCGGAGTGGCCCTAAGGTCAACTACATCCTCTCTGCCTGTAGCAGCCTCTTGAGCTTCTCTCTCTCATACATACATGCATAAAAACACACATACATACATAATTAGCAGTACAATATAACAAATAATTAAAAAACAACTGTTATCTTTGGGGCAGGTGGAAAATTTAAATGCAACTATTATACCTATATTTTCTATAATTAACATTTACTGATTTGTTTTGAGATGGAGTCTCATTGTGAAGCCTAAGCTGGCCTCAAACTCATGATCCTTTTGCTTCAGCTTCCTGAATGCTGGGTTTGCAGGCATACCCTGCTACATCTTAATTTATTTATTCTATTCTACAAAAAGAAAATCACAAGTACTTTACAGTACGTATTCTCAAATACTCGTCTGCCTAGTTGACATGATTCCAATTTATTCTAATTTTACAAGAAATTGAAGAGGATATCTTTCAAGCAAAAGCAATAATTTTTTTTTAGGGTCAGGAAAAAGAAATTAAAGTGTGTGACTTGGTCAGACACCAGCCTAGCTCTGGGGATGGCCTGTCTACAAAGACAGGTTAGCTGCCAGGTCCCCAAAGGCGCAAACAAACATTCATAACCTTCCAGAGCTGATACCAAATTCCAAAACCTAGAAGGCACAAAAATCACGAGAATGGGCAGAGCAGGAAGATGTGGATTCTTCTGAAGGTGCTATTATGGTCTGGAAGTGGAGCTCTGGACAGGTCACTCAACTTCTCCATTGTCTTCAAAACCAGACCCTTCTTTATCTGTTTAGCAGTTAGTTCTTGAGAATCCCCCTGTAGGCACAGGATGGCTAGCAGTCACTCAACTAGACTCATGCTAGAATTCTAATGTCACACTTCATTGATTATTGCACTCAATTCATTCCATCCATTTCCTTCCTTACGCACAGAATGATCCGGAGTTCTCATAACTTGTGAGTGGAGTGGTAATCGTGGACTTGAGGGCCCTCGGGAAGGAGGCTGACTGGAGAGGCAATAACAGAATAAAGAGTGCACTTTAGTCAGGTGTGATGCTGCACGCTTGGGGGTCTTGGAGGCAGGAGGTTTGCTACCAGTTTGAGATCAGCCTAGGCAACAGAGACCTGGTCATCCCTTTTGCCCCCCCCAAAGGGGAAGAAACAAAGTAAGCAGTTTAACAAAGACAGGTGGAGAGAAAGCGCAGCTGTCAAAAGCAGCTTGTCCCTGCACATGACCCCAGTTCAAATCCAGCATCCTGGCCTGGCAGCTCCCAGGGAATCTGGCACCCCCAGCTTCTGAGACATCTACAGGCACGTGAACACACCCCTACACAGACATGCATGCACACATATTACTAAGGATAACAAAATACACATTTTTAAAATTAAACCAGGAAAGATATCAGTTGGCCCTGAACAGTGTGGAGGGAGCAGGTGAAGAAAGGAAAGCATGGGAGATAATCAGAGTTCCAGGTGGCAAATTCCTGATAGAGCTGTCCTCTGAACGTACACGTCGTCATTCTTCAGTCCAAACTAAGGAATATTGATGAGTTTGCAATCCCTGCTGCTGAGGGAGAGAGCAAACTGCATGACTTTATTCCTGAAGATCTGGTACTGGGCAGAGTGGCTAAGTCACAGGCTCTGACAAAGGTGGGGAATAGGAGCCAGGATCAATGGACGCTGGTGTTTGGCTCCATGCGAAAAGCAACACAAATTAAACACAGACATAAAGGATCCAATAGTGTCAGGGGGAGCTGTTTTTATGCTTCTCAGAAGATATTTCTATATGCCCCTCAGAAGGCATTTCTATATTTTGCTAGGCACAACGGTTTGCTTTGTTCTGACTGGAAATATTCTAATTTGGTTGTGCTTCCTGATTGCATGATGACAGTCTTGTAAAAATCAATTGCTGTCCTTTTGCTGTCCCTCATTGTATAACAAGTCAGATAATTCAAGGACTGTCAGCGACACTCAACTGGAAAATAAACTGGTAGGACACATACATGCTCAGATAAGATTGTGACCTCATCACCCATGTGTGAACACGTATGTGTGTGTGTGCCATGAAAGAGGGTAATTTTAAAAATGTGACATATTCCCTAAGAAAAACAGGTCATTAGTAGAAACGTAATTACAATTCCCAAACACCTTCCTGCAGAACATGGTGAGCACTTTCTCTTTGTGGGAGACCTGAGAACTAATTGTCATCATATGCCAAAGAAGATCCCCCAAAGTTGTCTTAGGCAAATATAGAGCTAGTCAGGGTAAAGGTCACTGTGTATGTACAGGAACATAAAGATTTTCACAGTGCTCCAAAGTTAGATGTTCCTGATTATTATGACACTTTGATTTGTTACACAAATTCAGCAGCATCAACCCACACTTCACCAGATAAAGATTAAAAAAATACCCCCATGTCTTCTCTTCCTGTATCAAAAAAGGAATGCTCAGTTGAGATCCTAAATAACAACATAGCATTTTGGTGCCTTCGAGATTGTACATTATATATTCTATAGTTAAATGTTACAGCTTTATGGTCCCAAGTCTGATTTCACCTACTGATGTGAAAACGTCAGTAGTCTGTCTCTCTCGCTAAGGGGAAATTTCACCTATAAGATGGAGCTACTGAAGCCTCAAAACCTACGAATTGGCAGGGGAAATGGATTTTTTTTTATGGTTTTGGCAAAATATGGAGCGAAAGAAATTCTTTTTGTCTCTGCCTTGCCCATAGCTTCGTCATGACTTGTGGGAAAAGATGAAGGAGAGGGAGAGAATGGAGAGAGAGGGCACGAGGGGGGGCTGGGAGGAGGGAGGATGGGGGCGGGTCAGACTGTAAAGTGATTAAAGAAATAAAGAGGAAAAAAGACGAAGTCTCATGTATGCCCCCCCAAAAGGATGAAACACGAGCCAATAGGTGTGTAAATGCAAGTTAGCTATGACCACGTGGTCAGGATAAAGGTAAGTCTTTCTTCCCAGGAGACCAGTCCCTCCTCTGGCTCCGGTTAGCTGTGGTTAGCCTTTCCTCATCCACAGCATAGAATTTCCTGAAAACAAACAAACAAACAAAACGAACCAAACAAACCCATAATCCTAAGACTATCTTATGAAATATAATTATAAGACTATCTTATGAAATTGAACCATCTCAGACCCCCATCAGCCGGTGAATGGATGATGGAGGAGTGGCACATGGGAAATGAGTACTATCCAGGCGTAAAGAAAACGAAATCGTGAAATTTGTAGGACATTGATGGACTTGAAACTATGCTAAGCAAGGTAACGCAAACACACGAAGAGAGAAATCCTTCATGCCCGCCTTTCTATGCTGATCTCAGCTTTGAATGTGTCCGTGTGTGTATACGTAAACAGGTGTAATTGTGGGCAGGGTCTGAAATTTAGAAAGAAAACCAAAGGAGGATGGAGTAGGAGACAGGGAATGAGGGAACGGAGGCAAAAGGACAAGTAAGTCTTGAAAGAAGCTGTAAAGCCAGTTTTTTTTCTAGTTTCAACTCCATTTTGTTTGTTTTTTAGTGATAGATAGACAAATGTCATTATTTTGGGTAATTTCATTGTTTTGGTATTAAGGTAGCAGGAAATATTTTTGCATTCTTTATGAAAATCTAGGTTGGGGCTGAAGAAATGGCTCAGCAATTAAGAGTCCTTGTTGCTCTTGCAGAGGACCCAGGATTGATTCCCAACACCCACACAGTGGTTTGCAACCATGTGTTACTCCAGTCCCAGGGGATCCTGTAATGGAAGTTTTGGTTTCTTTAAAAACCCAGTTATGTTATGTAAATATGTTTTTGTTTTAATCTCAGGTGTGGTGTTTTGTTTGGGTTTTAGTTTGTCCACAGCTGCTAATTGTCTACTATGGGTGAGTGGGCTTTGATAACTAGTAAGGACCTGCCTCATGCAGCACGGACAGGGGGCGTGGTCTAGAACTCTGAGGGATAGGAATATGAGAGCGCAGAAAGAGAAGGTGTGGCAGAGATGGATGGTATGGCAACTTGGAGAAGACAGATGAAGAGAAACATTTCAATGTGGCAGCTTGGAGGGACTGCTTGCTCCTCCTACTGGGCTGCCTCGTTCAGCAGTAGTGTGAGGGCAGGTGCCTAGTCTTATTGCAACTTGATATCCCTGGGAGGCCTGCCCCTTTCTGAGAGGAAATTGAGGAGGAGTGGATGGAAAAGGAGGAAGGGGCAGGGGAGAAGGGAAGGGAGGGGAAACTTTGATCAGGATATAAGATATGAGAGAATAAATTAATAAAAAATAATTTAAAAAGAAGTAATTCCTTTCCCCTTAACAATGGGCCAAACTTAGCAATTCATTCTAGTATTGTGTGTGCTGGTTAATTTTAACTCTCAATTTGACACACTCTAGAATCCACAATTCCCTGAAAATGAACTATTTAGATTAAGTTGATCTGTAGCTGTGGCACGTAAGGGATTTTCTTAATTGGGTTAACAGAGGTGGGTGGGCACATGCGACTGTGAATAACACAAAACAGCCACAGTCACAGCTGGTGTCTGACGAGCACTTCCAGAGGAGTCCCCGGTCACTGCTGGTATTAATGTCACTGATGTGTGCATTCTCATATTATCCTGTCACTGATCACCACAGCTAACACTGAATAGAGAACAGAAAAAAAAAAAAAAAAGCCTGTTCAAATCCTTCTCAACCCATAGATCCATAAGCAGATAGATGTGGCTGCTTTATTTTAACCATAACAAAAAAACTGAAAATGTGGCTTCAGGACAAGGATGCAACTTGGAAGGTTAATGTCAGTAAAAGCTTCATTGATGACGAGGATAATGATGTATTTGTGTGTGTGCCTGAGTGTATGTATGTGTACCATGTGTGGTACCCTCAGAGGCCAGAAGAGGGAGTCAGAGTCCCTGGAATGCTATGAGACCCCAAGATTGGGAATTGAAGTCCCGCCTATTGTCTCCTCTGCCAATCATTGGCTCTTCAGCTCCTTTATTAATCAGTGATAACTAGACAGTAATAGGTTACACAACATTGACAGGGGAGAATCTTTAAGGTCCATGTCTGTAACCAGATCTCAGGGCACGGAAATCAGCATCTGAATATACAGAGCACAAGACCATTCCCCCATCAAACCAGCGCTCTGAATGCTGGGCTAGCCTCCAGCCTCGTTGCTCTTGACTTACTGGGTAGGGATTCCTGTAGGAAAATGTGTCTGGGAAGTGAACAGAGTAGCAGAAGTTCCGCAACGTTGTTGCCTCTGGTCTCTCATAAGGAAAATGAAATGCTGGCCTCGCTGAGGGCATTGTTTCAGGCATAGGTACTGGCTGCTTTTCCACAGGGCCCGAGGTAAAAAGCAGGAGGAGGGAATTAAAACTGAAGAGGGAACTGTTCACTACAGCTAACGAAGCAAGCCGCAAGGAGCGAATTCAGAGCTCAGAGCGCTGCCAGGTGGCCCCCAGGCAAAGTCAAGGCTTTAACCACACAACCGTTGACTGGTTGGCTTCAGAGACCTTTCAAGCAGACAAGAGGCCTGCCAGCCTTAAGGGAGTCCCATAGAAGCCTCGTGGGAGGTGGGTTCTGAGAGAAGATGGGAGTGTGGTTTGCTCATCAAGAGTTGGTTAGAAATACATTTCTAAGAAGCCCGTGGTTTTAGTTTCCTAATGAATTACGATCAGAGTGGACTGAAAGGAGTAGCCAGACTTTTGAACCTCAAATAGCCAAGAGCAGGAAGCCACCGAGGAAAACTCTTGTGGGAGGATAAATGAGGCCGCCCTAAATGCTTTCCTTTGGCATCTTTCTGTGGCCTCTTCAGAAAGCCTACAGACAGGGAAGGGCTCTGAGGAGCTGGTCTTTGGTGGAAGGAAATCCACAGCTACCTATGATTATAAATGCGAATGCAGATATAGGGTTGGTGAAGATCCTTTCCCAATCTGTGGGCTGTCGTTCTGTTCCGACGGCAGTGTCCTTTGCTTTACAGAAGCTTTTCGGTTTCATGAGGCACAACTGTAATGGCTTTCAAATATAGCTGAGGATTCTTTAACGAGTCTTCCCAGCAAAGGCAGAGCCCAGCTTCGCTCCCTTGAACAGGGTGGTCTCCACGACTTGCTTTCAACTGACAGACCACAACAGAAGTGATACTGTATGTCCTGAACAGTTTTATGTCAACTTGACACAAGCTAGAGTTATCTGAAAGAAGAGAACCTCAACTGAGGGAAAAATGCCTCCTTGGATTCAGCCGTGAGGCATTTTATTAATTACCGATTGATGTGGGAGGGCTCAGCCCATTGTGGGTGGTCCATCCCTGGGCTGGTGGTCCTGGGTTCTCTAAGAGAGAAGGCCGAGCAGCCAGTAAGCAGCACTCCTTCATGGGCTCTGCATCAGCTCCTGCCTTCAGGTTCCTGCCCTGTCTGAGTTCCTGCCCTCACTTCCTTCGATGATGGAAGTATAAGCCAAATAAACCCTTTCCTCCCCACATTGCTTTTGATCACGGTGTTTCACCACAGCAATAGAAACCCTAAGTAATACACTATACCATTTCTCAAACAAGGTCACAGGAGGGAACCCAGCTTTTGCCTTCAGAGTGTCAGCCTTTGGAACTAGCCAGCGTTGTGTGAGGACGCCAGGAAGCTGTGCAGAAAGAGCCTATAGATGTGCGTGTATCTCTCAACCATGATGCTGACTTCTGGGAGGGGGGAGGGGTTGAGTTACAGGAGGAGATGCAAGAGCAGGTGGAATAGCTCCATGGACACTGTACATGATGTCATAATTCAACCCCCAGTACTGCGTAAATCAGGGCCTGGGGTAGTCCCAGTACTCAGGAAGCAGAGGCAGAAGGTCATTGTTAGCTCCATAGTGAGCTGAAGGCCAGCCAGGGCTATATGAGACATTGGAGAGACAGACAGAGAAGATGGGCGGGGTGCGGGAGGCGAGCTGACAGACTCTTATTTAAACAAAGCTTTAAAAACACAAAATCAGTGTTTTATACTGTGTGTGGGCCCATAATAATATTCAGCTCATATCTGTGTCCGCATGGATGGCTCGGTTAAACCTGATGGGACACAAAGCAATAACAAAAAAGACACGGAAATGAGATGGGGACTTGGTGACAGAAGGAGAGGGCTGGTGGGGGCAAGAGAAAAATAAGATGCAGGGGCATGTGACCAGGGTGCATCGTATATACGTATGACATTGTCAAGGAACAAAACCCATTTGTTTAAATAAAAAGCTGATGTTTTATACTGAGTATGAATACATCATATATTTATTAATAAAAGTGAAGAGAAATTAACAAGGATGATGAGCACAAAATTCAGGGGGGTGGGTGCTGTAGGGGTTACCTATTCTGTAATAATCAAAGCAAAACTAACTTTGAAAATGAGAACTTAAAAAATAAAATAACAAGGAAGTGTAGGCTCACCCTGGAAGTAGGTATGACCTTTGGAGTGTCAGTCGGAGGGATTGATTTGGTGCGTTTATAACCCCTGCATTTGATGAGCAGATGAAAAGTCATTTGGTTAACATTCTGCTTTCTGATGCGTTTATAAATAATTCCAATAGTAACCTTTCTCATTGGGAAACACCTGTACAGCGCCAACTCTGATTACTCCCTGTGGATATTGCTTGGCTCAAAATTAATATATCATACTTTCAAGAATGACAGACTGTGGGCTGGAATAGGAGAAAACAGTAATTTATAAGATGGAGTAATTACCGGAGGATCCAGGTACTATTTACTGACTTTCTCCTTTGTTCCCAAGCCAACAAAATTATCGAGTCCACATCCCAGAGTCCTTTATTAGCCTTAATCTTAGGTTGTCTATCAAAAACAATACTGTTGTGGATTAATAAACACCACAAACCCATAATAAGCCGTGCAAGGCTCTCGGTCTTCCCAGGTAATACGTGAGCTCAGCTGAAGCATTATCAAAGTGACTGACTGGAGGTCCTTTTACTGCGGCTGCTCACTCCGCCTGGGACGGTCTCGCTGGCTGCACTACCAGTAAAATCCACCAGGTGGCAGCAACCTCCCGATTGCCAACCGTAGTCGGGCGAGGCGGCCAACAGAGAGGTTTAGCTTCAAAACCAGGCTTGGTTGGTTGGTTAAGAGCTGGGATTTAGAAAAATATTGCGATAATTCTCACTTAAAAGTATTGACGCTAATAACGACTAAAATACAACAATAATTTGATGTACAGCGAAGTAAGTCCGTGACTCCTTTTCTTCTTTTTGTATACCTGATGGTAAAATCTTATTTTGGAAATATGACCAGGAAGAACTATGGGGAATGTAAAAGATTGTAAGGAGTAGAAGATACTGTGACATAGAATACAAAGGACTTTAGGGCAAAGAAAATCTCTCTCTTTCTCTATATATGTCATATATATGTGTGAATATATGTGTATATAGACACATAAATATATATATGACCACATACACACATTCACATGTGTGCACACATGCTCATGCACAAACTCCAAATTCACGGACTGTCCACCAAGGTAAATTGTGGTCTTGTGTGATAATGTTAGTGCAGTTCTCCGTTGTTACAAATGTGATGTTGGTCACTGAGGCTCTTGGCATCACTACACAGTGTTACTGTGGACCCAAACATGTAAGTAAAGTGTTTCTGAGTTCTGTGTGCTGCAGGAGAAAGTTAGTAAATTCAAGGAGCTTGTCTCCGGGATGCTATGTAAATTTATTTCCTCATGGTTTTGTGCAGGAGGATGGCTGGTTTTATACCTGGATTGGATGAAGCAGTCCGGTACATAGAATTTGATGGGACACCGAATATGGCCGGGTAGTCACAGACAGAGACTGGGCTGCTCTTTTCATAGAGCAGCAGCAGGCCGAATACATCTGTGCCTCATTCTAGACTTCCCAGGCATGTCAACCAATAAGGGACAGAGACGAACTGAGCATGTGCTCTCAATGATGCGCATTTAGACCGAGTCACCCGGGTGCTGCTTCATAGAAGAAATCATTTAGCCTTCATTTTTTAGCTTGCTCTTTGTTTCCAAGCTGGCCGCGGCAGCTTCCCCTCTGGATTAATAATCACACAAATGAAAACTCCGAGGGTGGTGGTGGGTTTTGTTGCTCTTTGAGACCTAGTCTTGTTACATGGCCCAGGCTGGTCTTAAACTCCTGTGCTCAAGCAATCCTCCCGGTCAGCTTCAAGAATGCTGGGCGTATGGATGTCTACCAGTGCAGCCATGATTTTACAGATGAAACTGGCGCCGTACCATGGATTTCCAGAGCGAGCAAGGCAGAGCTTCCTACCCAACACCTTTTTACTTTTGTGGGTGGCCTGTTTTGGAAATCTGAAGCACAATTGCACAATTGCATCGTTTCCGAGGACGCATAGCTTAAAATATGTGTGTGTGTATGTGTGTGTATATATATATTAATTTTATCTTATTTTATTTTTGCAGGATAAACTAAATCCTTATTTCTCAGTTTGTGTTTCAACAGGTGATATAACCTACCATCTACTTTGAATGTTAATATGTAACATTTTAAATACCTCTTTAATAAAAAGACAACCTCAAAATCACATGTCGATCTTACTCAATATCTTTTTGAAATGTGGATACATAGATTTTCTAACGTAAGGAAATTAAGTAGCTAGAATTTCTAACTTAAGGAACTTCTCTCCCTCACTTGCTTGCTCATTCCCCCTCATTTTTGCTTTCTCGCCTCATTTGATAGGATCTTACCATGTTGCTCAGGCGGGCCTCAAACTTGTGACCCTCCTGCCTCAGCCTCCAAGCGCTTGGGATTAGAATCTGATGCTAGGGAAGAGGGCTCAAGTAGACATCTCAGCAGTTTTCAAGGATGCAGTACTTTATCCTCCTGAGTATCTGGCATCATCCGTGTTTGGGGTATCGGTCGGAGAGCAGCCTTGGTGTCGGTTCTAGCCACCCAGCATGTTAAGATAGGGCCTCTCTTGTGTCATGCTCTGTACTCCAGGAAAGCTGGCCCGCAAGTGTCCTAGAGACTCCCCTGCTGTGCCTGTCACTTCTCCGTAGGAACGCTGGGGTTCCAGAGGTGCACTGCCGCATCCCACTTTTTACGGGCACCTGGTGCGTTTATCCCTTTGGCCCACGTTCTGTGTACTTTAACCATCCTTTCCTCACTTCCTCTCACCCCACTACCCACCCCACCAGCCTGTGGTGACTTTGTGGGACTCCAAATGTAACTGTGGGGCTTCTCTGTGCTTGGTTTACGTCACCTAAAATAATGTCCGCCAAGCTCAAGCATATTGTCATTTGTGGTAGCATTTAGTGAGTGCATGCTTGTTGCAGGAAATACAGACACATTTTAAAAGTACTCAGAAATCCTAGATCACCATCCCTAACAATCAGCTGGAATCCCCCCCCCCCCGCCCCAGCTACTCAGCAAGCCAGGAAAAGCCTTACTTCCCCTCCCCTTGTATAAAGCCTCATACTTCCCTTTCAGTTTCTATCCAAGCCTTGTCCAGTTTTTCTGCTCCCTGTCCTAGGAAGGAGGAATATTAGTCAGGGTTTTCCAGTGGCACAGAAATGATAGAATGTGTCTATATTGGGGGATTTTTTATATATATATAGGCTTACATCAGATGGTCTGGGTAGTCCAGCCACAGCTGTCTTCCCAGGGAGAAGCTGAGAACCAATCGTCGCTCAGTCTCTGAGGCTAGAGGTCTCAGCAGTCAGGATCTGCTCTAAAGACCTAGGGGAGTCCCAGAAGCCACTGATCTCAGTTCTCATTGGAAGCTTAAAGACTCTGGGTTCTGGAAGGATGCCGCAGAGGCATTCACTAAAGGGTAGACGGGGTCACCAGTGAGCCGCAAAGGCAATGGAGCAAAAAGCCTTTCTCTGGGACTCCCTTTTATCTGGGTTGCCACCCGCATTTAGAGTGTCTCTTCCGCAGAGGTTAACAGAATCATGAAAACCCATCCCAGGTGCGCCCAGCAGCTGATGGTCGATTCCAGCCAAGCTTACAAGATTAGCTTCGGCAAGAGGCAGAGTGCACGGGACACTGTTAAGAGCCCTTAGTCTCCCAGGCTTTCAGTGTTCTCCTTAGAAGCGACACCCCATAAGTTTGCATTTGTTTTCTTCTCGGGGAAATGATCCCACTTGTTCCTGAGATTTAACTGTTTAACGATTTCTGTTGCTTTCCAACATCAGCCCAGCAACCTGTTATTAGTGAGTCTGTGACTCACACCATGACTTGATAATCAACCCCTTCACACCAACTCACACTGTGTCCGGCCGCTTGCAATACTGTAGTGTGCTAGAAAGATCGTCACGTCCATATAGACAGTTAATACTTGCTTCAGTGTGCTGTCTCCATGGCAACTCGAAAATGTCACTTTCATCCGTGCTATGAGTGACAAAGTGACTGAGGTTCAAAGTTGTAAGATGATTTTACTAAGTATTTTATGTGCTCAGAGTGGCAAAATGGTCTTTAAATTTTTTTTTAGGATTGGCTAAATTTTGCAGAAATTTTCCTATTAAAATGTTCAGTATCTATCTACATATGTAACACATACAAGAATGCTGAACTATTTCATTTTTCATTAATCTAAAAGTATTAGCAAAATAGAACTTTATTTAAAGTATAAAAAGGACATGTGATCTTACAAATTATGTACAGTCACTGTATTAAGGTATCTTTTATACGGGGCAGGGAGCCGGCTCAGTCAATAAAGTGCCACCTGAGCTTGAGGGCCAGAGTTTGGGTCCCCCACATCTGAAGAATGTATGAAGTTGTTTGTAGTGGTGTCTGCCTGTAGTCCAAATGCTGCGGAGACAGCGGCTAGCAGGTCCCTGAGGTTCGCAGGCCACTAGTCTCTCCCAGATGGTGAGCTCCAGGTGAGAGACTGTCTCTCTCAAAAATGAGGTGATGTCCAAGTTTAGTTTCTGTGACAAAACACTGGCCAAGATCAACTTGGGGGACAAAAGCGTTTCTATGACTACCATTCATGATTCAGGAGCAGCCAGGGCTGGAACCTACCAGCTTGCTCAGCCTGCTTTCTTATCCAACCCTGGACCACCTGCCCAGGGTGGCACACTACCCACAGTGGTCTGGACCCTCCTACATTAGTGGAGAAAATGCGCCCCAGACAAGCACGAGAGTTAATCTGAGGGAGGTGATTCCTTAATTGAGTTTCTCTCTTCCTCGTGACCCTAGTTCATGTTAAGGTGACAGAAGCTAACCAGCACACGTGAAGAGTGATAGAGGCAGACCTGATACTGACTCCTGGCTTCCCACATGAACACACGTGAACACGTACATTGGCATACAACACACACAAATAAAACTAAGCTGAATATATTTAGATACGTTTTGTATCAGGAGTTTGTTTCCTGCCTTTCATGTCTGTCTACCCTGCCCTTAAAATCCTGTGACAGAAGGCATGAACTCTGGCTCCACCAGAGCTTAAAGATTAGCAGCCGACCTCCTCCAGCTACCGGATCAAGCCCTAAACCCTGCAGAGCCTCAGTGCTGGGAAGCATCTCTTCCGGTCTGGCCAAAGGACCACAAAGTTCTAAGTCTCTGCGTTCCTTTCACAGATCAAGTTTAGCCCAGGGGATGAGTCTGCCTGGGGGTGGCAGGAATCTTAGGGGTTCTCAAGGGCACTGAACATATCCTTCTGTCATGGGGTGTGACACTACCTGGGAATCTTTGCGGGGGCGGGGGGCGGCGCGTCCACGGCAGTGGCTGAATGGCTACTGGGGGAGGAGCTCAGCCTAAGAGCGACCCGTGCCTGTCCGACGCGCACTAGGGGTCCTCTTTCTTCTAGGGACATAAAGAAAGTCAAGGGTGTGGCAACTCCTGTTGTGTTAAAGAGGATTCCACCTTGGCTCACTTTAAAAATTTTAAATCTCATCTTCTGTCTTCCAACTTCGAGTCTGCCGGGCAGGTTTAGGAGTTTGGGGGAACTGGATTTGGAGGAAAGTGGGAAGCCCAAGGCAGGGAATCCTTCATATTCTACAAGTCTGAGCCATTTCTCAGAGAGACCGAAAGGTATGGTCCTATGGGCAGGTTTTCACAGTGGAATGAAAGCCAAAATAATGTGTGCAACTTCTGGGCTGTGCCTTTCAGAGGCAATGACAGTCCCTCCTTGGTGTCTTTCTGAGAGGAGGAGAGGAGGAGTGTGTGTGAGCCACCTGGGTGGTAAACATGAGGGCAGCCTGTCCAACCAGAAAGCAGAAACCGGGGCCCTTAGCCATAACCCCAAAGGAAGCCAGCAAGGAAAATGGTCTAACTGGTGTTAAAGCTATTGGGTTCCATTTCCTATGTGCTGGGGTGGGTTTGCTCCCAAGCCTCCGTCTGTGTCAGCTCCCTGGAGTCCCTTTCAGGCTCTGCCTTCTTTCCCCACTGTAATTAACTAGGTCAGGTTCAGGTTCAAGGGACAGTTTGTTCTGTACCTTCCCTCTCCTCTCCCTGAGACCGGCAGTTCTGAGCTATGTTCTCTGTAATAGCATCACAAAATGTTCTTTCCTGAGCTCCGCTCTCTCCACCAAGCTCTCAGGCAGTCACTCATCAACCACCACTCTGCTCTCTGATTAGGCGCTGCACCTCTGTGCTGCTTCTATTCTGGCTGTAGTTTGTGTGTCTGCCACCCTCTCTCCTGATGGTCTTGCTGCACAGAAGATTGGGGGCAATTTATCCCCTGCAGAAAACTCTCTCTGTACTCAGGAAAAGGACAGGCTCTCTTGCCTAAAAGTACCAGGGGCGGGGGAGTACTGACCTAAGGAAAACAAACAGTCCTGTGACACACTCACTCTTAGAAGAACCAGCTGGACCTAGACGGGACAAAGACTGACACCAGCCGCAAGCCCTCCCCATAGGAAAGCTGTGCAATGTGGCGCGGTTGCTGGTGTTTGGGAAGCTTAGCAAGCCAGGCTCAGTTGCTGGCATAAGGGAGCTCTGCAAGGATCCCAGCTGCGTCTTCCCAGGAGGGTAGTACTTGGCAGTAGAAACAACTGGGGCAAGCTTTGTTCAGACCCCACCTCACATCTAACAGACAGGAGCCTGGTGAGCCCACAGCAGGACTCTAAAAATATCATGTCCGAGAGATCCTGGGCCTCTGTCTGTGGGCATCCTGGGCCCTGAGCACTCTCCTGAGATACAGGGTCAATAACAGGAAAACAGCTGAGTTATGATGGTGCTTACCTGTAATCCCGACACCTGAGAAGCAGAAGCAGGGGGATTGCCCCAAGTTCAAGGCTAACCTGGACTAGGCAGGAATAGTCTATCTCAACAACAATAGCAAAACCTAACCAAGCAAACATACACCAGCTTAAAAAATACAGAAAAACAAAGTATAGACGTGACATATTGCGCTCTACATGTTGGAGGTAGAACCAGGCCAAGAGCAAGAATGAATGAGTCCCAAATTCCCAAGGTGTGCCACTAAAAAAGGCTTACTCTACCGCAGGGTTCTTAACCTGCTTCATACGCCTTTTGGAGCCTGTGGAATATCTGTACACAGATAATAGATATAAGGGATATATAAGGATTATATGCAAAGTTTATATATATATATACATGTATACATATATATTGGTTTTCTTAATACTTTCACCTCTTTGAGTTTCTAAAACAAAATATCATAGACTGGGTCCATTGTTTATTGGCGTCTTTGAAACAGGGCCTCTTGTAACCCAGGCTGGCCTCCAACTCACTGCGTAGCTGAGGCTGGTCTTGAGCTCACGATGCAACTTGAGGATAGCCTTGAACTTGTGATGTTGCTGCCACCTATCATAGGCCAGGATTGTAGGCATATGCTTCTGCTCTCAGCTGAGTTTTCTAGTTTATAGACAATGGAAAATTTGTGTCTTATGGTCCTGGACACTAAGTCTAAGGCCAAGGTGCTGGTGGATTTGGGGCCCGTTGAGGGCTCCTTGCCCATTTCATGGACGGCACCCTTTCATACTTCATCCTCACACGGCAGAAGTGGGAGACACCTGGTTTCTCCGGTGAAACCTAGTTGCCTCCCAAAGACCTTGCACCGTCTTAGAGGTAAGATTTCCACCCACAACTAAAACTGCAGCTTCAAAACATCTGAAGAGCTGCGGACAGCCCAGGCTATAGTGTGCCACATAAACACAGGGACCTGGGTTCGGTCCCCAGTGGCCGTGTTAAAAAGCTAGGCATCGCAGCACACAACCTGATAATCATTCATATATATATATATATATATATATATATATATATATATATATATATATATGGAATTCTTAGTGAGTTGAGGTTAAAAGACCTGATACGGAGACATCACAAAAAAAATCTAATGGCAAGCGGCATAATCGCCGGACCTTAAGACCTTCATCCTTTGTAAATGGGAATAAGACTGCAGTGATTGTTCTCACCGCCTCTATTTAGATGGCTCAGCAGATTGGCCTTTGGGCGGGTCTGTAGGGCATTTTCTTTATTGTTAATTGAGGGAAGCAGGCCTACGTGGTGCCACACCCAGGCAGGTGGTCCTGGGTTGTAGCTGAGCAGCCCAGAGGAAACCAGCTTATGCAGCATTCTTCCATGAACTCTGCGTCACTTCCTGCCTCCATGTTCTTGCCTTGGCTTCCCTTCAGGATGGACTGTGATCAGGAAGTGTAAGCCAAACAAACGCTTCCCCCCGCCCCCCCTCCCTGAGCTGCTTTCAGTCAGTGTTTTACCAATCTAGAATGAAAGGACAGTGTTCTCTGTGTGGATGGCTAGCTAGGGAATTTCGAAGGACTTACTGAGAAATCATTGGCGTCACCTGTGTTCCTCAGGTCTCCTGTCAATAAAGTCAGTATGCAAAGCTAGGGCTGGTGAGATGGCCCAGCAGGAAGAGGCACCCACGGCCAAGCCTGCCCACCTGAGTTCAATCCCCAGGTGCCACACGGTGCAGGAAGAGAAGTGACCTGTGTACTGTGGACACCTACACCACACACCCATATACAGGCAAAATCAATACTGTGTAAAATGATAAAGAAATGCGGAGCTCTGCCGGAGTAACAGATATTTTAAAAACACAACTACAAGATACAGCCAAACAATGACAGCAACAAAAACCCAAACAAGCAAATTACCTGCTGTGTTTTGAGGAAGAATTCTGGCAGAGATTCTTCTTTTCCTCTCTAATTTAAATTGGTACTGATTTATACTTCTTGACAATATCAATAAACAAACAAATAAATAAATAAACCCAAATAATACAGAACTCTCAAGAATAAGCATATTTTTCCCCATAATGAAGTCATTGTTATCTATGGGAGATGGGTTCCAGGCCCCACAGACACAAGAATCTGGAGATGCCCCAGCTCCTTATGCATGATGTGAGCTCCCTCCTGGATCCTTTACGCCATCTCTCGATTGCCCATGGCACCCGATACGGTGTGCATGGCACCTAGGCAGGGTATATGGCATTTTTTAAAGGATTATATTGGGGGGGGGATCTACACACTCAGTACAGACGCATCCTAACAAACGTCTTCAGCCTATGGTTGACTGATTTGTGCATGCAGTACCTTCAGACAGTGAGGGCTGACGAGTCTCTTCCACAACCCCAGACCTTGGCACTAGGCCAGCTAGTTTCTTGCTTTTGTTATTTGCAACAGAATCGAGGATTCAGAATGAATAAAAGAACTGAGCAGAAATAAAATTCTCGATAATGCTGTCTCTGTACCTCATGCACTTATCCTTTTTGTCTCTCCCCAGGGAAATGGCAGTTATTCTTCCTTATGCTAAATCCAGCTGTCGCCACCCCCCATGGCGGCCATGTAAATCCTGGCACCTAGCACGAGGCAGAATAAAACCAAGGCCAAGGGAGGCTTTCACTGAAGAGCAACAGGCGGCTCCCAGCCCCAAACTGCTCCAGCCATTTTCTCCTAAAAATGTAAGGTTCTATTCATCAAAACTTTTATATATCCTTGTGATTTTTCTTTAAAAAGAACAAGAAGACGACGAAGATGAAGAAAGACCAACATGATATGTAGGCAAAGAATGAGGCCCTGTGGTTCACAGACCAGGACGTCTTTTCATTTCCCAGGGTAAGTAAATATTCTCGGAGAGGCTTGGAGCTGACTGTGTTCAGGGCACAAAAATGCCCAAAGAGGGATCTGCCCTCCAATTAGACATCTAAGTGGTTCTGTTTGAGGGAAACTGTCTCCTCCACAGACCCACTTAACAAAATGAATTACCCCGGGGCTGAGTGCAAGGCTCTGAAACTTGCTTTTAATGTGATTTCAAAATATCAGACTTCTTGCCATCTCGTCTCAAGCAAAGGAGAATTAATTGCTCGAACTTGACGTAAAGTTCAAGACATTTAAGCCCTCTGCTTTTATTTTCCCTGCTGTTTTTTTCAGACTTTGAAAGCAATCACAGGTCACATGCCTTCAATTCCGAAACTCGAGGGATGAAGGAAGAGAGAGAGTTTGAGAGTTTGAGGCCAGTTACCTACATAATGAGCTGAGTCTCAAAATAATAAATACATAAATAACTCAAAAAAATTCATTCAAAGTCCAGATTATCGTGGACTTTGAGTGATGGCCTCAGGTAGTCCAAGCTCACACTTGCTATGTAGCCTAGGATGATCTTGAACTCGTGAACCTCATGCCTCTACTACGTAAATGCTAGGCTCATAGGCTTGCAACAAACACCATGTCCTTCACAATCGTTCTACACTTGCTTCTTCTTCTCCCTCTCCTCCTTTTCCTCCTCCTCATTTCTCAATGGTGCTGGGGATTGAACCCAAGGCCTCCTGCATGTTAGGTAAACGCTCTACCATTGTTCTACATCACCAGCCCTTCTTTACCTATTAATAAAATTTAAGCTGAGCGTGGTATCACACACCTTTAATCCCCAAACTCTGGAGGCCTGAGGCGGGTGGATCTCTGTGAGTTCGAGGCCAGCCTGGTCTACAAAGTTCTAGGACAGCCAGGGCTACGCAGAGAAACCCTGTCTCAAAAGCAACAACAAAAAATTGAGAGTTTTAAAAAGCACGCTCCCACGATATTAAAGGAGTCTCTATGTACCAGACTTTCTTTCTTGCATTCATCTTACGTAATTTTAATGCTAGCGTGTATTACCAAAACAGAGCGGCGCGCGCAGCACAGACATGCAGGACGAGAGACCCAGCGGCGGCGCCAATGGCTGTGGGAGTCCGGTCACAGCGGACAGGACACTGCAGCTTCCGCTTTGCCCGCAGGCCGGGCCCACTGCGTGGAGCTGTCTCGGCTGCTGCTGCTGCTGCTCTAGCTTGTGCTGCCCTGCTCGAGGGAGAAAAACATGTGGCCAAAGGGCTGTCCTCTGTTGTTCTCGGGCACCAGAGTGCCGGGGTCCCAGCAAGGTGGTCAGCACCCAGGGCAAGGCCGTGGAGGGCTCACAGCCCTGCCAACAGTTCTTCATCTTTGGTATCCTGTTCTACATTACATCCCAGTCAAATTACATTTTGAAACTCCTTTCACGCCTTGTTCTGTGTGGTTAAGAATTCACAGCTAATTCAGTAACTTATTTTGAATTTTCACTGTCATTACAGTCATCTAAAAACACTTTCATGAACCCAGAGTCCTCTGGATGCAGTAATCCCAGGGACAGCTGGCTTCTGTCACTCTTGTCTTCTCCTGGGGTCCCTCCCACCTCTCTGGAACACTTTCTAAGTTTTTATTGAAAATTCCGTATGTGCATATTGTATATCTTGCTCTAATATCCCCCCCACCACCACATTCTTCCCCTGCCTTGAACTCACAGAGATGTGCCTGCCTCTGCCTCCTGAGTGCTGGAATGAAAGGTGTGTGCCACCACGCCCGGCACATCTAATTTCTCTTTAAGAAGTTTCTCTGATGAGGGTTGAGAGATGCAGTAATATATAGTTATAATGGTAAACATTTAGAGGGTAGGTTGTTACTATATGAATTTTTAGGAAGGTAATAATCAGATTCTTCCTGTGACCTGTAACACAGCCAGACATGGGTGTTTGGTCCAGTTCAGAGTACCAGGTATGAGTTCTGTCTTGTGGAATAGGCGTTGAATCCATTTAGAAAGTGATTGCTTACGTCCATAATGTTCCTACCATTATTGTACCTGTGAGTACATCTTGCCAGCCCGGCGATTATTGTAGCTGGCAGGGTTCAGTGTTGGGTAGAGCTGTTGGTCACTTTGCTCCCTTGCTAGCCTATATAGAGCCCCGCCCCACAACCTGCCTCCTTCAGGGCTCTCCCCCCTTCCCCCTCCCCCCCCCAGCCCCACAACCTGCCTCCTTCAGGGCTCTCCCCCCCCCCCCACAACCTGCCTCCTTCAGGGCTTCCCCCACTTCTTCCCTTTGATTTGCTCAAAGTGAGGATAATGGCAGCCATGGCGTGAGCTGCTGTTTGCAGAAGTGAGGGTCTGAGCAGAGATGAAAATACCAAATGGCTTCATTCTGCATTTTATGTTTGTTAGGGTCACAGAATAGACATGAAGCCATTTCACCTTTTCTGCCGAGATACACGTAGCACTTGAAGCACCAAAATGATCCCAGCAGTGAAAGCGCGGCATCGAGGCCTGCTTTCCTCAGCGACAGATTTGGGACTGCACACTCAGGAATTCTAGAAGAAGAAATGACTGGGAGAGGTCACTGAGTTGCTCCTTGCCTTGTTCGTACCTGCACCGGATGATCTGAAGGAACTGGCAATGGCAAAAATCGATCTTCGGTGCAGCTTCTTGGGTGGCGGCCATGAACATGTGCCTGGCAGATTTGCCGACACAGGGAGAGGAGCTGAGAAGGCTCTGGGCGTTGCTGTGCTCTGGAAGCTATTGAAGCATTCCATGGAGCTTTAAAAGGTCCCATGGGTGTGAGGCTACAGTCTTTGACATGGCCACGTCAATAACACACGTTCAATCAGGACTTCATTCAGGCTTCCTTTGCTTCTCATAGCATCTAATCTGCGATCTCCTATTTCCCTCGATTCATACATACGTCCCCATGTCTGCTCCTCTCTGCTAGACAGAAGCAGAGGACTCTGAAGGTCCACAGTGGAGCGCAAAACAGTCTTAGGTAAAGGAAAAGAGGATGAACATTTTAGGTTTTGTGGCCTTGTTGTCTCTGAAGCAACCACACCGCTCTCCCTGCGGCAGCAATGCAGCCAACAGCACTGCTTCTGGGTGTCCGTCCAGTACAGACTTAATTTCCACAAACAAACAGCAGGGTGGAAGGCTGGACTTGCTTCTTAGTAGGCCCAAGTGTGAATACTCCCTCTGCGACGATCGTGAGTACTGTAACATGTCAACCTCCAATCTTTATCTGTGGATGAGGCTGGACTAGATCTCAACTCTTTAACAACATCATGGTTGACAGTTGCCATACATTAGCTATTATTTATACTCTCCTTCTAGCCAGGATAGATTTAGTGTGTGTGCGTACTGGTGTGCATGCAGACATTTTGAGATACCAACTTTCTCACTTCAAACTATCTTATAAAAGTCAAATAAGATCCGTTCAAAGGGGCTTGAGAGTTGCCTCAATGGTTAAAAGTGCTTAGGGCTATTTGAAAAGACTCCAATTTGATTCCAAGTACCTGCATCTGGTGGTTTACAACTGCCTAAAACTCCGGCTTCGGAGGATCCAACACCGTTTTCTGGCCCCAGTGGGAACAAGCACACACAGCAGACTCTGTCTGTCTGTCTCTGTCTCTCTCTCACACACACAGTTAAACATAATCTTTAAAAATATTAGCTCTAATATGTTTAACAATTAACATTGTCCCCCCTCCCCCAATGTTGGGGAAAACTCGGGAGGAAAATTACCCGGGGAAGAGCATCAGGTACGCCTGTGGTTTCTAGAACAGGATAGACAAACAGAAACACGCTGTGAATGAGCCAGGGGGCAGATTCTCACTGAGCCAGCCCACAGGGTGTTGGCACCTGAGCGCAGGCATTGTGAGGAAGGAAAATTGGGAGTGTTTCTTTAGGAACTCCATGGTGTCTTTACGAGATAAGCACCCTGAGAGCTAAAGGATTGTTAGCTCAACAGCAGAGAGACTCATTGAGAAGACCGAGGAAGGACAGCAGTCCTTCAACAATGGAGCAATTTTTTCAGAGGGAAGTTAATGTGTTAAAGGAGCCATCAGCTGTCAAAGCGAGGACAAAAGCCGGGGTTTGTCATTGCGCTTAGCAAGCGAGGTGCTTCTCGGGAGCCCTGGGCACAAAGACCCTCCCAACCACACACGGACGGGATGCCAACAGATACCACACTAATGTTAAGTAGAAGAAAGTCTTTCAAGACACTGATATCACACTTGTGTCTTCCTCAGGTTCAATATGCACAGGGCTACTTTCAAAGGGCAATATTTTCTTGAACGCTATAAAGAAGCTGTTTCATCCCCAAAACAGTCGTAGTAACTATTTTTTTAAGAATTATTTTTATTTCTAAATATGTGTATGTGTGAACGTCTCTGTGTGGGGAGATGCGTGTGAGTACAATGCCTGCAAAGGAGAGAAGAGGGTGCCAGATGCCATCGACCTGGAGTTAAAGGTGGTTGTGAGCTCAAAGAACTCATTCCAGAGGTATCCTCCCGATATGGTAAAAAGAGTATCAGGACTCAAACTTGCAAGCACACAGGCACACACACACACACACACACACACACAGAGGCAGACAAACAGACCTTGCTAAATTGCCTCAGTGTATTTCGTTTTGCACATGCCTTGTTGATACACAGCTAACTATACCTTGACTATCCCCCTTACATAACCAACCTAAACAGAAAGTTTCCCGCTTTGGGGAGACTTTATCAGATAAAACTGAAGAGCTGTTTTATGAAGTACACTATACAGGTTTCCTTGATGATAAGATAAAAGCACAGGGCAAAAGGGAGGTCATTTGGAATAAGGGCAGGGGTTGGAGAGATGTCTCAGTAGTTAAAAGCACACACTCAGAGCACCTGAACCTAATCCTAAATTCCCACACCAAGCCAATCAAGACTGCCTATAACTCCAGGTCCAGGGGGTCACACACTCTTTTCTGGCCTCTGAGGCACTTGCATTCAAGTGCACATACCCACATGCCCACATGCCCACATGCATCCACGTGAATTTTGAAAAATAAAAATGAAAATCTCCTAAAGGGCTGTGACAGCTATTCTCGGTTGTCAACTTGACTATATCTGGAATGACCTATAATCCAGAAATGGAGGGCACATCTGTGAGAGATTTTTTGTTGTTTTGGTTTGGTTTGAAGTGGGTGAATCTACTTCTATCTGGGTCCTTGAGGTGGGCAGTCACACACCTTTGATTCGGATGTTGAAGCTAAAAGATACACCTTTAATCTGGGGAAAATTTCTGCCGTGAGTCTCTATAAAGACATAGCAGGAAGTTTTTGCTCTTTGCTTGCCCTTGCTTTGCCAGCACATTCATCCCCTTACAAGCATTGGCGCCTATTTCTTCAAGATTCCAGTATATTACTTAAGACTAGCTAAGACAGTCAGCCTTGTAGACCAAGCAGCTACTGGATTCTTGGACTTTCCATTTACAGGCAGACATTGTTGGACTAACTGAACCTTAGCTTGTAAGTCATTCCAATAAATAATATATATATATATAATATATATAAATAAATCATATAGATAGAGAGTTTCATTCTATAGGTTCTGTTTCTCTAGAGAGTCTTGACTAATACAAGACTAAGCTCAACCACTTGTAAGGCAGAGGCAAGAAGATTGCAAGTTCATGGCTCTTCTTGAGCAGAGAGAGAATTCAAGGCCAGCCTGGGCAACTTAGTTTGGCTGTCTGAAAAAGTAAAGAGTCAGAAGAAAAACGAAAAAAGAGGGCTGAGGATGTAGCTCAGTGGTAGAGCACTTGCCTTGCATGCAGAAGGCTTCAGTCTCAGGCCTCAGTAGTAATGAAGGAAAAAGGGAAAAGGGAGCAGCCAAGGAACAGTTTGAGTTGTGAATATGCTTCCTATCCAGTTGATAAGACTGTGTGCACTGGGAATGGACCTGTGTACACGCCTAAAAGTCTCGTAAGCGGCTCTCACCCCGCTCTTTCCCCGATACAGTGACGCCAGTGTTTAGGTTGAATTCCATGTCGAGAGATGGCTCTAGACACTTTCCCCACAAACACGTATCTTTTACTTGAAGCAAGTTTCTAATAAAAGTCAATATTGGAAGAAGGGTGAGGGAAAAAAAGATTACACTACTTTAGAGGATTCCTGCCTTGCTTTGAATACACACTCTTAATCCCCAGTATTAGTAATTTTCCTTTTAAATTTCTTTTTACATTTCTTTAGTGTGTGGGGTTGTGTGCAAGTATGCACACGTGGAGGTCAGACCTAATTTGGGGAGTCAGTTCTCTCCTTCCGCAATGTGGGTTGCAGAGATAGAACTCAGGTCGTCAAACGCCTTTACTGGCTGAGCCATCTCCATAGCCCTAACATGAATTTTCTTAACATCACCATAGCAAATGCAGTTCGTATTCTGGCCAACAGCAGGACCATTTGAATATAATAGTTGAAGAGACTGGACTCTGCATAGGCAGGGAATCAAACCTGGGCCTTCAGCATAGCAGGCAAAAATTCTACCACTGAACCACTCATGCTTTTCTGAGACTGATACTCCAATCAAGGACCATGCATGGAGATAACCTAGAACTGCTGATCAAATGTCACCCATGGCAACTCATTATCCAAATGGGTTCCCTAGTAAGGGGAACAGGGGCTGTCTCTGACATGAACTCATTGGCTGGCTCTTTGATCACCTTCCCCTGAGCGGGGAACAGCCTTACCAGGTCACAGAGGAAGACAATGATAAGCTAGGGTCAGAGGGAAGGGGAGGAGGACCTCCCCTATCAGTGGACTGGGGGAGGGTCAAGGGAGGAGATGAGGGAGAGATGGTGGGATTAGGAGGGGACCAAGGAAAGGGGCTACAGCTGGGACACAAAGTGAATACATTGTAATAAATAAAAAAATTAAAATATGAAAAAAGGAAAAAAAAGTTGACGAATTCATGTGGGTTTTCCAAAAACTTTTTTTTCTTTGCTTTGTTTTTCTTCTTCTTTTTTTAATGTATCACTATGTAGCCCAGGCTGGCCTTGAATTTGTAATCCTTAGCTTCCTAAGTTCTGGGAGCATAGGCATGCTAAAAACTATACTCACCCAAAAAGTGGGGATGTCCTGGGCACTTAGCAGACTTTCTTTGGGCCCTTGGGATTCACTTCCAGCCTAAGCTTCTGTGACATGCACATTCAGTTTTAAGGAATCCATTTGTTTGGGGATCTGGTTTGACTCTCAGCTCAAACATGGAAAGTTAGTGCTAGGCCATACAAGATCCAGAAAAAAGAAACCTGGGATTGAAGAGGGCAAATTACATCACTAAACTAGATTATTCTGTAGCAACCTGGGGTTTTGCAAGTTGAAAACATTGGCCTGAGATGACTTGAGAAACAAAGATATGTTGTTCATCAAAACAGAATTGATTCTCAGTTCCCCAGGGGCCAACCAAGTCAGACGAGAGAGTAGGAACAGCGTGACTTCACTCTGCCCTCGCAAGCAGAATTCACTGCTATCTTCATTCTTCCTCCGTTCTCCCCCCTCCTTTTCCTCCACCTTCAACACTCTTCTCATTCCCCTCGACCCCCACCCCGCCCTGCCATCTGTCTGCCTCCTCTCCCCCCTCAATCCTTTAACCTTCTAGTCCCTATGAGAACATCAAGCATTAGCTCCCTTAATCTGAAATCTTGCTTAGCAGGTACCGCCTCTGAGTTCCTAGTGGCGAATCCTAGCAAAATTTGGAAGCCAGCTTCAGACAAAACCAAAAGTACCGTTAAGGCTCATTTGTTCCTCCTTCAGCTCAGCTCCTGGTGCTTCTAATCCTAGCCTCCTCCGTTAGGACAGAGACTCCTACGTGTTTCTCAGGACCATGTTACCTCAGGTCTCTTTTTAGTTTATAATACCCCTTGAATCATTTTGCTTATTAAAAACAAAACACTGTCTTGGAGAGAAGGTCTCATATAGCCTGGCTGCCCTAGAACTTTCTACATAGCAAAGAATAACTTCAAGCTTCTGTTGTTTAAGTTTCCCATGAGATTAAAACCTTCTGTCTTAGAAAACACAGGCTGTTAAAGGGCAGGTGAAAGCGGAAGTGTGGCAGCTCTGAGGAGAAAGGTTTCCCTAACGGATACGTTGCAGCTCAGAAGGGAACGGTATCCCCGAGGTATACAAGAGATTTAACGGGAAAAACACAAGAGTTGGCTCCCTCTGCTCTGGCGAGAAGCACCGGAGACCTGAAGCAGGAGGCAGGCTTTGTAAAGGGTTTCTTGTGCCTGGCAGAGTTTTCCAGGGTGGCCTGATCTTAGGGCAAGCTCAGGGGTTGGTGGGTTTTCAAAACCCAGAAGTGCACACAGGCTATTTACCCAACAGAAAGAACAGGGCATTTTAGTAGAGGATGATTACAGAGAGGTGAAAACTGTCAGAGTCTGGAATTCGCGGAAGGAAAGACCCAGACTAAAGTAATATAAAAGCAAAGAGAGTTTATTCTGCAGAGAATTCCAGGGCGCTGGGGCCACCACCTTCACCTTGGTGTCCTCCAAGGGGAGCTCACAGGCCCTTTTAAAGCCAGTTAGGGGAATTCTAGGGATAGTTAGATCATCTTTATTTTGATTGGCAAAGGTTAGAAGCAAGGGGACCCATGCATCAGGGATTGCCTAGAGCTTTAGTCAGGAGTTAGGGCTTTCTGAACCAGCTCAAACCGGTCCAAACTGGTAGTTGAGCAGCCTTGAGCTACGTTATCTTCCCAAGGCCAGATGGTCCTGGTCGTTCCTGATTGGTTGGTATCTCATTTCTGAAGAATGCAGACTTAGGCCTGCTCTGCCTAGCAAGAAACCAAAGCCTGTCATGAAGTCAGGATAGCCAACTAGATAGATACTAAATCTATCCCAGCTTATCCAAACATCTTCTGGCTCCTTCTCATTCTCTGGCTCATTCAGTCTTCACCTGAGTTCTCTTTCTCTCTCTCTCTCTCTCTGCAACCTCTCTAGACAATAGTCTAGGATAGTGGTTCTCAGTTTTCCTAATAGCCCTCTGATACAGATCCTCATGTTGTAGTGACCGACCCTAACCATAAAATTACTTCATTGCTACTTCACAACTGTAATTTTGCTACTTTTACTAATCATAACGTAAACATCTGGTGTGTAGGATATCTGAGATGTGACCCCCATGAAAGGGTCATTTGACCCCTGGAGGGGTTGCAACCCAGAGGTTGAGAACCACTTGTGGGCCAACGTCCATGTGGTTGATTTTAGTGCTGTCTCCTGCGAGTGAACCCTCACTGACTAATGGGAGGTCTAGGATACTCACAGCCCTGCTGCATCGTTTACCCTTCATCTCTCCAGCTCTCCTGTCTTCTGCTTATCACCTGCGGCCCTATTTCCATTGATGTTCGGGCTTAGGAGGAAACGCTGAGGGTAACAGGCTGAGAATAGTGTTCTGGTGTTACGGGTGTGGCTCTTTCTCCTCCCCCTTTCCCCATCTTCTTTCTATTCATCTTTCTCCTCTAGCATCTCTGCTTTCTTATTTTGCAGCGATTAAGACATGTTACATGAAGTCTGTTGAAATGGATCAGAGTGCAGACAGCCTTAGTTCAATCCCCAGACTGAATATGGCAGAAGAAAAGAACCAGGTTCCCACAAGCTGGCCTCTGACCTCCACAGGGTGTGCTTGCACGGGCACACACACACACACACACACACAGGTGCACACTCAAAAGAAACAAATACAATGTTTC
Organism: Pachyuromys duprasi; assembly: GCA_028658305.1. Taxonomy (NCBI): domain Eukaryota; kingdom Metazoa; phylum Chordata; class Mammalia; order Rodentia; family Muridae; genus Pachyuromys; species Pachyuromys duprasi. Next base: position 72,297,780 of record CM053752.1, on the reverse strand, counting down.
TAAGCTAAAAATACTACATAGATAACAAATGGTTCATTTCCGGTGGGGTGCTTTGTCACTGAGTTGTATTTTTAACTCAAGACCATTTAAGAAAAACTCACTAACTCATTCACTAACTTTTGGAGACAGGAATTTATGCACTACAGGATGACCTCAAATTCTCTGTGTAACTGAGGAAAACACCAACCTTCTCATTCCCCTGCCTCCTCAACCAGAGTACTGGGATTACAAGCAAATGTTTTAGGCCACGCTTCTGTGCATGTCAAACAAGCTCTACATATACTGACTTACATCTATCTCTAAGACCATTTTTAAAAGCTATTTAAAAAAAATAAAACAAACAACAATAACAGAAATATCCTATGCAAGGAAATCAGTGAAAAACAAAACAAAAACCCTGGCTTGTGTCCAAGATAAACTGAATTCTTCAACAAACGCTGCAGAACAGGGGCCTGACTTAGCCACGCTGCAGAACAGGGGCCTGACTTGACCTTGGCTGAGTCCTTCTGCCCCAGCACTTCTGTGCTCAAGCATTTGGTGACTTCAAAGGGAGAATGGGAAAGTAGGGGTAGCTCAAATCAAGTCAGGAGAGTGAAAAATTTCACAAAAGGCAGGTCTGAGGGTTAGCCAATGTAAGCATGATTCCACCACCTGTGCCCGCCAACTGGCCTCTTTCTAGCGTGTTCCAAAAGAATGGCTTTCAGGCCCTCCAGAAAAATCATCCGGCTTTGTAGGAGATTCAACACTTCTCAAAGACAGGAGTCCTTATGATTGTAAGCCTTTTTAGTAAGGGGGACTGGGGCCCCTGCCAGGGCTTGGCTGGAGTGTCACATACTTTTGACAATCCCTGAGCTTTTCCAGATGAGAACACTAAGGGTCTCGGGAGGGTGGATCCGGGAGGTTCAAAGGACTTTGCTGAGGCTCATCAGAACCCTAACACAATTAGGCCAAGTTTCCCGGGTCCTGAATGGATGGTTTTTGAGCTGGCAGATCAGAGTCAATGAGCAGTCTGTGCAGCCTTCCCCAGAGTTGAGTTTCGGGTTCTCTCCATGAACTCCCCAGGCTGCTATTTGTCCTCAGTTTCTGTCCCTACTCTACAGATCACAAGGTAAACCTTTCTCCAGGGTGAGAGACTCCAGGTCAGCCATGACTCTGATCTTTCAACACCCTTAGGTCATGAGGATGGTGACAAAGAGAATGAAATGAAATCTGGGTTTCGGGGTGATTTCCCAGAGAGGCAACTCTATCTTACAGAATTCCTCATGGAAATGGCAAGGTATCAAGGCAGATCCAGTTCAAAAGGATCTAAGCGATGTTTTCCTAACAGCAGCTTAGGGGAGGGGCTAGAGGCCTCTGACCTTCCTAACAACCTTCCTAGGCTGTTAATGGTTGCTGGGACAAGGGGGAGGTACAGTCCTCATTAGGAAAGCCCTGGCTCAAGCAGATAGCCCACCACCCAAGCTCATAGAGGCAACCTAATAAAATGCAGTGGGTGGTTAAGGGGGAGGGGGGAGAAAAAGAGGGTTAACATCAAACTACTTTATTATGTATGGTTATGAAAGAATAAGTAAAAAATGTTTATAGAATTAATAACAAATTTAGAGATGATTTCCATTTAAATGAGTTCTCTCCAGTATCTAATATGTCTCTCAGCAAGATGGAACACGTTATGTTCTTTTAACAGTGATGCTTTCAGCATCTCTCGGATGCATCTCCTGATGAGGATGGCTGACTTAGAGCGACTGGCAGCACTTCCTTGGCTGAGGCTAATCTATAGGTTTATGAGGGGCAAGGGGGAAAAGGTTAAAAGGAATTAGACTGAGGTGAGCTCATGAAACAATCAATTAAAAACCTGAAGGGGGCGGAGGACATCCGAAGTTCTCTGCCATGGCAAACTAGCTTTGTGATGAATGCCCTGACCTATAACATTAATTTCCAGGATGCTCAGCCAATCAGACCGAGGCTTTGCCTAACTGTTCCCGCTTAAGACTATTTTAAAGCAGAAAGTGAAGCTTGACTTGAGATTAACCTCTGTGAAATAAATAGTTCTGACTTTTTGCTGGGGAATGGAAGAGGTAGCTGCTGTCATACAGATGTATTTTTCTCTCAAAAATGTACAATTATGATTCTTTAACATTTTGAAAAGAGAAGAACAAGGCAATTTGCTTTTAAAAACCACAAAAGTTTGATATTTGGCTTCAGGTTAATTTCAAAGAACTTAGTATTTTCATCATCTGCATTTGGGATGCATTTTTCTCCCCTTTGGTTTCAAATATTTGTTGACTTTCAACCAGTATACTTCAGTTTCAATTCCATGAGCCCAGGAGTGACTAGTCCACACTGCTGTGGCTCTTCAAAGCTTGTCTAACTTTTGTATACATGTTTAAAAACAGAACAAAAATAACTTTGGGTCTGTCAAGGTAGCAAGCACCTCAATCCCAGTACTTCAGAAGCAAGCAGATCTCAGCAAGTTAGAGAGCAACCTGGTCTACACAGAGATTTCCAGGGCTACACCGTGACAGTGAGAACTTGTCTCAAAATTAACCTTTCTCTCTCTCTGGACTTGATTTGACTGCTGCATCCTTTCAAGGGTTTAAAGGATATTGCAACATATGAGAGATACTGTAACCAACCCTAGCCAACTAGGAGTCATTTTCTAACAAGCTTTCTTGGGCCTGGGAAGAAAGTAGAATGCATAGAGAGAGTGACATTAAAAAAAAAAAAAAGACAAACTCTGACTTCTCCCTTCAAGCAGTCCTTGAATTAGCAGCATTTTTGAATGTCAATGTAATATTTCTTTTTTAAAAAATGGCTTTAAAAATATAGCTGCATATATATATATATATATGTATGTATGTATGTATATGCATTGGTTTTGCCTGCATGTATTTCTGTGTGAGGGTGTTGGATTCCCTGGAACTGGAGTTATAGATGGTGGTAAACTGCCATGTGGGTGCTGGGATTTGAACCCAGTTCTCCAGAAGAGCAGCCGGTGTTCTTAATCACGGAGCCATCTCTCCAGCTCCTGGTAGTCGCTGTCTTAAATGTAACCACATTCTTTGAGAGAGCAAAGGACAATGGTGATTATTTGCAATCCGAAACAACTCAGCAATTCAATATAAATAACAGATGTTGGGGTCAATCACGAGTAAGCTCAGATACACCAGGGCACTGGGGTAGGAGATCCCCAAGGAAATCTTCCCTTTTTCCTGAAATATCACTTCTGTTAGGTATCTGATTTAGTGCTGGAAAAACCACTAGGGACACAAGCAGAGTAGGGGGCTGGCCCAGGAGGGTCTCTGCTCCCCAGAGCTCTCTGGATTGCACATATTTGCCTTTGGTGATGACTGTTTGTCCTGGGGTGGCCAGAGCATTTTCACGTGGACTGCAGTCTCAGGGAACCTCTGTTCACAGAAGCTACTAAACAGTAAGTCCAGGCCACACCATAGCATGCCCCCGCACAAAGTGAATGTCAGCTTCAACCATATTTTTCATATTACTTCATATATGAAGTAATACATACACACATACACACACACACACCTCCCTCCCTGAGGATCTACCCTAGGATGCTAGGTAAATACCACACTTTTATGCCCAGTTCATGAGATCCCCAAAGACCACCAGGAATCGACTCTGATGCAAATACATGAGGGTTTATTGTATATGTATTCGAGCCTGGGTCTCAAACTTCCCATGGAAGCAGGAAAGGAATGTGGCCCTGCGGTCTAGGTGAACAAGGTTTTTAAAGGGAAAAAAACTCAAGCAGGGAGTTACATGCCTTGGCGTTACATGATTGGGTAAGGGAAATTGACTTTTGAAATGATTGGTTTACTTCAGGCGCCAAGACCACAAACAGTTCTGGCTTGGCTATCTGGGCTAGTTTCCTAGCAACTGTATCTCTAGTGGGCAGGAAAAGAATGCAGTAAGGCTGGTCTTTAAAACTGGGTTGAGCGAATGAGTCTGACTTGGAGTATAGCCAAGTGGAATCAAGAGCCAGTTTGGCCCTCATTTCCAAGTAGACTTTTATGCTCCATCTATATAAACTTTTTTCAAAAGTTATTTTATGTGTGATTAGTTGCAGATGAATCACTTGCTGGAGACTTTGTAATAAGACGCAGAGAGAACACTTTCCAGACCATTTAGATTTGGCCAACGTTGGATACTATTTAAAGACACTAAAAGGAATTGGCTTGCCCCAAACTTTTGAAACATTCTGACTTCAGTCATAAGCCATAGTCACGTATACAGTTGTCAAATTCCTTTCGTATGAACCTATATAATGGACGTAGCAATCATGTCCATTGCCTGTAGCTGGGCTTTTTGACTACTTTATTTGGGTTCCTATATTTACCACTTTTTTCCACCCCAATCCCTTCCAACCCCTCCCCCCCCAACACTAGGTAGGCAAGAAAGAAAGTTAGAGGGGAGAGGGGGCATGGACCTCTTTAGAATTCTTCCTACTGATTAGGGACATCAGGTTCCTTGGCAAGTTTGACCTTTGGTGTTAGGATATTCAATTTCTTCTTCTCTTCTCTTTCCGAACACTACTTGACAAACTGCAACCAACCACAACAAACTGCAAACAGCCAACAGCAAAAGAGAGCACAAGGCAAATCTGTTGTAGTTTTTCATTAATATTTACTATTGGTATATCTTTTAGTAAAGCTGCAGTTAATCCTAAACAGCTATATAACCAAATCACCACACAGAGTCTAGGATTTATTTCATTAACCTAGAACACAATGCTGGGCAATAGTTACTCCATCTTAAACCTCCAAGCCCGCATAGTTCCTACCATTCAGATTCACCCATTATACTTGCTTTTAGTGATATCTTAGGTCTGGTTCATTTCACCATCGGTCCAGCCTCTGCTCTCCCAGCTCCTCCCCTCTCCCTCCTACTCCTTTCTCTCCTCCTGCATCCTTCCTCTCCTCCCACTCTGAACCAGGATGCCCACCCTATCCTCTGCATTGCTCAACATTGTGTCTGGTTTTTTAATTGACAAATTGGAGGACAAATGGTGGCATGTTTACACAAACTTGAGACAGGTGATGCTTAGAATAAACATCACAATGCAATGTCCAGATTGAAATCAGATAGTAGGGGAGAGAAATCAGCATTTGAATGAACAAGGGTAAATTGTATACATTCCACAAGAGCGTTTACCAGCACAAATCTTAGTCACCTGCTGTGAAGCAGCTGTGGATAATCTGAAGCAGCCCTGTATCACACACCTGGGGTTAAAACAAAAACACATTCACATAATTTAAGAGGGTTTTTAAAGAAACCAAAATTCTCACTATGATTGTTGGTTAGTATTGCTTTAATTTTTTTTTTTGTTTTTTGAGACAGGGTCTCTCTGTGTAGTCATGGCTGTCCTGGAACTCACTGCCTAGGCCAAGCTGGCCCTCGCACTCACAGAGATCTGCCTGCCTCTGCCTCCCTCCAAAGTGCTGGGATTAAAGGCACATGCCGCTACCACCTGCCCAGCTCATTTTAAAATTCTTAAATCTCCAAGTCTCCCTTTGATACGCATTGAATTAAAAGGTACAGAGGTCGAGCCTGGAGACTATTTTCAAAACAACCCGAGGGCTCCAGGGTAGCACCCTTGCCTAGGCAAGGGCCTGGATTCAGTTCCCAGATCCCCATCACCATACATGCACATGTTCCTCAAGTCGTTCTGTGTACAGTGAACTTGGAAAAGCTCTGCTCTGGAACTGCACAATTGGTCAGCGAAGGTCGACTATAACATCCGTTTTCTGAGTCCATCATAGTTTCAAATATTCTGCTCTCTAAGTACACTCACCACTTTGTCTTGGGTTTGTTTGTTTTGTTTTGTATGAGTCCAATTTCAGATTCAGACAATAGGTGATAAGCCCATCAGAATAATGGCTGGTATTCCCTAAACTTATACTACCTATGATACTACAGCTAAATAAAAGCTTTTGTCTACTTTATTTATACATGGATGTAAAGTTCTGTTAATATTTTTCCATCTAAGAATATGTGGGTATGTTTTACTCCTTCACTCTGTTAATCTACAGAGCACATCTTACAAATTTGAAACTTCTGACCTATGAGCAATCACAAGGTCTTTGATAGTTTTTAACTTTCACAGTTTTTTTCTGTATAAAGCTTACATATTTTCTTCTTTGGATTATTCCTAGCTATCGTATTGTTTGATTTTTTACTAAATATTTTCTAAATATTTAGAATAGTATATCTTGGCATATCCCTGAGCTTTAGGAATATGGTAACTTCTACACGCTATCAAAGTACCTACCTGCATGTTCTTTCAGATTTTCTTATGTGGACAGTCATACCCTCTGAAACCATTAAGTTTCGTTCTGTTTTTCCTTTCCCATTGTGCTCAAGGTTGAACGACAACACTGAGCACTGACAGTGGTCCTCTCTTGGTGAGGTTAAAGAGAACAGTGGCACACGCCTTTAATCCGAAGCACTCAGGAGGCACAGTAAGGCAGATCTGTGTGAGTTGGAGGCCAGCCTGGTCTACAGAGTGATTTCCAGGACAACCAGGGCTACACAGAGAAATTCTGTCTCAAAGAACTACATAGAGAGAGAGAACAGTTGTTAAATTTCTCATCAGTGATGGTTTAAATGTCAATGGTCCCCATAGGCACATGTGTTTGAATACTTGGTACCCAGTTGGTGGAACTGTTTGGGAAGGATTAGGGATTAGGAGTGGCCTTGTTGGAGCAGGTGTGTCACTGGGGGGTAGTCTTTGAGGTTTCAAAAGCCCACTCATTCCCAGTTCTCTCTCTCTGGTGTGGTGTGGTACTTGTGGATCATATGTAAGCTCTCAGCCACTGCTCCAATGCAGTCTATGCCTGCCTGCTGCCATGTCCTCCACCATGATGGTCATGAACTCTAACCCTTTGGAACTAAGACGACATCTAATATGTGTTATGTTAATTGGCTGGTGTCTTATATCAAATTAAAAGGTTCCTGTCCACTCCTGTTGTGCATGGTTTAAAATCATGAGGAACTGTTTTGCATTGCTGATGATTACCAAATACATCTTCTTGATGTATCTCAGCCTCATTTCTATGCTGATTGAAGTAGTTAGAGGGCTAACATGGTGTAAGAGAAAGTCTTCCTGATGGGTGAATGAACTCTTCTTTTCCATGATGCCTAGCTTTACTATGCTTCATAAACTGCATTAAGCATAGCTGGATGCAGGTGGCCAGTATCTTATCTGTGATACATACCTCCATGCCCAGGAGTGAACTCGCTACCAAGAAGCTATTTACAGCTGATAGCCACTGGCAAAGGGAAAGTTTCTGTTGCTTTGGATCTGGGTAGGTCATGATGGTCGATCATGTGCTGAGATCCTTAAGTTCATTGCGTTTACAAAGACTACTTTTCCAAATGAGGTCGTATTCATGATTACTTACACTGGATACACATTTCAATGTTTTAAAATGTATGTACCCAGAAAAAACAAAGTGTTAGAAAACAATGTAGAACTCAAGATAATGTTGACATCCAGAGTTCACGCACTGCTTGTAATAGATCTGACATTTGGATCAAAACACTCTAAATAAACAATCGTAATCACTTAAAAAAGACAAAGTGACACAGGACAAAGAAACATAGAGTACATATTTTATATTATAGCCAGTCTGGCCTTGACCTTGATCTCTTGATCCTCCAGCCTCTTAGCATCCCCAGTGTTGAGACTTCAGGAATGCACAACAATGCCTGGCAATAAGCACTTTTGCAGAAGGCAATACAGCAATACAGATCCTATAGACAGCAAGCTACTTCATCAATCGATCTAAGCCAATCACACAGCAATCCTATGTCTTTAGGCATAAGTGGTTAAATAATGTGTTTGTGGCCAAGTTTTGACAACACAGTCTTGAGGGGAGGAGGGGTTCCTGCAAAAGTTTTCTTCTTCTTAAGAGAAGACAAGACACGTTGTCTGTCTGAGTTTCTGTGCATCCTGTGCATGTGGGAGCCCAAGGAAGGCAGAGGAGGGTGGCGGTTGCTGCAGCTGGAGTCCCACGCGGTTGTGAGCTACCCTATGGGTGCTGGGACTAGAACCCGGGTCCTCTGCAAAAGCAGCAAAAATGGTTAACCTTTGAGCCATCTCTCCAGCACATCTCTCTCTCGTGAGTCTCTAGTGTGCCCAGGCTGGTCTCAGCCTCCTGAGTGCTGCGATCTACAGGCCTGCATCGTTCCTGGTTTATTCACGACTAGAGATCAAACCCAGCGCTTTGCATGTGCTAAGCAAGGACTCGACCAACTGAGCCGTAACCCCCAGAGCCTGGTGCCCTTTCTGTGCCTGGAGATTATGTCAGGATATGCTTGGATCTGACGAAGAGATGTCTCACTGCCACCCTGAGAATAAAGTCCTTTGCAGAAATGGGCAGAGCCACAGAATCTGTTCAGAAGAGTCAGGGGTCTGCCGTGTCACTTTGGGCCACATGATATCTGGTTGTGTAAGCCATGGCTTTTCTTCCTGCTTAATACAATTTAAGTTGGGATTTTCTGTTACTTATAGCCATAACATCCTAAATAATATGAAGTAGATGGGCATTGGTCTACCATTTAATTTGTCCCATTTAAACTTGAAGGAAAAATTAAATATTTTTAATTTTTAAAATAAGTTAGCAATCTGGAGGATAGTTCAATCAGTAAAGCACATGTTGTACAAATTTGGATGCCTGTGTTCAATCCCCTAAACCCACAAAAACAAAACATACCATGCATGATGGTTCATACTTAAAATCTCATAGTTCTGGGCAGGGGGAAACAGATCCAAAAGCTTGCTGGCCAGCTAGCATAGTCTAGTTGGTGAGCCCATACCAGTGAGAATATCCTGCCTTAAACAACAAGGCAGAAGGAGGAATGAAACCTAAAATTTTCCTCTAGCCTCCATACACATGCACAAAGACACACATATCCACCCACGTGTGTACACACACAGGCACCTTCACACTTACACAGTTTGTGTGTTTGCTAACTTATTATTTATTTCAAGACAAGATGTTGCTGTGTAACCCAGGGTGGGTTTGACTTTATAGTCCTCTTGCTCCTGCCTCTTAAGACCTGGAATTACAGGCATGCATCATCATAGCTTAACACTTAATCTTTAAACTTTAGTTCTATCATCTGTAAGTTAGAGTAGGTAACACCTACTATACAAAGTTGATATAAAAACTGAATATGTGAATATGTAAAAAAAGCACATGGTGTGTTTAGCATAGATCCCATCACATCATAATAACTGGTTCACAAAGATTTGAACACTGAGGAGAAATGCAAACAGCCCATGCACACAATTGTCAGGCTCTTTGAACGGCGACGGTGCTTTCTCAGGCGGTAATTTGGGCACCTGTCTTGAAGGCGTGGAGACACAAGACAACGCAAGGTGATCTCAACTGAGGAATTGCCTCCATTGGATTGGCCCATGGGCATGTCTGTGGAGCATTTTCTTGATTCATGATCCATGTGGGAAAGCCCAGCCTACTGTTGGTGATGCCATCCCTGAGTGGGTGGTCATTGTTATGCTGTGCAGGCAATTCAACTAGCCTGCCCTGACAACATCTATGTCATTACCTGTGTCCTATGGCATTATCTGGGCCCCATGCTTCATATATAACCTGTCTGCCACACCCACCCTCTCTCTCTCTCTCTCTCTCTCTTTCTCTCTCTCCTTTCTTGCACTCTCTCCACCTCATTTTCTTTCTTGGGGGCCCCCCACCATGTCTCTCTCTAATATCTGTTGTGTGCATGGCATCATTTTTATATAAATACTAAGAGTCCTGGGTTGTATAGGAGAGTAAGCCGAGAAAGCCATGGAAAGCAGGCCAGTAGACACCATTCTTTTTATGGCCTTCAATTCAGTCGCTGCCTTGTCTTCCCTCCCTGATGGACTGTGATGCGGAAGTGTAAGCTGAAATAAACCCATTACTCCCCAAGTTGCATTTGGCCATGGTATTTATCACAGCAACAGAAACTAAAAAAGGACACCATGTACGTGGCCACACGCATGTGAGCATCCATGTACATGTATGCAAATATGTGTGAACATGAGGCATTGTCTGTAGCTTCTCCATTGTACTTTTTTTTTGAGACAGTGTCTTTTACAGAATTTGGAGCTCCGAGTTCAGCCAGACTGGCTGCCAGAGAGCTGAGGGAGCTGCCAGGCCTTCCCTCTCCAGCACCGGGATTAGAGCTGTGTGGTGCCGAGCTTGGCTCTTATATGGGTGATGGAGATCTAGACCCAAGGCCTCATGCTTGCACCTTACCAACTGAGCCATTTTTCAGCTCCCATTCTTTCAAGTTTGACTATAAAATATAAACGTTAAAAGTGGTAAACATAGCCGGGTGCGATGGCACACGCCTGTGATCCCAGCACTCAGAAAGGCAGAGGCAGGTGGATCTCGGTGAGTTTGAGGCCAGCCTGGTTTACAAAGCAAGTCCAGGACAGCCAAGGCTACACAGAGAAACTCTGTCTCAGGGGTGGGGCGAGTAGTAAGCATAGGGGACTGGATAGATGGCTCCATGGTTAAGAGCACTGGCTGCTTCTTCCAGAGGTCCTGAGTTCAATTCCTAGCAACCACACGGTGGCTCACAACCTTCTATAATGTGATCTGATGCCCTCTTCTGGCATGCAGGTGAACATGCAGATAGAGCACTCATACACATAAATAAATAAATCTATAATAAAAGTAGTAAGCATATACTGTTGCATAAACTGTGCCTTTAGTTTTATATGGTATAACATTTCAAATATATTTATTTCCGCATCTCAATAAATGTATTTCTTCAGTTATATTTTCGCAGCATCATTTTTGATAGCTTTCTCCTACTCCACTGCATAGAATATATATGGTTGCTTGGGTATGGGGGTTGATGCCTATGACTTCTGACACAGGACAGTTATGCTAGCCTAGGCTAACAACAGCAGCAAGAACATATATGTTCTATACAATAATTAGCGTGCACCAACAAGCCAGTAACACGAGATTCTTAAACTTCTTCAATATTTTTTGCTGTAAATAAAATTTCATAATTTTTGGACTAAATTCCTGTAAATCTTTTCACTAACCTCCTAACTTTCTCATTGGAATTGAGGGTTCAAAATATTCATATTATTCTAAGTTTTAAGTAAGCACTGAAAATTTCAATATGCTCTTTAAAACATTTTATACCTTATATATTTTACTTATAGAAAAATTTCTTCTTCTTTCTCCATATTTAGCATCATAACCACCTTGCATTAGGCTGGCAGAAAATTTACTACTCTGAAATGTAATGGATTTTATTTTAACTAAAGTAAAAAATCATCAGTCATCTCCTTACTGCTCACTTCCTTGAGTTCCTTCCACACCTGGAGACCTAATAATTGGTTTTGTAGCCTAATCTTTTGGTTTATTAATATAGGTAAGTCTCTGTAGTAATTCTATTCAGCTTTTGGTTAAATTGATGATATTGCATAGAACAGTAAGCTGCCAGTATTCAAGTGAATTCAAAGGAGGCTGTGCCAGGCCTTTTTGATTTGCAAATCTACATGTAAATGCCATTCCCCATGGCAGCTAAAAGCTCAGTCTTCTGATATTAGCACAGCATGAAGAGCAACAGTTTTTATATTTGTGAGAATACATTTCCCTTAGCAACCTGCATATGTCAATATGCACACATATGTATATGCGCTTTTCTACCAGGATACGCTTTAGTGCTTACAGACATGAATTCAGGCATCTAACCACCAGACCAAATACTTGTGGATATGTTTGGCCATTGTTTCTTATCTGAACAAGTTCACTAGCCAGATGCATCCTTCTCTGCTGGCTCAGTCTAGGCAAAGGAGAGTACAATTCAGTAGTTTACTTAATGATTAACCACGTTGTTCAAAGGATCAGAAAACACTGATGGCTAGACAAGGGAGAGGGTAATTCACAGTACGGACTACTTCCTCATTCACACCCAAACTGGAAAAAGGTGTGGAAAAATACGGCCTATTTAGGAACAACTATTATGATGTGGGTGGTATTCCTTAAGGAAACTCAATGTACTACAAGTATGCAAAGTGCGTTAAAAGCCAGAATAGTAAGTGAGCATTCCTGGGGGGCACCGTGAACACAAGACTGTCAAGGTTTGTGCTTATGTGGGAGAATGTGGCATCTAGAGACAGCACATTGGAGAATGGTACCCTGACTTTAATCTTCCGCATCAAACAATGAACTAATTAGCCGCTATGAGCTGTCGGTCTACTTTCCATACCTTTGGGGATCCATTTCACCCAATAGGGAACAGCGCCAGCCCCCACCCCATCCCCGTTTTCTGCTCCCTAGCAGTGACCTCTCTGATTCAGATGTAAAATGCTCTTGCAGATGAAATTCACCAGGACGAAATGTTCAATAGGAAGATTACATTTCCAGTGGGGCAGAAAGATATTTGCCAGCATCTCATTAAGGCTTCGGCACAAAGTCTCGGATTTCCATCAGAGCTGAGATAGAATGGCAACACTCCAGGAGCAAGAACGAGCTAGGGCTTTGTTTCCCCGTGGCATTTTGCATCCATCCCCACCCAACCCCCCACCCCTTCTACAGTAAAATCCTGAAAAAAATTTCCAGGAGAATAGATATGGGAAAGAAATAACCCCGTAGTCATTTTAATGTCAGCCACGCCACGCGCTCCGTGAAGCCCCCACGGCCCTGATAACTTTGCCTCTCACTCAGGAAGAAGGTGACATCATTTACATTTGGCCCAACACGTGAGCAAGGCTGAAAAAAATCCCTGCCTCGTGAAGGCAGCATCAATTCTTCCACCTCTGCAGCTCCACCCCCTGTCATTAATATGGCTCAGCCATTTTCCCCCCCAGCATTTTCTTCTCCGCCCTAGAAGTAATTTACCGACTTAATGGAAATGTGAGAGATTTGCTTTAACAGACTTTATGAATGTAAGCAGAAGGTCCCACTGGAGAGAGGTTATCGGTTGGCCGGGGGGGCATTTGTAATAGTTCAGTAATCAAAAAAGATTTGCTTCTTCGGACTTGCTAATTTGCTCAGTCTCTTAAGTAACAATAAGGGTCTAAACTCTGCCTCTCAATTTAAAGCGAGCCCGGTAAAAGCTTCCGGCTTAGCACGAAACCCCAAGAGTTCACAGCGGAGCTTTTAGCCGCGTTTCAATTCGTGCAAGTCTAATATCACTAGGGCCTGATTTCCACTGCAGGGGAGGTGTGTCTTTTTTGTGGAATTTAGTTATTTATCTGGGAACATATGGACAGGCGAACTACTCCACAGATAAATCTCCCCTTCCTCGAATGATCAGAATTTCTGAGCTCAAAGCAGATTTCTTAGGAAAGTAAAACTTCTGCCATGGAGTCAGGACTCCGGGTTTTGATGGGGGGGGGGGGTTGGAATCAATTGTATTCTTCTTAAATTGCGTGCCCCTATAGGCTCATGTATTTGGATAGCTGGTCCCCAGTTGGCAGTGCTGTTTGGGAGGGCATGGGGCCATTTCCAGTCCTCTCTCTGCTGCATGTGTGCAGACAAAGTGTGACCTCTCTGCTCTCTGCATATCAGGTAGGCACAGCTGCACCACTGTACCCGAAGCTGTGTCCCCAGTGTGTAGGAAAAGAGCTGGGGAATAGGACACTCCATCAGGACCAGTTGAATAGGTCGAGAGGCATGTTTGCCGTGGTTCGGCCTTGGGGAGAAATGTACCTTAGCTTCCTGTTCTCTCTCCAGTCCTCGACTGGCTCCTTCCGGCTGTTTGCCATAGCTCCTCCTGCCTTTCAGATGCTGAGTCCCGGAACTGGCTAACTCAAACCATACAACTTCATGGGAAAATGTTTGGTGAGGAGTAGCAACCCCTTAACCCAGAAGGTAAGTAGAAGGAAACCTTTTGTTCTACAATTTTGACAAACAACCTTGATGCTTTCAAATGAACAATCAAGAGCCTGAGAGAACCAAATGTGCCAAATCCTTAGCATTACTGTACTTTGTATTTGTTTGTTATTGTTGTTTTAAGACACGGTCTCATAAAGCCAAGGCTAGCCTCAAACTCACAAAATAGAAATAGCTGAGGGTGACTTTAAACACCTGGTCTTCCTGGCTCCACCTGATGTCTAACTTCAAATTGATACTGTCAGCAAAGTCCAGGACAGCCAAGGCTACACAGAGAAACCCTGTCTCAAAACATCAACACACACACCAAAAAAAAAAAAAAAAAAAAAGAAAAGAAAGAAAAAGAAAGAAAGAAAAAGGAAAGGAAAGAAATAGAAATATCATCCCATGGATAACTGAGAATTTCATCAGGCATGGTCATCTCTTCTCAAATATGACCAGAGATGAAGATAATCATGGTTGGTTTATGGTAAGAGTGTGGGAAGGATGACAGCTAAGAAAAGAACACTCTTAAGGAGCTGGATGTGACTGGTTGGTGGAAGAATAAACAAGGTGTTTTCCTTTTCAAAACAATCTTCATTTCTGTTAACATTCTTCCAGAAATGTCTTCAAGATCCTAATACAAGTTTCCTGATCCAAGGACTTTTACCGGACCTGTCTTGTGGCAGACCGGCGTGTTGACTAACAGACTAAGCAGATTAAAATCCTCAAGGACCAAAGCATAATGACTGAATCCCAGATTAGAATGTTATTTTGTAGACTGTGACCTACAAAGGTAGAAGGGAGCAGAGAGCTCGGTTGGGAAAGTGCTTGTTGTGTAAGCGGGAAGTCCTGGGCTCTGGCGCCAGCTGCCATGTTGGAGAGCAGTGCCAAGCTAGTGTTTGTGCTGGTAATCCTAGAGCTGGCGGGCATAGACAGGCAATTCCCTGAGGCTCACTGGTCAGCCAGTATAAGCCACTTGAAATGCTCCAGACCAGGGAAAGATCTCATCACAAAAATAAATAAATGAGTAAAAAAAAAATTTCTTCATTCATATTTTCAAAATAAATGCGAATTAATTCTCATCTTAAAGATAATTATTACCTGAACAATGCACACTCATAAACAGTAAAATAACCAAAACATTTGTACTTTGTCTGTTTTAGTATCAATCTCCTCATTTCTAAGAAATATTTTTGGCTGCTATTTCTTGACTTTTTACAAGTTTTTTTTTTCTGACTTCCTACTATGCACCACGATTTTCTTTCCCTACCCTTGGTGGAGGGTTGAATGAAAAATGTCCCCTATAGGCTCATGTATTTGGATAGCTGGTCCCCAGTTGGCAGTGCTGTTTGGGAGGGCATGGGGCCATTTCCAGTCCTCTCTCTGCTGCATGTGTGCAGACAAAGTGTGACCTCTCTGCTTTCTTAACGTGATGGGTTCTATCACTTGGGAACCAAAAACCAAGAGGAGGAACCCTTTCATCACGAGATTGCTTTCTGTCGTAGCATCACAGCAACGTAAGGGATACTAATTCACCCACGGTTCCACCGTTTGCACGGTTGCTTGTATTACTTTGCTAGTCTCACCGCTAAGCTACACAGCAGACTGTCAGTACGTTTTCTTCAGGTGTAGCAGTCCTCCTCTGGCAATAACTGTCGCGGATTTTTACTTGTCTAATTTTCTGTGGTTCATCACCAGCGTCTCTGCAAGAAGTCTCTGAGCACGCGCAGACGCACTGAGTCAACCAGCACCTCCATGGTAACCGCGGTGTCCTCACTGCACTCTCGGACTCCAGCCGGCTGCGTTGTCCAGGCCTCCTTCCAGCTAAGAGCGCCTCTCTTCTCTGGCCTTGTCTGTATGTCTTCTTTCTTGGCTTAACTCTTGTTTTTCCAAAGCAATACCGCGAAGACTTCTTTTGCTTTCTAACATTATAAATGTGAACAGACGATACATAACATATTGTGCTAAAACTGATATGACATATCAGCTAAAACCATGTGCTTACATATACTCCTGTTGCTGTGAAAAATACAGGGAAAGATATATGTATAAGAAATTTACAGGCTGTAGATGATGACGATATAGTCCATGGCTCAGTGAAGTCAGAGAGTCCTGGAGTGTGAAAATGGAGAAAGAAGAGGTATTAGATTGCTGTGATCCTGTGCAAAAGATCCCAACGTTCATGACTGACTGACTTTGAGATAGTAAGTGCCACAAGCCAAACAATATTGGGAAGTCTCTAGAATCTTAGAAAAGCAAGAAAATAGAGTATTAGGGTTAAGGATATAGTGCCATTAGTAGCCTGCAGCAGGTACGTCCGCAGGACCATAGAAAAGCAAGCAAACAAAGGAGGAATGTGGCAAAAAGTTTGTAATCACAGCATTTGGAAGACAGAGGTCGGGGAACAGATGTTCAAGGTTGTCTTTAGCTACATAACAAGTTTTGAGGCCAGCCTGTCCAGGAGACTCTGTGTTCACCTGTTGGAGGACTCTACTGTTGAAGGTCTCAGTCCACCATGTCTGGATTGCTTTCTGAGCTCAGCTGGAAACACCCCCAAGCAGGAACTTTCAACAGAAGTCAGAGACATGTTTGCTAAAGGATCTGGGCAGGGAGGAGAGGAAAGAATTCTAAGGTTCTGTTCCTTACACTCAGTTAAATTGCTTAAGTCAGCCAGGAAGCAGGGTTAGGAGGCCTCAGAACTCCTGACTAGAACAAGACTAAAACTACTAACTTCTTAGCAGCCATATTTAGTCAGTTAATGATAATCTTCTAGATTTCCAGTTCTTAAAATGAAAAAGACTCAAGGCCAGGGGACATCAGGGAACGCTATAGGATAGCTGAAGGCCAGGGGCATGGCTCAGTAACACACCTGCTTTGTAAACACTTGGACCTGCCTCGGAGTCCTGCTGACCTTTAGGACCCCTCTGGTTGGGACTTGTGGAGAAGTCTGTTCTTGCTGAGAAAAAAATGATGCGTCCAGTGTTCTTGCACTTCCACAGCAGGCGCCTGCTACTTCTGCCTCTCTCTAGTGACACCCCTTTATTCCACAAGCCATCTTTTCACTAGTAGACCAGATCTTGATTCATTTCTTAGCTCCTCAAACACTCCAAGCTGTCTTTCCAACCTGTACCCCCACGTCATTTGAGACACCCTTTATATTATCTTATACTTGGGCGTGTCTCCCAGTGTCCTCCAATATTGTAATGTAACCTCTACAACCCCTGGTCTGTTAGATTTCTAGCTGGGATCATGAGAAACTGAGGCCAGTTTAAGAAATGAAAAGAAACGGGTTGAAATGCGTGGGGTAGCTCAGAATTTCCCGGAAGAAACAGTGGACCCATTCAAACAGAGCTTCTGCCAAAACTGCAGGCACAGCCCTCGATCGAAGAGGGCCTTGCTGCCTTTGAACATGATGCTCTCTTAGGCCCAAAGTGTCACTGAAGCAGCAAGTGGATGTCAGCACGGCAGCCATTGCACCAAAACAACGGTTCTGGAGTATTAATCGAAGAACACATTAACACAGTTTATGACCTGAAACCATGGCCCTTAAGGAGCTGTTCTCATTTAGATACTGGATGCTTTGGATACTTTCTCTTTAAATTGACTGCCAGTTTATGGTTCATTATAAACCTGCCGTGGTCGTGAAAATTGCCATAGAGACAGTCCGGTTGTGTATCTCTTTTCTTTAAAGCTACTTTTCTGTTACCTGGGTTGACCACACCTGAATGATTCCTTGCCTCCCAGTACTGTTAGAAGTCTGAACATCAGCCGGCCGTGGTGGCACTTGCCTTTAATCCTGGCGTTCAGGAGCCAGAGGCAGCGGGGCCCTGTGAGTTCTAGACCAAGCCTGGTCTACAGCCTGAGTTCCAGGACAGCTGGGGCTACACAGAGAAACCCTGAGTCTGAGGATAAACTAGAAAATTTAATAAAGGCAAATATTTTTCCGAACTTTGGGCAAATCCCCTTGTCTAATATTAGGTACCCTCTCCAGCCCCAGCACATGTTATAAATGTGCATAGTAAAATGCACTGATTTGAATTGAGCTTAGAAACTCTGCTTGAGTGCCTTCACCTGTGCTAGCTCATTTCAAAAGAGCCCTGGGGCCCTTCTTGGAAGTCACAATCAGGTAACTGTTTCCAAGTTAGATATAAACTATCAAGTCTGGCAGTTTTGAGGGGCCTTGTTTAGCAGGTAGTGGCTTCCTTCTTCCAGAACCTGTAGCTTACCATATACCACGTTCCCTGGGATTCTCCTGTACCCCCTTCTCCATGATCACTGTCCATGCTTTCTCCCGTCTGTTCTTCAGTGTCCTCCAGAGTCCAGAGAAAGCACTTTTTGCCTCTTTTTGTACATTTAATCCAAACCGTTATCCACACTCATCTCCATTACCATTTCTATGTACTTCAGACTCTCAAGTCTACACTTCCAGCCCATCATGCTTACATTCCAGAACTGTATATGCACCTGTCTGTTGTACACCCGTCTTGATGCCATTGGCTGCTGAATAACATTTCTCCAACAAAGTGATCATTTGTCCTCCCCTCCTGTATTCCCCAGGAGCATATAGGGAGCAGAGGTATGGTCTTTTGTTGAAAAACTCCCCTCATCCTCACTCTGTGGTGGGATCTCTTCCTGAACAGCACCCCTGGCCCCTGCCTCCCTGTGGCAAAAGGAGAGTTATCTCTGGTGAGATCAGGAGGAAACAACCTGGTCACACCCACCACCTCCCCAGCTTCCTTATTGTTGGTTACTTACTTACTTACTTTTGTTTTTTTCTCAAAATAGGATTTCTCTGTGTAGTCCTGGCTGTCCTGGAACTAGGTCTGTAGACCAGCCTGACCTTCAACTCAGAGATCCACCTGCCTCTGCCTCTTGAGTGCTGGGATTAAAGGCATGCTCTACCATGCCCGGCTTCCTCCTCATCTTTTAAGACTTACTCATTTTTTATTTCCTGTGTATGAGTGTTTCCCTGAATCACTCATACACCAAGTATGAGTCCATGCACCAAGTGTGTATCTGGGGCTTAAGGAGCCCAGAAGAGGACGCCAGATCTGCTGGAACTGGAGTTATATGTAGGTGCTGGGAACTGAACTCAGGTTCTCTGTAAGAGCAGCAAGAGCTCTTAACCACTGAAGCATCTCTCCAGCCCCTCCCCATTTTTTACATTCTTTTCTGTGACATCTGCGTGTGTGTGTGTGTGTGTGTGTAGATAATTCATCTCCTCTGTAGCTTGGTAGGCTACCCTTTGAGGAAATCTGCTGACACAGCTCTCTCTCTTACACACACACACACACACACACACACACACACACACACACACACACACAGATGAGCTTGTGTGCATGTGCAGGTTAAATCTGGGTCAAGGGAAAGAAAGCAGTGCTGTATCTATAACATCAAATACAATGTCTTTGAATAACTCTGGAGCTCTCCATCTGCCTCACTCTACCTACTCCTAAATAAAGGACAGCATGGGACCATTGCCCAGGATGTCCAATATGGGATTCTAAATGTTAGGAATTGTGAGAAATATGGAATCAAGTAGCTCAGGTTTTCACATATAGTTTCTTATAAAAAGTGGTAAAATGTTCACTGGTCTTATTTATGCAAAACACTTCCTTTGAATAACAAAGAAAAATTTAAAGCAAAAAATATTAAACAACGCATGCATGCGTACACACACACACACACACACACGCTGTAGGTTTTGCAATAATCTCTACAGAGTGTTTTGAGACACCTGGCTACCTCTGCTTGAGCTATGAATTATTGAAGCCAGCAGTATAGTCAGTTGAAATCCAGAACTTATCTTGACTGGTGTCTCAGTTATGTTTCTGTTGCCATAATAAAACACCATAACCAAGAGCAACTTGGAAAGGGTTTATTTGGCTTATGCGTTTTGGTCACAGTCCACCATGGAGGGAGCCAGGATGGAACTCAAGACAGGAACCCATAGGCAGGAACTGAAACAGAGACCACAAAGGAATGTTGCTTCTGGGCTTGCTT
This sequence comes from Pachyuromys duprasi, assembly GCA_028658305.1. Taxonomy (NCBI): domain Eukaryota; kingdom Metazoa; phylum Chordata; class Mammalia; order Rodentia; family Muridae; genus Pachyuromys; species Pachyuromys duprasi. The sequence continues at coordinate 72,277,906 of CM053752.1, read as the reverse complement.
TCACAGCTTGCTGAGCCTGCAACTGAGGCCCACACTCCCAGCGATGGCCCCAACCACAATGAGCGGGGCTCTCCCAATGAATCATTAATCAAGGTGATGCCCCACAGATTTGCCTACTAACCAATCCGAGGGAGGCATTGTTTCAATTGAGGTTCCCTCTTTTCAGATGACCCCAGTTTGTGTCAAGTTGACAAAAAAGTAACCAGCTTGCCTGGTTTCTAGCAGAAACAAGAGCTATCTGTTACTATCAAAAGCAAAGCTCTGGAGTAATCCCTTATTTTCTCTGTCTTTCACCTTCCCCCACCTTTCTTTCTGCCTCCTGCGCCCTCTAGCTTCCTGTTGGGTTTCGCCTAATTTGATTGTGCCCTCTCTTTTAGCTTACTCTTTTAGTGGGGAGAGTGAGTTAGTATGCAAATTTCCATGTTCAGTTGTTTCTGTATTCAAATTGTATTCATAGAAAATCACTTGGTTCCCAAATCCATTACATAAATGTTGAATCAAATTATTGTGCCGCTTAGAACTCTCATGTGTGTCCTATGCCCTGAATTAGTTACCAATCTTACTTCATCTTCTTTAAAAATCTTCCTCAAATCTATTCTCAACCCTCCCATTGTCTTCCTTCATCTAATCATTTCTCACTTAAGGTGCTAAGTGGTTTCCCTGCCCTTGCTCTGAGTCCCCACCAATCCATCATTCATTCAGCTACCAAAATATTTAACAAACATAAGTTAGAGCACCTAACTACTATAAAATGCACCAATGGTTCCCTGTTGCCAACCAGATAAAACTCCTCAGTATTTATAATGTGGTCCCTGGTTCAGTTCTACCGCCTTTGCCCATGTTCTGCTCAGTTCTGCCCTTCACCAGGCTCTTTCCTCTTGAGTGTTCGCTAAAACCTATGAACCCTGTGGGCAGTAATAGCCTGTGTCAGCTGCTCTTGCAAACCAGCCTTGACTCCTTCATCTTGGAACACTTTCTACTGTCACTGTTCATGGCGCCTTGCTCAATACTCCCATGACTCTTAACTCCACGTGACAGCAGCCAAGCTATTATTACATGCTTAGTAAATACTTTTGTTTGTTTGAGACAAGGTCTTATTGTGCAGCCCAGGCAGGCCTTGAACTTGTGATCCGCCTTGCTCAGCCTCCCCAGTGCTGGGATAACAGGTATGCACCACCATGTCCTACTAGCATTTTTGAATAAACGCTGAATGAAATGAAATACTGTCTCTAAACATCACAGTCCTATATGTGACTTAGCTAACCCTAGGTCAGGAGAAGAAGAGGGGGAGGGAGATACAAACAGAGGCTAAGGTAAGAGCTAAGGAGTAGAGTGGAAACTGAGGACAGCCTTTCAGAGAACGGGGAGAGAGGAAACCTTTGGACATGGAAGAGCTGGAACGCATCTGGCCACAGAAGAGGAACTCAGTGTGGATGTGGTTAGACAGGGTCAGCCCACAGGGCTCCGATCGGAGCCTGGCCAGTGCTAAGACTGTGGACAGGGGCCCTTGAGAACCAGCAGGAAGTAGCAGTGTTCTCTGTTATTTGAGGACAGCAGAACCTGTCTAACAAAATTATCTTTAAAAACGCCAGTGTATGTAAGAACATGGTTTTATCAGTTTGGCTTTACTTTATGCAGCCGATTTCACAACATTTAACCTGCTTATAAAGTTGGATGAATAGCACACTGGATGGTGGGGACTCAGAGCAAGGGCAGGGAAACCACTTAGCAAGTTAAGTGGGAAATGACTGGATGAAGGAAGGCAGTGGGAGAGTCGAGAATAGATGTGAGGAATATATTTAAAGACGACGAAGTAAGATTGATAACTAATTCAGGACATCACACGCATGTGAGAGTTCTAAGTGGTGTGATAATTTGATTCAGCATTTACATAATGGATTTGGGAACAAACAGTTGAATGGGCTAATAGGCACCGACTATAGTCATTTCTGTTTGTTTTAGTTTTCTGTGATGCTATAATGCTGTCTCACTCAGCTAGATCACCAGACTACTGATTGCAGCTTTCTTAAAAAAAGTTTTATATTATTATTATACATTCACTATATGATAATGGGTTGCATTATATTTTATGTATGTATGATGTAATTTGATCATATTCACCCCTAAGTCCTCTCTTGACCCCTCCCACTCCTGCTGAACTCCTTGTCCTTCACTTGGTGGCTTCCGTCTTAATAGTACCTTAAGCACTGATAAAATTCAAACAGGATCCTTACACAGCTTAAATTTCTTTCAAATTCTTTAATTCTGGTGAACTTTGACAAATACATTCTCAGCTCTAAGGGTCCAAAGACTAGAATCTCCGATGCTACCATCCTATGTCTGTCTCGGAGGTGATCCTACAGTCTTGGTCTCTCAAGGTGGGTTTGGGGAAGAAATCTCTCTATCCGTTCGATGAAAACAGTTCCTCCCTGAATTACCTGCCTTTACTAGTGTGCCACCATGCCTGGCTCAGGCATACTTTCTAAGTAGGACCTCTTAGCCCACTGTTTTGTTCTGCATCGGCATGAACACAATATATCCGGCCGCACTTCTAATTTCCCTTGTTACAATATGTATCGGTTTGTTTCCCCTTGCTGTCATTAAACAAAGGCCAAAAACAACCTGGGGAAATAAAAGACTTATTGGTATACAAGTTACAGCCTAAGGCAGGAACCGAAGGCGGGTTGACAGAGGAACACTGCTCACTGGCTCGCTTCCTCTGGCCTGTTCCCACTCAGACAACTAGGACCACCTGCCCAGGGGGGCACTGCCCACAGTGGGTTGAGCGTTTCCATACCAATCATTGAAAATACAAAGGCCAATCTGATGGAGGCAACTCTGCAACTGAAGGTCCTTCTTCCAAGGTGACTCTAGTTTGTGGCAAGTTGACAAACACTCACCAGCAGTCAGTAAGTGAGGTCATAGTTTGCATTGCCTTATTAATCCTATATCTGCAAGGTCTAAAATAACAGGTAACATAGTCATTCAACACAAACGCCTCTGACTGTTTCTTGTATTCCCACCAGGAGCCAGACACTGGTTTCAGGCTGTGAATACCGTGAGAAGCAAATGTGACAGGGCTCTCTGCTCCTCCCCCGTCCCTGCCCACTCTTGGTCTTCATCCACATGCCAGAACATATCTGAGAACAGGTGAATACAAGCCGCAAACACAGTTCTTTTGACATTGTATAATCATCTAAGGATAAGCATGTAAAACAAAAAACTGCAATGATGAGTTAGACATTAGTGAAAGAATTATACGTGGCCAACAGGGACAACCTCAAAGCCTAGAAGCAGACGGCTGACACTGTCTAATTCCTTATATCCCAACTTTTAGCAACAAATGCCTTTTCTTAGGCCACGTGTGACCAAGACCTTGCCTGCATTCCTAATTATCTGACCCAATTTTTGTCTCCACCCATAACCCTCCTTTCCACCGCCTCACTTTGCCTTAGGCAATCGAATCTCTGAATTTGGAGCTATCCTGGATCTCAGCACACTGGATTTGCGTGTTCTTTGGATGTTCTCAAGATGGTCTGATGTGAGGTTTATACTTGCCACAACACCACAGAGGCCCTCCTGTGACCTCTAGAAATGAGGTACCACGGTGACTGGGGTACCAATGATGGAACCCACAGTGGTCAAAGGGGGGGGTGTGGAATTTGAAAGACTGGTACTTTAGTGAGTCCCATGATCTGGGTGACTGAGGGATAGAAGTTTCTTTTCATGAGACTGGGAACAGCAGAGGTTTGCTGGGAAGCTTTGCACGTGTTGAGCATGGTGTGTCTGTGGGATCTGCAGGAGATACACAGTGGAGATGAGGAGAAGCAGCTTGAAAGCGCAGGAGACCATGTTACATCTGTGTAAATATTTCTCCGTATCTAAGCATGTATGCCTACACACACACACTCAGACACAGGCCAAGACAATATTCTCTAAGTTGAGAATCTATCTGTCAATGATCAAGGTTTCTACACTCATATAGAGAGAAATATTGGCTGGAAGTTATTGCTGAGTAAAACTACATTTCTTTCCTTTTATGCAAATCTGGGCATGTTGTTAATTAACATTCTGAATAATTAGAAGCTCATTTCCATTTTAATGCAGAAAATCTTAACCACCTTGAAATTTGCCTAGACACAGTAAGGTCAAATGTTGAATAAATATTTATTCAAAGAGAAACAAGGCAGGTCAATGCTCCTAACCTGAAAATTAACTAATCTTTGTCCAGCTTGGGTTTTACATGTTGTCTTGGGTTTTGCATGTTAACTGCATTTTGCCTAGTGATTAGTAATTGCTATTCTTCATGTCCCATAGTCCAAAGACAACGTACTGAACATCCAGGAGTTGCTCTGCAAAAAAATTCCTCAAGATTTTATCCTACCGCAAGAAACTAAATCAATATAAGAAATCCAGGGAGACCATTCACCCTCTCCCCACATCGAGAGGGTATAAGTTCCTCTAATGGAGTACTCATAATTCCACTACAGCTAATGGGAGGAGTGTGCGTGCATGTGTGTGTGTGTGTGTGTGTACCCGTGTGTATAAGGATTCGGGCTCACTGTCGCTATCAGAAATGATTTCTTTTGTGTTGTTCTCTGAGCTGTGTTTTCATTCTGCCTTTTAAAACCATTAGACCTAACAGAGTTTTGAGTGCATTATAGGTAACTTTAGGAAGCCATCATTATCTCCTCTCTCTTAACCACATAATAGGGGTGGGAAAGTGAGAGGACAGTGTATACACCATGCTGAGGAGAAGGAACTTGCCTTGAATTTTTGAGCCCCTCAGCCTATTTTCTGTAATGTTCAGTGGGGAATCACTCTTAAGTGCTCCATCAGACGCTAGGATGTGTGCTTCGTGCCAAAGGTTGCCAGATTACAAAAGTATGCTCAGCTCGGAGAGGGCTCCTAAGTCGCCATCACCTTATTTTGACACTAAGAGAGAAAATATGTGCATCAAGACAAGTAGAGGAAATAATGGGGGAAAAACCCATATTGAGTTAACAATGCAGCAAACACTCCGAAGGAGAGGATGCAGCCCAGAACAATAATAAGGATAATAGAAGAGGAATGCTGTTAAATTATGAGAGCCTTGCTGGTCAGCTCATGAGCACTGCCCTGAGTGAAGGCAGATTCTTAAAAAGCTTCCCTTGCCAGGGACAGGAAATGGGAAAGTTAAGATAGTTCCAAAGTTGGGAGGAAAAAAAACTCGCTTTCTTCTGTCAGTGTTTCTGAAAGGGTCAAATACAGTTCCTGAAGGTGAAGTGTTTAGAAAAAAGATTTAAAATGTGAGCAGCTCAGAGAAGCTATTAATATTCAAAAGATGAACAGTCTTCAAGCCCCAGAGGCAGAAGCCTCATGAACTTGGATAACCAACGTGAGATCTCAGACGACCCCTAATTAATGTGCGGTAAAGTAATGGCGATCACACATTTATGCAAGGATCTTGGGAAATAGGTTCTTCGCCTGGTGTGAAAGTCACAGAAGTACATCTTCAACTTTAATATGTTTCATTTTAGCAAAAGTTTATCTAACCAAGTGACAATACCGATAAATATTAAATGGTGTAATTACTAGTGGCTGGAAAGACAGCTCAGCAGTTGAGAACACATACTGCTCTTCCAGAGGGCCAGAGTTCAAGTCCCAGCACCCATCTCAGGCAACTCACAATCATCTGTAACTCAAAATGACACCTCTGTCTCCTCTGCAGGCACCCACACTCACATGCATACACCCTACAAACAATGCACACAATTAAAGAGTGCCCATGCTGAAAAGCTTCAGGCACTGCGGTCAGACTGCAGCCGTCTTGATGTGACTTCAGCAGTCTGCGTGATGAAGAGACTACAGCTCTCCCACGGTGATGTAAATAGTCTGTGTGATGAAGATACACATCACAAGGTTGGTGGATCGGATTCGGTGATCAATGCAAAGCTTGGCTATTCGAAAAAGCCTAGTGAGTCCCACGACTCTTTCGAGATCCGGACTCTCCGGGTAGCAGAATTCAGCGGTGACCCTTCCAAACTCTCCCACTGAAGACAGGCGTGGCTTCCTTTGACAGTTTGTTTCACTGTCACTGCTTGTTCTTAACTTCTTGACCACACACGGTATACACACGTTAAGGAGGGCCCATTTTAAAGGTAGAGCGCAGCGGACTTTTCAGCGACACGTAAATGTGAGTTAACCCCACTGGGTCACGGTACGAAGCATCAGTAACACTCCGGTGCCCTTCCCTCCTTCCAGGGCTTTATTTTGTGGGGCATTTTGAGTTTCACTGTAAAATTCCCAAGGGAAAGAGCTTTGGACACCTGAGAGGTCTCCTTTTTCTCAACGGACAGAGGTCCATGAAACCTCACGTCTGACCCGGTAGAGACGGTCGGGGCCGTCATGACAGCCCAGCCGACTACTGTGATGTGAGGTGCGGCCCAATGCCACCAGACTCTCTGTTTATTCAAGATGAGCTGGGGCCTCGGCACCCACTCGAAATGCTCTGTGAGTCACAGCGGGCACTCCAGAGGAGCCTAATGGTTAGAGAAAGCAGGGACCGTAGGGCAAGGCATGCAGTTTGGCTCTTGTGTGGGCTTTGTGAGCGAACTTCGTCCATTTGTGAAGACACACCCCCAAATCCCTCTGAGTGAGTTTGCCAGTAGCTTTGGGATATTTTCTCCTGGCAAATGGTCCAGGTTTTCTTACCCTCTCACCTTTTCTGTCTTCTAAATGCAGCTGAGCAATCACTTGCTCCAATACCAACTGCCTAGCTCTGGCTTGGTGATTCATTCTTTCTTCCTTTCTTCTTTCCTTTCTTTCTTTCTTTTTTTTTTTTTTAGGGAAATGGATAGAAGACTTTTCTTCTCCACTCTGTACAGAATAAGAAGCAGGAAGTGGTATTCTTGTCCACATTAAGACAGTCACCTGGCTGGGGCTACTGTCCCTCATGCCTGAAGCTGTCCTTGACACGCAGAATAATTCTTGGCCACATCAGAAAATGAGTCCAAGATGTCAAGTTTTGGCAGCAAACATGGGTCAGAACTCTGGGTTTCCTTCAAGGTCTATGAGTGACTGGCTATCTCTTATTGACCGCTTCAGTGTTCTCTCTTTTGCTGGATGTGGGGGTGGGAGGGGGTAGGGGTGGGGAATGAGATATTGTTGAGTACACGTTTAGGAAAGACCTTTCTGAGAGACTGGGTGGGGTGTTTTTGTTAGATTTATTTATTATGTGTACAGTGCTCCACACACCAGAAGAGGGCACCAGATCTCACCACAGATGATTTTGGTTCACCATGTGGTTGCTGGGAATTGAACTCAGGACCTCTGGAAGAGCAGCCAGTGCTCTTAACCTCTAAGCTACCTCTCCAGCCCAACTGGGTGTTTGTTAATCCTCTTGCTTAGATCTAGGATCCTCAGGGATAAGGAATTTTTAACTTGATAATATTCCGTGACCATTTCTTGTCAATATCTTACACATTGAGAGTTGCTACTCGGTTTTATCACTATGAATTTTGCTGCTATTTGTTTATGGCAGATTGATCCTAAACTGTATGTGATTTCACTTAGATTTTTAAAAAAAAATTTATGATGGTGCAAAAGCAATATGCATTGATAAGAAACCCTACTTAAATTTTGAGTATTAATCTTTTCCCAGGTTGGAATGGCCTCGTTCTCAGCACTCTGATGAGTTCTGAGTCTCTGCTGTTTTAGAGGCATCTCTGACTAATGCTGAGAGCTACACTAGTCTGTGGGTATAAGCATAAATATGAATAAAGCAGTTTAACTGCATGTCCATTGAGCCCTAATTAAACCTTTTCTATCTCTTGCTCTATTCATATCATAGCTCCTCCTCTTACTCTCTTAGCACGTTCATCATGTTTTATTTTACATTGTTTGATCATTCCAAAACTGAGGTCTTCATGGGCCTTCCTCTTCTACTTGTTATTTTGGTCAGCTCTTGCCTTGCTCCTCTTTCCTCATGAACTCTGATTCTTGCTCCATCCATGCCCAGAGAGCAAATCTGCTCAAGCATTAAACCAACATTTCTGTTTGTGCTTTTGTGAACTATCTGGGAACTACAATTCCAGGCTGCAAATCCCTGGGAGATTGCCTGGTTCCATCCCCATAGGAAGTCAGGCTGCACGAAATTATCCAGAAGGGGACTTTGGGTTGGGGTGGATTTCTTCCATCAAAGATGCACTGGTAAGTTTGCTTCTCTGAGTTCGAGGCCAGCCTGGTCTACAGATTGAGTTCCAGGACAGCCAGGACTATACAAAGAAACCCTGTCTTGAAAAACAAAACAAAACCAAAAACAACAACAAAATCCAAACCCAACCAATCAACCAACCAGAAAACAAAAACAAACAAACAAACTCCAAAAAACTTAGTTTGAGGTGAGCATCGGTGGCTTTTGGTCTTGGATTTACCCTACAAGGCTGTGCTGTCCACCAGGTTAAGCTGAGAAGCTCACCTCTAGCTTCCCATCCTATTTTCCCCCTCAGTCTTGGGAACTGAGTTTAGGCTCTCACACTTGTTAGGCAAACTCTCTGCCACTGAATTATATGTACAACCCTTTCTATTTTCTTTTATCCAAAACATTCCTTGCTCCCTTGTTAGCTTCTTGACACAAGAAGAAGGGTGTTTTGGCCAACAGATTTAGATATCCAATGGAAAAGTCAGTTTGGGTGCCTACTCTACCTTACTGCTATAAAAAAAAAAAAGTATTAACAAAGCTTTAACATTTCTCTGATCTATCTATTTTTTTTTTCTGGTTTCTACCAATAATGCCTTGGTTTATGTCTTTATGGTTTCTGGTTCCTTTCCAAAATCTTCTAACACTATCCTCTGCTTCCAAACTCTCTCTTTCTCTTCTCTCATCTCTCCGAAAGAGCTGTACCAATGAGTCTAAGAATGAAGTTGCAGAAGGCTAGGAAGTAGTAAGAAACAAGGGATGGGGTGGGGGCTAAGGAGACAGCTCTGTGGGTAAAGCCATTTGCCGACAAACTTGATGACCCTACGTTCAATCTCCAGGACCAACTTGGTGAAAGAAGAAAAGAAATTCCTGCAGAGCAGAAACATCAGGAAGGCAAGTTGGGAGATGGCGTCTAGTCAAGACGCCAATAGGGCAAAGGGGAGGACCTGGGGATCTGTAAAATACCCCAGCCAGAGTCCAGTTATTGGATTCAGAACCTTCGGGTGCCTCTCATCCAGAAAAGTTGTTCCCATCTCGTTTTCCAAGGCTCAGTCTTCCATTTTCCTCCAGACGTTCAATTCTTTGTTCTAGGGAATCAGCTTAGTGACTCCCTAGATGGTCAGAAACATCTTCCTTAGATGACTAGCAACATCTACATTTTCCAGCTGCTGCATCCTTGCCTGGTGGGTGTCCCTTTTTTCTTTGTGTTGATTTTGGTTGTTTGAGACAGTCTTTCCACATAGCCCTGGCTGTCTGGGAACTCACTACATAGACCAGGCTGGCCTTGAACTTACAGAGATCTGCCTGCCTCTGCCTCTCAAGTACTGGGACTGAAAGCACGCGACACCACTTTCTTTCCTCTTAGGTCAAATTTAACCACAAAGCAGTCCTGAGAGAAGCCAAGACCAAAGGCAGAAAACAGAGTTTAACATAAAAAAAGGGTGGGAAAAGAATCTGAAGGACAAAGAAAAGACCAGTAAATTGGCCTTCCCCCAGGCCATTTCTAAAGAACCGTCCAAAACGGAAGCATTATCTTATCCTCCTCCTCCTGAAAATCTTTTATGTTCAGCACCTTAGGTCTCAGTCTAGGCTGAATATGTGACTTTGCCCTTCCTATGGCTTCAATCCTCAGTTCTTATTTTAGCCTACAGCCATTCTGGTTATTTCTTGATTCTCTACTATGCTTTATTCTCTCATATTTGTTCTTGGACCCTATTTTTCTCTTCTTCCTCCTCCTGTTCTTCTGCTCTCCCTAAGCCTCTCCTCTTCTTCCTGCATCTTGTTTGTATGGTTAACTTCTAATCAATTTTCCAGAATCAAAGACTTGTCTCTGGAATCATTTCTTCATGAAAGTTTTCCTTTCTTACCTATTTCTATGGCTTACTCAACCTTGTCTTAACGGTTAATTGGACTGAGAACCCAGTGTTTCTCTGCTAAGAGGGAACTGTGTTCCAGCTCTTACACATTCCTGATACATGAATGACCACTCATAAGAATTTTTCAAGTGACTAAACAGAAAAATAATAAATATTTGGAAAGAAGGAAAAAAGTATTTGCATAAATAAACACTCTTTGAAATAGTAGAGCTTCAAAACATAACCTTAAGCAATGTGTTTCTTGTCAGTTTTCTAGAACATAAGAAAGGCAATGCTTTAGTATTAGCTTTAATACTTGGCAAATAATGCTTCAAATTATTCAAACAAACTTCAAGCCACAGGTAGCAAGCAGCTCATGCACTTATGGTAAATTCATATTCCAATCATTTTCTTTATATTAAAAATCTAATCAGATCCAGTAGTATAAAACGCTTTCTTACAAAACACACTTTTCGGAGAAAACTATTCAGGTATAAAATACTAGAAATTACTTTGTATGCTAATTAATATATTTTAATTTAGATCTTGTGTTACATGCCACAGGAATCCTCAATACCCCCTCACCCCCAAATTGTGTATTGATAAAACTCCCAAAAAGTGTCCTTTATCCAGTCTCATTATGGAAAACAGGGTTTCTTTAAGGTTTCATCAATGTTGGCCCACAGACCTTAAGATAAAACATACAGCATTGTAAGCACTGTTCAACTGAAGAAAACACCTTCGGAGAGGCGCTGGAATGTTGTCTTAGGCCTTGATGCTGGGGCCAGTAAAGCCAGGACCGAATACAAATCCCAGCATGCCTTGCTTCTATTGGGGACCACAACTCCCACAGAGCTTCGCTCGCCCTCGCAGGGCGCCTGGTTGCCGGGACTTGTAGTTCTCTGGGGGTGTTGCGGTCCCCTCCCCAGGATGTGAGGTGCGGTTGTCCAGCTTTTGCCAAAGCGGAAACACTTCGGGCCCCGGGGCCGGTGTGTATCTGTTTCACCCGTCAGCTTCTCTTTTATAAAAGGTAAGTCTCGGAGGTGCCGCCCCTTTCCGCAGGGCGGCTAGGACTCTGCTCCTGTGAGCGACCGCGTCTCGGCGCAGCCGTTTGTCCCTTGGCTCTCGCCGTAGTCGGCCGCCGCCCATCCCTCTTTGTGTGCCTGGGACGCGGTGGATCTGCGGCGGCTACCGCTGGAGAGGGACGTTCCCGGAAAGTTGCTGGCCGGAGAAAGCGTTCTCCACCTGACAGGTGGGTCGGCCGCGCTTCTTCAAGGCCCTTTTGCCCGCGATGGCCGCGTCGGAGCTCGCAGGGCCGCCCGACCGATCGCGCTGACAGCGCCGGCACGGGTGACTCAGGGCGGCCTGGGGAGGCCACCGCGGCCCTCGGCAACCCTTCGGGACCCTCCACGGACGGCCCGGGGCCTCGGGGCTCTGCCCCGTACACTTCTGGCGGTCCCCGGATACATCCCGGCCCGGCCCGCGCCTTTTTGGCCTTAAGCCCAGGGAGAAAGTAATTCCTTAAGCTTTGCTTGTTTCTTTTTAAAAAAGTAATGGTCACTTTACTGCCTTGGATCGGTGGCATGGCCAGGCACCTGGGTGTGTGTGTTGGAAGTCGCTGAACACTGAGGTTATAACACTATTCTAGACACTTTCCTCTTCCCCGGAGTTTTAAGAAAATGGACCTGTCAGTCACGAAGCAGGCCTGAGGATGAAGGAGCTAGCTGATCCCCTGGGCTTAGCGGGACAGACTAGTTATGGTTGACGGAAGTATTTCTTTAATGTAGGTAGCAGGTAGTATTGGTGTGCTTATCGACAGTTGGCCCTCAACAGAAAATAGTATGTCCAGCCTGGCGTACCGAGTGATGTGAATGGAAACTCTGTTCAGCAGCCCTCACAGTGTGGAGTTCTTTAGAGGCCAGGAAAGGGCGGGTGAAGAAATAGGGGCTCTTGCTTTTCGACTTTGTTCAAATGACTCGGCTGGGAGTTATATGTATGTTAAAGGGATGTGACAGGGACTAGTTTATGTCCACTGTCCTGTCAGTTTTTCTGGAATACTGTACCTAAAATTCCCCCTTTTCATATACAGTAGACAAATTTTGGCTTCTTACCAACTTGCCCTTAATCCAGATTTATTAACTGTGTTCCAAAGAGAATCACTCTAAAATTTTGAAGAGGTTATTGGCCCAGTTTCCTTAATCTAAAATATTTAATCCTGAAATTGTAGGGAGACACTGACAGAGATTAAACTAGTAATGTCATTAAGGTCACAAATTCTAGCTCCTACCTCAAATTCAGCCTGTAGGTTACTTTTCCAGTTCAGAAAGATCCTAGCTCATCACTTCTCTCTAACAGTCAAAATGAAGTCGTGTTCATGTTTGTATAATGCCATCTACTTTGCATGTGATTCATTTAGCCAGTATCAGTTTAATATTAAGGTTGCCATGCTGTGAGGGTAACAAGAATGGCAAAAACAGTCTCCGGACTCAAATAGGTGGCAGTCTAATATGGAACATTACAGGTCCATTCCCAGATAATCATATAAAAATGTCACAAGAAGGTGTTAGGGTAGGTAAATATTGTTTGATTGATTGTTATGGAACTTCAAGAATTTTTAGGAATTTCCTGTTTAACCATCCAGTGTTTCTAGAAACAAATGTAGAAATCTCTGTTAATAGTTTTGGTTTCATAGCTGAAGACATAAGCGTTCTTTGAAAGCCTATGTTTGCCCAAGCTGCTATGTTTGGGCTATGCTTGGCCCAAGCTATGTTTGGCCCATGCTGCCTGGAACTCAGAATCTTCCTGCCTCTTTCTGGAGAGCTGGAATTACAAGTGTGAGCCATACTCTGCTAAGACTCAAGCTTAGTGCCAACAGTTTGTTTTAAACCCTAGTTATAGCTTTTATTATCTACTGCTCAAATACCAAGTCATCAAAAAATGTTGGATCTGGGTGTGGACCGTTCCTGTAATCCCAGCAAATCAGAGTCTGAGGTAAGAGGATTGCCATGAGGGCATCCTAGGCTACATCATGACTTCAAGGCCAGCCTGGCTACAGAGTCAGACATTGTTAAACTGGGTCTTCGTATCAAGAAAACATTTACTTTGTGCTAACTATTGTGTTCCAGTTCTGGGCAATATTTTTCATACATTGTTTATAAATTTTCATGTTTTAACAGTATGTATATAGGGTTTTATTATTATAAAAGTAGATATTGTGTTGTTCTTGGGTGCCATTGAAATCTTAGCTTCTTGGTACATGTCTTGAAGTACTAATTTTATTAAGCCTGTTGCCTTTCTTTCTTTTTTTTTTTAATCAATGTAATGTTTATTTTAAATGTTGGTATGCTTTTTAAGGTCACAACCATGTCGGACAAAAGCGAATTAAAAGCTGAGTTGGAACGTAAGAAGCAGCGGTTAGCCCAAATCAGAGAAGAAAAGAAGAGAAAAGAAGAGGAAAGGAAAAAAAAGGAAGTATGTTTGAGTCACTAAAACTAACAAAACCCTTCAGTGTGAATAAGGACATTCTGTGTCAAGTACTTAGGCCTTTCTGTAATAACTTAATAATAGTTGCAAATCCAACAGTTGCTATTGTCAGTGTCACATTATCAGTGAATCTTACTTTAAAGCCAGGTATAGAAAAATGACGAAACTGCTACAGTATGATTTTTTTAATGGGCTAAAACTATTTCATATAATTTGATGAGTTTCTGAGATTTGAGTTATGGAAACTGAATTTTCTCATGTAGTCTTCTAGGGATTTTTTAAAATACAAAGTAAGGATCATCTTCATTATAGTATTTTATTAGATAGCATGCTATATGAAGCACTGTAATGCAGGTGAATTTATTATGGTAATAAGTTTATATATATATAACATTAGTTTACCATAATAAATTCATTATCCAGATATTTTGCTAATTTGCTAGAATGATATCATTGGCAAACTGAACTATAAAAACAATTTATTTGAGTTGAGGATATCCTTTACATTTGTCATGAGTTAGTCATTGAAATATGTTTACTGAGAGTAGATTTTAATAGTACCAAAAAGTATTTTTATCTTTTGATTGTTTATCACATACCGTAATATACAAATATTACAAACATACGCTGACTCTGAGGACATATTTTCCTTGTCCTTCATTGGTATTTACATGTGTTCCCTATGCAGCATTTTGGGCAGATTTGTATACTTGTATCACAGATGCTTTTCAAGTGGCCAGTATATCATGACTTGCCCCACGTGTGCCCGTTGTACCAAGTTCATGTGTGTAAATGCCTATGTAACAGCCAGGGCTGCAAGACTATGCGACCTCTCTCGGGAGCTGGAATAGAAGCCGTGGCAGGAGAGCTGGAGTTTGTCACAGTGACTCAGAAGTCATCGTAGCACTGCTGAGATACTAAGAGGGACCGTGACTGAACATTCTTTCCTACTTTTCTGAATGTTTCTTAGATACACAGAAAAGGGGGGAAGCTTTGCATTGGGTGTTTTGACTCATAGATAACTGGTGAAAGCATGGTTCAGACTGGCAGATCAGTCCAAATAGTACTTATAGCCTTAACCTGTTCGAGCAACAGTGAGAGCAAACTTGATTGTACTGGTGGCCATCAATGGCCTTTGAGGGGTAATTACATGATTGATGTTTAACTTAAAATCCTTAAAACATGATGAGGTAATAAAGCAGTAAGTCTACTATATTGTACACAGAGGGGGTCAGCTTGTAATAGCATCTCTTTTGCTATATTTTGATGAAAATAAGTTAATATGATGTAAAATACTTTGACTAACAAAAGTCACTCTATATGAATAATAGTTGACAGGCTTGTCACTGAAAGCTTAAGCTTTTTTTTTTTTTTTTTTGGTTGTCGTTATTTTGATTTTCCCAGCAGGGTTTCTCAGTGTAGACTTGGCTGTCCTGGACTCACTTTATAGACCAGGTTGGCTTTAAACTCTTAGAGATCCGCCTCTACCTCCTGAGTGCTGGGATTAAAGGCGTGTGCCACTGCTGTACGGCCTTTACATAGTATTTTATATGCTCCAAGAATATTGAGGTTTGGCCAGTGTAGCTAGAAGATTTTGCTAAAATTATATCTAAATGGCTAAAATAAAAGTTGGCAAAATTTTTCCTAACAAAAATGTTTTATGTCATTGAAAAAATTCTTTTTTATTTTAACCAGTCCCGGCTATGTGTTTTTGTTACTAAAATAAGACCTTAAAGCTGGCTTTTGTGGCACTTGTCTGCAGCGCTGTGCTTTAAGGTCAAGGTGAGAAGCTCTCTCAAGTCCATAGTGTTGGGGCCAGTACCAGGAAACAAAACAAAGCAAAGCAAAAAAATGGATAAAATAATGATAACTTCTATAACAAAAAAATAATATTTTTTTCTAGAAAAATTTTTAAAAATTTTGTGTGTGCATGCCTGTGTGTATGTATGCCTGTGTGTGCGTGCGTGCATGAACACAGGTGCCCACGGAGGAGTCCAGAAGGCTGTTGGACTTCCTGGAATTAGAATGGGTGGTGGGAACTGAACAACAGTAGTGTGTACTCAACCACTGAGTCCTCTCGTGAGTCTCTCTGGAAGAGTTTTTGATAAGTATTTTTTGTATAAGTTTACTGGAAATTTTATGTAGAACTTTAAAAATGGGGTTTTTCCAACAAATTTGTTTCTTCTCTTTTTATTATTATTTTTTGTTTATTTATTTATTATGTATATAGTGTTTTGGCTGCTTGTATGCCTGCAGGCCAGAAGACGGCACCAGGGCTGGAGAGATGGCTCAGAGGTTAAGAACACTCGCTGTTCTTCCAAAGGTCCTGAGTTCAAGTCCCAGCAACCACATGGTGGCTCATAACCATCTATAGTAAGATCTAGTGTACAGGCAGAATGCTGTATAAATAATAAATAAATTTAAAAAAAAAAGAAGAGGGCGCCAGATCTCATTATAGATGGTTATGACCCCACCATGTGGTTGCTGGGAATTGAACTTGGGACCTCTGGAAGTGCTCTTAACCTCTGAGCCATCTCTCTATCTCTACTTAATCCTTATACCTTAAATTCCTTTCATTTCCCCCTTCTGTCATAACTTATATCTAAGCTTTTTTACCACTAGATTTGGAGACTTCCATGATTCCTGTCCGTTGTCACTAATTTCATACTGTAGAGAATTGGAAGTTGACGGCTTTGTAAGGATGTATTTATCTTTAAGAAGTTATTTATGTATTTTAAGACAGACTCTTGCCATGTAGCCTTGGCTGACCTGGAGCTCACCATGTAGACCAGGCCATCCTTGAACTCCTGAGGAAATCCTCTGGCTACTCAACTCTTGCATGAACTACCATACCTGGATTTTTTTTGAAAATATATTTGTAGAGATGCCTTGATTATATATAAACATGAATTAAATGAGAATGGTTTGTAAAAAGAACTTTATACGAAAAACTAATTTCATCCTAAAAGTTTATAGTTTTTACTTTATTTAAAAAAAAAAATTCTATATGGGGCTGGAGAGATGCCTTTTCAGTTGATTGTGCGGGCTGCTCTTCCAGAGGACCAGGCTTGATTCCCAGCACCCACAAGGCATGGTAGCTCCAGTTCTGGGGATCTGAGTTTCTCTTTTGGCCTCCATGGGCACCAGGTAAGCATGTGGTGCGCATACATAAGTGCAAGTAAAACACCATACACATAAAGCTTTTTAAATAAATAAAAATATTTTTAAAAGTGGAAGTGTTTCGTATTATATATAAACTTGAGTTTTTGACTTAACATTTTAGACTGATCAGAAGAAGGAAGCTGCTATTTCTGTTCAGGAAGAATCTGATCTTGAAAAAAAAAGAAGAGAAGCCGAAGCGTTGCTTCAAAGCATGGGGCTAACTACAGATTCCCCTATTGGTAAGGATCTGAATATACCTACTTATGGGAGACAGTCATATATTCTGTTGAGCTCATGCATATCTGAGATTGGTGCATTGGTTTGATATCTTTTGCATATTTTCCTTGTCACAAAAGCATTAATCTTTTCATTTACTTGAAATTCCTTTTTCTCTCAGATGTATCAGTACATAGTTATTTTATTTGTACAGGAAAACAGTATTAATACCTATTCACATATACCAAGCTACCAATTGAATTTTCTTATTTAAATCAGTAATTTACTATGCACCATACAGTGATAAAATTTAAAGATGGGTATTTCTGAATCTTAACTGTGTATTCCTTTCTGTAGGCTAGGGAAAGGTATAGTAAGTCAAAGTTATATCACTAGTACTCAAAAGTCAAGGAACAGGAAGAGAAGTTTGTAGTATTCTCTCAATACTAGTAAGAGACAGAATACTGGTTGCTTCTTCTGGCAGTAATTTTACCTGGTCTTGTTCCTTTTCCTAGGTTATTCATTTTGCTAGTTATGTTAGACCAGTAGAGTGTGTAGATAGAAGAGATACTGAGAACAATCTAGTTACACATCAGCATTTCATCTTATTGAAGTTATGTAATTCCGCGTTAGGTGCTGCTACAGAGAATGTATTTTAGTATGGCATTTTTTTCTTTAGGGACCAGGCATGTCAAGGTTAGTTTTTGAGCTAATGTTTTTGTGTGTTTGTGTGTGTGATGTGTGTTTGTATGTGTGCAGATAGGTGCCCGTGCACGTAGAAGCCAGAAGACAACCTTGGGTATTGTTCGGTGGGTGCTGCCTGCCTTCCTGACCTAGGGCTCTCAGAGTAGACTAGATTGCTGCCCAGCGAGTCAGGAACCCACCAGTCTGCATCTCCCTGGCTGGGCTGACAAGTGAACACTGCCGCAGCTGGTCCTGGGCTAGAACTCGGGTTTTCACACGTGTGCAGCAAACATTTAACAACAGGATGTCTCCTTAGCCGTGTCTTCACATTCTTGGGGTTTTTTGTTGGGGGTTTTGGTTTTCTTCTATGATTTTTTCTTCTTCCTTGTCCCCCATCTGCCCCTTGGACTTCCACTTCAGTGAACTTACTTGCTCATATGTCTTAACTCATAGCCTACCTCTGTTGATTCTTGGAAGATCACTCTTTAGAGATGTAGGTGCCCTTTTTCCCCATTTCTAACTCTTATCCTTATTAGACATGATGTAACCACTCTTGAATTTTTAGATAAATAAGTTTTAGGATATATAGGTTTTAGAATTTTAGAATATATAGGTCTGTCTTCTGAGTTCTTATAGTTCTAGAATTTTTTCTGTCCCTGTGTGTACACATTTAACATTGATGACATTGTATTGTCTAATTGTGTATCCATGTTGCTGCATACATATCTAGCTGGTTATTGTATTGTATTCCATTATATTTTATTGCTCCAGACCCTTGCTACTATGCACTTAGGTTGCTTCTGTCTGTTAATAAGCAACACTGCAAATAATACATTCCTTCCCTTTGAAGAATAGAAGTTTCTCTGGAATTGACTTTGCTGTGATGTTTTACGTAGGCTTCCTTAGGTTCAGCTTTTCAGTCTCAAGAGTGGTGTCATATTATTATTGCATAGTATCCAACTTTCTAATTTTTGCCAACTTGATGGGCATTTTTTTTTTTAAGATTTGTTTATTTATTTATTTATTAAATATATAATGTGTGTTTGCATGTACACCTGCATGCCAGAAGAGGGCACCAGATTTCATTTCAAATGGTTGTGAGCCACCATGTGGTTGCTGGGAATGGAACTCATGACCTCTGGAAGAGCAGCCAGTGTTCTTAAACTCTGAGCCATCTCTCCAGTCCCTTGATGGGCATTTCTGTTGCTGTGATCAGCTATCATGCCAAACAGCAACTTAGGGAAGAAGGAGTTTATTTTAGATCACAATTTCAGATTACAGACTGTTGAAGGGAAGTCACAGTGGCAGGAACTCAAGATATAGTCACATTACATGCACAGTCAAGAGCAGAGCAACATGAACACATGCATGCTGCTCAATTGCTTGCTTGTGCCCCACTCACTTTTTCTGCTTTTATACAGTTCTGAGGTTCCTGACTAGCGAGTGAGTGTCATGCACGTCAGCTAACTTCATAAAGACAACCCCCACAAACATGCCCACAGACCAATCCAGTGTAGACAGTGCCCATTAAGACTTCCCAGGTGACTCTAGGTTGGGCCAAGATGACAATTAAAGCTAACCCTCACAGGTGGGAAGCCCCAAATGGCTTTCTTAATAAATACTTTCCTGATGACAGTGAAGTAGCTGCCTCTTCTATAGCTGTCAGCCATTCAGTTTTTCTCCTCTGGGACTTACACACGTGTGTTATTTTATTTTATTATTGAGGGTTTTCTTTTTTGATTTGTAGACTTCGCATATTTTAGGACTTTCATCCAGGATGGTCTTTAAACAACAACAACAACTGGGATGGTCTTTAAATAACAACAACCCCTTGCCTGTTGAGTCTACTCTTGATCTTTACTGAAAAGAGCGCTTCATGTAGTCTTGTCTATATCACATCTACCAGTTCCCTTCTAGCCGCATAGCCCTGCCCGGCACTCGCTGTGTAGCCCTGGCCACCCAGTGTCTGTAGCCTTTCCACAGAAGAAATGTGAGCCCGAAGACACGAACATTGAGAAAGTTAAAGCACATTTTAAAATGTCAGAGCGATAGCATGTGTTTACTTTGACTGGATGACAAGGGAAGCAGAGAAAGGCTGTCAGAGGTGAAGGGCGAGGCCAGCCTTGAGAGGAGCTGCTGGGAGACGCTTCACAGGTTTTAACCCAGGAAAGTGGTATGAGCAGAGCTCGTTATCAGCTCTAAGGTGTTGGGTTTCCGGTTTTGTTTTGTTTTAGGCTTTTGTAAGTGTATGTGATTGTTTTACCTGCATGTGTACCGCCTGTGTGCCTCAGGCCACAGAGGATGTAGGCTCCCACAGATCTGGAGTTAGGGGCTTGTGACCCACCACGTGGCTTCTGGGAACTGAACCAATCTTTTCTTTTGAAATATATGTTGTTATTAGTTTGTGTGTGTACCACATTGAGCATTTGGAGTCACAGGACAATTTTGTGAAGTTGGTTCTCTCCACTACATGTGGGTAAAGAGAATCACATGAGTCTTAAGGCTTTTGTGGCAAGCACCTTTTTACACTCAGCCATCTCACTAGCCCTATTCTCTTCCCTATTTATTTATTTACTTGTTTGTTTGTTTGTTTGAGGCAGGGTTTTTCTATAGAGTTCTGGCTGTCCTAGAACTCATTATATGACCAGGTAGATCTCGAACTCACAGAGATCCATCTGTTTCTACCTCCTGAGTGCTGGGATTAAAGGCTGGCTTCTTTCTTTGTAATGAGGGCTTGGCTAAACATTTATGCATCACTGTAATAATTAATATGGGTTACATTTATAGATTTAGATTTAGGATATCCCATATCCTAAATCTTGACTTTCCTTTTGAAAAATGAAAATAATGTGAAACATTGATTTTTGAAACTCAAATTCCTAATATTTAGTTTTACAGCTTTTTAAGAAAAAAAATTACCCATTCTCTCATTAATTAAAAAAATATTGAGTACTTTTGATAACCAGGCTTGGGGATGGGCTTCTGAGTATAGACAGGTGCCTTGCAGAGTTCCTGTAGGGGAGCAGGATTACCACAGTGATATGTCAGAGTGAGACTGAGGACTGCATTAGATAGGGCGTTCAGGAAGGGCTCTGTGAGTAGTAGATCATTAGAAAGGTCAGAAGCAGCCCAGCATGCTAGAACTGTGAGTAGGAGCAGTCCAGGTGGAGGGACTAGTGAGCACAAAGTCCCTGGGCAAAACTAGGCTTGTCTAGGCTTACGTGGTTGCAGCGTAATAAGCCACAGAGGCAAAGAGCAGAAGTGGGTAGAGGCCAGGCAGACCTCGAACTCACAGAGATCCATCTGCCTCTGTGGATGGGAAAATTTTTCTTAAAAGGCTGTAAAACTAAATACTAGAAATTTGAGTTTCGAAAATCAGTGTTTCAAGCAGTTTTCACTGTCCAAAAGGAAAGCTGAAAAGTTAGTGCTGGTTTAGGCTCCAGAGCTGGGCTGAGGCCGGAGGGGCTGTAAAAGGATTTCAAGCAGAGGCTTCCTTAAGTAGAAACTGTTCGTCAGAACTGCAGCTGGCTCTCAGTCATGGCTGTTGTAGCCTCTCTTAGGTGACACTTGAGTTTTGAAAGTTAACTCCGAGGCAAGTTGATTACAGTAAAAATATCCCTAAGTCAGCTGTTTCTAGTCACTAACAAGCTGGATTTGTCATAAATGCAGCTGGAAAAGAAATGGTTTTCGCTGAAGGAGGTATGGCACATGCATGTGTAGACTGAGCCTTGGCAGGACAGAGATCATTCCCTTGCTGTCTTTCCTGTTTATTAGATTCCTTAAACCTTATCACTCTTGGGGAGGGGCCATGGCATACATCCCAGGGGAAAACTTTGTGACGTCAGTTCTTCCCTTCCACCTTTCCATGGGCTCTGGGGACCGGCTCAGGCCTCCAGCTTGCACAGCCCTCCTCCGCAGGGCCAAGCTGTTTTGCTCGTTCTTCATACCCTTGTTTCATTCTCAGTGTAGACGTGAGCGAATAGGGGAGAATGAAAGGAAAAGAATATTGCTAGTCTTGCAAACGGTTAGTTTAATGTTTTTGCTAAATTAAACTATGGAAAGACAGTGTAAAGAGCTATGCTTTTTTTCTCTCTAATGAAAATGTATTTCATGAATGTGAGTGGTTACTGAAAGATATTTTTCTTTTACATGTACGAGTGTTTTACGTGCATGTGTGTGTATGCACCACATGCATGCCTGTTGTCTGTAGAGGTCAGAAAAGGGTGTCAGCCACCATGTTGGTTCTGGGAACGAAACTGGAGTCTTCTGTGGCCTAGTTAGAGTTAATGTTGCTGTGATGAAACACCATGACCAGAGCAACATGGGGAGGAAAGTGTTTATCAAAGCTTTGTGCTGCCACATCACTGTTCAATTGAGGGAAGTCAGGACAAGAACTCAAACAGGGCAGGGACCTGGAGAAATGAGCTGTGCAGAGGCCATAGCGGGGTGCTGACTACCATATTGTTCCCCAAGGCTTGCTCACCCTGTTTTCTTATAGAACCCAGGACCACCAGCCCACAGGTGGCACCACCCATATGGGATAGGCCTTTCTCCATCAATCACTAATTAAGGAAATGCCCTACAAGCCTGCCTGCCTCTGATCTTATGGACACATTTTTTCAGTTGAGGCTTCCCCCTCTCAGATAATTCTAGCTTCTGTCAAGTTGACATAAAACTAGCCAGCACATTCTGTTGGAGCATAATGAGCCCATGAGATTGTGTTTACCAAAAGAGTGTAAGCCGATTAACATAGAATTAATATCTTTAAATAGCTGCTGTGGCCTGGACTGTGTGGAAGATTTTAGGGTCTCCTAGTCAGAACACTACGTGCTTTTCCTTTCTTATGTCTAAACAATTTCCCTTCTTTTAGCTAACTTAACATGATGAAACCAGTAAAGGGCCAAAAACATTTTGGTGATCTTGTTGCCTTTAAAAAATTAGGCAAACTTGGAGCAGGTGTGGGAGGACAGGAGAGATGACTCAGCAGTTAAGATTGTCTAACTTCAGCAGAAGACTTGGGCTAGGTTTCTAGCACGCATATAGGTAGATTGCAACTACCCATAATCCCAACTCAAGGGGATCTGATGCCCTCTTCTGCCTGTCAGGTACCTGCATTCATGTGCAAATACTGACACATAAACATACACATGATTAGATGTAAATCCAAAATAATTAGGCAGCCGGGCATGGTGACACATGCCTGTAATCCCAGCACTAAGGGAGGCAGAGGCAGGCGGATCTTTGTGAGTTCTTTTGAGGCCACCCTAATCTACAAAGCGAGTCCAAACAGCCCAGGCTATACAGACAAACCCAGTCTCAAAAAATAAAAACAACCAATTAGGGAAAATGCATTTTATAATCCTTAAAACATGCACTTTTAACCTCAGTATTAATGTCTAGTGCTTATAATTTATCATGAAGAGTACAAAATATGGATAAAGTTGTTGTTATTTTCATTAATCCACAATTAAAGCAAAAAACAATAAAGCAAAAGTCTTGGTGCTGGAGCGATGACTCAGCAGTTAAGAATACTTGCTACTCTTTCAGCGGAGTCATGTTCAGTTCCCAGCGCCCCATGGTATCTCACAACTTTTTGTAACTTCAGTTCCAGGGGATCTGACTCCCTCTTCTGACCTCTGAGGGCACCAGGCAAACATGAGGTGTAGGGGAAACACTCATGCACATAAAAATAACTTTTCAGTTTATATCATGACCTATATGGATACTTGTTTCTTTTTACTCTAGGAATTTCTTGAATAATTATTAAATATATTTCAAGCTTAGAAATTTAAAATTATTCTTTAAACTCTTTAATATGATTTTTTTTCTTTTTTTAAAATTCAACTAAATGGATTTTTTTCTTTTGATATGAGGTCTGATTATATATATAGTATTGCCTGAACTGGAACATACAGAGATTTGCCTGCCTCTGCCTCCCAAGTGCATGCATGGGATTAAATGTGCACACCACCATGTTTGACTAATTCTTTTCTTTTTTTCTAATGTCATTAAATAAAACAGCTCAGTGTATTTGCTGGAAGATTGTTGTTTTGTTGGCCAGTTGATTGTTTTTTGTTGATACTCTCTTTAAGATTTATGTATTATTTATGCGTGTTTGTGTTTGCATGTATGTCTGAATACCCAAAAGAGGGCATTGGGTTCATTATAGAAGTTTATGAGCTATCATGTGGTTGCTGGGAATTGAACTCAGGACCTTTGAAAGAGCTGCCAGTGCTCTTAACCTCTGCGCCATTGCTCCAGTCTCCTTTGTCTGATATTCTTCTTTTTTTTTTAATAAGGGAAGAAAAGATTTATTTATTATTTATGCAGTGTTCTGCCTGTATGCCAGAAGAGGGCACAGGATCTCATTATAGATGGTTGTGAGCCACCATGTGGTTGCTGGGGATTGAACTCAGGACCTTTGGAAGAGGAGCCAGTGCTCTTAACCTCTGAGCCATCTCTCCAGCCCCTGTCTGATATTCTTGAGAGCAGAATCTCGCATTTTTATCCTTGGTGCCAGCACAGGCTGGACTTTAAATGTTTGTTCAGTTTTTATTAGACCATGTCTTTCTACTTGGAAAGGCCAAACAAAAGATACCCTTCTTTGAGGCATTGTATGCAAATACATAGCAGAACTGAAATTTGAAATTTTTTTAAATAAATATTTTAACTTTTAAGTGACCATATCTAATAGCTAAGTTTAAACATATCATTGCTAGTTAAGTATTGCTTTACTGTTTTTCCTGTCTGGATTTTCCTCTAACTTTTGGATATTTTAAATCAGATTTTTAGAGGGAGCACTGTTCGTGTTGCCAGGTCATTTTTGCAGGTGTAGCTTAATTTTGAAAAACCATTTCATGCGGTTCTTTATGATTTTTTGATACTGCAAAATTGTTTTATCTTCATTTACAAATTTAATGTTCTAAATTATATTGAAGAGAATATTCTTAACAGTAATATTCATTATCAGAAGAATGGCGTTGTAAATGGAGAAATTAGTATTTAAAGGTTACTATTTAAAGCGGTGTTTCTTAGAGGACAGTGAAAGCAGACAGCGTAGATGCTGAGCCCAGGCTGGGAGCCCGTGTGTGTTCACAGGGGCATGTTGTGTGAGTACTGTGTATTGACACGCCAGCTCAGAGACCACACGGCTTTGATTGTCCCAGAAGCTTCCTCTGTCCATTCGCTGTCTTATGCCAACATTCTCAACCTCTGCGCTCACTTTCCATGGCTGCCTACCTTTTCTGTGCCTTCTTCATGGCAAAATCTCTTTCCCAGAGACTTTATTCTATCACACACCATCACCTTTGCAGCTTCTGTGAGTAGTTGACCAGATTTAATCTTAATTTTAAATCTAAGTGCATTTCCAGGATATTTATGGTTAAAAATATTCTAGTTATTTCTTCATTGGCCAAAGGCTGTAATGTTAATTTTATATACTTGGAAAGCCAAGTTCTTAGCTGGTGGGTAAAGCCTTCTTGACAAAGCGTTTTGTCCTAGAGAATGAAACAGTTACTCTTTTCAGTCTTATTTATGTGATGAGTGACGGCTGTGTGCAGTTGTTTTGTTTTCAGTTCGTATTTCTCCGTTGGTTCTCAAAGAAAAGAACAAGTGCTGTCTTTGCCACGAACTTCTGAGAAGCCTAAAGCCATTAGTGTATTCATGTGCTACATCAGTGCAAAGTCTGCTTGAGATTATTTTATAAAGAACTTGAAATAAAGGCAGTCTGATCAAATCACTCTCTGGTTAAGCAGATCATATTTGAAGTACTTGACAAAAGCTACATATTAATGCTTGTGATACTCTCAAAGCCAGTTATGTTTACAAGCTGTCCTTTAAAAGGAATTCCTGGAGTGAGTCTTTTCTAAAACTTGGTAGCTCATGAGTTCAAGGTCTTTCTCCTCCTTGAATGCATGCTTTAACTTCAGAACTTTGTTGAAGGAGAGTAGTAGTAGTAGTATTGTCTTATTGCATAATTACTATTTTTTTCGAGACTAATTGAGTTACTAATTGGTAGTCATTTAATGTTATCATTCCCTTGTTTTCTATTAGCACCAGCCTTTGATAATAATGGTGATTTGCATTCTCCAGGTTGTCCCTTTGAGTGCATTATTTACTATTACAAGATGAAGTTAGTCAGCTAGATAATAGCTAAGACTTTTTGTTTGTTTTTTTTAAAGACAGGGTTTCTCTGTGTAGTCCTGGCTGTCCTGGACTCACTCTGTAGACCAGGCTGGCCTCAAGCTCACAGAGATCCACCTGCCTCTGCCTCCCTGAGCGCTGGGGTCACAGCTGTGCACCACTGCACCCTGTAAGACTTTTTAAAAATGTGTCCTCTCTGTCACTTGGCTTTAAACTGCTGATGAGCGCAGGATATAGTTTGAGGATATTTGGGCTAGAGACTTTTTTTTTTTTAAATCTAATTGCACATTTAAAGTCATAGTGATATTTCTACTGGCTGGTCACCATGAGAATTTGGTAGGCTTGTCACTCTTGATTTGTTATTATTTCAGAACTAGGTTTATATAGCTATTTATGTACATGTAATTACTATTTAATCTATTTCTAAAGAACCTTGCTGACATTTGTAATGCAGTCTTAACAAAGTGAGTTACTTTTGAACTTACTGAGTAGAATCATTGATACTTGAAATAACCTGGAAGAGGAAAAGACAATGAAAGTGGAAAATATTTCTGATGTTTTCCAACAGATAACCAGATTAATAATAACTTCAGTATTTTCCACAGTCTCTCTAATATCTATCTGTAAAGAAATTATGAGTTTTATGTATACAATTTAAAGACCATAGACTTTCTGCTCCGATTTAATAAACATGTATTTGTGTTTACAGCGCAGTAGACAAGCAAGCTGTCACTCAGGGCCATTCTTGGTGCAGCTGGAGTTTAGACTAGCAGAAGCCTTACAGTGAGAGGAGCAAAAAGATAAGGAAGCTAGGCTAGGAGAAGTTGAAGGGTTATGACATTGCTCTTTTGCCTTAGACACATTACTTCTTAGCCATATTGAGTTATATATGCAGCACCTCACATAGTGCCAGTCATAAGTGAACTGTATCAAGTTTCCTGTGGTTGCATAATTGTTTCTGTTACATTTAATCGTAATATTACAAACATTGGTTTTGTTTTTAATACTGTTTGAAATATAAGCAAGAATTAACCCCTGGTAGCTCAGAAAACAAACATTCTAGCTATGGCTTTTTCCTTCATATATTACTGATTATATAACTAGGAATTTACCTTCTGTTTAGACTATTAAGTGAAGTCAGCGCAACAGGAAATGTGTTAGTCACTAATGTTGCACACTCAAAGATTATTTAAAAAGATACTTGGGATTGGGGACATTTGTGGTAAAAATTTAACCAGAAGATGGCAGTGATGAGCTCCTATGCTTCCTGCTACGGTAATCAAAAAGTTTTCCAAATGTCTTAGCATGAAATGTGCACGCTTAACTGCTGTTACAAGCGCTGAGAGACTGGAGAGAACATCGCTGATGTTTTCTGTACTGTGAAGAATGAATGCTTTTTCTCTAAGAAGGGATTAAGACTATCTTGGGTGTCTATCTTTGTCTTACATTTAGTTTTTTCTGAGTTCTGGGGTAAGGAAGTTCTCATACATCTTGGCGTGTGTAGTTTGCATGTGTCTCTTTATGTTACGCCCCGTGTCCAGAAGGCATGCTGTTTTATGGCCTGTTTGCATTTTCCACCCAAACTGCTGGAAACTAATGAACATTTTAAAGGAGCCATTCCTTTAGTTGTATCGTTTCTCTGAACTGCTTCTTTTCAGTGGAGAGAAATGTATTCATTTTAAATACTAATCTTCTGAGGCACCAGGGATCAAATCCAGGGCCTTGCACGTGCTGGGCAGGCCCTGAGCCTCCTCCTCAGACCTAAAATTATTTGAAAGAAAAAGATATTAGGCAATGGTTTAATATTTTAAAACAAATCTTGAAGGCCAGATTGAAGCATATTTCAAAGTTTTAATTTTGGCAGTGTAATCAGTTAGCACGTAAAAATGATGCTCTTATAAGAGTAACATTAAAAGGGGGAGAAGGAATGTTCTCCTTTGAAATTTGTGGCCGCTTTGATAATGCACAAGAAGATACAGTTTTCTGTAGTCTTACCTTTGCCTGAGCGCATCTTGACAGAGAAGTTGCACAAGTCATCAGCATGGTTGTTAACCTTGTCTTTTCCCCTTTCTTCCTACTGTTCATTTTCACCCCTGTGTTTCTGTTTCTGGTTTGTCATTATTTTTCCCTTTTTGTTTATTACTTCATGTTAAATTATTTTGAAACACCGTAAGCCGGGCAAGCTCTCCAGGTAGTAACAGCGGATACCTGTCTATTTCACTATTTAGTCCCTCCTCCCATGTCTCCATCCTCCAAGTCGGTGAGCACGCCAAGTGAAGCTGGAAGCCAAGATTCTGGGGATGGCGCCGTGGGATCTAGGTATGTAATGCTTCCTTAATATTTTAATGATAGAATAGAATGCATTCAGTGCCAAATGCTGTCAGTGCTTTAGAGGGAGTCTAAGTGTTTACGTTGACTTAATACTCGCAGCCTAGAAATTCTCTGTTGGAAATTGGGATAAATTTTTTGCAACAGTGTTTTAGCTGTCACATGTTGGTAGTAAATAGCTAAGTGGTTTCTATGATAATTTATATTAAACAGGAGGTGTTTGTGAATTTAAATTTGTTCTGCTTAAACAAATGCACTGGTTACTGTGTAAATGTTCTGACTTTGAATAGTGTAAAACATCTTTGTTGTGCTTAATTCCCCACTTGATAGTTGAACATTGAAACAACCTAATTAGGCAGCCTAGTTCTGTTAAGTAGCTGATTCTGCTAAATAAGACTTTAAAAGAAGTAATCATAACAGAAAATATCAGACCTGGAAAGATGGCCTCTTGCAGAGGACTTGGTGCAGTTCCCAGCACCCACGACTGCCAGCCCACAGGCTTCTGTGCCATAGTTCCAGGGCATCTGACTCCTGACCTCTGCAGGCACTGCACAAACATTGTGCACTTACAGACAAGCAAGGTGCACATACCTGCACATAATTAAAATAAAACTGTAAAGTTATGCATAAGTATCAGTGCTAAGGAATTACTGCCAAGGAAACACTGGTTTGCTTACAAGTTTCATCGAGCTCATGTCTGCTCCATAAAACTGTATTCCGTGTTTGTTTTAGGATGCTGCATATATGTTGACGCGTTTTTCAGAAATTCAGTAATATTTCATCTTTTTTCTAAAAGCCTTATTGGAGAAAGTCTTTTCAGTTCTTCCTGTGTCCTGCTCATATGTGGCAGTTGGGAACTTTTTATTTCCCAGCACCACCTCATTACAGCTGAAATAAGAGTAAACACAACAGGTCAATCCACTGCTGATTCAGAAATCTTATTTGGGGCTAAGAAATTAAATATCCTGCCCAGGAAAATGTCTTAGCATCATCTTCAAGGCTGGGTTATAGCTCAGTGATAAGGACTTAGCTAGCATGTGCAAAGCCCTAGCTGTCGGTCCCCAGCACCACAAGAAAAAGAAAAGTTATTAAAACTTCTTGGTTTTATTTTTCCCCTCTGCATGTATGTGGATGTGCCCTTTTGATTAAAGATAAAAATAGACAATAAAGTCTGATAGAGAAAACAAACAAACCCTGCAAATAAAATGGGTTAGGTGGTCCAAAAAAATCAGTACTATATTCAGTTCCAAAATATTCAAGTTATTGTTAATAATTAAAAGGTATAAAAATAGACTGGAGAGTTGGCTCAATAATTAGGAGCACATATTGTTCTTGCAGAGGATCTAGAGTCGATTCTTCCAACCCTCTCTAACTTCAGTTCCAGAGACTCTGATGCCTTATTCTGACCTTGCTGGTATCAGGCACACATATGCTGCATAGATATCCATGTAAGCTAGCACTCATATACATAAAAATAAAATCTAAAAATAAAGGTAAGGAAGCTTGAATCTGAGATATGCTTCCAAAAATCTTGTACTACTATTGTTGCAGATAATTGATAAGTCCTATTTAAGAAAAAATAATGAAGCTTTCTTTTGACAAGTACTATTACTCCATAAAGTATATATTGTGAAGACAATTTAATCTAAATTAAATTTTAGGACTGGAGTTACTTAGTTTATGCTTCCATGCTTTTTGTTTTTTTTTAAAGACAGGGGCTCACTGTGTATCCCTGGGTGGCTTGAAACTTGCTCTGCAGACCAGGCTGGCCTCAAACTCTGTCCCCCCCAGTGCTAGGCGAGAAGGTGTATGCCATCATGCCTGACACTTGTTTTATGCAAATATGTCAATATCCCTTTAAATATTTAATATTTAGGTATTTTCAAGTGAAAGGACTTTTCCTCTTCTATAACCAACATTAAAAACAGTGAAAGTATTTCTCAACATATGTTACTATATTTACTAAATTTTTTAGTATTGCATATTATCTTTATTTAAATAATCTATACTTTATGAGCTCATTGTTCCTCCTTTCAAATAGGAATAGAGAGATTATTTTAAAGCATCAGCGAGTTTGTTTTTAAAAGTACTATGTAACATTTACTTAATTTTTAAAGTTAATATGAGTTTAAAGATGTTGTCCTCCTTGGATAACATAGAAACTACTCAAAATGCTTTGGAATATTGTAAAATGGTATAGGAAGTAAGTACTGGGTAGAAAACTGTGTGTACAACAGCTAGTTATTCATCAAATTGCCAGCTTTGTCTTAAATACTGTAGATTACCACATAAAATACACTCTCTGCTTTACAGAATGCCATTCTGATGATTGTATCATTAGCTTAAAGATGCTTTTTCAAAATGTTCAAAGGAGATGATATTATCTTATGCTTACTATAAAGTGTATTTTATGACTTACTGCAAAATAAGAAAACAAGTAACTTGATAATTAAGTGTTTATTCTTATTAGAGAAAGTAAATGGTTTTTATCTAAGTGTAACAGGAAAGGAAAGAACTTTTAATTCAGAGTGTCCTGTGAAAGCACTGAGTCACCTGGAAATAACTTTCAAGAGGGCTAAGTTTGTCATTTTACACAAACAAATAGAAACCTGAATTTTGATGAGTCATCTCCAACTTCCATAATGAAAACTATGTATATGCTTAAAACAGTAGTAAGATAATGCATTAAGTACATGGCATTTAAATAGAATACTCAGATCTGAAAGTGAAATGAAATGAGCTCATACTGAGCAGAAGTGAAAATGAAAGCTTGAGAGCAAATGTCACAGGAAACGAAGATGTGTAAGATGGACCTGTGCACTCAGCTGCAGTTGTTGGACAGGATGTCTAAGATTAGGCCATACAAAGAACAGGAAAAAGACATTGTAAGACTGGATGATGTCAGATAACTCTTTAAATAATAAACATTTCTGTTTGGACTGCTGATAATTTATAAATAAGTGTAAAAAGATGAGGTATTCAGTTTTGCCTGTTGGAAGTTGCATTTCATTGTTTCTGTTTACTTTCTTAATCACTTCTAAAATTTAAGTGATAGTTATTCATTTAGGCAATGCATGCTTATTCATTTCTTTTTTTTTCTATTTTTGATCAGTTTATTTCTAAGAATTAGGAGTGTATTTTATAAGTCTAAAGAACCTTTTAATATATAGAACCACATATTTTCAATGATGTATTTTTTAGTACTGGCCATACTCTTAAATGAAGTTTTGCTCAATTTTAGACTAAACTGACATCCTCAACAAGGAGGTTTATGTTATTGGTCAGCTAGAGCCCTTGTATAATGTAGAGGCTGTTAACAGAACATTCCTTGGAGACCATCTCATCAAACTGCTTTGGTTTAACAAAGCCTAAGTTTGTTGCTGTTCATTACTCAATACAAAGTAGGTCTTCACTGTCTCTTCATTGTGTACATACAACCCTGGTTAAATCCCAGCATCTTTCCTCATAACCGGGAGAGTTCTCTTATTTTATCTAATCAGGCAAACTGAGAAATCATTTATTGTATTCAGAATTATAGAACTAAAACTAGTTGTACATTCTATAACTTAAGAAACAAAAATATTCCACAAAATGCTAGTAGTGAATGTGGAACTGCACTTAGCCTTTTGTGTGGAACTGTGAACATTCTACAGTATTGCTAACATGCAAGAATGCCTGTTCTGATAATGACTAGATTTAGTTTAGGTGGAAAAGATCGGATATAAGATATTTACCCATTAGGCAATGATAAAACATTACTATTTATTTAGGCTTGAGATTCTCTAAAAGTTAGGTAAAATTTTTTGAAAGGAATTCCCCCCACCCCCTAGAAACAAAAGTCTTTAACTTTTTTCAAAGCAGTGATATGTAAGCCCAAGGCAGTGCTTAACCCATGAATTACAGCAAGGTCACATTTTGGAAACGTTAGCTATTTTGTATCCCAGTGGGACAGTCTTGGTTTTCTTACCAAAAGGCTTATGTGTTGACTCATTTCCTTTACCAGTATGGCAATTTCCTGCAGTCATTTAAAGCTTTGGGCAAGATTAGAATATCTTAACTGTTTTTACTAATCTTCTTTTTCATTAGGAATCTTAAAACTTTTAACCCTTTCATTGTGTACTTTGTTTACCATCCATAAACAATGTGTATTTGGTTTGTATGCTTTAGCTGTTTGTGTCCCCTTTTGTACAATACTGGTTTTGCCACGTTCTGCAGATACACTGAATTATTCTGGTCTATGTACTTGCATCTTTAACCACCTTGATGCTTGTTTTGTGCACTAGAGCTTTGGAGTTAGACCTAGTGTGTGGGTTTTGTTTTAGTCTTACTAACCAGCACTTAGAGTTCTTAGTTGTAAATAGTACTTTAGTGTTAGCTGTTTGTAGAATGCATTTGCTTGACTAACTTCTGACCTTTTTCACTAATGCTTCGTGGTTGTCCTACAACCATTTAGGACGCTGCATTGGGATACAGATCCGTCAGTTCTTCAGCTTCACTCAGATTCCGATTTGGGGTATTGCATAGATTTATTACCTTCCCTCTTTAATAGTTCATTTGTTTCTTTGTGAAACTGTCCTAATTTTACTTTGCTTAAGTTTCTAATATTGTGTCTAGTTAAGACAAGAGTTATGTTCTACTGTGACACCTCATTTATCCTTTTATAATTAGTGAAGGAAATGGTCTTCATAGGTAATTTTCTAGGTACCATAAGTTTGCCTACTTAAATGGCAAAATTCTTTGTTATTTCTGTTTTTCTAAGATGTACTAAAAACTTCCCAAATTTAAATATATATATACTATTTTAATTGAATCTTTTCTGAGTTACTGATATGAAAATTAACTTTTCTATAATAAAATTAATTATTGAGTCTGAAGTCCTGAAAGGAACAAGATTTCGTAGTTTCTATACTATGGCTCTGAATTTCTGTTTACGTAGCGTACCACTTGTTCATTCATTCATTCTAGGTTCCACTACAAAAGTATTTGGTGTAGTCATTGTACATGACAAAGATAGCTCTTTCCTCTTGGTAATCTGCAGCTTCTGAAATATGCAGTTATATACTTGAGTGTCTGAAGCAAGGATAAATAAGCCTCGTGTTACACATAGGAAAAATCTGTGAGGGTCTTGTACATTAGCCAGAAGACCTCTCTGGCTATACCAACCTTTCTCCTTCCCCCCTCTTTCCATTGGTTCCTTATTTTCAGTAAGTGTAGCTTTTGGAGAAGCGAGGTATTACCTCCTCCCCTGTAAAATCTCTGAATTTAAAAAAATATGTGTTCTCTTTTACTATTAGGTTTATTGTGCTTCCAGGTTAGTAATCTGTTCCTAGTACTGTTAGCCTGCCCTCTATTTTTTTCTCAGTGAGTGAGTTATTTAATGGTCTGCAGCTTAAAAATCAAGAGTATGAAGTTCTTATTTCAAACTTTATTCTTAGACTACTCTAGATTGCTTCAAGTATCCTTAAATTTTACCATTTAATTATTTGATACTTTCCCCCCTACGACTAAGCTATTCCTGAAGTAGCAAACGCATTAAAATGTTCAATGGCTCTCATGTAGTGCCTTAGAGCAAGATGGTTTGTGTTGTTGTTTTTTTTTTTAATGTTTTTCTTCTTTTGAGATGGTGTCTCATGTAGCCCAGACTGGCCTTCACCTACTGAATCCTATGATCCCAAGTACTGGGATTACAAATGTGTGCCGCTGTGTCTGGCTCACAGTTTTTTCAGTGTGTTAATTTTATTCCATTTTTTCATAAAGAATCTAATATAGTTGTTAAATAAAATGGAAAATGTTTGTATTATTAACAGTGACACATTAAAAAGAGTGTGTTTATGAAACCTGAGACATTTATTGTAGACAAAAGGGAAGTTGCAACAGTGTCATTATTGGATGCCATCTCAGGAGGGCTTATGATTGATGACTTTGGCAGCTGGGAAGTGTACTTTAGTTTATAATTCAAATGCCTAATAACCAAGTCAAAATTCCTGAATAACTAGTAAGAGGTATTTTTCTTTTGGTCTGTATTTCAACTCTCCTGTTATTCCCTCCATTTACTGAATCAGAAGTGACTTATGTAGTGTCATTATAGTCAAGAAACCTGTCAGTTTAGGTTTAGAATATTTCAACCTTAGTTTGTCCAGAGAATCACAGACAATATTGACTACATAGAGACTGAAAACAATTAAATAATTCATTTAAAAATCTATGCTGATGTGATTCTAATACCTACCAAGTATAAGAAATAGGAAAAGGCTTTCTGGGCTGTCGAGATGACACTTGCCATGCCTTGCCCTCAGTTTGATCCCTGGAAACTACATACAGGTGGATGGAGAGGGGTGACTCCACAGAGTTGTCCTCTGAACACACACACACACACATACATACATACACTACCACCACACATAACACATACCTAACACACCACATACCCATTCACACACACATATGCTCACACACACATATGTTCACACATGCACACATACACACATGCCACACATATGCTCACACATACATACCGCATATGCTGACACACACCACATACCCTCACACACACACACACACACACACACACAGGTTCACACATGCACACACAGTATAAAATCTTATTTAAAGAAAAAAAGAGAAGGCTCTCAACAGAAACCTACTTTTCAGTCATTGTCTGCTAATGGTGAGTGGAACTCAACAAGGGCTGGGTAAGGTGCTGGACTCTTTAAGGAAGTCTGGAGTCACAATTGTTAGTTCTTATAACCTGTCTAACGTGTTTAGCAGTCCATTCTGAAGCTCCTGTCCTCTCAGACTGTTACTGCCCAGACACTTGCCATAAGAAATGACACTACTCAAATTTTGAAATGAAAAATAAGCCGGCTGAGTGAGTCAGAAATTTCTTTTTCCTGTGCTCTTAATTCTCTTAATTCTTTTGCTAAGGTAAAGCCAATTCATGTTCACCTCATAGTTCCCTACTAAAGCAGGGTTCTGAATTTCAGTGCTAGATGGAAATGTATGCTCAATTCTTGACTTTTAAAAATAGCATGCTTGACCTGAGTTTATCATTGTTGAGTTTAAAAGCATGTATACTCATTCATTTAGACGAGGCCCTATTAAACTTGGGATGGCCAAAGTGACTCAAGTTGACTTTCCACCTCGGGAAATCGTGACGTATACAAAGGAAACGCAGACCCCAGCTGCAGCTCAGCCCAAAGAAGGTAAGTGTCCTAGGCTGTCAAGTGGCTAGATGTGGGTTGTCCATGTTTGACACTTTGGGGGTGAGGGAGTGTGGTCTGACCCAGGCTTGCACATGGAGGCCAGAGAGGACGGTGTTGCTCTGTCACTCAGCCTCCTTGCCTGGAGACAGGGTCTGCCACTGAACCTGGACTACCACGGCAGCCAGCAAGCCCCTTCTGACCTCCACGGTGCTGGGTTAAGAGCACACACTTGAGGTCCTGCACGGTTTTTTGGGTTTTATTTTTTTTTTAATGTGGATTCTGGGGATTTGAACTTAGGTCCTCATGCTTGCCAGAGCAAGCACTCTTACTCACTGAGCCATCTTCCTAGCCCTAGTTTTGACATTTTCTTAGAGAATCATTATAAAACTGATAATGCTTCATAGTTTCTGTATTTATATGCATATTTTTAAATCACATTGTAATGAACTCACAGATTAAAAACATAGCACAGCTAAACAAATACTTACCCAGTGTGTGTGTGTTTTAACGATTTATTATTTGAGAATTTTAAAGGCTGCAGAGATGGCTCAGCAGTTAAGAGCACTGGCTGCTCTTCCAGAGGACCTAGGTTTAATTTCCAGCCCCAACATCAGGGGATCTGACTCCCTCACACAGACACACATACAGGCAAACGTCAATGTACATTATATAAAAATACATAAATCATTAAAAAAATTAAAGAATTTTAAAGTTTTTACTTCCTAGCTTTCTGTTGATTTAAATTTAAATTTACAGTCTTTGTCACTAATGAGTATTTGTTTGAGAAGTAGAAAAGCTTATGTTGTATTTCTGTGTCAAGCATAATTTTTTCCAAAAGCATTGCATGCCATGGTAAAAGAAGTACATTCCTTTTCTGTAGAACATAATGTATTTTGATAATACTATTGTTATTATTCAAAGTAATAAGCCCAGTCTTGGGCTGGGGAATCTAGCTCATTCTAGAGTGCTTGCCTAGCACATGTGAGGCCTGGGTCACTTCCCAGTGCCACAGAAGAACATGTGTTGACCTAATCCTTAGTCTTCCCCTATGAGTTAAGGATTTTATTGATTGTTGAGCAGCCTTTAATCTGGGAATAATTCGAGGCCCTATGCACAGATCCTT
>CM053752.1:72213887-72241031 GCA_028658305.1 Pachyuromys duprasi | reverse complement strand
TATCGAATCTTGGGGTCGTTTGGCTTTTAAACCAGAGTACTGTTTTTTAAGTTGAGGATAAAAATCTCCTTTTTCTTTTTTCTTTTCTTTCTTTTTATTTTGTTTTCGAGACAGCGTTTCTATGTGTAACAGCTGTCATGTCCTGGAACTCACCGTGTAGACCAGGCTGGCCTCAAACTCACAGAGATCCACCTACCTCTGCCTCTGAGTCCTGGGATTAAAGGCGTGTGCTCCCACCACACACTGTTAGGTATCATTTAATAGTTAGTGACTCAAGCACAAAAACAATGAAAGTTGTTTGATTTTTTTTTTTAACCAGCTAAACTAATGAATTTATGTTGCACATAAAAGAGATTTAAATAAGATTCTAAATATAAGTCCACAATCTCTTACATAAAACCTTTAGGGCTATCTATGCATTGGGTTTTGGAACCATTCATTCTTTAGGAATGTATATTACTATATACATTAACACTCCAGCCGCGTCTTAAGACATTGATATTCGGAAATAGGAGAGATAAGCATACCAAATGTGATAAATAATAACTACAAATAGCTTTTTTAATGATGTCAGGGTTAGCCACTAAATAAGTTAGGATTTTGGAGCTGTTGACAATTTGGGGATTTTGCATAAGGCATTGTGGGCCCTTATAAACTACCCCTCTAAGAGTTCATGTATAGGGTGCCTTTTTTTTCCTGTTTATAGAAAATCAAGTCAAAGTTTAGCCTAATGTTTAATTTATTTTTAAATTTTCAGTTAAATGTTTTTCAGCTCTGTTGAGGACCCACACACTCTAAATAAACATTGGGTTGTTTTTTGTTGTTGTATTTTCCCATTATGGAATTATTCAGGGCAAGGTCTTTAACATTATTAGACTTCTGCTTTGGCAGCTTTTCCGTGAGCCTAAGGACTGTTTGTGCTGTGATGCCTGTGTCTGGCACATGGTGGGTACTCATTGCACAGCTAAAGGAATTAGGCAGTTTACCTCCTGAGGAGAAGTTTGACCTATAGGATATTTAAATGTTTTGCTTCACCATGAAAGCAGCTACTGAGAAATAGATTGTTTTCCAGTGTTAGTTAATTGTTGATGAAATTTGGATTAAAAGGCATGATTAGTCCAGTACTTGTTGAGTATATCCTAATTACTATGTGTTCTTAGGTCCAGGTCCAGAAGTGGAAGGATTATAGTCCACATCTAGGATATGTGATGCCCTCTTCTGCCTTTTGTGGGCACACATACACAGGTGGTACATGTATGTGTACACACAGACCACTACTGCCACCACCACCACTACAACAACCCCAAACATGGAGCCTTGATTCTTATTTGCACACAGAGAAGCTAAAAAAAAAAAAAAAAAAAAAAAAGGAGGTAATTAGCAAGGCTTATTAGTTGGAAACTACTATTTCAAACGATGCTTTAACTGATTTTAAGATGTACTTTCTCTCTCATGCTGCCACAAAACAGCAAATTTTGTGTATTTATAATAGTAACCAACACTAAGTAGCTTTAAGGTTTTTTTCAAAATTATATTCCAATATTGCTATTGATAGATAATAAAATTTTATTAATATTATATGCAGTTTTTATTAATATTATATGCAGTCTCTTTTCTCAGTATATCTCCTTTTTAAAAAATATTGACTACAAGCACAACGTTTATTGGTGTAGAACTGTCGTCTAACACTTTATTCAAAAGGAGAGTATGGCTGGGGAGTGCATTGGTGTGTCTGCACCAGAGCAGCAGCATCTCAGTGCTGGTCTCCAAATAATGAGCAAGCACCTACGCCTTTTCCCTGACAATAGAGGATAGAGTTTTTCTTCACTGAGAAATGCAAGTAGCAAGGTGGATGAACTTAGGTTCATCTGCTTTGCTGTCCTTTCACAGTCTTGACTATCTGCGTAGACTAGATTTACAGGTTCATTTTATAAAAGTCCATGTCAGTTCATTTACAGTCTAGCAAGTGTTCATTGAGTTCGTTGCGTGTCTGTATATGAAGGCAGTAGATTACCTTTCCCTTGCTTTTGTGGTTTAGTTACAGCTTGGAGTATCTCAGTGGAGAAGAATGAGAAGCATATACTCACTCAGACCATGAAGCCATCCATAGCCTGTACAACTACTTATAAAAACTAGAAACTTGGTTTTTTTATGTCATTACAATTAATTTCATGACATTAAGTTTTGTTCCCATGTTGTAGAAGTTTTAGAGGCAAGAAGAAGAAACATTA
The DNA here is from genome assembly GCA_028658305.1 of Pachyuromys duprasi. Lineage (NCBI taxonomy): Eukaryota > Metazoa > Chordata > Mammalia > Rodentia > Muridae > Pachyuromys > Pachyuromys duprasi. The sequence goes on along the minus strand of CM053752.1, from coordinate 72,238,800 downwards.
CATGGGATTTTTATAATGAAAACACTTTGTGCTTAACTACATTCATTGCTTTAACTCAGCACTCCTCAAACTCAGCTCAGATGGCTGCTATTTAACAATGACGTTCGGGGCTGGGAGTGTTGCTTTGTGGTGGCGTGTTTGCCTCACATTCATGAAACACTGGGTTCAAGCCCCAGCACTGCAATTTTTTAAAATTATAATTACCTGAGAGAAAAAAAAATCACCATGAAGAAAAAAATTGGAGTGTAACAGAATGCAGAAGGCAGTACAATCAGTGCAGGAGTAAGGTGAGCGAGTGAGAACTGGTCTTCAGTCTTTCTGGTCTTCCTTCTGTGAGTGGCCAAACCACCCTTTCAGAGGGCAGCTCCAGTCTGCTCTGTCTCCCCCAGTCTGGCTATCCTCTACTGGCCATGAGTTGGTGGTGCTGTTTCTGAACCTAGGTGCTTCGGTGTCTTAAAGCACCTACTGTGAATGAAATTGACTAAGGCCATGTGACCTCACTCAATTCCGTTCTCTGCAGGTAAACAGCTTCCAGAAGGCAAGGGTGTGCCCACAGGCACGTGCCTCCTACTCACGTTCTGCCTTCACCTTTTAAAAGTCTTAACTCTTGAAAATAGCATTATGTTTTTTAATCCACCACTTCTATGGGGGCTTTTTTTTTTTAAATTATAAAAAGGCTTTAAAGGAAGAAGAAACCCTAAAGGCTCTGTAGCCTCACTCGCTTGTTTACACCTTTGGGAAATTAGCTGCCGTCCTTGGTCTGCATTGGGGGGAGCGCCAATGCTGGGTTAGAGCAGGGCCGCCTGCCTCCTCCACCCCACGCTATATGTGGACGGGTTTCTCCTCTATTGCTTATTGGCTAATGAACCAGGTGTTAATGTTGATTAGCATTTATAATGTACAGAGGTTGTTACATGTAAACAACTTGTAAATTTCGTTGTATGATCTTATTCTCTAGAATCCACATTGTCTTCTGGCCTTCGTAGGTACTGCACATGTATGGTGCACTGACATACATGCATGCAAAACAATCATACCCATAAAATAAAGAATTTTATTAAATTTTTAAAAAATACTGTGTTGAGTCAAATTCCATATTAAAGCAAATGGCCCGTGCTATTATTCTTTTATTATTTCCCCAGCACTATATTTAAATTCAAAATACTTAGGATTAAATTGTCAGCTCTATTTTCCTTGTTGAAAACCCAAATTATTAAGCCAGTACAAGTGATTCTATTCAAGATGTAAAAAGCAAAATCAAGAAAGGAATGACTCTTATCAATCTATTGATACAACTTTGTCCATTGAAGGTTGTCCTAAGTGTACTTTTGATTGGAAGGCGTCAGAAGATAGATTTGTAGAGGCACGAACAGTGTCTCAGAGGGAGAAGATACTTGTTGCCAGCACTGATGACCTTGACCCCACGACCCACACAGCGCTCTTAGCCCCTCCACACGTCATCGTCTGACAGGCACACGTGCGCCCAGCACGCGCCTGCCCACACACATACACACATTAAAGAGATGGATGGATGGCTAGGTAGAATTTAAGGTTATTTAGAAAATATTAAGGGAAAATCTTTCCTATCTGGTCTTGATTTTTAAACTAATGATTGGGGAATTTGCAATTCTGTTAGATGTTTACAAAGTTATTCATATGTTGAAATTTTGTAAGTTGAATCATTTTTATGAGCAACACTTTCCTGATTTAAGTTTAAAGATTTATCATAAGATATTAAATCAATATAAAGGAGCATATGCCAATAAGACTAACAATGAACTGGTTGCCAACAGCTGTGTAGTGATAGGATTTATTAACTTTATGCTGAAAATGATGAGTGATTTATAAGCTGCAGTGTTTGTTTATTGTGTACTTTCTAAGATCTTGCATATTACCATTTTATTGCTATTGTAGAAATATTCAAGAGTGTATGTATGGTTTCTTAAACATATCCTAAGTATGAGTGGCATATAAATGAGAGCGCCTGTTCAGAAGGCACCTTCTTCAGTTGAACAGAAGCCACCCATTTCACAGATCATTTAACTGATTAACACACTGCCTTGCTGATTATTCTAGCAACCAGAATTTCACTCCTTGCTGTTGGCTCTAGGTGCAGCTTCATTTACGAGCAGTTTTCTTTTTATCTCACTAAAGTGCATCACAGTTTTGGTGTTAACTGGAAGTAATAAATCAGTGGTTCATTAAAGCTAGTTTTAGCATTCATTGACAGGAGAGGTGTCATTTTGAAAGTAACTGCTACCCATCTGCACCCTTTACTCCTCAGCCCGTAACCTTAGCTTCTTTGTCAGGGAAAGCCTGGAGTTAACCACTTAGCATGTAGTAATGAATATTCATGAGTAAATTGATGTGGCGTGGCAGCCTTCTCGTTCACTTCCAGTCCTCCAGTTTTAAGTGTGTTCTAGCTTACCACGTAACTAGGAGTAGCTGAGACAGTCTTCACAACTGTGGGGGTAGATTTGGGCCATATTAGTGGTCCTGTGACACCTATTGGTGATGTTGTAAAAGTTCTTAGTAAGAAGGGCATGTCAACTTAAAGGAACATTCTTTCACAAACACATACACACATTTATATATATATACGTATGTGTATATATGCACATATATAGTAAATCACCTAGTATATGTATGTATTTACACATATGTGTAGCTAATATATGTGGGTAGGCAGTATATATGTGTATACCTATATATACATGTGTATATATACATATATATGTAGGTGATTACTTAAGGTATCCTTTATAACAAAAACAGCTCAATTTTGTGGTTTTTTTTAGAGCAGACTAATGTTTGCTTTTATATTCTTGGAAAATTATTTAGTCTAATGACCTTTCTGAAGCTTGATTTAAGTACTAATTATAGTTTTTAAGTCCATATTTATCACTGTAGAAAGGGATGTATGTTCACTTATTCTAAAATACAATTGGAAGAGGTGAGTTGAAAGAGTTGCTGCTGAGCTTGCAGCTGCAGTGTGGCTTGGCAGATGCTGCAGACAGGCAGCTTGGTGGCTAACGCACTTCACCTGTATCTAGTATCTCCAAAGAAAGAGTGTCTATAAACAAAATCTCTCCTGTTAAATATGCAGCTAGGGGGCCACTTAGCACTGAAAGATGCGACTCTGCATTGTGACAGGACTTTGGGAATGGCACATAGAAGTGGCATAGCACAACAGGTAGAGGGGGGGTGCGGCCTGGAGACTGGGTAAGTCACCATGCTCGGGAATGGCTGTTCAGGGTGACTCCTGCATCCTTCTTTTTAGGACTACACCAGTGAGCCAGTTGGTTACTAGAATTGACTAGAAAAGTGGACAGTATTTGCGAAAAGTGAGATACATTTTTTCTTAAACTAATTGTAAAATTGAGAAAGAAGAAAGCCACAGTACTCTGAGAGCACCACTCGTAGTAAATTTTTCATGAAGATAGACACTTTGTTAGTCTAGAAGTCAACTTATAAGTAAGTGTAATTATTTTATTTCAGTATCCAATTGTTTTATGGCAGAGTCACATCCTAATGTTGGAATAGTACAAGATAGAATCACCGTCAGGCACACTGTTTTCAGATTAATAATCCTTTGTGGACGAGAATTCATCTAAGAAGGAGTAGTGTCTTTCTGTTTCTCTATGTGATTATTTTGCCCAAAAAAGCTTCCATTTTTTTAAGTAGCACAAAAGCTGTAATTGGCATGCTTTGTAAGGAAGTGTCAGTGTGCGAGAGAGTGGCGATCGCTAAGAATTCTTTTACGTGTTCTTTCCCCTTTGCGCCACCGCCTCCTCAGCGGGGTCACTGAGATCACTAGCTTTTCTTGAAATGGCCATTTTCACTGGCAGGTGCATTATACCCTGTATTTTCAGATTGTTTTTCCATTCTGAATGTTTGGCAGGTTGATTGCTCCGGCTGCATTGACGGAGAAAGGGCTGACAAATGCGGTTGGGCTGGCTGAAAAGACAGTGATTACTGTTTTCCTTTGTGGCTGATTGAGGCCCTTGAAAGGAAAAATTTTAACCTTCACCATTTGGTTCAAAAGTATGAGCATATATTGAAATCACTCGTGCCATTTATCCCGGTTCTGTAAACTTGTCAGACGTAAAAATCGCTCAATTTCAAGTAATGTAGGATTGGCATACGTCATTATCATTCTGATTAAGTTGGAGGTTGTATCGTTGTGTGCGTTACACAGTGTCATTTAAAGCTTTCTGTGCAGTGGTACAGTTATATTTTTATTGCTCATACTATAGAGTTGGAAAGATTTTCTTAGCTCTCTAAATCTAACACTGTGTGTGGTTTGGCAGCTGGTGTGGCCTACAAGCTGCATTTTGTTTGCAGGGTAAAGGCTTGTCTGTAGCCTCCTGGAGTGTGGGTAATTGCACAGGCTCACCATTGGGGAGAGACACAGGATTGGAAGCAGTCAGGCGGAAGAATGTTATGCCATCCCCTTGCCACCTTGCAGCAGAAAGACAGAATCCCAGCAGTGCCATCTGGTCGCTGCTATCTAGTCAGCTGGCCTGACTGCTGGGACCGTGACTTGGCAGCTGGTTCCCATCCTTGACCGTTCTTTTGTGTAGGTTGCATGTGTGTGTTTTAGATCGTTTTGTGCATGGGTCAAGGAAATGACTAGAACAGACAAGGAAAGCCCCCTTGCTGAATAGGCTTTCATTACTGGAGATGCGCTCCCTTGCAGATGCCTGCTGCCGTTCCCTAATAGACAACTAAGATGTGCGTGGGCGATAAAAACATGCTTTTCTGTATGAAATCTACCTTGGTTTGTAGCTTAAAGAGATGGTAGACAGAGCTATATGCCCTGTAACATTTGAAAAGAAATTATTTTAAATTATATACTGGTTTGGGAATTTATGAGATTTGCGAATTTTAAAGACTTACAAACATTGCTTATTTCCATTTATTTGTATTAAAATTAAAGAAAACTGTTTTAAGTGCTTATTGCCACATCATACAGTGATAGATAATAAGACTTGCACTTAAAATGACAGAATAGAAAATGTGATCTCAAAGCTATTATCTTTAAAATCTGCCTCTCAGATAGCAACCTGAGAGTTAATGTTAAGCATCACTGTGTCCTAGGCAGGTGCTTTAGACACTGACAGTTTCAGATCACAAGTGAGCAGCCATCTCTGTGGGCTGTTGGGGACGTTTGGTTTTCTTCATTCCGTAGCATTAGTGTGTCAGCACGCTCTGCAGAACTGTGTAGGAGTCACATGTTATTCTGTCTAGAATAGTAATGCTTGGAAGCGTTTAAAGACTTGCCCGAGGAATTCAGCCTACAGATCTCTCACTTATGCTGTATGTAGTCACAAAATGTAGGGTAACTTTTGATGAGGCACCACAGGTATCTCCGCAGATCTAGACTTCCCGTTTCGTTCTCTGAGTTGGTGCTGGTAAGATTTCCAGTGTTCATACACTGTCCTTCCCTTGAGGGGCTGCTCCACCTTGAGGGGGATGTGATACTTCTGGGTACCACATCAGAACCAGTTGCCAGTGTCTGTACTAAGCTGCTCTTTGTTGTTTCCTCCTGTTCAGATGAGGAGGAGGAGGAGGATGTAACGACCCCTAAACCTCCTGTTGAGCCCGAAGAAGAGAAAACTTTAAAAAAAGACGAAGAGATTGATAGCAAAGGTATCTTAACATATTTTTTTCTAATTCCTCTTAAAACTTGTTTTGCTATTTATGAGTTAAAGTAGAATAAAATAAAAGAGGTTACTTTCATTTTAAAAGAATGTGTTGCATTTCTTGAACCGTACTGTGATAGTGAGTTGACAGGATTTAATTGGCCTAAAACATACTTTGAAAACAGAAACAAAAACAAAACAAAAAAAATTTTTTTTCCTAGCTCCCCCTCATGAACTAACTGAAGAAGAAAAGCAACAAATTTTACACTCAGAGGAATTTTTAAGTTTCTTTGACCATTCTACAAGAATTGTAGAAAGAGCCCTTTCTGAGCAGATTAACATCTTCTTTGACTACAGTGGGAGAGACTTGGAAGACAAAGAAGGGTAATGTCCACTGCCTAAGATGATAGCTTCTGCATCCTAAAAGCAATGTAATATTAAGAGTGACACAAGTTATAATGCTGTCTTTTGTGGGGAATTCTTTTTCTATAGGGAAATTCAAGCAGGTGCTAAGCTATCATTAAATCGACAATTTTTTGATGAGCGTTGGTCCAAGCATCGAGTTGTTAGTTGTTTGGATTGGTCATCTCAGGTAAAGTATAGCAAAACTGGTTGTTATTAACTCATTTTAAAAATTCCAGTTAGCATAAAGTTTTATTTTGGTTGCAGAACTTTTTGTAACTATGTCTGTGTATCATTTAAAATAATAACGGGTGATGGTTCTAATATTGTCATTGTCATGTTGACTTGTATACCTTGGAAGGAAGAATTGGGACTGCTTTTCAATTTGAAATTCAGGACCTTATTCCCAAGGCCAATTTTGCTAATTTAATTAACCACTGAACACTTAATATAAAATTTAAACATTTTAAAGAACTATTTTAACACTTAAGTATTTTAAATGTTAAACTGTGCTAATTTAAAATTGGACTAACATCTTGTTGAGTATATCTATGAAGATAAATATCTATGAAGATAATTTTCAGAAAAATCTGATAGACAGTTTAAGAACATAAAATAGTTTTATTGTTCATAGCCCTTTTTTCCCCCACTTGATTCTTGTGAGCAGTATCCAGAGTTACTTGTGGCTTCCTATAATAACAATGAAGAAGCTCCTCATGAGCCTGATGGTGTAGCCCTCGTGTGGAATATGAAGTACAAAAAGACAACTCCAGAGTATGTGTTCCACTGCCAGGTAAGATGGTCATTCAACTGTGTTCCCACATTTAATGATTCATTCATGAATTTAGACAAGTGCCTTTTTTTCTTTTCCTGACAACATGATTTCATTGGCTTGGCATTTACTACACCACTCCATATTTGCAAACAGATGTCAAACAAAAAACAGAACACTCTCAGTTCAATATAATCTGCCTTTTATAGCTTTCCTAGCATCTCTTACAGTGTTTAATCACACCTAAAGTCCTTTGCAGTTGTGACTTTCTGTTATTGTAATTGACCATATAGAAGGACTCTTTTGGAAGACATCTTTCCCACGGGGAATTTAATTTCTCTGGGACTTCTTGCTGAATATACAATTAGACATCAGCCCACTGAATCACTTAAACATGGCCTGAGGAGTTGCAGTAGATAGTTTTAATTAAAAACATGTGGTTGAAGTAGGAAGCAGATGTAGATTTTTTTTAAGTGGAATTAGTAAAAGGTTAGAATTTGTGACTCTTTCTGATTGTATAAGTTAAAATCTGAATAGTATCATAATCCAAAATAAACACTTTGAATCAAAACTACTATATTCTTAACTGTCATATTATAGTAAGAGGTCAGTCATAAGCCATCTTTCCTTTAAAAACTGTAATTGGTTGAAGCAAATTTTGTTTTGTTTGATAACTGTGTAAACATATAAACATCACATTTGACTTTTGAACAGAAACTATTCTTATTCTTAGAAAATTATGATGGAACGGATTGTTTTTTAAAACTTCTACTACCTTAAGCAGTAGAGAGAGAAATGTTTCAGATAGTAGTTTTTTTTTAATTCACCAGACTCTTCCCACTTAAATCTTAAATACAAAAATTCTGCTTCTTTGCAGTCAGCTGTAATGTCTGCTACGTTCGCAAAATTTCATCCCAACCTTGTTGTTGGGGGTACATACTCTGGCCAAATTGTGCTCTGGGATAACCGTGGCAACAAAAGGACTCCCGTGCAGAGAACGCCCCTGTCAGCTGCCGCACACACGGTAAGTGGCTGCTGGCTTCATCCGGCTTCTGCGTGCCTTCCCCATCGGCTGCGGTGAACCCATAGAGTGGGTTCCTAACCTGCATCCGTGTATGTGGGGGCGCACATACCAGGAAGTCACCTCTTCTGTAAGACACCCTTCTAGTAAACAGCAGCAAAGCACTGACGGGCGGATGCAGTGTTGCCCCAGCAGTGCTCAAGTTCCTGGGTTCGACTCCCAGGAGCAGCAAAACAGGGCTGTCAGGTTACAAAGCTGTTTTGATATGGAATGGGACTCCCATAATTAGATTAACTTTTTCTGGGTTTGTTGTCTGTTTGTGTTATAAAACCTTTGAAAACTCTTCTTGTGTGTTTATGTTTATAGCACCCTGTCTACTGTGTAAATGTTGTTGGAACACAAAATGCTCATAATCTGATTAGCATCTCTACTGATGGAAAAATTTGTTCCTGGAGTTTGGACATGCTTTCCCATCCACAGGTAGGTAAAACTTAGAAACATGAAAATTTGAAGTAAATGATAGTTTTTAATTGTCTATATACCACAGTGTGCATTTCACCAGAAGCTATTTTTATACTGTTATACAGAGTATAACCTAAATAAATGTTGATAGTTTAAATGTATCTTATCAACCCTTTTTCATTTAGCTGAGCTGGTTTATATTAATACTGGGTTAAAACAGTAGCTTATAAGCCAGTAAAAATTCAAAACTTCCTAATGAGTTGAAATTAAAGCCTTACAAAATCACTTTATGCTATTTCTCTCTGTAGGACAGCATGGAGTTGGTTCATAAGCAGTCGAAGGCTGTAGCTGTAACATCTATGTCCTTCCCTGTTGGAGATGTCAACAACTTTGTTGTGGGCAGTGAGGAAGGTTCTGTGTACACAGCATGCCGCCACGGCAGGTAACTCTGATAGGGACTAGCCGCTAGTTAAACTTTCCTCTTGACTCATCTCAGTGAAACAACTTCTTCTTTATTTAAGTAGAATCCTCTTTTAGACTTGTGACATATTAAATTCAGGCACCTAAAACTTAAGTTAATTTTCTTTTTAAACTGTAGTAGTGTGGATTCATGTGTTTTGGATTGAGCGGGCTGCGGTTTGTTGTAGGGATTTGTGTGTGCACGTGTTCACAGGAGTTACTGGTAGGCGGCCTGTTCAGCAATTAGAAATGCAGGGTACATGCAGTACACATTGGCCTTCAGGTTTGTAAATGGGACCGTCACCTGTTTTCTGTTTGGATTTATTTGAACTTGAGTTTTAGTCCGGGCCTGCTGATAATGGTATAGCAATGCCATTACATATGTTAGACTAATATTTCTCCTGCTGTTCAGTCTGTTTGGAAATTGTCTAGCTGTCCTTTAAAAACATTGAGCATCTGGACCTCATTTCCAATACAGATCACCTTCACTTCAAAGCTTTTGATTTCCATTAGTCCAGATTGTCTGTTACACAGCATTGCTTTGTCCTATTCTGCCAGCATGGATATTGGTCTTTTGAGTTCTCTTGTCAACAGCATGGTGTTTATGGCTCCAGAATGTCCCCTTCTCCTTTAGTAGTGTTATAAATTCTGAATACAGTGGCGTTTGGCATAAGCTATGCTGATGAACTGTGAACACAGAATTGTGTTTGAAATTAAGTCACAGTCTGGTATATAAACCCACAATACGATACATAATTCCCGGGGTGTGATGGTGCAGGCATTTAAATCTCAACTCTCAGGAGGCAGAGGAAGGTGGATCTCTGGGTACAAAGCTAGTTTGGCCTACATACGAAGTTCCAGACCAGCCACATAAGACCCTGTCTTAAAAATGAATAAATAAAAATGTTAAGAAATTGATCTATGGTGTACATCCAAGAGAGTTCCCTAACGTTTTCACTTTTATGAAATAGCAAAGCTGGAATCAGTGAGATGTTTGAGGGGCATCAGGGACCCATCACCGGAATCCACTGTCACGCGGCCGTTGGAGCAGTAGACTTCTCACATCTGTTTGTCACCTCATCATTTGACTGGACAGTAAAACTTTGGACAACTAAGGTATCTGAAATGTAGCATTCTGCTCATCAGTCAGTTTCCTGACACAAGGTGGTGCTCTAATACTGCAGGGAAAGACTCGGGTCTTAGAGCTTAGATATCTTAGAGTTGTTCCCAATAAGTAACACCTGCTAGGAAGTTACACGGTGTGCGAGGGTGCTGCTATGAAGATGCTGACAAATGGGTGACCCCGCAAAAAAAATCCAAGATCAGTCTTCCTACTCTAGGCTTTTCAAGCAGAGATTTGTTTACTCTGAAGTTGTTGGGAAGACACTCCTGGGAGTCTCCTGTACTCCCTCATGTAATTTTACCCAGCTCCACACAAAGCCTTTCATTTGCTCTGTGGAGAGCTAAGAGGCTTAATTCTGGACTGCAGTGGCTCCCAGAGCTGCTGGGAAATAGAGAAAAGACAGAGACCATTTGCAGTAAGTCCTGTACAATAGGCTACACAATAAACTCGAATCATCAAGAAATCATTGTGGAGGCATGCATGGGTTTGTTTTCTTACTGTAGTATAACCAGTTTGGTTTGTTGAGGCTTAGTAAACCAGTTACTTGAAATATCTACCCACTTAATGAAAATGTTTCCTTGTCCTCCAGTAATTCCAGTGAGTGTAGTTTGGCCTGGCCAGTGACAAAGACAGAGTTCAGGGAACTCTGTGACCTCCACAGTAGACTTTGTCGTTTTGCTTGACCTTTTATTAGAAACGTAACCCGCTTGCTTTCTAGTGCTCCTGCAGGATCATGGTGCTGCTGGGGAAACTGCAGTCAGCATAGCCTAGTCTACATAAGCTGCGTGTTAAGCTTCATTTTCCCTGTCCATCTACTTCATAGTCATGTTCACTTTTGTAATCCTCTACCGTGGAACAAAGTTTAGAGACATGCTGTGGTTCTTGAAGAGCTTCGAGAAAACCTAGTATTGTTAAGAGATGCCTACTGCTGTAGTGAGCTCCTGTTTTGGTGTTTACTAAGTTCTGGCCTCAGAGTCCAGAGTACACTCGCTGGTCACTCTTGCCCAGTCTTGGGGTCCTTCTCTCAGTCTAACATGAAGTGACTTAGAAAACAGCCTTGCAAAGCTTGCCTTTTAAAATTGAGCATTTTCAGCTTTGACATTAACGGACACAAAGATAGCACTTCCCTTGAGTCTAATGAAGGAATATCTAGAAAAGCGCTTGACAGAGTAGAACAGGCTTTACTCTAATGGGGTCAGAGCCATCTCATTCATCCTTGGATCATACTGTAGAGAAAGGGTGGAGAAAGAAGATTCTCAGAGCCATAAACAAAGTAGTGCCTGACCAACAACTCTGTGTATGTGAGGATATACATAATCTGCTACGAAACAAAGCAAGATACAGAATCACAACGATAAAACCTTCCATTCCCACATAGGCTTCAACTAGCCATATAAGTTGTGAGGTTTCTGGGTGTGCTTTCTCATGTCCTCACCCTGTTAGAGTCAGGAGGGACAGATCTTTGCTGCATTCTTGGCCAGCTCCTTTCCCTTTTTGGCTATTGAAAGAATCTTCACTTGGTGACTGAGTGACTGACATAGTCAGATTTCCAGTTGGCCATCTCCCTTTCTGCTTGAACTTTGAATACACTTTACCAGGATGCGGAAGTGAAGGGCTCACCTGCCCCTGAGAGTGAACTTGCCTGTGACAGCAGACTGATAGGCAGATAGGCACTTGGTTTTGTGGTTCAACACAGTTGCTTCACATATAGTTCATATTTTTGTTTCTGTGTTTCAACATAGAAGTTGCTTTTATTTCTTTGTGTTTGTGTGTTTATGTATTGCGCATGTGTGTGAATGCAGGTGTGCCTGTGCCACAGTTCACAAGTACAGAGTTGGTTGTCTCCTGCCACCGTGCTGGGTAGTGGGTGGGGCACTCAGTCATGCGTGCACTTAGGCACCTCTGTCTCTCAGCCATCTCCCTGTCCCAGGAGAGATTGGGTAACAAAAATAGGGAGGCAAAGCTCTTTTCTTCTTATTAGGTTAAGTTTTGTTGTTTCTCTTATTCACTCAAATATGGTGTGTACCTTGCCCTTGCTTCTGACACCCTTCCTAGCAGCCAGAGAGTGAGCCAGCATAGAATAGTATATTTTACATCACATATGACTAAGGACCCCCTAAAGTGTTATCAGAAGAATTGCCTTGGCCTAACTTGTTTTTATGTTGTTTAGTGATAATAGTGCACTTGTCCACTGTGCATGAGGTCCTGGGTTCAATCCCCAGCCCTGGAAGAAAAAAAGGAATAAGAATTACCACCTTCTAGTCTATCCTTTCTGCACACACAATTCTGTTTTGTGAAGGGTCAAGCAGCAGCAATTTGCTAGGTAACTATATAGGTGGCCACACTTATGCAGCTAGAGTCAGTGGATTCAGACTTGAGTTTATGCGCCTTGTTTAGTTGCTGGTATGTATGTACCTTCTAAATAATTTGATCGAGATCCACCCTGTGTTGGATTAATGAGTAATATACATGTTCATGGATAATGAATGCTAATGAATAGTAGACAGTATCTTAAAACCACTTTAAGAACATTATTCCAACTCCATTTTAAGCTTCTGTTTTTTAATTTATGTGTGTGAGTGTTCTGCCTACATGTATGTCTGTGGACCACATACATGCCCAGTGTCCAGGGAGGCCAGAAGAAGGTATCAAATCTCCTGGAAATAGAGTTACAGGTGGTTTTGAGCTACCATATGAATGCTGGCAATTAAACTTGGGTCCTCTACAAGAGCAGCCAGTGCTCTAAACCACACAGCCATCTCCCATTTTAAGCTTTTGAAAGCAGTTGCTCACATTTGTACCCTTAACAGACTCCATGTGTCTTGCTTCTCCTCCTCTCCATTTTATTAAAAAAAGTGAACATGACTATGAAGTAGATGGACAGGAAAAATGAAGCTTAACATGCAGCTTATGTAGACTAGGCTATGCTGACTGCAGTTTCCCCAGCAGCACCATGATCCTGCAGGAACACTAGAAAGCAAGCAGGTTACATTTCTAATAAAAGGTCAAGCAAAATGACAAAGTCTACCGTGGAGGTCACAGAGTTCCCTGAGCTCTGTCTTTGACTATCACTGGCCAGGCCAAATTACACTCACTGGAATTACTGGAGGACAAAGAAACATTTTCACTAAGTGGGTAGATATTTCAAGTAACCGGTTTACTAAGCCTTCCTTCCTGCACTAGGAACTGAACTCGCCTAACCTAGAAGAGCAAGTCATTTGATGCTACAGTATCTCTGTATGCACTAAGGTGTGACTGTCCCCAGTATCAGGCAAGATTCTCCCTCTTTTTCTCTTTGTGTAAGTCCTGTAAGAGTGGAATGCGGAAACCTCAGTGTGGCCCTACCTCAGAAGTACTTTAGAGTGGTCTCCACTGTAGAAGCCTCTGATCTTGGCTTGGTTGGCAAGTGTGAAACCTAGCCCATGGTTCAGGTTCACCAGATTGCTCTAGTGCTTTTTGATGTAAGCTGTCTGCAATGTAGAAAAACACACACAAGTGGATGGTCATGATCATCTGCAAATATCTGAACTTCTTGTTGTTGTTTATTTTCGAGACAGGGTTTCTCTACATAGCCCTGGCTGCCCTGGAACTCAACTAGGCAGAGCAAGCTGTCCTCAAACTTAGAGAGATCTGCCTGTCTCTTCCTCCCATGGAATATACTATGCAAACATTAAAACATCATCTCCCGAAAATACTTCATTTAAGAATAACCCAGGGCAGGTGTGTTAAGGTCTGCTGGAACAGTCAGCTAATGAACAGAGCTGAAATCCCCGTCTTCCAGGTTATACCAAAGAAACTGCCGTTGCTGTTTCATTCTCCCTGCTGCTTTTCAGACCCACTAATGCACCTCTCTTGTGGACTTTCAAGTTTGGTGTTTTGAGATTTTAAAAGTGTCTTTTAAATATTATAGAGGCAACACCAATATTTTAGAATTTCACCTGTATGAAAGAGCTGGGCATGGTGGAGCATGTCTGTAATCCCAGCACTCTGGAGCCAGAGGCAGGAGGAGCTCTGACTTCAAGGCCAGCCTGGTCTACAGATCACATTCCAGGACAGCCAGGGCTCCACAGAGAAACTTTGTCTCAACAAAACAATCAAACAAACAAGTAAAAATGAAAATACGGTTTGAAATTGAGGGGAGGTCTGAAGGAAGGCTGACTGCTGACGCAGACCCAGTTTCACCCGGTGGCACTGACCTCCTTAGCTTCCTACAGGCCAGTGTCAAGTCTTCTTTGCATATTTAGAAACTCGGTCTTGTCAGCTACCAGAAGTGATTAGACAAGGGAATGTGAATGTAACAGGCTCCTAAGACACTGATACATTGAAGAATGTCAATTTATTAATTTACAGTCAGAAACTAAACTGGCAGAAGGGCCCAGATACTCCTGCTGGCCTGACCAGCTCATTGTTTCTCTGTAGACTACCCACATGGGAAGCCAAATTATAATCAGACGATTGCTTGGTGAGCAAGGAATTAGAACAAAAGGAGCTTTTATCATTTGAATATTCAGTGGCATCAAGCTAAGAGAGCTTGATTCATTCATCTTCAAGTAAAGATAGCCTTGCCATGGGGTAGTTGATTCTCACAATCTGTTGTCTGAGACTCTCTCCTGCACAGTGATGAAATGCTGTTATCTTCATTTGCCTTGTAAGACTATCTTTCATTACTTCTGATAGATATATCTGCAAAGATTATCCTTTGTCGGGTAATACGGGAAGTTATTTTTGACCTTGGAATGACTTGTGTTTGCTTGAGGGTGTGTGCATGAGTAGTGGTCAGAAGCCCAGGGTTCCCTGGAGCAGGAGTGACAGGCGGTCTGCTGGGCGCGGGTGCTGTGTTGCCCCCTGCAGGAACAGCCAGTGCTCTTAACCTCTGAGCCATCTCACCAGCCCTACAATGATTTCTTGCCAAGGAAACTTGTTTATTTCTCCTCTCATCCACATTGAGGGCATAGGTATTTGCAGTTCACTGTTGATCCTGATGTGCTGACTGTAGAGACTCTTGTTACTAGTCTAGAACTCCCCCGTTGCCCCAGCTTTGAAAACAATGATCTGTTTCAGGTTCTTTTGCTGTTATGGCAGCTTAGCACAGAGAGGCTTAAATAACAGAAATGTGTTGTCAGCTTAGGAGGTGTCGGTGGGCTACGTACTACCCTTGGAGGGTCTGAGAACTTGTTCTGTCCTTGTCTCCTAGCATCTGGTGACTGCCAGGAATCCTTGGTGTTCTTTGGCCTGCAGCTGTTATCACTCCAGTGTCTGCCTTTGTCATCATCTGATGACATTCTGAACCTGTTTGCTTCATTATGTCCTGCATCCAACTTTCCTTTTAAAAACACAAGTCCTAGTAGAGGTAGCACACCCTAACAGAGGAGAAGCTGTTTAATTTGGTTACATTTACAAGTACTGGACAGACATGAACTTCAGGGCAACACCACTCAATCCAGTCTATACTCTGAGCTTAGGAAAAACTGTGGCCTGTGCCTTGACCATGAAGTGTTTCTTGTCACAGTGGAGCCAAATGATTATTCTGTTTATTCAAATGCTTTTTTCACAGAAACCCTTTGTTTTGATTTCTTTTTGGCAAATATCTTTTTGCTGGTCTTTTGTGAGGGAGAATAGAGACTCACTATGCATTACATGGCTCAGAGGTTCTCATTCCTTGTCATACACAGGAGCAGCTTTTTAGACTTTGAAGTGCCCCCTGATACCCAGACCAATGAAATCAGAGCCCAAGAGCAAGACCCTCACTACACTGTGCTTAAAAATTCTCTAAATGGTCACAGCGTACAGTCAAGCTTCAGAACCAACAATTTGAAGCCTTTGTTTTGTAGACAGGGGAAAAAAAGAATGAGGGACTTTTCTCAGAACTTTGAAGCTGGTTGCTATGGACTGAAACAGCAGGCTGGATCCCACCCCTTTCCAGCTCTCCTTGCTGCCTCAGTGCCTTTTCGGCTGAAGAGCTCTTCAAAGTAAAGGAAGATACCACATTAAAAGGATATTTAAAATGTTCCACTTGGGATTTTAATTTGCAATATTATATATTAAATTATTGTACTATGAAACATTATTTGATATTAAATATGTGCATTTTCTCTGTGGGCAAAATTCTGTCTAATCATTAGATAACTATGTTTTTTAAATGAAACTAGAAAAGAGTTTTAAAATAGTCACATTTTAAATTGAAGAACATTTTGCTTTTTTCCCACATAATTTTTTTAAATTGTGATCTTTTAACTGGGCAGCAATAGCATATACCTTTAATCCCAGCACTCTGGAGGCAGAGGCAGGCAGATTCTGAGTTCAAGTCCAGCCTGGTCTACAGAGAGTTCCAGGACAGCCAAGGTTACACAGAAAACTGGTCATGAAAAAAATTTTTTTTAATAAATTAAAATTGTGAACTTTTGCCAAGCTATATAGCAATCCACTGAGTAGATTAAATATTTGACTTAAGCATTTCCTGAAACAGTATTTTTATTATAAATGTTTTAATCTAATTTGCATATTGCTTTTTAATAATTTGTGGTTTGTAAAAAAGAGTATGTCCTCGTTCTGGCTTGCCGAACACTACAGCTGTGAATTACATGTTCCTGAGCATAGTTACAGGTCATTCTCCTTTCAGCCATGCAAATAAACGTAGTTTGTGGGTCACTCCAGTCCCGCTGGGAGAACAGCTGTCGTTGCCTCTGTCTCCTTGTTGTTTCTTAGGTTGAGTCTTGCTGTGTAGCCCATGCTGGCCTCAAACTTACGGTCTTTCCAAGTACTGGGATTATAGTGTGTACCAACAGGCCAGGTCATAGTTGTCTTTGATGGCCATAAACAGTTAGTTCTGTGGGCATGTACCTATGTGTGGCGTGGTTAGAGGCCGTGCAGTCAGCTTGAAGAGATTGCCTGGCAAATCCAAGTGAGTCTTCCAGCTCCTGACCCAGCAGCAGCAGTATGTGCAGGGCCGACTGCCCTGCGTCCCTGCCCTCTTTTAGAGTTTTCTGATGTTTTGCCCTTTAACCTTCCAGTGGGAGAGTGACACTGCTGGATGTTTTCGTTTGCATCACTGTGACTGAGCACTCTTCCATGACATTATTGCCCGTGTCGTGAGCTGGTCATTACTTCGCGCCTTTTTGCAGTCCTGGTGCATGCCAGGCAGTTGTTCTAGCATTGAGCCGTGTCCAGCATGTAAACCATCACACTTTTTGTTCCCTGCAGTGCTGAGATTGAATCTAGAGCCTCCAGAATGCTATGCGGGTCTCTAACGCTGAGCGACCCTCCCCTCCGCACACCAGTCCCCAGCACACACATTTTTACTGAATATATGAATATAAGAATATTATTAACGACTTGTTTTAGGTTTTTGGTGATAAACCATAAAACTGCCCAGAAACGGGATGTCTGAAGTGCACTGTCACAGTGGTCAACTAGAATCATTTTAGGTCTTGCAATCATTGGTGTCCCAGAAATAGTGTGAGGTACCCCTGGGGTGGCTTTAGAGAGTCACTGGGTGGTTGTGTGCACACCCAGGCCGGGCAGGCTGCAGCCTTACTCTCACAACGGTGACTTCAGAAGGAAAAGAATCCTTTTCTGTATTTGGCCGAGGTTTTTGGTTTTGTTTTTAATATTTTTTGTTAATTTGCAGGGGTGGGATGGAATGGGGTGGAGGGTTTTGTTGTTTTTTTGTTTTGTTTTGTTGTTAGGCATTTTGGGTTTCTACAATAATCATGATACTGACATTAACTATCGTATCTTAAAATTTTAAACTCACAGTTTAAAACTTTTTATTGGGCTGATAAGACAGCTTAACAGGTAAAAAGTGTTTTCCACCAAGGCTGACAACCTCAAGCCCCGAGACCCACATGGTAGATTCAGCACTGCCTCCACAGGTTGCCTTTCCAGCCTCCTGACCCACACCCATACTCCAGTGTGGCAGTGTTATGAGTGTGTGAGGCGCAGACAACAGCCTGAGGCCTGCTTTCATCACCTGAGCTCCTGGTCTCTGCTCTTCTCAGACTGCGCATCAGCCTGCTGAGTGAGAGCACGACGGCTGTCACTCCCTTCTTCCCACACAGGCCCACACAGGACCGTTCTGGTCCTGTAGCTTTCAGGTGAAGTCTGTCTCACCTCTGCTGGTGCCATTGTGAGCCTTTGCCTTTGCCGTCCTTGTTGCTTGATCTGCTTCCATAGCGAGGTGCCCAGGCAAGTCAGAAGTCCCGTCCCTCGCTGCCACCCTCCAGGTACTGACACCTGTTTTGAGGCTTAGTCTATTCTCTTTTCAAAGACAGTATGACCACTACCAGCCAGAAAGAAATGCCACCTAGTGCCTGGTTCTCTGTTCATAATGCCAGGCGATTCTGTGGTGAGTTCGGAGACACTCTAGCCTGAGTTGGTAGGAGACTGTATGCCTGTAGGCTCTCTGCCGCGTGTCAGTGACAAGTGGATAGGGATTTCTGTGCGTGCCATCTGCTTACTGTGCTAAGAATTAATGTTTCCTTTCCAGAACAACAAGCCTTTGTACTCATTTGAAGATAATTCAGACTATGTTTACGATGTTATGTGGTCACCCACCCACCCAGCCCTGTTTGCCTGTGTGGACGGCATGGGGAGGCTGGATCTGTGGGATCTCAACAACGACACAGAGGTGAGCAGGAAAATAACAGAAAATCGGAGATTTATTGAATAATTTGCAAAATGTCTTTTATCCCAAGGAATGTAAAAGTGCTCTGTGATTGTCGCTTCATCACAAAGAAACCAAATAAGCTTTGTGCCTACATAACAAACAGCATGCTGAGAGGAGCTGAAGGGAGACGTGGCGCTGCCGTGAGCACCGGGGCGTTCTTGACTGCTGAAGAGCAGCGTGGCGTGTCTCCCGTCCGGGCGACGTCTCCCTGGGGGCTTGGAATATAGCTTCATTCTTAGGCTAGAAAACATAGCTGCCGATTGTCCGAGTATGTTAACCTTTATTCTGAACTCCCTGTTAGCCGTGATAGCACTGTGTATCATCCATAAGTGCTAGTCTTAGGCTGACATGGTTGAAAGAAAGGAAATGTATTTTGATTGTCATTTTCCATGAAGGATTAAGATCTGTGTACCATTAACTATAAAGTGGGTATGGAGCTGGGCATGGTGGCACATGCAGGTAAACCCAGCACTTGGGAGGCAGAGGCAAGAGTACGTGAGTTAGAGGCTACGTATGTGGCAAGACCCTGTCTCAGAAATTCACAGTCTGGGCATGTAACTCATAGGTAGAGCATTTGCTTACCATACGCAAACTCCCAGTACCATAAATAATAATATTGAAACCATCACATTTCTTAGTTGTTATACCAAATTTGTCAGTGCAATTTAACTGTGTCTGTGAGTATCCTTAGCTAATTTAAAGAGGCTCAAATTGTTCTTAGGTATGTTACCTCTCATTAGTGGACATGATGCCAGCAGTTGTCAGTAGTGGTTGTAGAAGAACCAACACTGGTGCCCTCCTTCTCTTCTGATCCCTGGTGGCATCTTTGCAGATTCCTGGAAGTCAAGTACTTGCTTATACAAAGATGAGGAAACATAATAATTTTAATACTATTATCTACTATTCACTCATTTACTTACTTACTGAATGTATGTATTTAGCAAGCTCACTAAATAACCCTGGAATGCACTGTGTGGGCGAGGCTGGCTTTGAACTCACAGAGGTCCGCCTGCTCCTGCTCCCCACCCCGACAACTGCCCCCAGTGTGGAGATTAAAGATATGTACCACCTTGCCCTGTCCAAGTTTATTTTCTTAGTTTGGATCTTTCTCTACCAAAGATCTATGGCCATAATTGGATGAGG
This sequence comes from Pachyuromys duprasi, assembly GCA_028658305.1. Classification (NCBI taxonomy): domain Eukaryota; kingdom Metazoa; phylum Chordata; class Mammalia; order Rodentia; family Muridae; genus Pachyuromys; species Pachyuromys duprasi. The sequence goes on along the minus strand of CM053752.1, from coordinate 72,219,108 downwards.
ATCTTTCTCTTAATAGTTTGATTGTTACATCTCTGGCTGTCACTTGGGAAAGACTGACGTTTGCATAAGGACCTGCTTGTGTCATATTTCAGAAGTTTTAGGTCTAATTCTGTTCTTCAGTCCGCCTCAGTAAACAAGCGTTACTGAAGTGTGGCAGAGGTACAGTGAGACTCCAGAGCCTGCTGCCCTCACACAGGTGCTGTCTCCGGCCTTCTTTGGGCCGGGGCTTGGGAAAGCTTATTGTACCACCAGTGTGCACTGTATCCAGGACTGCTGTCCATCAAGTCAACCAGTTTTAGCTGGGGAAGATACAAGCAGCAGACATAATTCCTGTCCTCTAGAGACTGAACTGTGATCTGTTTATGAGCACACTGGAAATATTTTCTTTTTAGGATGGGTTTGACTACTTAAAGAAGTTAAACACAAAAGCCCTTTACTGAGGGGATTCGTGCAGCCATGTAAGAATTTCTTAGATAAGTACTGAGTGTCTTCCCAACTCATCTTCAAGGGGTGATGATGGTAATCTCATCATAACATATTCTGAACAGAGAAGAAGGTGGGAAAATTCTTTATCTATTTTCATTTCTTTTTAAAAGCACAGATTGGGAAGACTTCTTGTTTTACGTGTTTAGAAACTGATGAAACTTCTAACTGTTCTGTATTTTAAATGACATAGGTACCAACTGCCAGCATTTCTGTGGAGGGCAACCCTGCTCTTAACCGTGTGAGATGGACCCACTCAGGAAGAGAGATCGCCGTGGGCGATTCTGAAGGACAGATTGTCATCTATGATGTGGGAGAGGTATGAGGCTTGCAGCCTGTCACTTTGACACATGTGTGTAGTGACACTGTGGTGAAGGTATCGTGGTAGCTGTGTCTAGTGTTGTATGTGGTGCACATTTTTCACCACAGAAACAGCTTCTGAGTCCGTCTCTAACTGGGTGCCCTGTGCCCTCGTGCAGCCAGTATAAGGGTAACACCGTACCGTGCTCAAAGATTCCTGTGCTGCTAGGAGTGCTTCAGGCAGAAAGGGAAATGTGTGATTACAAGTGGACTTGGAGTTTTATGGAATTGATATTGAGATAAATTTTACTTGCTGTATTCATAGATTTGTTTGAACCAAATAGTAGAAATCAAAGATAGTATCTTTTGATAGCTTTTTCCAAAAAATATTGAATGTGTATATGTATGCCTGAGTATATGTATGTGCACTATGCATGCTGGAGCCTGTGGAGGTCAGAAAAGGGCGTTGGATCCTCTGGAGCTGGAGTTAAAAGCTGTTCATAATTGCCATCTGTGTGCTGGAAACTGAACCCAGGCTCTCTGCAAGAGCAGCCAGTGAATGCTCTTAGAAACTGAACCATCTCTCCATCCCCCTTCCATACTTCTTAATAACTGAGAAAAATGAACCTTGAGACCTCAGCTCAGGCGCAAAGGCATGAGCTGGAGCTCAGCAGGATGAGTCAGGCTCCCCTGTCACTCTGCTTGACTGGATATAGCGTCCAGTGGCCCAGGGCCCAGTTCTTTCTGTCTGGTCCTGACCAGACCACCTGGACATCTTCTACATCATTATTCTCCATCTTGTCCTGGTACTTTGTGGCTATAGCAATCAGCTCTTGGGGAGAGAGACTGGGTCACTTAGGGCAGCCAGTTAGACGATGTTCGCAGAAGTCCTGTGTTTGCACTGGTGGTGCGGGTCGCTAGCGGCGGGCCCCTATTGAAAGGCTATGGTTAGTGAAGCTCAACTAGTGTGAATTGCCACACTTGGTTAGTAACTACCCTACTAGATCTTGTGGACTGAGAAACAAGTTTGTCCACCAGTCACGTTAGCTGTGCCTGTCATGGCAGTGTTAGTCTCTGTGAAAATACAAGAGGAACTGTAAGGAAGTTTGGTTGCTTCTGTGAGGCAAAAGCACCATAAACTCTTGACTCAACACTATGTTGAGTAGCACTATAACTTCTGACAATGGAGTTAGAGAACCAAGAAAGAGTAGTTTCTGTTCCAAACAAACCCTGTGTTCAAGAGTCACAAATTAGAGGCAGCCTGGGCCACAGAGAGTGATTCTGTCTCAGAAAAGAAATAAAATAACTATTTCATACTAGTAGTGATGCAAAAAAATACAATAAAAAAAATTGAAAGCATTCCTCTCCATCAGCAAGCCCCACAGAGGCACCAGGAAGTCTGTTTACAAAGCATCCTTGTTGTGGCCTTGTGCTGGTGGTCGTGACAGCAGATTCGTTTCTGAGGCAGTCACGACACGTTTCACAAACACCTTTTGTTTTGAAATGTTGTAAATCATTATTATAGTCTCTGTAATTATGGAAAGGCCCTTTAGGTCAATTATTACTTTTTACTGGAAAAATTATTTGAAAACAGAGTAATAGTAGACACGATGAATTTTTATTTCATTGCTCAGCAAACATTGTCTTTCTTTTAACAGCAGATCGCTGTTCCCCGAAATGATGAATGGGCAAGATTTGGCCGAACACTGGCAGAAATTAATGCAAACCGAGCTGACGCAGAAGAGGAGGCAGCTACCCGAATCCCTGCCTAGCCTGAGAAGTGGGCTGCAGCCTTAGCAAACTGGGCAAAGATCTTTGATTAAGTAGATCCTAAGCTATTTGCATGCTTCTGATTAAATGATATTAAAAGGAAATTCCGAGAGTACGCTGGGTTCAAGGCAGGAAGCGAAGCTTACAGTGCCCTTTTTATATTCTTTTTGTTTTGGATTGGTGTCCTTTTTAATACAGCTGACAACTTTACAGAATGGAGCCTTTTCTGCATCCAGAGACATAGATGTGTATATTCTTTTGGATTCTTTTCAACTTGTAATACTATATATAGTTATTTCTAAAGCACAGACTAAATAAGTTCTGCATATTTCTAAAAAACCACAATTTCTTATTATGCAATACAGTATATAATTCCTATCAATTATCTTCTCAGTGCCCTAACTGTGTGGGAACATTGTTCTTAGTCTCGGCATGCATTCGCCTGTTTTAAGTGTTGTTCTGATGCCATTTTCCTTCTCTGTGGTTCTATAATAGTTATCTATAAATAAAAACAAATATGTGCTAACTTCTCAAATTTTTATTTTTACTTCTTGAAATTTGAAGTTTTCTCTTATAAATCTTTTGTTAGTTTAAGTTTCTAATGCAAGCAGCCACCTTAAATGCAGCCTTAATACACACCATATAGGTATAGGCGAGAGCATCTCTCCTTAGGCACTGTGAACTCAGGGTGGATAATTTGTCAGTGGAAACATTCTCTTAGGTTCACTTTTGCTGACTGTTATTTTCCTTCTGTCTATGTTTGTTCTAAGGACTAAGTGCTCAGTCCCTTTGTCTGCACTGAGACCACGGTGCAGGTAAGCTCTTGGAGAGAAGGTTACTGTGGTGCAGCAGCCATGAAGGAGGTGTGTTCAAATGCCCTCAACATTCTGGAATTTGCTAGCACAGCTCTGTGAATCTTTAAAGCAGATGGCAAATGTCTGCATTAGTGTGAGCGTCAGCTGTCTCAGGATAGGCCAGAATCAGATCGGGAAGGTTTACAGGTTGTCCTTACCTTTGAGTCTTTCCGAGTTTAATTCTTCACGCAACAGAACTTGAACTAAAATATTAGAAATCAGAATTGGAAGTTTATAAAAATTTATTTATTTGTTTGTTTATTTTTATTATATGAATACTCTGTATGTACACCTGCATGCCAGAAGAGGGCATCAAATCCCTGCATAGATGGTTATGATCCTCCAGGTGGACGCTGGGAATTGAACTCAGGACCTCTGGAAGAGCAGACAGAGCTCTTAACTGCTGAGCTGTCTCTCCAGCCCTCAGAATTGGAACTTCTAAATTTTGGAGTTATAAGGATTTGTTGAGAGAAAAGTCTATGTAGCAAAACTTGCACATAATAGAACTTATTCACTCTTAGTACTGTGCTATAAGGACTAACTGGACCAGGAATACTAGACCCAAACTGTAGTCCCAGCTTTGACAGCCATGAAAAAATGTGATGTTAGCCGAACTTGAACCTTATAGTTTGGAATTGTCAGTTACATTATTTCTAACTTGTCTCCCAGCTCAAAAATTATTAATTCTAATTGTATCAGCTACTTCTCCACTTTGAAATGTTTAGTTTTCATGAGTTGACCTCTATAGTTGCCTGTTACATTAAGAACCATCTCAGATTACCTCATGGCAGTAATGTCTAAGTCCAAAGTTCCCTGTCAGCAGAGTCCCACTGTCCTTCTATTGAAGAATTTATCTGTTCAGAGGCATGGTATTTTTATTCTTAGTCTGTGAAAATGAGTAGAAAAAGGGAAAACAATAATGCTGAGTGAGGTTGGAAACTGACATGTAGCAAATCAAATAATCATTGGTCTCAGGTTGTTCTTTATAAAAGAAGTATTTATTCTCCCCGACCTTCAGAAAAACTTAACTTAGACCCTCGCTCAACCTTAGTGTGTTTTTAGGAAAACATGCATTTACCATAAGGAACTACCTTCAAAGTCTCTAATAAATTAAAGACTTAGGCTGGCTGTGGGCAGAGCTCTGCCTCTGCTGTAACTGGCATACAAGACTGAGGAGATTAAGTTGATCGGGGCTGGGAGAATCATGCACTTTTCACTTTTAGGCGTGAAAGACCTTTGTAATTTTGAAAATTTTAGGGGACATAAATTGTAGCTTACTTGTGATCAGTTTCACTTTTTCCTAGGCAGGAAATAAGTTCCAGCTTTGTGGCTGATTTGTTATTTGTCTGCTTTTGAGTGGGAAGTTGCAGTTTATCACCCTTATTTGTGTTGAGAAAGCATATTCAGTTTTCCAGACAGTAACTAACTTGACTAATCCCTGAGATCATTTTTAGTGTCATTTAAGCAAATATTCACCACTAGAAGCTTTTTTCCTCATCACAGATACTGTTCTCAGCAAAGTTTGGCAGGACTGTGTAGAAATGTCTGTCATATCACTGAGAACTGTATCATGAAGGCACAGCGACTTAGAGTGGAGGAGCGGGGGTGGGGGGAACTGAAGCGCAGGGTGGCTGGGGTGGGAGGGGGTGGCTTGTCCTCATCTCTGAATGGTTCCCTTTGTTCTGCACTCACCCGGATAGACTGTAACCTTCAAGCCATGCAGACTGTGAGAGTCTGTGGGGCACATCAGTTTTCCCTCTTTCCTTCCCTCGCCCAATTGAAAATGTCTTTTCCACAATCCGACTTCCAGTGTC
>CM053752.1:72149921-72213787 GCA_028658305.1 Pachyuromys duprasi | reverse complement strand
ACATGCAATGTAATGATTTATTATTATTATAAATGTTGGGAAATAATTTACTTAGACATCTGACTTACAGATAGGAGGGAATTTAGAGTGTTGTCCTAAAGGCATTATGAAAAGAACACAGGAGCCTGGAAAGATGACACATGAGTTAAGAATGCTTTTTGCTCTTGCAGAGGACCTGAGTTCAATTCCCAGCACCCACATCCCACAGCTCACAGACACACCCTCTTCTGGACTCCCTGGGTATCTGTACTCACATGTACAGACATACACATATACACACAATTTTAAAAATCTTTTGACAAAAGGACCACACAGGGGCGGGGGAGGCGGCTTAGCAGTTAAAGTATTTGCCTAGAAAGCAGCAGGACCAGAGTTCAATCCCTGAGACAACATAAATGCCGAGCGGGCTGGCAGCTGGGAAGGGCGGCACCTGCAAGTTTCGAAGTCTAGACAGGGTCCCAGAGCATGGCAGCATGCATGCACATCACACATGAAAAAGACAAAATTGAGTTCCAAATTTCAGCTGGAGAATTAAATACCATTCTTTGAAGTAATACCTTTAGTCCAGTACCCCAAACTGTTAATAACTTTCCTACTGCAGCATAGATTTAAAAATCCTTTTTTGATATTTAGGGACCATGTTGTTGGACCAGTTTTAGAAAAGATTCCCCAGTCCCAAGCCGGAATGCCAGTTGCAAGACTTCGCGTAGTCCTCAGATCGCGATGTTTCTCACAGTAAGCTGGCGCTCTCAGGCCTAAAGTGTGAGCCTCAGATGTTTGAATTCCCTTTCTCCGCGCTATGTTCCCAGTTGTTCAGCCTAGCAGTCCAAATGGATGTCAGGCATTTACGTTTTCAGCCTGCACCCCAGCCGTGGAGGGCTTCACCACAGCTAGCCGGCAATCTTTTACAAACTTTCGTAAAATTACAGTATTTTGTGTTGTTAGTTTCCTAGCAGGCGTCTCAGTTTGGGCTTCTTAATATTCCATTAGCAGTCCCCGGGCAGAGCGTGGGGCAGCTTGCTCTGGGCTAAGCTTGCTGAAAGGTCTACTTCACTTTGTGAGGTCGCTTATTCCAGCCTCTGGGAATGTATTATCCTGCCTCTCTCCTAATGTACTTGATTTGGCCGGAAAGCTGTGGGGCAGTGATTGTATGGGGTGTAGGACACACCTGCATTGCACTGAGCGTGCAGGGACCTGACCGCGTGACTGGAACTCAGGCGTGCCACTGGGAAGACTCTGATAGCAAGTCATTTTTATCTTTTGTGGATTTTTGTACTGAATTTTTGAGGCGTTTTTTTTTTCTGTGAAAAGTTATGGAAATGCTTTGTAACAAAAGTTTTTATACTTGAAGATAGCCTGATATAAGAGAAAGGATTCTGAGCCCCAAAGACTCTGGTTCCAAAACAGGCATGGTGGTACATGCCTGTAATCCCAGCACTTGGAGGCTAAAAGAAGACAATAAGGTTGAGGCCAGCCTGGGCTGCAGAGTGAGAGCCATCTCCAAAACAGAAGCCTGTGTTCCGTTCCTTTTGCCTCCATTACATAAGATAGCCTTGCTTTCCTTTTGTTGTTGTTTGTTTGTTTGTTTGTTTGTTTTTCAAGGCAAGGCTTCACTGTGTAGCCCTGCCTGACATAGAACTTGCTTTGTAGACCAGGCTGGCCTCAAACTCACAGAGATCCACCTGCTTCTGTGTCCCAAGTGCTGGAATTAAAGGTGTGAGCCACTACTGCCTGGCCCCCAGCTAGTGTTAAATGAGGAAAATAATTGCTTTCTGTGGCATTTTTGTGAGAGAATGCATATGTGAAGACTCTGTAAAGTACAAATAGTTTTATTTTTAGTTCCTTTGTTAAAGAATGTGAGAATGAAAAGAAGCCATATTTTAAAACTATTTTTTGAGACAGGGTCTCAATATCTAGCTCTGATTTATGGGGAACTCACTCTGTAGACCAAGCTGACCTCTAACTCACAGAGAGCCACCTGTCTGCTTCCCTCCCAAGCCCATATTTTAAAATGTTTAGGTGAAGTAACTGGAGTTCGTGTTTAAAGGGTCAGATGCCTTGGTGTCTGTCCAAAAGGAGTTATTCTCCAGTGTTCACTGTCAGCATGGAGTGAGCGGTCACAGCCACCTGACGCTGAGAGGCAGGGAGCCCAGGGAGAAGATACTCTTGCCCCACGGGCCTTAGGAGGTAGGGGTCCTTTTTGAATGCGTGGGAAAATAAACGTGCTTGGAGATTTTAACACTGCATAGCAGAACCGCAGCGACTCCGTGAGAAGTGTGGCATCGATGAGAGAGTTTACAGCATCCTTTCCAAGCTTCCGTCCCCTTGGAAATGACACGTGCTCATGTCGGAAGATGGTCGCTGAGAAGGCGCTGTGCTCCACACAGCAAGAGAGGTTATCGCCTACCTGGAGTTGCAGGGGAATGAAGATGTGACTGACACAGAAAAGCCAGGCTCGGGTGCTCTGGGCTGTCTGCTGGGAACGCCACAGCACCCTGGAAGCTCAGTGTGTTCATTAAACCCAGCTGAACAGGGAGGCAGGCTCAGCTCATCTTGTTAAAAGGAGTCTTGGTAGGGGAGCAGCCTGACTTGCTCGGCCACCTTCCTTATACAACCCAGGGCTCCCTCCCCAGGGATGGCACTGCCCACGGTGGTTTGAACCCTCTGACATCAACTTGTGTTTAAGAGAATATCTTCACAAACATGGCGCCAGGGCAGTCCAATGGGGGAAATCCTTGGGTGGAGGCTCCTTCCCAGGTATGTCAGATTGATAGCTGAAGCTGACTAGATATAATCCAACAAACATCTTGCTACGATGACCAGACCTTTACTCATGCTGTTCCTTATGCTGTGTCTACCCCCAACCATCAAATTATTTTCGTTGCCACTTCATAACTGTACTTTTTCTATTGTTATGAATCATAATGTAAATATCTGGTTTCCAGTGGTCTTAGGGGAACCCTGTGAAAGGCTCACTCAACCCCAGAGGGTTCAAGACTCACAGATTGAGAACCACTGCTGTAAAGTGGTTCTTCATCACGCTGGGTGAGAGCATAAAGACAAGTGTGGTGGAGCACACCTGCAATCCCAATATGTAGAAACTGAAGCAGGAGGATCAGACATTTCAGGCTAGCCTGGGGTACATTGTGAGACTCTTGGGGGTAGGAGGCAAGGATTATTATGATTCTGGCTTCCAGGAAAATTGGTTCTGGAACCTCTTACTCTTCTGATTATTGCAAATGACTAGAAGAAACTGGTTAGATAGAGGTAAATATTCATCTCAAGAAGTTCGGGGGGTGGCAAAATAAATCCAAGAAAATAAAAAGTTAAGAGCAAAAAATCAGTGCAAAAGAAATATAATCAAAAGGATCTATAAAGCTAAAAGTTGTTCTGCAAAAATTTGGACAAGTTCTTGAACCAAAAGGCACAAATATCAGAAGTGAGAAGAAATGTCATAAACATTAATCGATATTTTCCAAAATCTATCAATTTTGATCTTCAACCTAAATCCAAGAACTGGAGTCCTCAAAAATCTAGACAATTGACAGAAGAAACAAAACAAAACATAGAGACTTCCAGGAACTGTCAAGCATAATTGGATAACACAGAAAAAGAAAAGAGATATATAGTTAGACCAGTCACATTTAAAGCACAAAGGAAGTCAGGATACAGTCAACAATTTATTACTTAAAACAATATCGTAAACAGGACGACATTTCAAATGTTTTCAGAAAAAACTGTCAAGCCAAGATTTTTATATTCAGCAAAAGCATCTTCCAAAAATAAAGAGAAAATGACATAATGGCAGGAATAATGATTGAGAATATATATGGCTAGCCAGCCTGCTTTTAAATTGCTATCTGAAAAGAAATGACAGTAGAAGATAACTCGTATTCATGAGCGATAACGACCGGGAAACAATAGGGGAATCCTGAACACCAAATGTATGTTTTCTCCAACAGATTTACAATGTAACTGCAAGGGGCCTAATGTGGAGGTAGGGTCACAACACCTCAGACCAGATGCCCAGTGGCGCGGGGAGGGAAGAGGGCTGTCTTAGAGGACTGCTTCTTGTTTTATCGAAATACATCTCGCTGGAAATATTACAGGATTGTTACAAATTAACGGATTTGTTATAAGCTCTAATATTAAGGAAATAACTTGGAAAACATAAACTTAAATGATAGGCCATAAGATACGTATTTTACAAAAAGCTCGCAAAGGAAGAGAGGGGTTGCCGGGTCTGCAGCTCAGTGACAGGGTGCTCCCTTAGTTTGTGCAAGCCCCTGGGTTGAATAACCAGCACTAAAAGGAGGAAGAGGAGAGAGGGAAGAAGAAGAAAGAAAAAGGGAAAGGAGGTAGGGAGGGAGAAAGAGAAAAGGGGGAATGGAAGGAAAGGAAAGAAGAAAGGACAAAAAGATTAGGAAACAAAGCTACCGTTATTGACAAAAAGGCTTGAAACCACAATATGAGACCATGACCAATACACTACAATAAGTTGTATTTTGGGCATAGTGGCACACAACGGTAATCCCTGACTTGGGAGGCAGAGGCAGAAGGATAAACTCAAGACTAGCATGGGCTGCATAGGAAGACAGTCTCAGTCTAAAGAAGAAGCTGGGCGTGGTGGCGTACTTTTAGGCAGTAAAGACACCAGAAGCAAAAAAAAAAAAAAAAAAAAAAAAAGCTTAGAAATCAATTGTATAATTATACCAGACCTGTACTCCGAAAACTACAGTTGTGGATGAGATTTAAGAGATTTACATTAGCAAGAATTTCCAAGCTGGCGGAATGGAAGAGTCAAACATGTTAGGGCTGTAGTTCTTCCCAAAGGACCCCTAGGCTTTTGACAAGATCCCTGTCAAACGAGCTTGATTAAAAGATAATTTTTAAAACCATGCAAAATGAAAAGAATTGGCAAGATGGAGCTGGAGAGATGGCCCAGTGGCTCAGAGCACCCACTGTTCTTCCAAAGGGTCCAAATTTGGTTCCCAGCACCTACATCAGACATCTCGCAACCGCCTGTAACTCCAGCTCCATGAGACCCGATTACCTTGTTCTGGCTGCTGTGGGTAACTGAACACATGTGACCTACATACACAGAGGCACAAACATTCACACATTTTTTTTCTAAAAGTTGGTAAGCTGATCTTAAATATTATATACAAATGGCAAAAAAATCCAACAGTCAAATCAATTTTGAAAAAGAAATTAACTAAGCTGGATTGTTTATACTTCTCTGATTCAGAACTGAATTGGAAGTGGCAGTAATCAACATGATGGTGATGTTGGTACATGTAGCATAGTGTAGATGAATGAGGATCTAGTCAGGAGTCTTTACATGCATGGTCAACTTAAGGACCAAGGCAGTCCATTGAAGAGAAAATGATGTCCACATGGAATGAATTTAGGTTCTCAGTTCACACACACAAAAACTAACTCATCGAGGAGTCACGAGCCAGGCATATTGATAAACGCCTTCAATCCCAGCACTTGAAAGGCAGAAGCAGGTGGATCTCTGTGAGTTCAAGGCCAGCCTGGTCAACATAAGCAAGTTCCAGGGTAACAAGAAAACTTAAAGGATAATGTACCTAAAGGTCAGAGCTAAGCTACAAAATTTTTTCAAAGAAAATACAAGAGGAAAAAACAAACAAACAAACAAACCCATGACTTTAGTATAAGCAGTGTTTAGGTGCTCTGTAAAATAAGAATAGGAGGCCAGCGAGATGGCTCGGTGGGTGGCAAGCCTGAAGACCCGTGTTCAGTCTCCAGGACTCTCACGGTTAGGAGAAAACCAGCTCCTGCAGGTTGTCCTTTGACATGTGCCAAAGCACGTCCATGCTCCCAAATTAAGAAATTTTAATAAGATGTAATGTTTAAAGGAAGAGTGATTGGACTTAAAATTTTTTTCACTTTGATGCTTCAGAAGCTTCAGAGCCAAAAAAACAGACTGGAAGAGAGTATCTATAAACACGGTAAAGGACCCAACATCTGAAGTGCATGAAGAACTATACATCATGGTAGCAAGATGTGTTAGCTTCCATTTAGACATAGGCTGCAGACTGGGACAGCACATGTGTACAGTGTAGGAAAAATGACTACCATTAGTCATTAGGGACATGCAAATCAAGATACAGTGTGCATCACTTCACAGCCAAGGAAGAGCCAAAGGAAGAGCTAAAGTGATGGTGGTCTACAGAGAAACACACCCATTGCTGGCATCAATCTAAAATGCTATTTTACATTTTAGTGAGGAAAATTTATGGAGTATGGATGGCAGTGTTGGTAATGTAGCTCTATGGAGACCACGTCAGTGTGGAGAGAGGGCTCAGTAGATAAAGACACTTGCCACAGAGCTAACCTCCTGCGCACTCAGATTGTTCTCTGACTTCCACAGGTGTGCTATCATACACACATGTCTGTAAACATACATGTAATAAGTAAGTATAGATTAGAAAACAAATACTTCAAAACGACAAACAGTATAAGGCATTCTACGAGACAACTGCCCCTTTCTGTTATCAAAATGTAGCAAAGTGACAGGGACTGTGTCACAGTAGGATCCTAAACTGTCTGACAACTGAGCCCTGTGCAGCCATTTTGACTGGCTCTTGGGTCACAAACACAAAGGCACCTTTGGAAAGGTTGGGGAAGTCTGGGTCATATTGATTACCAGACAACACGAAGTCTTCATTGATTTAAGGAGATTTTAAGATCTGAGTGTTTAGCCTGCATGTAAATGAACTAGGCTTGTGCCTGCTGCCAGTGTAGACCAAAAGAGAGTCCCTGATCCCTTAGAGCTGGAGTTACAGATGGCTGCAAGCTGCCATGTGGGTGCTGGGAACTGAACCCCAGGCTTCTACAAGAGTAGCAAATGCTCATAGCCGAGGAGCCTGCTCTCCAGCTCTTTCTTGATTTTCTTCCTTCTCCTCAGCTAGAGAATATCCTCGTTAGGAGACAGATGCACATTAAGGCAGGGGTGAAGTACAGTGACTCCAGCTGACTTCCCAGTGGCTCAGTAAAAAACGTGTGTGTGTGTGTGTGAAATGAAAGTAAGATCATATAAGTGTTTGGGTAGACAGTTTGAAAAAATTCATTTTACTCTTTCCAACATTTTTTTTTCTTTTTTCTTTCCAACATTTCTATGGGTTTGAAATTTTTAATAGCTACAAGGCAAGAGGCTACTTGATTCTTGCTTGGCAGAAATAACATCTTTAAGACCTAAAATTTGTAGTTCTGGGCAAGGTGCGCTGCTAGGTCAGGAAGAGCGAGAACTCTGGGCCAGTCCAGGCTATACAGTGAGACCAGTCTCAAAAACTGAGGGTTAGGAATATAACTGAATGGGGGTGGGGCTTGCCTGCCATGAACAGATATTGTATTGAACCCCTAACATTGCGCGCACACACACACACAGAGGCACACACATGTAGATTGGCTATACTATCCAAATGCAAGAGGAACCTAAAAGCATGTATAACAAGAGATGTACAAGACCCCTTTGGTGAGTATAAATTTTTATTAAGACATGAAAAATGTTTAAGTAGAGATATAGTATATTCCTGGATCAGAAGCCCCCATTATAATGATACAAATTCTTCCAAAGCAGCTTAAAGATCCATTACTATTCAACCAAATTGTCAGGGCTTTTCTTTAATGGTTTTTCATAAGCCGATAAAATATACATAGAAGAGCAAAGAACTAAGAAGAATGAGAGCTTTCAAGCAACAAGGAGAGGAGTACTCCACTGTGTGTCAGGAGTGTGTATCGTGCTAATACAGAAATTACGTCAGCGTAAAGAGAAACTGTCTCAGCAGGAGAACCCACAGACAGTGCCACACACACTGACTCTTAGGAAGCTGCAGTGAAGATGCCATCAATGAGCAGTGCTGGCTGCCATCCAGACAGACAGAGACCGGCCCCACGCCACCGCCAGAGACAGCAGAGACCTGCCCCACGCCGCCGCCGCCAGAGACACGGACACAGTTCCAAACAGTGTGAAAGGACGCTAGACAGTGTGTTACAACAAAGTCACTGTTTAGTATTTTCACCTAGAGGTTTTGCTTTCGTTTTTGCTGTTGTTTTTTGGTGGTTCTAGGGCGGGGGTGGGGGGGTGAAGCCAGGGTCTTTTGAGTGCTGGGTACGCATGCTACCACTGAGCAGCAGTCCCAGAACAGTAAAAGAATACTTCTTAAACGAGCTGCTCAACAAGCCAGCCGTGAGAAAAATACCAATACAGCTGAGCATCTTAAAATCAAAACGTTAGCATAGCAAAACCATCATAAACAGACAAGGCACAAAGTAGGAAAATGTTGTGTAAAACAAACGTAATCGTATCCGAAACATGAAGAATGCCATGGGGCTTGAGAGATGCTTTCTGCTCTTACAGAGGACCTGGGTTTGGTTCTCAGAACCCATGCTAGGCGGTTCACAACCACCTGTAACTCCAGATGCAGGGATCTGACACTTTCTTACCTCTGGGGACACTAATACATGAACACACATGCGTGTGGGCACACAGACACACAGACACACAACAGACAGTGCTCAGGGGAGAGGATAAATCTTTAAGAGAAAAGGGAAGAAAAAGAACAGCTGATTCATAAGGTTAGGCCAAGATTATAACATACACTTCTGTTAGCAGAGATTAACTCTTAATGGCCAACACAGAGGGAAAAGGCTAATCAAAACCACTATCTATACCGGCACAGCAGCACATACCTTTAATCTCAGCACTCTGGAGGCAGGTTTGTCTGCGAGGGTTCGAGGCCAGCCTGGTCTACAGAGTGAATTTCAGACCAGCCTAGACTACGTAGTGAAACTTTGTCTCTAATTAATCAATTATTTGTTAAAAAGCTACCATGATATCTACCTGCCATTTGTGGTAAAATACATAAAACACCTGAGGGGAAGAAATGTAACTTAGTATAAGAATATGTGGGGGCAGTCTGGTAGGATTTAATAAACAAACCCCGTGACTCTGCTTCAATGTCCTTTCCCAGGGCACAGTCCAGGGCCAGTGGGATGGCCCAGTGGGTGAAGCATGTGCCACACACACCTGGTGACCTGAACTTTATTCCAGGGATCCAGGGTACAGACAGAGAAACAATGTCACAAAGCTATGGAGTGTATGTGAACACATGTGCCTGCCAGCGAGTGCACACTCATAGACACACACACACACACATAAACTCACACATCATTGACACACAATGACTAAACAAGTCAGGCTAGTAATCCAGCTATAATCTTAGCACTGTGGAGGCTGAGGCAGGAGGATCACAAAGAGGAAGCCAGCCTGGACCACAATAGGAGATGCTATCTCAAAACGCGGGAAGGAGACTATATTTAGGGATGTATATGTATATAGAGAAATGAAGAAACAGTTGGTGCCGATGGGGAAGAGGGCATGGGACTTGGTGTTGGGAATGTTCTGTCTCTAGACCTGGTCATCACATGAATGTTATTTTAACATGTATGTGTACTTTTCTGTATCTATGACTATATAGACTTCATAGACCTTCAGTATATTTCACACACACAAAAAAAGACAGATGACCAGTAAAAATGAAAAGGCCACCCATGGCTGTAATCTTAGCAGCTGGGAGGGGGGACAAAAGGGTACCAAAGGTTCAAGGCTGACCTGACATGCCTAGGGAGTTCCCAGACTCTGAGGTTACAAGAGTGAGACCCTGTCTCACCAAACCAAACAAAAAGTAAAATAGATGGATAGATAGATAGATAGATAGATAGATAGATAGATAGATAATTCACTCAAGCCCTTTAGCAATTAGAAAAATAAAAACTGATAGAGTGACCGCTATTTATGACCCGCTATGTAGTGGCTGCTCTCATCTGCTCCCTGGAGGAAAGGAGATCAAGACCTCAGTGAAAAGCAATGTAGTAAGATGTATAAAAAATATAAACTCATCAATCTCATGAATTAGTACTCTCCTATGAAATACTGACATACCTGCTCATGACAATCACACAAAGATATTCTCCTCTAACTACAGTGTTGTCTGGAATGATGAAAAGACTATTTAAAAGGCCTTCATCATCCATACAGTGAAATAATACACAGCTACTAGAAGCAGGATACATTTTTATAAAGTGATGTGGAAAGACCTCGGAGACATACTAAGAAAAGCAAGTCACAGAATCACACATCCATTGCATAGCCCTGGTTTTAAATATATAAATATGTACATATGTAGATGTATGGAAAACAGATTACACATTCATGCTCTAACAAGGAGTGACAGGAATGGTGAAGAGGAGGCAGCAAGGGCGCGTTGTCATCTTCCTCTACACACTCAGGTACGTAATTTCACATCCCTGGACTACTTGTATGGCTTAAACAAGCATAGCAAGAACAATTATGCTATGCGTTCAGTTCCGATGAGACTGACCTAACACATTTCAAAATAGCCTGCTTTCAAACAGCTTTTGTTCTTAGGGCTTCAAGAGAGCTCAGAGTTGTAGATGCAGGACTCTCAGCCACCAGCTGCTGAGCGCCATGCAGGGCACTCCGTGACTTGGTCCATCTCCAGGGTCACCTCTAATAACACTTACATACATCCTGACATCCTGGTCCTTGACCACAGCTGGGTTTTCCCAGAGCACTTTGCTAAGGTAAATAAGTCCCGATGTCACCACCTGTCAAGTAACAGCCACAGCTGTGGCTCAGAAGTGACTGTTCAAGAGTAAACACAGCCCAGGCGAGAGCCCTTCTAAGTCGGCCGCAGCTGACCTCCTTGTGAGGACCCAGGCCCACAAAAATCACCGCGTAGGAACTTGCCTTCTTCCCTTCCCCCACTCCACCCTAATTCTTTCTGAAGCAGAGTGTACATTCCCTAAAGGTAGGGGGCCACAGACCCCATCGCGACCTCCTCACAGTCGGCAGCGAGTCCGACAAAAAGCACCGTGAGGATACTTAGGAAGGAGACCGACTCTGCGCAGACGTTTTGGTGTGCTTTTATTGATTTGTAGCATACTATACGAAGGGAAACGTCCAAACTTTACTCTTTCAACATCTTGCCCTTTACCTTGCTGCATGGGAGGAAAGCAAAACTAAGCGAGCCGTGTGGAGCCCAGGCTGTCTCCAGCGAAGACAGGAGATGCTGCTCCAGCTGACAGCTGCAAACAGCTGGAAACACACCAGCCCGCATAAGGCCCAGCTGGTCCTCCAGGATCCACCTTCTCCAAGCATCTCTTATGTAATGCAGCGAGCACTGCATCTCCCTCTGCCTTTTACCAGCAGACACCTTCCTGCCCCAGAATGGAAAACAAACTGAAATTGAGAGCTGAATACATTCAACACTGATGTCTGGTTTCCATAAGTCACCGAGAGGAGAATGAATTTCACTTTCGTACATTTATTCTCACATGATTCTTAACAAAACACTTTCAAAACATTCTGTACAGTTCAAGCCACCCAGAACTGCGTTACATTTCTATAAATGTGATTTGTTGGGGTGAGGTGCCAAGGTGTCTCTGTACAAAGATGTACAATATGTACAGTAACTGTAGATACAAGCTGTGTGAAGCAGAGTCTAGAACACAGAATTCATGCCAAGGCTCAGAAAACATTTCAACAAAGAAGACGAAAGCTTGGAACTGCACTGCGGCTCTCCCTGGCATATGATCACTTTATAAACAATACACATAGAGAAAGTGGTTGACCCCAGCGCAGACACTGCAGTGCGGCCGACTGCTCACGAGCCGTTCTCCTGGGCTCGGTCTGCAGTCGCCATGTCATTGAGCTTCCGCTGCCACCTTGGGCTGAGCAACAGCTACACTAGGAGACTTAAACTTGGGGAGGTAAAGGCCAAACTTGTTTTCGATGCCAGCAAAAGTGGCTGTGGCTAGTCTGTAGCCACCGATGTGGTCAGGGTTGGCAGGAGGGAGGTCTGCGATGCGTGACTTTGGTGTTGGTTCTGAGCCGGAGGGTTTGCTGTGGACGGGAAAGAGCACACAATTAGAGAGCTGGGGGCTGAGGAGGACACACTGGGCACGGACAGTGGCACCCCCACACCATGGAGTAGGCTGTCTCCACTCTTTCCATGTCACCTCCTCTACAGCGATCAGGGCCCTACCTTCATGCCTATGTACAGGCAGGGCAGACTTGCAGGCAGAAAATATGGAGGGGAAAATGCACTGGGTTAGTGACAGTCTTGGGAAGCTAGCTATGCGTGGGCTTTTATTTTCTAACTTTACGCAGGAAGCATGCATGAAATCTATTGTAAAGGTCTATGTATTGATATAACTTAATATACTGGGCCCATAAAGCTTATCATCAAAAGAGAAAAGGATTAGTCCTTGTTTCTACAGTCTCTGAAAGCAAAGAAGCCAAATATCTGTCCAGTGGGATGACAGCGTCGCTGTTCTTGCATCTTTTCTATGTAGAGGTCTCTCCACTACTTGGTTCAGCAAGTTCCCATGCCAAGGCTTTCAGCAGGACAGGGGCTCTTGGGGTTAGGAGATGAAGACTCAGAACAGGACCTGGGCTAATACCTGCTCGCTTCAGGTACAGCTTCCCTCAGACTCAGCCTGTCCTCCCCAGGGTAAGCCTCGCGTGCCCTGCCCGGAGCAGCTCACTTGGAGCTTGCCCCCTACCATGATTGCCCCGTTGGCATCACCTCTTTGAAACCATATGTGTGAAGCAGCTGTATGAACGTCTATGTACTAAATGACGGGGGAACTGAACTATTCAAAGTGTAAAAGCGATAAGAAGGAATCTCGGTAGCATGACTAGTACACATTAAGATTGTTTCTGGTCCACATTAAATAAGCAACTAATAATCACCCAGTCTCCCCAAAATGTCCCCGATAGTTGTTTAACACTGCATGCTGAGGCACTGAGGCTTGGCTCTCTCGGTGTGGAAGCTTTTAAAGTCCGTTGCTCTCCATGCACAGGTCTTAAAGGACCCCGTGCATTCCTTTTCTGAGCATTCCCAAAGTGGGTCTGAAAACAGAGGAAGCACCCACTTGGAGTTGGTGACTTTTTGGAGGGAGAAGTAGCTGCACTTACAGGCCTCCAAAATCTATGTAGAACCACCGCTGCAGCAGCTCGTAGGTGACCAGAGTGACCCCAAATTGAGGAGAGGACCGGAACACTCGAGCTGGAGAAGACAGACAGGACAGACTTAATGCCTGGGTGGCTGTGGCAAGGCAACCGCTGAGTGGCGAGGACGGGACATGAAAGCCAGGCGGCCACCATGGAGGACACTCCAGCATCTACCTGCAGTCCCTTTCCAAAACGCTGATGGCCCTTCTTCCCGGAGAATCTTCCGGAAACAGTCGATGACCCCACTGTACGTGGTCTGGCCAGCTCGGGCGGCCACTTGCAGCCTCGTCTTGATGACATCAGCAGGGGTCACCAGAGAAGCAGCAGGCACACCTTTAAGGAGAAAGCCACAGTTAATCGTCCCAAGGACGTCTTGCATTCACCAAGACAATCCACGGCTGTAACCACAAGGGGACCACAAAGCTCCTTAGACACAGTTGAAAGGGAAGCATCACCAAGCCTGCTAGCTTCTCCCTACTGAATCAGGGAGGAAATGCTTTGATTTTCTTTCTGGACTAAGGAAATGTCTCCAGACTGTACCATCCCAATGAACAGTGAAAGACACAGAAATGCGGTAACAGTGAGAGGAATCCCACATTCCCTTTCCAGCTTTAACAACCTGTATGTTTTTCATCTTTAAATAAGATGCAAGTGTTTTCACATATGACAGATTGCATGTGGCACCAAAGCGTCATGGTCTTAGCTGATTCTTACCAGCCGCACTTTGGGGTGAGTGTCAAAAGCATCAAGCCCTTGCCAGTTTGCAGCGCTAAGGGAAAGGTGAGCAAGCCTCACTTCAGACCTGCTCACACACCAGTCATTACAACCTGAGTGAGAGTGGGTCAGGCTTCCTGTTGAGGAGCAGCGGGGGAAGCCGACCATCCAAAGGCCACGCTGCCACCCCCACGCCTCAGCTCCTGGAGTTACCTGAGATGCAGCAGCAGCAGGACACAAGATGGATTTCTCAAGCATAGGTTTTGTTCATAAAACAAAACAGACCTTGAAAGAGCAGCATGACATTCTCCAGGGGGAAGGAATTCAATTTGGCCTAAATATCACTGTCTCATTGCTAGGCAGATGGAGCTGGTAGCCCTGGGGATTGGGGGGGGGGGGGCTGCTAGAGAACGATGCCAATGCTTCTCCTGGATCAGCACAGCACCCTACTCAGAGGAAGGCAGGTGAGCCGCCTGCCCTCTGAGGCAGGTCTCCAAATGCTCAGGGCCTGCCAGCAAAGCCCGCCTGATAATAATTAATAATTAGAATAATTCGCCTCTTTCTGAAAACACGTGAAATATCTACAAGCAAGCTGGTGCTCCTTGGGAGCTGCTTACGTCGTGCTGTTGCCCACTGGCAAATGCCCGGCTGTTACCCCCTTCACCACAGTCTGATGAGTACAAGAAAGGAGCTGGGGTCAGGGGAGGGCTGGGTACCAGGTTAAACAGGAACCTCGGCTGAACTAACCGAGATCACAACTGTCAGCTGTCAAGGCTGGAACCAGAAAAAGGCTCAAAGCCCTGGCTTGTTTTCTCTTTGTTGTTTAAGATCAGTTGTCCCTTGTGCTCACAAGCAAGAATAGTGTGTCCATCTCAACACTCCAGAACCCAGGGCTCCTAATATTAAAAACATCACCCTTAGGGTAACTAGCAGAAGAGGATAACCCAGCAATTAAGATCAAGCAGCGGGGCTAGGGAGATGGCTCAGTGCTTAAGGGCACTGGCTGCTCTTCTAGAGCACTGTGGTTTGATTCCCAGCACCCACAAGGCATCTTACAACTATCTATAACTCCAGTCCTAGGGGATCTGATGCCCTCCTTGGGTCTCCCACAGCCACAGGCATACATGGGGTATACACATATACATGCAGGCAAACACACATATAAAAGTCTTTCTTTTGAGACAAGGTCTCACTATGTAGCTCTGGCTGTCCTGAAACTAGTCACTATATAGACCAGGCTGACCTCAAAACTCACAGAGCTCTGCCTGTCTCTGCCTCCCACATGTAAACAAATCTTTAAAAAAAGCAGGAAACGGGAGCCTAGTCCTGGTTATGCTGAGATCTGTGAGGGCTCACTACTGGCTGTGCGACAGACGGACAGGCCTTTTCCCTCTCCTGTCATTTCTGTGTTGCTGCATCTAAGGATGCCTGCTTGGTCTCTTCTATTCTAAGTCAGTTCCCCAGTAACTCAAGAGTAAAAATGGACAGACAGATGGACATACACACAAATTCAACCCCCCAGAACTCCAACCACTGCTGTGAGTCAGTTCCTTCCTGTCAGGCTCCTCTGTCTGGTGGACCCCCCCTCCCCCCGGGCTCACCTGCTGTCTTAGGCCAGATGAAGATGTTCATGACTTGAGCCTGTACTCCTTTTGCTGGCCACACAGAGAAGGCAGGACGGACATAATGAAACCCCCACCCCAAGAAGCGCTCAGCCTATTGCAGAGTGGCAAACCAATTCCAGCAACCATTACCAAAATGAATGCTAAGGTCAGAGAAGAGAAGAAAATGCAGGTGAGGGCTGAGGTTCGCTGCAGGGGCCTGCTGTTCTAGCAAGAAGAGATAGACAGCTTCTTGAAGTTCAGCTTCTGAGCCAGGGGGAGGACACTCCACCTCACAGGACAAGGTCAAGGGCAGGCAGGGACTGCACATCAGCACTGGGTCAACAGAGCAACTGATCTGGCAAGGGACTTCGACACCTTAGTTGGCTGCACCCAAGGTTTCAGGGGCCCAGGGGGCTAAGCAACGTGCTAATGAGGGCAGCCCAATTTAGATGGGCAGATCTAATTTGGCTCCAAGTTGCTAAGCTGCATTAACTTGTTTATCGACATTATGCAAATGTAATTAACTCTCATCAGAATCACAGCGCATCCCCACAAAGGAGAGAAGGCAGTTATAGCCAGCTAAGTCAGAGCCCAACAACAGCTCCCAGAAATATGGGGCCGAGTCAGAGATTCGGCACTTCGTAAGGGGATTGTTCTGGTCCCGAAGGACTGCGGTTACCTGCCACGGCTCCAGCTGTTAGGAGATTGATGCCTCCCACGCGTCCGTTCTCATCAGCCAGGAGGAGTTTGCAGTGAGCGTACACGGGAAAATAGATGGCAGAGAAGGGAATGTCTCGGAGGAAGCAGGCTTTGGCACCCTGTCACACGGTGAGGAAACGGTGCAAGACAGTGTGTGAACATGGTCTGAGTGCCCGGACGGGAAGCGGGCATCAGTGACAAGCTGAGATGCCCTTCATACAGCGTCAGTTACAAGTGATGTGAGGGGAAGCGGGGTGGTGGACACAGCAAACTCGAAAGTGGGCATCCATCCGGGCCACTGGCGAGTGATTGCAGCATTCTGGAAATGCTACACTTAAGTGCTTTAAAAATTAATTAGTTTTCTGTTGTGGTAATCACATGAGACCTATCCTCTTAAGTGTTTAATTTTGTTTGTTTGTTTGTTTGTTTTGGTTTTTCAAGACAGGGTTTCTCTGCAGACCAGGCCGGCCTCGAACTCACAGAGATACGACTGCCTCTGCCTCCCAAGTGCTGGGATTAAAGCTCTCACCACTACCGCCCAGTCTTCCTAAGCGTTTTAAAGCGCTTAAAGCGTGGTACAATATTAACTCCGAAAGTGAATAAAATAGAAACATACTACATATAAATAATAATAATAATAATAATAATAATAAATACTTGAAACAGGGAGGAAAAATGGCAGAGGGATTATAGGGAAGATAATGGAAACTGACTTGATCAAACCACACTGTATTCATATGTAAATTTCTCAAACAATAAAGCATATGGAAAAGAGAAAAAAAATTAACTCTGAGGATGCTCTGTGCAGGCCTTTGCAATTTGTCAATGTGTAACTGAAACTTCCTGTGCATTAAGCAAGCCAACACCTTAGGATTCATAACTAAAAAACTCTTGGATTCCCAGGTTGCTTGACCAGCTTTGCTAGAGGTGGGGGTGGGGAGCTTCAGTGATGATCGAAGTGGAAGGGGAAACAGGAGAGGCATTAGACTCAGACCCCAAAATGAAAGGCTTGCTTCCCAAGGCCCCCCAAAACACTAACAAATTACTAAGCCAACCTCAATCAGTTCCAAGTTTTGGGAGTACCAGGCAGAGGGCCAGAGGCAATGGAGAAGCCTTCTCTGCTCACCCCCACCCCCCCCACCCCGTGTTCCACTCAAGGCCGCCTGTCCTGGCCACGGGGAGGGCAGTGAACACTTTCCACAGCCAGGGAGTCCTGCCAGCCCAGGCCTGAAGCTTTACCTCGCCAGACAAATGCTACCTACACCCAAGCGCTGGGTTCCCCAATGGCTCTGCTTTCATAACAACAACAGAAAACATCCAAGGCCTCTTACATGGTAATATAGGCAGAACCAATATTTACAAATTCTGCTCTCCGGGGGAATATCAAGGGATGGCAGGGTGGGCGTGGGGAGCCGAGTGGACGCATTCTGTACAGAAAGGCACCCGCTCGGGAGCACCCTGTGGCACTGTGGCTGGAATCTAGACATTCCTAATTCCTAATCTGCAGTTAGGAGGTGAATTTACACATTGCGGCAGTCGTGGATCCATAAATAAATTCAATGCTGTGGCAATACAGTCCCCTATAGGGCTGAAATTTCCGTATTTTCCCGTCGACCAGGGAAAGAAACGGAAAGAAATGCTGTCCTTGTTAAAGAAAACTACCGGCTTCCGGTCCATTACATCTCATCTGTAATGACGGCGGTAAACACACCTGCAGGGGGAATCTGTTGACGGGCGTTTTGTGAAGGTACAGTAACTGTTGTTGTTTTTAAATGGAATTCATTATTGGCAAATCCTCCCACTTCACTTCTTAAAGGCCCGAATCCTGCCGAATTCTACTATCTTTTTTTTTTCTCCGCTATGGTCACAATAATTAAGACAAGGGAAGCCCCTCCTGGGAGGCTAACAGAAATAAGTATTCCAACTCAAAAAAGTAAGCAGAGGATCGGCCTGCAGGCCTTAAGCCAAAGAAACTTCTCAAAAGGCCGGAATGGAGTGAAGACTGGGAAGCCTGTAGCCTGAGGTGCTCTGGAACAGATGTCCTGCCCGCAGCTCCATAAAAGCTAAACCTGACAACACGAGTGTGCACGTCCGCTGCCTTCACCCAAGGTCCTGATCTCCTTTGGGTTTTCTATCCCATAGATCTCTCTCTGCTGGATAAGCCTGCTTCTCACTTGGGGGTGAGGGGTGGTGTCATGTGACTGCGCCCTGACTCCTTTGCAGTTTCTCCGCTCAGCTGGCGGCAGGAATCCACCCACCTTGTACAGCCCGAAAAGCCCCAAGTCCCGGAGCACGTTCAGCGCGCTGACTCTGGGTCCCGTGGTGATCTCTCCCGCCACCTGCAGGCGGATCTTCACGATCTCCAGAGGGTTGGTGAAGATGACCTGCGAGCCGCCGGCCTGCAAGGGACAGACAAGCTCTTTCCACAGGGTGTCAATGAAGGGAGAGGCAGGGTGATTTGCTTACTCCTCACTGGGGAAGGAGAGGCCCGCACTGCGGAGATGTCCCAAAGATGCCTCGTGCTTGTCAATCTGTGCTCAGGTTCGTGTCTACTTGAGGCAAAGTCTCAGTGTGTGGCCCAAACTGGCCTGGAACTCACTATGCCGCCCAGGTTAAGCTAGAATTCGCAGCAACCCTCCTGCCTCAGTCTGCAGAGTGCTGGGATCACAGATGGGAGCTTCTATGGACAGATTTAGGTGCGTTTCTATTTGAAATGCCAAGACCGATTCTCGGCTGATCTTTAAGGATAACCTCAAGCATATTCAAAACAGCAAAATCAATACACGCAATTTTGAGAACAAAAGCGAATGAAGCCGTGGGTGAGATGAGCTCTGGGCGAAAGGGGATACTCAGCAGAGCACTGATTTAGCCCAGCAACTTGCAGAAAAGTGAACCCAGTCCGAGCCCCACAGAGGGGCCTTTATCAGAGACGCACCTCCTCCGGGTCTGACACTGCATGTGAGCATGCGCAAAGCTCTGACCAGTGACACCCACACAAAAGGAAGGAATTGGGAAGACAAACTTCAGTATCATCTCAAAACAAGGGGAGGGGATTGATCTTCAAGACAGAGCTGGGACATGGAACACTGAGTAACTCAGAGTTCGACACCCCCTCACCATCAAAGGCACATTCCACGGTCTGGTGGTGAGTGAGTGACAGATTTGATTTTAAATAATCAGAGTGTATTAGCATCTGAAATCTGCCAACTAGTGGGGAGGGGATGTTTAAAATAATTGCTACAACTCTTTTTGTTTGTTTCTGTAATATAAAGATGAGCATGTGTGCGTAATCACATATATATAAAAATAAAAAAAATACATATTATCTTCCTTCATGAAGCTCAGAGCTCTCATCTGGGTACTTTTGTCTTAAGCTGCAGCTGTTTACATTATACAATCAAAACCATATTCGTACACTATTTATAATTGTAATGGTACTTATATAATCACAATCCTTACACAGCCCTAACAGCCGCAGCACTTGGCCCTGTGTGCCTCCATGGGCAAAGCCGTCCCACAGGTGTGCAAACAGTGTCTCAGTCCTCCACCCATACTCCTCCACATCTGCCCACACCCATGATCCTCCCAGGCCTCCTTCTGAAGGACAGCAAGGTGCCGCTTCAACACTCTGGAGCTAAGAACTCTTCCATGCCTCTGGTTCAAATCCGGACCCTTCAGCGCCCATGCCTTTGAGCACTACCCTGGCCCTAGATTCCTTTCCTCCTCTGGGCAACTGACTGTCCAGAATTCCCCAGGGGACTAATCCTCTTTTGTCTTGACAGGGCACAGACCACTGCAGGCTCATAGATTGCCCCAACAGGGATATACTGACCCAATTTTCCACGTTGATTTGCCTGCGTTTCTTTCCTTCATAATCTGCTGCTCTGCGGGCAGACAGGCGTGTTTCAATGTTTCAATCTAAGCAAACAATACTTTCAAAAGGATTGCTGGGTGAAAATTTATGTTAAAATGATAATCCAAGTAATTACTCCTGTAGCTAGAACTAAAGACCAAACCAATTGAAAAGTTTACTATTTCCTTGAAATCGCTTTTTAAACAATGGTTGTAAAGACTGTCTTTGGGGAAACATGCTTTATATTCTAAACTAAAGCAGATTAAAATAAAAAGAAAAGAACTACACATTTTTATTATAATCCCTCAATTTACCACCACCAGCATGGCAGCCCTTAGGTGCTAAGTGTTAAATACGGGTTTTATGTTTAAGTAAACACAAAGTCCTTTCATGGCTTTTGTTTGGTTGGTTAGTTGACTCATTGGTTTTTCGAGACAAGATTTCTCTGTGTTATTCCTGGCTGTCCTAGAATTCCAGGCTGGCCTCGAACTCACAGAGATATGCCTGCCTCTGCCCCCCGAGTGCTGCAATCAAAGGTGTATGCCACCGACTCTGGCTTGTCCTTTCACATTTTAACCACTGGTGAATTATCACATCCGGTCTACTGGCTCCCAGATCCCTCCTCTTGCGATTCTCTCCTCTCATCTGAGCCTCTTGGAAATGACTGCCAGACAACTAAGGTGTGCACTCCTTCCACAGTTCTCCAAATTCCTCAGACTACAAGTCACAAGCTTTCTTCTACAGCTCCAGGAAGACAGTAAAATCAAGGGAAGGAGCCAGTGACACATATTACACATATGGTCACATTAATTGTTATATGCGTTGAAGGCAAGCATCCCGGCACCCATAGGACACCCTGGAACACAGAAGCCAACTGTCAAAATGGATCTCCCAGCAAGGGGGCGTGACAACCACAAACAGTGACACTGTAGCCAGGCACATAGCTATCGGGTCAGCTTTCTGTGGTCCTTGGATTTTAGGGAGTAAAATTTCTATCTGTGCAATAATGCTTGTTCGTGTTTTTAAAAGTACTTTACTTTTTTTTTTTCCAAGACAGGGTTTCTCTGTGTAGCCTTGGCTGTCCTGGACTTGCTTTGTAGACCAGGCTGGCCCCGAACTCAAAACGATCTGTTTGTCTCTGCCTCCTCGAGTGTTGGGATTATAAGCATGCACTACTGCACCTACCTTTACATTTTTTAACCTTTTAATAAGACTAGAATCATGTATGCAAAATATATCTAGAAGCACTGAAACATTTTAGAAATGATAAGATTGCTATTGAATTTGTCTAGAACTTTGGATGAAGCTGGAGAGGCTCAGTGGGTAAGAAAGCTTGCTCTGCAAAAGTGAAGGGGTGGGTTCAAGTGCCCAGAACCCATACAAAAGGCTAGGTTTTGCTAGAGATAGCCGGAACCCCAGGCTGCAGCAGGTAGAGACAGGAGGCTCAGTGGGGGTGGGCCATCAGCTAGCTCAAGGTTCAGGGAGAGACCCTGTCCTCCTCGGGCCTCTACACAAACATGTGTGTATATGCACCATACAGACACACACACTCACATGCACATACTACACCACACACAAACATACATACACATAAACACACACAAAATTATAACACAGGCTGGATGTGGTAGTACACACTCTTAATCCTAGCACTTGGGAGGCAGAGGCAGGTGGATCTCTGTGAATGCCAGAACAATCAAGACTATATAGTGAAACCTGTCTCAAAATATATATATTAATATATTTGTTATATAAATAAAATATATAATATATAAATAAAATATTTTATATATTTATGTGTAATAAATATATAAACATATATAACAATAATGAAACTTTGGATAATTATATACATTGTGACTATGCAGTGCCCTTTTCTAAACGTTGTGGTAGACAAGAAGACTTCTGTGTAGAGTAAGGACTGGGCCACCATTACACTCCCTTTAATTGGGTGTTTCTCTTGTGCTAGGACTGACTTTTTGAGACAGCAAAACAGCTTCCAAAGAGAAATTCCAAAGAGCGTTTACAGCAAATAGAATCATCATTGTATTACAGCACATACAATCCCATAAGAAAGCAACTTCTCAATGAAGAAAAGACCTGCATTTGTGCCAACATGCAGTTTCCAGCCTTTGAAAGCAATGAAACTACCCAGAAAAAAACAACCAAATGCCCAATAATAAAACTGTTAAGAAAAGAAACAAACTATATCATAAAGCACATGATCTGGCTTTAAAAAAATGCCAAATCATTTATGAACATAAAATATTTGCTATACATTTAATTATAATTATGTCAAACTTTACCTAAGATTATCAAAATCGAGTGGCTTGTGATTAAAACACGACTAGCTGCATCCTGCAAAGAGAAAATGAGGAGCTGGGGAAGAATATTACCACACACCCTACTGTGTCCAAGGTGCAGGAGTGCATCAGCGATACCCCGAGTGCAATAGGCGGAGCTGGCACCAGAGACAGCGGCCCTCCCTCCAGACCTCCTGCCTAAGCTGGACCATTTTCACACTTTCAGTGATTTTGTAAAAAGTTAGTACTAGAAACCCGTGGATTCAAAGCGTATATATTAAAAAGGAAACTAAACAAATAGAACTCGTGATCTGAAATAACAGACAAAAGCTAACTAAAATGTGAATTAAATCGTAACGCACTGCAACGGGACGGGGCTGGAGAGATGGCTTAAGAGATAAGAGCAGAAGTCCTGGGTTTGGTTCCCGACACCCACATGGCAGCTCACAACCATTTTTAACTCCAGCCAGGGGTTAAAAATGCCCTCTTCTCATCTCCGATGGCCCAGGCAAAACACCCACAGACAGAAAATAAAATATACATAAAAAAGCCATAATATACAACTACCTAGATTCAAACTGATATTGTCTAATTTGACATACTGCTAGATGCCATAATGAAGAAATTGCTGTTATCTATACCATGTTTTTGGATTTTTTTTTTTTTTTACTTACCAAAACTAACTTCTAACCATCTAATTGCTAAATTCCTCATCGGATTTGCACTCATTTTTCTCAAAGAGATGCACTAACAGTAGGATAAGCTTGGAGGTTTTATTTTTCAGTATTAATCTGTCCTTTTGCTGTTCTAGAACCACACCGAATATATATATAAGAGAAAAATCTCATTTGGAATGAGAGTTAACATACACAAGAGAAACAGAATATAAAAATCATAGCGCTTTCTAACTCTCCCGCTTTCTCTTTAAGGAGAAAACAGACCGACTAAAGCTGACAGCTGAAGTTACTGGGAGAAAATATAACTCAGTCTGGGCTCTCCTGAGCTGGAGGCTAAGGGGCTGCAGACAAGATTAGCCCTGTGTGACCTTCGGTCCTCACAGTACCACCCCAAGGGCTGTGTCTGCAGGAGGGCTGGGAACTGGCCCTGTGTGTGCCAAGCCCCTCGTTGCTTCTTGCTTTGAACTATTGTCTCCGGTTGTTGGGAAACATTTCCCTGCAGCCACCGTAGCCAGTCACTGGAAGCCTTACAGTTCCCTCACAGAGTCTGAGGAAAACCCAACCCAGGTTTCTGTAAGGCCACACCAGCAACTTGGGTGGGTATGTAGTTAAAACAACCAGGGGAGAAAAAAAAAATTAGACTTCGCTGTTTCAAGGACAGGCAACAGGAACAGACAAAGACTGTGCCTGACAGAGCAATAAACAGCCATTTCCAGCCCCAATTGGGACAGTTTGAAAAGAATAAAAGCCAATATGTTTACTATTGGGTAATATATTTCCCAAAGAACACAAAACTTAGAATGAATAAGAGAAGTAAGTATGGGTCTGAGTATGTGTCCCCACCCCCAACCGCTGAAGAGGTTGGAACCTATTGCCCAACATGACAGTATGACAAGGAAGTGACTACATTCTAACGGCTCTGCCCTTGCAGGTGGGATCAGAATGCTCAAAGGCTGAAGCCAGCTGCTCGGTCCTTCCCCCACAACAGGGTACAGCAGCAGGGTGCTGAGATCCAGAGAGCAAGCCGCCAGCACAGCGCATCTAACGGTGCCGTAATGGGGGACACAATTGTGAGCAGTAAGTTTCTAATGACTGCTGTTACCCCATCTGTGCCATTTTGTTACAGTGGCCAGAATGAGCTGAGGTAAAAACTCCTGTGTGCCTATCACACTTCACGTGTGGCATAAATGTACAACGATTTCTGTGTGTGCATGTGTATATATGACCGCGTAAGTCTGCAGCATGAAGTCGGGATCTTATGGCTTCCTGGAAGAGGAAGGACAGAAGTTCAGTCTCTGGGACCTGCGTACAAGGAGAGAAAGGACTCGTGGGAGCTGTCCTCTGACTTCTAAGTGTGTGTGCACAAATAAATACACATGACCACAAGCTTTAAAAGTAACTAAATAAATATGTAACAAAGACAAGACACCCAACCTGTAAGTGGCGCCTGACCTCAGCATCTGACCCCATTCAGAATGGCTACCAAATATGTAAAAGGGGAGCACCTCTAAATCCCACGGGAACATGCCACAGTATCCGTGAACCTTGAACACACGCTATGGGAAAGAAACCAGACCTCAAAGGTTATATACCATGTGGTTCCCTTTACAGGAAATTCTCAGAAGTGGTGTCTATAGAAGAGTTTATTAATGGCTGGTGAGGCGGGAAGATGGATGGATGATAGCTAACAAGTACCCGTGTGCGCGCGCGTGTGTGTGTGTGTGTGTGTGTGTGTGTGTGTGTGCTGAGTCCAGTGATGGAAAATCCTGGCGCTGATTTGTGACTCTGGCTGCATATACTCTGTGAATATACCTAAAGCTGCTGAACGGGACACACAGAATGCAGCATTAGAGAGTGAAAGTGACTCTGGTATCAGTAACGCTATTACCCTCTCAGGACCAGCTCTGGTTGAGCTCACGCTCTGCATGCACCAGGCCCTGAGTTTGATCCCCGACATTAACTATGACGTTGGCCGGAAAGCTACTAAGGGTGATGGTGAGAGGGAAACATGAATAGATGAAATAAAGAACGGACTCGGATTCCAAGTGGGAGCGACTGGGGATTTGAAGGTGTGGTTTGAATTTCATCGTTGCCAGTTGTTGCATGTGGGATCACAATAGGGTTTTAGTGAACCCTGCTTAGGAATCATAATGAGATAGTTCCTACAAAATGTACAACTGATGACAAAATGCCTCTGCTGCTTGAAGCAGCATTTTAACCAAGTTGGGTTTTAAGTATATGGATGCTCCCTGAACTGTCACCCTTTACAGCATAGGGTTTTGGCTTTGGTTTTTGTTTTGCATGTAACTTTTTTGTTTTGTGAGACAGGGTCTCACGCTGTAACCCTCGCTGGCCTTGAACTGGAAGTCATCCTCCTGCCTCTGCCTCCTGAGAGCTGAGATTGGTGCAAGCTACCACACCCAGCCTTACCACACATGTTTGAAAACTGACCGTGGTGGGCTAGCAAGATGGCTGAGTGGGTAAAGGAGCTTGCAGGCCAGCTGTCCACCTGACTGAAACCCCTGAAACCTACATGGTAGAAGGCGAGATCTGACTCTGCCAAGTTGTCCTCTGCTCTCCACCAGCACACCAGCAGCGCGTGCGCACACGAGTGCACACACACACACACACACACATATACACACACACACACAAGTACACTGAATGTTAAACAAACAAACAAACAAAAAACCCTTAAGTTAAACTGAGCATAGCACCAGGAAGGCAGCTATGGTAGAGTACATGCTTCCATATGTTGGGCCTTGAGTTGGAACCCTTACATAACACATACATACACACTGATTAAAAAACACAAGAAAGCAAGCCAGGAGCTGTGACTCACTCCTTTAATCCCAGCACTCCGGAGGGAGAGTCAGGCGGATCTCTAGGAGTTAGAGGTGGTCAGTCTGGTCTACATAAAGAGTTGCAGGCCAGCCAGGGCTTTTTGGTGAGACCTTATCTCAAAAACGAAAACAAAGCTGCAACCGCAGAACACGCGCCTGCATATCTGGAAATTTGATCCTTTTCTCACAGCAATAGCACTCTCTCCCTTCTACAAACCCGTGGCCTGGGCCCTAACTAATCCTTTGGCTGGGAATGCATGCTTCTAGCTTAGATCTTTCCTTCCTGAATAAGCTAGGTAAAGCTTTAACACTGGCTAGCTGCCTGGAGAGCCGAAGTGCTTTGCTCAGCTAAACCCCTGAGGGACACTAGCTGTCTGATCACTCCCACTGAGGGTGTGGATCTGTGTGAAACGGCTTTCCACACTGTCAACTGGCCTCACACAGGAGAGAGACCGTCCTCTGTCCTGCAGTGCCTGCTGGTCTATAAACAGGCTTGTCCATTCATCTAAGACTTTACTCTCTGATTTAGTTTACTGACTTTTGTGAGAATTGATGGGCTACATTTTAACAATCATCTACCCTGGGGTATGATGGCTCGTCAGTGGAGAAACCAAGAGTTGGGAATGGCGTATGCCTGTAATCCCAGCACCCAGGAGGCTAAAAAAGTATCATTAATTTAAGGCCAGCCTGGGCTACACAGTAAGACCCTGTCTCAAAAAATAAAATAAAAATAAAAAATAAAAAATGCTACCACCACATTTTTTTTCCTCTGTGCCCAGAGTTCAACATCACTCTTTCTCCTGCCAATCCAAAATCAGTCACGATTAAGTATCCAAAAAGAAATCATGATTAAGGGATAAATTCAGTGTCAGCCAAACCCTCAGGACATCTTAGACTTTGCCTGTAAACATGAGTCCACATCTCAGAAGAACAAAGGAATCACTTGTCTGGTTAAGGCTTAACCACTTAGGTCACAGGTCAGACAAGAGAGGAGGCCAGTTTATGGCCAAAATCCTCCATACAGCACAGAAATAATTAGCTGTTTGGAAAAGAAAATGGACAACCTTCTGGTTTCTTTTTCTTTTACCAGACAGGGCCTCTTTTAACCCGGGTTAGCCTTGAGCCCATATGTAGCCAAAGATAAGCCCAAAATTCTGATTTTCCTGCGTAAGCCTCTCTAGTTTGGGGACTATAGGCGGGTGCTACCATTCCGCCACAAAAGGCGTCAAGCTTTCAAGGGCTTACAGGTGTGCACATACGCCTCCTAACCAAATGGAAACTAAACCCATACACAAATTTATTTCTTACAGAGAAGTGATACAATTTTAGCATCTAATAATACAAGGGGGGGAGTATACTTCTGTGGACACATGTAAGCACGGGGCTTATTATGGTCTATCATTTATCATTCATAAAAAGTAAATTGAGCCAAATAAGAGAGAAAGCACACACACTCTCTCTCACGGTGTATATGCAAACATGTAAGCCCGGCCTCACCCCACACACAAGGCAAGGTTCCGTCCGCTGACAAGTCTCATCATGGAGAAGCCTGGAGCAACTCCTCCCCCTGACCCCAGGGACATCTGCTCCCCCTGACCCCAGGGACATCTCCTCTGAATTAAAACTTCTAAGGTCATTGACCTCATCATCTCAGGCTCCATAAGTAAGTGAGAAGGTTTTTGCCAGGACCTCCCAAAGGTATTAATAGCTCAGGACCAAAACGGAGTACAAAAATCTCAAGAAAAGCACGCTATCACCTGTGAAACAGAGCACATATAACATTTGCTGAGCTGCAAACTTAGATGCGTCAGCTTGTCCAACGTAGCTTTACACCTTAAACCCAGAGGCGTCTGGGCTCTATAAAACTACAATCTCAACCTCTGGCTTTGGGAGTTTTGCCAATCGCTACAATGCAGTTGTAATCTCTTCCTGCCTCTTGCAGCACAAGAAGGCTTAATTAAATTATAATGGCACACTCATTCTTACGGAGAAGTTGAGGGCCGGGTCAACCAGCCCCCTCACACTCAAAGTTCCAGAGAGAGAAGTGGACAGTAACCAGACCTGCTATTACATTTCCTTGGATATTTAAGCAAACAAAACTTAAGAATTTTAAAAGTCCAGAGGAGGGCTGGGGGGCTGGCTCAGCTGTTAAGAGCCCCTGTTGCTCCTGCAGAGGACTCAGGTTCAGTTCCCAGCACCCACATGGTGGCTCACAACTATCTGTAACTCCAGTTCCAGGGGATCTCACACTCCCTTCTGGCCACCAAGGGCACTGTATGCACACAGTGCATGCACACACATGTAAGAAAAACACACATTAAAAAATACACACGCACACATCTCAAAGTCTAGATCTTAAAAGAAACAAAGTCAGGATCTTAAAAGAAACAAAGGTAATAAAAAATAGTACTCAATATCAGACTACACAAAGGGGAGAAGGATCAGTTAACAAGGCAAGCCCTAGGACCTGATTTCAATCCCCACAGCTACATACTGCCACACGCAGAGGCCAGAGGCCGTCCTGGGAACCCCAGTGACGGTGGGGGTGGGGCCAGGAAGAGCGCCAGGGCTCACTCTCAGCCAGTCTAGCCCAGCTGCTGAGCTTCAAAGGAGGTGAACGCTTTTCTTGAGGATGACACTAGGGTTGTTCACACGTACATATACTCACTTTAACACGTTCTGAGTTAAAGGGAAATGTTGGGCCCTGAGTTCAATCCCCAAGACCCTCAGGACGGAAGGAGAGAGCATGCACACACACTAAAGAAAAATGTAATAAAGAATTTAAAAAGGGAAATGTCACTCATATTTCACACCTACTTTGCAGAAAGGTTAGAGGAATGTTTTTGCTACAAGAAAGACCAGGCTTGACACTTACGCAACCCCCAGCGAGGATCTCTGCTGGCAGCGGGATGGAACCGTCTCTTTTGGTGAATTTGTCCCGGACAAAATCATTAACCTAGTTAGGAAGACAAGGTCAGCTGATCAGAATTTCCTGACACTCCTTCTGCTGACACACTGTAAGTGAGACTTTACCAAATGTCTATACACATGTGAAAATGTTTACAGGTGCCTTGACAGAGTTTCACCAGCATTGGTCTTATTTTTGGCTCCATGGCAATCTAAGTAAATGACATCAGTTCAGTGACAAAGACACTTACTGTTAGCTTAATGGCTTTTTCTGGTGCAACTCCTATCAGCTGTGGTATCAGGCCTGGGGAGAAGGAGAGAATCATTTACAAAACAGATGTCTGTATGTGAACATAAAAGCCCAACGAAGATGCTAATTGGGGAAAGGGATTATCCTAAAAACTGTGTGTGTGTGTCATTTTTCTCAAAGGTATCAATGTCTTTTCTTAACATCCTTAAAATAAATAAATAAATAAATAAATAAATAAATAAATAAGGGCTCTTGAGCCAGCATTTTCCCAAAGGTATCAATGTCTTTTCTTAACATCCTTAAAATAAATAAATAAATAAATAAATAAATAAATAAATAAATAAATAAGGGCTCTTGAGCCAGCATTTTCCCAAAGGTACACAAGAAGAGAGTGGGCCGATGTGCTTTCTCCACTCTGTAACTGAATTTGTTCCTGTTCCTCACAGCAGCCTACAGACACACACACGGTACAGACGCTGGTGCTCTGGGCTTGAAATAGGGCAGTGTGTTTTACGCACTCCAGGTTTGGCTGCAGAGGACAATCCCTGCAGCACAAACAAGCTCAGCTGCTGAGTATCCAAGAAGTCCAGCATTCGACACTCGTTTACTTAAGAGAAAGCCACAGTTGTAAAGAAAAACTGCGCTTTTAGTATCAGTCATGAGAATCCTATTATGAGCGAAGACATATGCTAGTTATCTTTGTATTTACTAATCTATGTCAAGCTTAAGGCATTTTAAACAAAAGGAATCATCATGCTCAGAAAGCCACATTTCCCAGGCTGGCTGCGAACAACTCCATCTGTAGATGACCATGGAGCTCAGCTTTCTAGAGCATGCAACTTTACTAGGTTGTTGGCATATTTTTTTTGCATGTATTTTTTAAGGATGCTAGCAATAAACACATCTTCCGGCCTTAAAAGCACCCGGTCCAGGGGGAACTATACGCGTGTCTGAGCACTTGTTCACTGCTCTCATCCTAAGCCTCCTTGAAGGATGCTGGTGAGAGAGCCAGCAAGTAATCGTGCATATAGGCTACTGTCAGTCAAACAGAATTATCAAACAAGTCTGAGCACACACCTTCCACGGGCCACAGGATCTAAGAAGGAGAAATCAGCAGGTGGCAGTCTTAACTTTCTTGCCTTCCTGATCATCCGACCCTATTGCTTTTAGTCTCCCTCCAGAACAACGGTGTCGGCATGTGTGTTTATTTTACAACTCTCCTCCCTAAAGCTTGTGGGATGTTAATAAAGTACTGATTTGTGTCATTTTATCATTGTTGCCTGCAAAGAAATTTAGCTAATCTGTCAACAACTTTGTCAGTCATCTGACAGAATAATGGGCCAGTTCTAAGCAATATATGACAGTCTCGACAACCCCGCTCCCGGGCAGGGCTCCTATAGTCATCGCTCTACTACAAAAGTCTCCAATTTAAAGGCCCCATCTCATCAGCTTAGATCCCGAATAAAGTCGATGGCGCCCCCCCTGCCTGCTATGTTCGCACCCACGGAATTAATACGATAGCTCTCCCGAACAAAATTTTCTACAAGTATCTATCTAGTGAGACGGCCATACACAGACACAGCTAGATTCCTTCAAACAGTTCTCTATAGACAACCTTTGTAACTTAAAACCATACTCATGAAGAGAAAGGTCATTATTCAATAGTGAAAGATTGGAGATGTCAAAGAAATAAACAAGCACGGTGCCACTCTGCCATGACCCTTATTATGGCGCTAGTTGGGAGGGCGAGTCCATTTCTAACAAGTCTCTGCACTGCCAGCCCGCTGCCCCAGACAGCGGCCACTGTTGCCCCTCTAGTCAGACAACTGGCATTTTCAGAGCCGAAGCGTTCTGAATGTTTGAGGAAACTTCATTATACTTGCTCTCAGAAACAGGGCATCTGAGCCCGTTCACTCCACACACAGACTCCACAACAAACATGAGAACGGCGTCTTTGACTCTAAATGTAACCACTCAAATGCCTGACTATGATGCCAACTACTGGTGTTTCTTCTCCTGCCCACGCCTTCAGTCCATCTCTCTCTTTCCTAGGAACGGCTCTAAGCCAAACAGTTCGACCAAGCTCAGAATGAGCTGGGGATTAATACGCCTGGGAATGCAAACAAACACGTACAGTAAATTACACAAATGCCCGGGACCGGAGTACCCTAAGAGTATTTCAAAGAATTCCAAGTGGCGCCCAAAGGGATTAAAAAATTAATCTCCCCCGCAAAGGAACCTGAAATTGTAATGTGAAAACATGTAGATGAAAGCCACCCTCTCTCCAAGAAGACAAGTTCCTACAGAGCCCATTGTGGCTGGGGAGAAGTCTGCACAGGGGCTGCAGCCTGGGATGCCACAGCCAGGCGCTCAGCAGATGAGAGAGGAACGCGTGCTCCGCCTGAGCTGGGAAGAAAAGGGGCCAGCTGAAACTTGGCGGCCTAGGGTTTCCCTGCCTTTAAAAAGTTCAGATGACAGATGACTCAACTGGAAAAGACCTACCACGGGTCTCCTTGGAAAAGACAAAACATCTCAGAGCAAAGGGGCTGAGGACCTCTGCCCTCAAAGTGCATGCGCACAAACGTCCACGCTGGGAGAGGCGCAGGATTTGGATCCCGAGACTTAAAAGCAGCAGGAAGGGGAGAGGAACACCTGTTTACAGACTAATATTGCTAGTCACCAGAAAGAACACAACACAGGAAAATGAGCAACGAGGTGGGGAGGGGGGGAGCGAGGAAAAGAAACAACTCTAATTGGTCTTCATAACGAGAGCATTAAAATCTGCTGATGGTGACAGAAAAATCTCCCAACTTCGGCGGCTGAGATGTGCTTACTCACCTCGGTACAGTCCAAAGAAGCCCTCGTAACGCAACACTTTCTTAAAACAGTCGAAGCTGTTTTTATACATCAGCTCCCCGACCACGGAGCCCGTGCCACGCTGGTTTTGCATCCGGGTCTTCACCAAGTCTATGGGATACACTGCCGTGGCCCCCACAGCTACAAACAGAACAATTTTCAGGGTTAACAAAAGAAGACAGTTATGGAGCACCCATAGGGACATCAAATCTCATCTCCATAGATGAAAGATAAAACCCAGTGTCTCTTCTCACAGAAGACAGTCATCTTACAACGCTTTTCCTTCTCTTATTGATAGACCCGAAAGACGGCAACCAGTGTGGTCCATAAACTTAGAGGAACGTGTAGAAAGTAGATGCTTAAATCATCACCAACCCAACCTTAGAAAGCCAGCTCTCAGTTTCCTTTAGTGAGATTAAACTATTGTGTATGGGTACCTTTTTCTTTTCTTTCTTTTTGTTTTTGTTTTTCGAGACAGGGTTTCTCTGTCTCTGGTTGTCCTGGAACTCTCTCCATAGACCATGCTGGCCTCCAACTCACAGAGATCCACCTGCCTCTGCTGGTATTAAAGGTGTGTGCAACCACTGCCCATCGGAACCATTTCTTTATATTTTCCATTAAATGCCTAAATATTCCGAGTGCTCCCTCTTCATAATTATGAAATGATGGTACACAAGCTAAGCAGTTGTACTTTTAAAGTTTAGTTCACTGGAGCATTTCGGTAAATTAATCTAAGCTATAACCATCTTTTTTTTGGGGGGGGAGGAAGAATCCTTGACACGGTCCTATCCCCATATATAGAATTTGGTTGAAAATCAATCAAACAAGCAAAAATCTAAAGTCATGTTATAGAATTTCTTGGGGACTGGATAATTTCACAGGATCTAAAGTCTTCTATATCTTGGCCGTTGAAAAGCATAACATTCTTGGCACCTTCTAAAACTGAAGCTGAAAAAAAATACTAGTCACCAGTTCCAGCTAGCTTTGGAAGTTCAGGAGCATTTTAATCATTTTTTGGAGTTCTTTTCAACAAAGTGATTTTAGGTTCTTTACATTTGTTGTTGTTGTTGTAGATTATTTAGGTAAAAATAGTCTCAAGCTGGTGAGGTGGTTCAGTGGACAGAGCCCAAGTTTAAGCCCTGGACCGCACACGGTGGCAAGGAGAGCGCCGCCTCTGCTGAGCTGTCCTCTGACCTCAACAAGCATGGGCTGACCTGCACGCGCATGCGCACACGCACACACAAAAATGAAAGGCTCTTTAACGGACTGTAATTTCGGCTATGAGTAGAGAGGGGAGGAGGAATTCTTTTTAACAAGTAAACATTTCTGGGCACTCTTAAGCCAGAAATGGGAAAGAAGAATCACTAGGCAGCCACTGCGATTCTGTAAGCAGCTGTTTTATTTTTTGAGTTTCTCAGTTTGCATCTCGGATCTTGACTATCTTGGCTTCCTCGCTGCCCCTGGCCAACCCCATACACTGTTATTGTTTTTTGTTTTTGTCTCCTCCATTTTTCACGCTGGCCTTAACTGATGTAATTGAGGTGAGTGGAGTGCAGCGATGCACTTCAGACTCTCCCGTCATTACCGAGGTTTTACGCTGAAGACAGACTGGAGCCAGAGGGCCACAGCCATGCTCTGACAAGTCCTCTGATCACAGGTAAAAATAAAGAAGCTTCAGAAGGGCCCGCAGTCCTCACCCCCAGGAACAATGCACGGCACCTTTGCTGAGCTGAGCGCCCGCCCGTCTGCTGGGATAATGTTACAGGGAGGGCAGCCCGAAGCCGCACAGACGCGCCACTCACCTCCAGCCACCGAGCCCAGCGTGAACCTGTATGCAGACTCTGCAATATGCAGCCAAATAGGCCTGCCCAGGCCAGGAGATTGCTGAGGAGAAGAAATAACAGGAAAGTCTGAAAATCTCAAACTGAAGAACACAAGAGTTTAGTGTTTTTTTTGGAAAGAAATACCTCAGGACTAGAGAGAGATGGCTCAGATGTTAAGAGCACCCGGTGCTCTTGCAGAAGACCCAGTTTGCGAACCCAGCACCCTCGTGGTGATGCACTATCCCCTGTAAATTCAGTTCCAGGGGATCCGATACCCTCTTCTGACCTCCAAGGTCACCAAGCATGCACGTGGCACACAGAAACATATGCCTTCCAAACACTCAATAACATAAGTTAAAAAAACCAAACAAACAAACACATACCCAGCAATAAACAAACAAACAAAATAAATAAATGTAGAGTAGCTTTTTCTTTATTTTCACATATGGACTGCTACTGGGGAATACACTGTTCTTCTTGACAGGTTTGTGTTTGTGTGTGCTTTTTGTGCTTGTTTTCGAAATGCTGAGGACTAAATCCAGGGCCTCATGGGAGCTGGGCAAGTCTTGTATCATGGAGACCTGTTTCCAGCCTTCCCAAGCGAAACCCTTGGGTAAGCCTGTGTACCAGCACATAGCATTCACTCCTCTTTAACTGTTAATTTCTTCAGTCAGTCACTCATTCACTCACTGTATACGCATTGAGGGAGGGAGGTCTAGCAGCCATAGCTCACATTCGGAGGCCAGAGGTCACCTTTCGTCAATCAGCTCTTTCTTTCCACCATGTGGGTTCTGAGGAGCAAATGCAGGTGGTCAGCTTTGGTGGAGGTGCCCACACGTGCTGAGCCACCTCACTACCCCTTTATTAGTTTTTTTTTGGGGGGGGGGGAATTTTCAGACCTGAGGCTGACCCTGAACTTGCTATGTAGCTGAGGCGATCTTTAAATCACTGGCCCTCCTGCCTCCCAAGTGTTGGAATTACAGGCATGTACTACTCATACCAAAAAAATCTTGCTTTTAGGAATATATCAAAATTGTCCAGTGTGCTGAGTGGGCTTTTAATCTCAGCACTCAGGAGACAGAGGCAGGCAGATGTCTATGAGTTTCAGGCCAGAGAAGACTGGTCACATCTAAAATCTCTAACAAGTAATGTCCTACCCATATCCACAGTTCTAAAAAAATCTGTGATAATAGTAAAATAAAGCGATGAACAATATTTTTGCAAGGCAGAGGCTATTCCACAGGTCCTGTGCCCAACTAACCTGTCTACATCAGTGTGTCAGCCCGGAACTTAGCATGTTCAGCATGAAAATATTCACTGTGCTCTCTAAGCAGTTTGGAACAAAGGAATAAAATATCTATTTTGTCTTGAAGAACAGGAGGCACTGAGGCAGTGGCAGGGCTGGTGACCGTGGCTGAGCAGCTAAAGTGCTGGCTGTGCAAGCCTGGTGACTTGAGTTTGACCTTCAGAACCCATGGTGAAAGGTGAGAACTTACTCCCCAGTGATGCCCTCTGAGTTCTACATGTGTGCCATGAAATGCGTGCACCTGCACTCTCACACACATACAAATACCGTAATGGTAATCAAAAGTAAAAATAAATAAATAAATAAAGCCTTTAGCTGGACATGGTGAGTCAGACATGAATTCTAGCTCTAAGGGAATAGAGGCAAGAGTTTCACAAGTTCAAGGTCATCCTCAGTTACATGGTAAGTTCAAAACCCACCTGGGCTACAGGAAAACAAAGTTGAATTAAAATACAAAGATAAAGTTAGGCATAGGGGTGCACACCTCTCATCCCAACTACTCAGGAGGCAAAAGCAGAGGCATCAAGAGTTCAAAGCCATGGCAGTGGTTAAGACTGTCTGCTCCTCCAGAGAACTCAGCTTCTAGCGCCCAGATGGTGGCTCACATTCACCTAAAATACCCTTTTCTGCCTTCCACAAGCTACACACACACACAGATACAGACAGAGAGAAGCAAAACACCCATGAACATAAAATAAAAAGTAAGAATTTTAAAAAATGAATTCAAGGTAAACCTTAAGTCCAAAGTTGGACCCTAGCTTAAAAAGAAAGGGGGGGGGTCTTTTCATAAAATAATAGATATATGATCCCAAAGAAGCATGAGTGACCATAATTCCCTTATTCACATGGGAGGTTTCTCCTGCATTCAACAATAGAGATTTTTCTTTCAACTCCTTTTCTTCAAAGAATGTTTATAAGCCCTGCAAAATCCTATGAAAACGAAAGGATTATTCTGTGCTTTAATTCTTAGCTAAAACATCTCAAACTATAAATACCCAAATGCCTTTTGACAGAAATGTCACCTTCATTCCCAGTAAATAGCATTTGTAAGAAAACATACCAGTATAGGGTTACCAAGATGTTTTTTTCTTAAGGCTTAGTTATCATTGTAACTTATGGTTCCCTTGCATTCAGGTATGCAAATTAATGTAATTAATGCTATAGGTTTCACATCATGAATATTCATAAAAGGAATGTCCCTATAGCTGTCATCCCTTCATCCCTGTTAATGATCAGGTACTGAATTTTTAGCATTTAGGCTGAAAGAAAATATTCAGCTCTTGGAAACTGATCACCTACTGTGAGCAAATGGGCCAAAGGCAACAGCATTTATTCCCTTAAAGTTACAATCTTAACAGTGAAGGTTGATAGTTAAAGAGGCTAATTTGTTTCTCAAAGCAAACACAGTTGAAACTCATAAATGATTTTAACCGGCTCGCTCGGGAATTTGAGATTTCATTTAGAGAGAAGTTCATTTTTAAATTTTTATTTATTAAGTTATTAATTTTATTTATTAAGTGGAGGACGGGATTGTGTCAGTTATTAAACCAAGCCTACATCAAGCTGCTCTATGTAGCATGTCAACCCAGTAGAGAGAAGCTCTCTTCCAACAACACATGCCAATGCCAGAGAGCAAGAATAGCTGAAGTCAACTCTGAAGCAGTGTCTGCAAACAACAAACCTGGGTTCTCCATAAGCTAAATAAACGTGTGGTCAGGGGAGGAAGGCGGGGCTAGGGGACACAGAACAAAGCCCCTCGGAGCCACACCTATGACTTTCCCAGCTCTTCATTGCAATTCAAAGTAAGATGAAAATGCAAAGCCATGATAGAAGGAACAAATGGGTACAAGGAAAATATATAGATTTTAATTATTTCCTTATTTCTATTCATAAAACAGTGTGTGTGTACTTTCCTCCCAGAATGAGGGCGTTCAGATGCCTTAAAGAACATGGGATATCCCAATCTCAAATGCTTAATAAGATAAATGACTAATAAGTAATAGCTGGCATATAAACCTGATTTCCTCCTTTTTGAGAACAGGCTTCACTTTTGTGGAACTAGCCAGTAAACTGTAATGTTTTCCTCCGTGTATTCACAAACCCAAGATCAAAGACAGTCCAAGAGACTACAAACTTTACAAGGAGGTGAGGGCATAAGACTAAGGAACGGCAGGCAGAAAATAAAGATGAAACCATCCTGGAAAGGTTTTGGCAGTGCACAACATCGGCAAGCCTCCTAGAGCTTTAATATAATTTCTCATAGAAACAAAACACACACATACAGCCTGAGTCATAGATCGTTTAGCCTATTCAGTTGAAAAAGGAAATGTGTGACACTCAGAAAGGGGAAAAAAAAAAAGATTAATTTGCCCATCCTCACATAGGGATAACCTAGGCCTCGACTCCATACTGTTCCAAGCATTAAAAATGTGCACAGCTTCTACTCTGCCGCCTTTTACTAACTTTTAACTCAGTTTCTTCAAATCACAACTTCCATAGCGTGGTCAGGAGAATGCCCGTCTAGTATGAACCCTGGGTCAATCCCCAGCCCTCATACGCCAGGTGTGGTGGTGCAGAGCTGTAAGCCCAGATCTCAGGAGATGGAGGCAGAAGGATCCAAGTTCAGAAACAATCTCTGCCACAAGGCCAGTAGCAGCGGGGCGGGGTTCGTGTCTGAGCTGCAAACAGAGCTTGGAGTAGAGTACTAGCCTAGTATGTAGGAGGCCGAGGTCCAACCCCCAGAGCACAAAAGACACTTCCAATCTCTCTTCTCACTCCCTCACTCCTACTCTGGTTCATGTAGCCCAAGCCAACCTCAAATCTGCTATTGTAGCCAAGGCTGGCCTTGAACTCCTGATGATCCTCTTGCCCACTTCCCCTATACCCCTGTGTATAGGGATTATAGGCAATTGCTGCCACACCCCACAAAGTCACATTTTCTAGATGGGTATGGTCAAGCACACCTTTTAATCCCTGCACCTGGGAGGCTGAGACAGGAGGACTGAGGCAGGAGGGCTAGCCTGTGCAACAGAACAAAACACTGTCACAAGCAGAAAAAAAGTTTCCTCACTACACACCACATGCATTCTCCTTTCTCCTCTCAGGAAACATCCGGAGTGTTTCCACTGTCTAATGCTGCTACAAGCATTCTTGTACATCTGCTTTTACATTTTACTTACTGTCTGTGGTGGTTTGAATAGGAATGGACCCCACACACTCAGGTGTTTGAACGCTTGACCCATAGAGAGTGACACTATGAGGAGGTGTGTGCTTGTTGGAGGAAGTGTGTCACTGTGGAGTTGGGCTTTGAGGTCTCATATGCTTAAGCTACGCCAGGTGTGGGACAGTCCCCTCCTGCTGCCTGCAGATGAAGACGTAGCACCCTCAGCTCCTCCAGCACCGTGTCTGCCTGTGTGCACCATGCTTCCCACCGTGATAATGGCTAAACCTCGGAAACTGTAAGCCAGCCCCAAATAAGTGTTTTCATTTATAAGAGTTGCTGTGGTAATGGTATCTCTTCACAGCAATAGAAACCTAGACACTTTTGTTTGTGGGTATGATTCATGGGTGCCACCAGCTCACACG
This sequence comes from Pachyuromys duprasi, assembly GCA_028658305.1. Lineage (NCBI taxonomy): Eukaryota > Metazoa > Chordata > Mammalia > Rodentia > Muridae > Pachyuromys > Pachyuromys duprasi. Next base: position 72,175,301 of record CM053752.1, on the reverse strand, counting down.
TAGAAGTCAGAGGACAACTTTGGCAAATAACTTCTTTCTTTCCACCATTAAGTGAGTTCTGGGGAGCAAACGCGGGTTGTCAGGCTTTTGCTTTGTACTGCTGAGCCATCTTCCACACCTGTACTCACTCTCAGTAAAGACTATACTCAGGAGAACTATAAAGTTACGTGTGTCCCTTCAACAGGAGGCAAGACTAAGACACTTGCCAAAGTTGTTATTATTGTGTGAGGTCATGCGGAGGCCAGAGGCTGGCATCAAGCTTCCTCTTCTATTGTTTTCCACCTTACCATTTGAGAGGTCTTTCCTAAACCTGGAGCTTAGCGTCTGGGCTAGACGCTGGGAGTGTGAAGTGGAAGTTTCTGGTGTCTTTGAAGACTTAGTTTTGTCATGTGCTGTGTGCAAGCCGGGCACATGAAGTTTTGCTGGAGGTTGGCTGGTGAGAGGGCACATGATGTTTTGCTGTGAGCTCTCTCGTTCGAGGGGCGTGACTTTGGCCACCTGAAAACATCCGTGGGTAGACTTTGAGGAGAGGAGATATACAGAAGCCCACGGACAGTGAGACATCACTTTTTGGATCAACATCACTTCACTGGTATTCTTGCTTCAACAGACTTTGCAGAGAAAATGTCCCAGAGAACTTGTTGGGGCAATCCAACTGAGTCTGACAGCTTTCAGTGATTTATCCCAGTCTTCTGAATGGTGCTGATTCCTTGATTCATATTGGCCTTTGGACTGGACTGGTCCCCTGCCCACTGAGTTTGGTAATCCCCTAAAGACATATCCACCCTAATCAACAGGAAGTAGATAATCTAGGTCTACAGCCTTTTTTCCTACTAATCTCCTACCTAAAGGGGTAGGGGTGGGGATGGACTGAAAGGGAGGTAAGGTGTTTAATAACCCTAAGTAAAGTAGGTTTGGTGAAAAGCCTACGGGGGTGGGATGGAGACAGGAGGATTCTGGTGTCTGAAAACTCTTTGTGCTCCATTTGGAGCTCAGCATAGCCGTGGCAGAGGCAAGCCATCCTGGAAGTCAGTCCTGAAATTATATCACCTTCTTAAAGACAAAGCAAGAGGAGGGGTGAAGTCTTATGGATACAGACACTGTAGAAATGAGTTACAGATCTGGGCGCTAGAAAACTGCCAGAAGCAAGAATGAAGGGTGAGGAGGAAGCGAGCATCAGGAATGTGGCCACAGAGGAAGTGAGGACTCCTGGTTTGAAATAGGGTCATGCTATGCAGGGCAGGCTGGCCTTGGCTGAGCACCACCCCTTTCAGCCCCCCAGGGCTGGGATTCCAGGCCTGCTAGACTGTGGTCCAGCTGCTGAACTGGGATTTTTTTTAAAGAACTTTTTTAAATTTTAATTTATTTGTGGAGGTCAGAAGACATGAGTTGGGGCTTTTAAATTCATTAATGTGTATTACTTTTTTTTATGTGTGTGTATGCCACAGTGCAAATCCAGAGGCCAGAGGACAACTTCCAGGAATCAGTTCTAGGAATGGAACACAGGGAATCAAGCTTAGCAGCAAGCCTGTGATGCCTGCTCTTGGTTGTTAGCAGGATTATATCTGGAATAAACTAAAACCCAAGCAACTGGGTGCACCCATGAGGGATTTTTCTAAATTAAATCACTCAGAGTGGGAAGACCCACCTTTAATCTGGGCTACACCTTCTGGTGACAGCTTATAAAAGGGACAGGGAGAAATAAAGCTCTTGTTCTTTGCCTGCTTGCCCTTGCTCTTGCTGGCAAGTTCATTCTTTTCACTGGCGTTAGAGCCTACTTCTTCAGGATCCCAGCAGATACTGAAGAGCAGTTGAGACATCCAGCCTCATGGACTGAGCAACTACTGGATTTTTTTGGACTTTCCATTGATAGACAGCTATCATTGGACTAGCTGAACCACAGTCAATAAGCCACTCTAAAAATATTCATATATATTACATATAATAAATATTCATATATTATATATAAAATAAATATCCATATCATATATAGCAAATAGCTATATATGTGGGTATTTATATATTACACTCTACATTATAATTAATTATATTTATTATTATACATATTTATATAATATATTATATAAATATATATTTAGATAAATATATGAATATATATATAAAACAGTCTGTTCCTCTAGAGCAGCGGTTCTCAACATTCCTAACGCTGCAACCCTTTAATGTTGTGGTGACTCCAACCATAAAATTATTTCTTTACTACTTTCATAACTGTTATTTTGCTACTGTTATGAATCATAATGTAAATTTCTGTGCTTTTGGTGGTCTTTGTGAGGGTCACAGCCCACAGGTTGAGAGCCGCTGCTCTAGGAATCTTGACTAATACTTTCTCTGACCTGCTAAGCTATCCTGCTGGCTCTTGTTTTGAAGAAGCTAAGTGAACTATTTCTCAGTTGCAAGTATTGGCATACTTGTTTGTTTATTCATTTATTTTTGTGGTGTTCGTAATTGAATCAGGGTCTCATATAAATTATGCAAGCGCTTAACCACTGAGCTTCCCCCAAACCCCTCCCATATCAACAGATATGAGCAACATCTCCAAGGACAGAAATAGAGATAAAACACTGTAGAGTATCTTTTCACAATTACATTTTTCAAAGCTCAAGAGTGATTTTCACAAGTCTAAAACATAAAGTTCAGTCTAAAACATAAAGTTCAATTTGGAAAGAATTCGTTAAATATTTCAATGTCTTAAGTTTTTATGTTATAAAATTCTATTTTAAAAAAAACTGAATTTTAATAAACCCGCCCATTTTTAAAGGGCTGAGAACTTGTATTAGAAATAAAGTTTGGCCTGTGGGTGGCCAGTGACTGGGAAGGGGGCGCTAGAGGATCAGGTCACAGCCAGCCCTAGGTACATAATGAGTTTGAGCTAGCCTGGACTACATGATTATCCTGTCTCAAAAAAGATTAGGACAGAGAGAAACTCTGGTAGCAGATAGAGAGAATTTTGGGCAAGGGGAAACAGAAAAGCTAAAAAGCTAAACCACTGTGTGTGAGAGATATCACTAATTATCCACATGAAGACAAAGCACAACCCTAAGTGAAGACACTAAAGTGCTTTTTTCCATTTTCCCTTTGCTCCAGCTGAGTAAAAAACATTCTTATTTATTATTTCCCTGAACATCACACACCCTCGTAAAGAACAATGAGAAACAGAGGTTCTTCTGGGATAAACCCAATGAGACATCAGGAGGAAGAGGCCAGTTCCCCTAAACCTTAGCGCTCACAAGGCCCTGTGACCCTCTGCTACAACTGCTGAAGCTTGCTCAAGTGTGTACAAGTCCAGGTTTCCATTTAAAATGAGGCTTCTTAAAAAAAAAAAAAAGGTTCCATTCAGTCCTAGACGTCATCTCATGAGTCTGGCTTCTTCTACTGAGAAAATGGGGCTGTGTTAACACTGCAAGACAGTGTTATTATATTTAACATTTTATTATATTTAACATTAAAGGAAAACATTTTCTTTCTGGTTCACTAATTAGATACATTTCCTTTTTCCCTCTTGTCATCTGCTAGGCACAATCACAATGATGGTTTGTTTCAATTGCAAAATGCTTTGTACTTTAAAAAAAAATCCTATAAATAAAATCAGCCTAACCATACAAAGTAGCCTGAACACTCATCCTTACAGATGATAAGGCAAGTGACTGGGAAGGAGGTCACGTCCACAAGGGGTTGAACTCTTACTTTCCTCATCTCAATAAGTGAGGAAAACACATCACATCAGCTTGTGAGGGTGTGGGAGATAACGCAGTGCACAGAACCTCCGAGCTAGGGCCTCTAGGGTCTTCCTGACAACTGAAACCTTTAGCCTTGTTATCCTCACCTCGCTTCATCTTTTAATGATTTCTCCTTATTTTTATATATGCATTTCTTTTTATTTTAATGATTTCTTTTTATTTTTTTTATATGCATTGGCGTTTTTCCTGCATGACTGTCTGTGTGAGGGTGTCAGATCCCCTGGGACTGGAGTTACAGACAGTTGTGAGCTGCCATGTGGTTGCTGGGAATTGAACTGTGGACCTCTGGAAGAGCAGCCTGTGCTCTTAGCCTCTGCGCCAGCTCTCCAGCCCCCGTTTCAGCATTTTTGAAGGTGGGTACAACAGGCTGCTCTTACCTGTCTCTGCAGCTCTGCCAGATTGTACGGTAAGGCCCCCTCGGCCAGCGGAGCGATTCTCTCGATGTCTGCAAGAGTCAAGCGCCTTAAAGGAGAAAGGTGGCAAAGAGAACAGTTAGACACTCATAAACCCCTCATGTGGAGCACATCTTTCTCCCCCAAACTCTGAAGAGATAGCATTTTAAAGAGGCCATTTCCTTATTCACACTTTATGACCATTTTAGTGGGGAAAAAACCCCAAACCTTCCTTATTTAAAATAAAAGGAAAAGCCTGCAGAGAAATCCTGAGGGGAGTATGGATTTAATGGAACTCCAGTGATGGCTGCTAACAGTGAAGAAGTAACTCATGCCAAAGGTCCACATGCCCTCTCCATAATGCACAAGTCCCCAGAGTGCCAGAAGGAAGGTTAGAAACAAGAAGCAGAAATATGATTGGCTGCCTTCAAGAGAAGGCATAAGGGTAGGAAGGAGCTTTCCTTCCTTTTTCTTTCTTTCTTTTTTACAGTACTCTTCTTCAAAGCCCTTGATTTTTTTTAATCATATGAATAACAGCACTGAGTGCCAAAAAAGACTTAAAAATAAGTACTTCCATGTGCTAGATAAAAAGGTCACTTCAGATTTGTTCTGAGAAGGACGTCTAAGGAACATCTATGTCCATGAAGGAGGCTGAAGACATCTGTCTGAGAGTGAGGATGGTAGAGGCATGGCCTGGTGGTTTGTGTCAGTCACCAAACACTGCTGGTGCATAGGTGGCTAAGGGACTTACACCATCTCCTGCACACCAATACACTATAGGGCAAGAAGGCAATAAATCACATACCTATATCCAACCTCCGTAGCCCCCGGATACTTAAAACTTATTTTTAATTATGTGCATCTGTGTGTGTGCGTATGTGATGGTGTACGCTTGTGAGTGCAAGTGCCCTTTGGAACCACTAGAGAGTGCTGGGTCCTCTGGAGCTCACGAGCAGGTTATGTGTCACCCAAGTGGATGCTGGGATCGAACTTGAGTCCTCTGCAAAAGGAGCAAGTGTCCGTAACTGCATAGCCATTGCTTCAGGCCCAGTATTTCTGATCTTGTTATTTAAAGAACTACACAGGTGACTAGAAACAAGACCAGACCATTCGTCTCTTTAGACCTGTCATGAGGGCTTTCCATGAATTTGCACGTCTTTGCACATTAAATACCCTCTACACACTTTTGTGTTTTTAGCTAATAAAAAACAAAGGCAGAAACACCAGAGCTTGTCCCTGATGGTGTATCTGGCCTGTCTTAAGAAAGTAATACTCTCCAACGCAAACTGGGTATACACTCAGACTTTTTTTTTTTTTACGGCAATCAAAAAGGATACTACATTCTTCTATGTACCTCAGCCTTTTTTCATGAATTTACAAAGTAACTAAGTTCCTATAAATCTCTTTAAATTCAGAACATTCCAGGAAAGCCTACATTAAACCCATCTTTCTCCTCTCTTCAAGTCTCTTCTCATTTTCTTCCCTCACCCTCTTCCCTCTCATTCTGACCCCTTCTCTTACCCCTCCCCCATTCATCTCTTGGTTCTTTACTCCAACACATTCTCTCTTTGTTCCTGCCCCTTGCTCTCTCCTCTGCCTCTCTGGCTCTCTCTCCTATTCCTCTTGCTAAGAATCTATACCCTGAAAAGGCTGGTGGTAAAGGAAGTAGCATGTGTCACATCTCAAGAGATCTGCCCTGAGCTAACCCCAGGAAGAGTCACCGGAAGCAAAGCCTCACCCGGAGGCGTTATACAGGTCTGCGAGCTGGTACAGGATATCAATTTCTAGTGGTGTAACTTGTCCATAGCGTATGGCGCTCTGGGCAAATTCCTCTGGAAGAGAAAGAAATAACGGTTAGTATCTCAAGAGTCTAATATAAACGCAACGCAAAAGACATTTTAACACTATTCTAAACATGTGAAACTAAATTTAAACATTCAGGTTCAGCTTAAAGCTACATTTCTGAAGACTGGTGATAAAAAATAAAATGTTAAGCGGATGAAGTTGCGGAAACAGATGAACCAACTTCAGTGACAAAAAAAAACAACAACAAAAACGAGCACTTTCTACTTGTCACTTCTCTTGCTTATTCACTCTGGTCCCCAGAGTTATAAGATCAAGGTGGCTGTTCTGAGGTTTCCCAAAACGTCCCATCATCACTCACCCAAAAGCAGTGGGTTCCCTCCTCTCGCCATGGCAACTCATTCCCAGAACAAACAAGCTGCTGCGGCCACATTGCCACTGACCTGTTTGACAGATTGGGCCAAGGCTCTTTCCAAAACTGTCAAAGGCACTTTAGCCTTCCGGGCCTCGGCATCTCATTAAGTGCACCTGGGGTTCCAGGCGCACGTGAAGCCTGAGCATGCGCGAATCTCACGCGCGCCTGCTGTAACTGACTTTCCCGATCTGGCTGCGCAGCGGCGGGCCTACACCGGCCTCAGGTCTATGTGAGGAAAAGCCCAAATTCGAAGATTCCCAATCAGCCTTTAAAGCTTACCCTTTGTGACTTCAATATCCTTCCTCGTGCCTGCTATGGTACTGTAGATCTTCCGAACGAGTTCCATGTTGTTGAGTAAGGAGTTAAACGCGTTGAAGTAGGAGAAGCTAACCTGGTGTGAGGTACTCCCTCCAGCAGCCTAGGAAATGACAACACAAAACGTTTAAAACTCAAAAGTAAGAAGCGTGGTTTGGACTCTGCATTTATTTATTTATTTTTCTCAAAGTGGACCCAAAGGAGTCTCCGTCATTAAAACAATTAGCCACCAGCCCATAACACACAAGGGACTATCTGACTACAACACTTCGCGTGTTACCCTTAGGGAAGTCTATGCAATTTAGGTTTTAAGGAAGACGGCAACATCTGGAAGTTGGCATTCATGGTTCACCCGCCGCTGAGGTCAGAAACAACAAATATAATTATTGCAGATCAAAACCTGGCTATTTAAACAGGACTCTCCAAGACCCTCAACTATTCAATGCCTGCTGCCCCTGGAAAAATAGCAATGTATAATAAGGAATATCCCCCAAGCTTGTTTATTTCTTCCTATGTGCATATTTGAAAAAAACAAGTACTAACTTTTTTTCATGCTGCAGATTGAAACCAAGGTCTCCTCTCTACTTACCATCTACTCTACCACCTCTGGTCTTAGTACTGTTAAAATTTAAGACCATTTAAAATGACTATTTTATTCTATTTTGACCACATGTATTTGGTATACCGCACACATGCCTGGTCCAGAGAAAACCTGAAGAGAGTGTTAGATCCCTGGAACTGGAGACACAGATGGTTGTGAGCCACCACATGGTTGCTGGGAATTGAACCCAAGTTTTCTGAAAGAGCGGCAGTCAGTGCTCTTTGGCTGCTGAGCCATCTCTCCAGCTCCGGAACCATTTTATTACATCAATTTTTCTTAATTAAAAGAAAAAAGCAGCCATTGTTATACTTAAGATACCTAGGAGTGGCTCTTTGATGCTGCAGTTTGCAAACTACCACTGCCAAAAGCTACCCCAACGTATAGAAGACCTGTTGACGGTTCACCATTTGTTTCCACACCACAGGGCCCACTCACTCTGTATAACAAGCTAACAGGCCTTCATCATCTCTGAAGGCTGAGAAAGAAACTCCTCTCTGGGGCTCAAGAGATGGCTCAGACGTTAAGAGCACTGGTTGCTCTTCCTGAGGTCATGAAGTCAATTCCCAGCAACCACATAGTGGCTCACAACCATCGAAAGTGAGATCTGGTGCCCTCTTCTGGTGTGCAGGTCTACATAGAGACAGAATGTGTACATAATAAATAAATCTTTTTTAAAAAAACAACAAAAATTCCTCTCTTTGCCCATCATTTAGGTATACTCTTAAAAGAGAAAGATTTTGTGCTGTTTTGGTTTGTTTTTCAGTTTCCAAAAGTCTAATTTCCAAGTTATAAGGTGGCGGCGGTGATGGGAAAATGCCACTGTTTAAAATACAAAGAAATGCTAATAGAAACACCAAGGTAACAACTCCAATGAAAAGTCTGTTACAGCTGAGCATGGTGGTGCACGCCGTTACTCCCAGTACTCAGGAAGGCAGACATACATTGGATCTCTGTGAATTCGAGGCCAGCCTGGTCTACAAAGTGAGTCCAAGACAGCCAAGGTTACAAAAAGAAACCCTGTCTGGGACAAAAAAAAAAACAACAAAAGTCTGCTTCAAACAGCATGATGCTCTGACATGTAAATCCCTCACCTTCTGCAGTGTCGATAACAATGGGCAAAAGAGTCGGCCGCCATATAAATTTTATTTGTATTTAATCCCAATCTGGACACCAAATGCAGGACTCATATTCCTTACTATTTTCCTCTGAATATTATGACTGTATTTTGGTAAACTGAGGCAGCAGCCATCTAACCAGGTTAGAAAAAACAAAATGGAACCCTCCATCCTCACTGACACTGAGTCCTTCCCTCTTCTCTCCTTCCCTCGTGATCCCCTTCTGTCCCTCCTTTCATCTTTGTTTGGGGTTGGGGTGTGAGGTGAAGGTGCAGACAGGGTGGGGGCGGGTAGCCAGATTTGGAGGGGAAAGTGACAAGCTCCACGTTCAGACTCCATGAAGAGAAAGACCAGAAGTTGATCTCTCTACCCCAACCTGAGTCGGGGATAATGATCTTCAGCTGAAACAACACAAGTGCCACTGGCCCTCCTCCATCCAAACAAGCAGTAATCAAAACCTTACACACAACCCAGAGCACGGACAGGAAAACAGGTACGTGAGGCCCGCTTCAGCAGCATGTGAGGAAGCAGATGGCATGAGTGTGCTGTGGGTCCACTCCATTACCTGAGAGACATTTGCACTTTGACAGAACAAAAGAACCACATCTGGTATGGACACTCTGAATGCACAGTGAAAGGGCAGAGAGCGCAATGACCCCGGAGGCCGGTGGCCCCACATTTCCTCCGTGCTTTCAGACATGGGCACGGTTCTAAAGCCGCGCACAGGCCAGGGACCATGCCTCCAACACACAGAGGAAGGAGTCATGGTAACTAGACTGCCAGAGCTTGGCATGGAAGGTAGCAGAAGCCAGGATGAAAGCAAGAATGCCCTGAGATACAGTGACCACGGTCTCTTGTCTGCAAACTCCCATGTCCCTTGTACTAGACACTGTAAATGGAAAGAAACAATTTGGAAATACATGACAGTAAGATGGTAGATCTGGATGAAGCTGGGAACTAAGAAAAGACCATTCACTTTCCACATACACACACACACACACACACGCCCCCGACACGCTGTTTAACCTTCTACCAACCCTAGTTATTTAAGAGCCATGGGGACACAAAAAGGCAGTCCAGAACCCAGTGGTTCAAAACAGCTCAGGAAATGGAAAGTGAAAGCCCATCTTCTTACTTACTGAGACTAAGTTCTCCTCCACAAAAGGAGTGAGCATGTGGGACCGAATGGTGACCATGACGTCACTGAAATCCAGACCTGAGATCATGCCACTTTTGCTCTTGTCTTTCAGTGCAAAGGCTTGCCTTGCATGCTCCAATTGCAATTCCTGCAGGGAAAAGAGAGAAACAGCATTAAAATGGAACACATCCCAGGCACACCTTCTGCAAAGAAAGGGAGGATGGACAGACCTCCTCCACACGTTAGGACACGTAAGCAGGCTGCAGCTCTGAATTCACAACAAAGCTACCGATTTGTTCCTGAGTCTGACAGAAGGGACACATGGTATTTATACCTTGGGGGAAAGAGAATGGATTAGAACTGGCAGTGACTGGAGAAGGGGGAAATTTTACTTGGACAGTTCCATGAAGACAAAGGGTACAATGTTTTTACTGCTTTCTTCTAGCTGCTACAATACTCAGTGATTGACTCTCTCCAGTTTTGAAGACTTTCTTGCCATTTCTGAGAACTTCCTGAATTAAGAGTTCACATTCATTTGCAGTTTTTCACTTTCAAATGTTGCAATCAAAGGCAGGCAGTCTTTCTCCTTCTCTCTGCATCAGACACCTTTTTTTTTTCCCCAAATGATTTTTTGATTTTAAACAAACTCAGTGTGAAATGAAATGAAACTCAGTGGCAAGTGAAATACTTCCTAGTTCTAAAATAAAACTTACAGACAGAAAACTGTACAAGCTGTGTTTATTGTCACTCAGTCAAGCTATGGGTGCAGTCACCCTCAAACTGTAAAACAACCCAGAAACTCTCTGAGGGTTTGAACTACTGTAAAACCAAATGTTGTAACAAGCAATATCAATAAAAATGGCAAAATGTACCCAGGGATATGATACTAAAGTCTAAACCACAGCAATTCTATCTTGGGCATCCATGACCATGACGTAATCTAAACGGATGAGCTGGCCTGGCACATCATGTGTGCTCAGATACCACGGTCATGCTCCTTGCGGCTGGACACTATAGCCAGACTCAGATATCATCCAAAGGTAAGACTGAATATCATCATTGCCATTCATGCACCAAAGCACTGCCCTTCATTTTCTGACATTTAAATACTTTAGGGGACTGGGGGACTCACTCGTAGAATGTTCACCTGCTATACACGAGGCCTAGGTTCAACTCCTGGCACCCACAAACACATACATTTTTGTTGCAGTGTCACCCCCCCCCTTTTTTTTTTTACATTTGTGTGTATATCTTAAAATAAAACAAAACAAAAAACCGCAGAGTCTCATTCATGTAGCCCAGGTTGACTTTGAACTCTCTATGTAGTCAAACCTGGCCTTGAACTCCTGATTCTTCTGCCTTCACCTCCCATGTACTGGGATTATAGGCACACACCACCACATCTGGTTTTAATTATGTTTTCCCAAGGACTTTGTGAAATCTCAATAGTAATTCAAGTCACTAGAATTAGATTAGCAAGAATTTGTTCCACACTTCATCGTGCTATCCATCTGTTTCATGTGGCTCTCTGTACGTGTGTGAGATTTCATGATAAACTTGAAAATTCTCAGCAGGGTGATGAGCTAAAGACGAGTCCCTCAAACCTTCCAAATCTTTCACTGGGTCAAGAGCTCCAGGTGGCTCTGCAGCGGCGTGAACCCTCGAGGTGTGTGTGGTATGTGGCTGGGATCCCACTGCAAACGCAAAAGCTATAGTCACACACACACAATCCAGCACTCCAGAGGTGGGGGCTGAAAGATGACAAGTTCAAAGCCAGCCTTTACTATACAGAGACTTTGAAGAGACTTGGATGCTGGGTAGGGAATAGGGCTTGTGGCCTCAACAGTTTCTGCGGACATGGATCTGAAGTTGACTTGCTTCTTTCAGGGTCAAGTTCCGCACCAGCTTCCAGCAGCCTTGGGTTTCTCTATTAAAGTCTCCAACTGGACAATCAACCTTTAAGTTTCCTGCCAGGGTTGGTAAAGGGCAGAGAGGGAATGAGATGATGGTTGATAGAGTAGGCAGGTGACTGTGTGTGTGTGTGTTGTGTGTGTGGTGTGTGTGGTGTGTAGCGTATGTGTAAGAGTATGCCTGGATGAGAACATGGAAACCACAGGCGGACTTCGGGTGTCCTGCTCCATTTCTCTCCACCTTATTCCCTTAGACAGACTCTCCTCAGGACAGCAGCCCTCAAGTCCTGGCGTCCTCCTGTCTCTGCCTCATATAACCCTGGGATCACAGGTGTCCAAACACACAAACATGCTCGCCCCCTTCTTTGGTGTGAGTGTTAGGGATTGAACTGATTCTCTTATTTTTTTGGTTGTGAGCCTCACCTTTAACAACTGAGCCCTGTCTCCAGGCCTGACCTGATTCTCATACCTGAGCAGTAAGCACTCAGACACACTGAGACACCTCCACATCCCAGGTAGCCATTCCTTAAACACAGCAGATTATCACTTTTCCCGATGCAAGGGCCTTAACACAGAGACACCACAGGGTTCCAGAGAAATGGCCTTACCACAGCATCTTACAACCACGTCTAGAGTTAATAAACCCTACGTTGGTGGTTTCCATGAGAGGGGCCTCCAGAGGCTCATATATTTACGTGGGCTCCAGTTGGCAGCTATTTGGGGAGGGTCAGGGGGTGTGGCCTTGATGGAGGAAGTATGCCATGGGGGGGAGAGGGTGAGGGGCTTTGAGGTTTCAAAGTGCCATCCTGAGTTATCTCTCTCCGTTTCATACTTTTTGAATCAAGATGTGAGCTCCCAGATGTTTCTACCGTCATGCCTTTGCTCTGCCATCATAAGCCAAATGAAATGCTTTTTTCCCCTATATATCCAGCCTCAGTCATCATATTTTTATCACAGCAACAGAAAGGCAACTAAAATGACTACCGTGAACCCACCGTGTTCAATAAGTCCAAATCTTAAATATGAGCAAAGGACCATCAGACCCAACAAAAGCCTCTACTGTGGAAAACAGAGACCTAGACAAGAAGAAAACTTGGAAGCTGACCGTGTTAGCACATCCCTCGAATCCTAGCACTCAAGAGACTGAGGCCGCAAAAACCAACAGAAAGGGGCTGGGTAATTGGCTCCTCAGCTAAGAGTGCTTACTGCTCTTGCGGAGGACCCATGTTCAGTTTGCAGCACCCATACTGGGTGGCAATGCCAGGTCCAGGGGATCCATTGTCCTTTTCTGCCCCACCAAGGGCATTTGCACACACATGGTGCCCATGGACACACACAGGCACATGCATAGAAGTAAGAAATCTTTTTAAAAAGCAAACAGGAGGAGAGAAAGGAAATAGAAAAAAAGACATCTGGAGCAAACATACCTTGAAGGAAATAAAACTGAAAACCCCAATCTTTAATATCATTGAAGAGATGGGGGTAGTGTAACACGCCAATAAGAAGAAGAGCATGCTATTTTCTACTTGTTTTGCTTTTTATTGTTTGTTTGTTTGTTTACTTATTTTGGCGTTTTCAGGCCAGGGTTTCAATAGGATTGAACTCAGATCATCAGACTTGCCGGCAAGTGCCCTTATGCATCGAGCCATCTTGTTGGCTCTGCTATTTACCATCTTAAATCCTTATGCGTTGGGTATGCATGTTATTAAAATCAGGTCCATTATGGGAAAGAGTACAAGCAGTAAAGGTTATATAAACCAAATTTGTCTATTAAAATAGAGAACTGCCCATATTATACACCTTAGTAACAAGCCCCCCTTCCTTCTCCCATAAAGAAGTCCCAGGCAATAACCTGAGAGGCCCACGATTGCTCTCTCACCCATGCCGCCGCTGCTCGGTTTTGTGAACTTCCATGGTTTCTCATGTGTACTCTCATCTGTTCTATCACTATGCTCCTGAATAAAGTTCCTTTGAGACTGCTTCTGTTTGTGTCCTTATTTCAATGTCTTGAATAAGCAATTAAGACCTGAAACAACCAGTCAATAAACTGACCATTGGTCGCAGGCACGGGGGAAGGTGGGGTCCTGCCCCCGGAGCACAAGAGAAATCTGCAGTGAGAACGGCACTCGGCTTGATAATGTCAACACCACAAAGCAGAAAGCGCACAGAAAACGCTTTAAAAGCCAATGCCCAAACTGCTTTTCACATATGAGAAAGTCACAAAATTATTTTCATTTTTCTCAGGGAGCCAATACAGGAAGCGTTCCACCCGAAAAGAAGTAAACCATTAATAAGGAAAGCTAAAACCTAGGAAGCAGAAGATGCAATGTAACGGAAGAGCAGATGGGTTCTTCGGGATGAAGGTGACGGGCGGTCAGAGAGTGGTAAGCTCCAGCCTCAGACCATAACGGCAGCATCCAGTGCCGCTTCTATGGAACACACTCTGCTGTTTCCTCGGGATGTTAAACACAGGGCCCAGGACACAGCTCAGGGACAGCACTTGTCTGGCACACACAAGGTCCTGGGTACTATGACCATCACCACAACAGGGAAGGAACAGAGGGACTAATACAGGGTTACATGACTGCGATTCTATCCACAAAAGAACTGAAAACAGGTCATCTAACAAATATTTGTATGTGAATGTTTGCAGGAGGTTCTGCACACAAGAACCAGAAGTTCAAACAGCTCGTGAGTGGACAAAAATAGTCAAGCAATTAATATTACGCCCAAAAAGAGAAATAGAGTATTGCTATATGATCCAATGTGGGTAGCTCTTTCGCTGTTCTGTTTGTTTCTTGCCCAAGTGTGATGCAAATTCATGTTTGAACTTCTGATCCTCCTGCCTCGGCCTCTTCAGTGCAAGGATTACAAATGATTACAAAGATTACAATTACATCCAACTAAAAGCAGAGTGGTTGCTTTGTTTTTCAGTCCTGGGGGCTGAACCTAGGTCTTCACATATGCTAGGCAAGTGCTTTACTACTGAGCTATAACCCCACTCCAAACATGGCTAATTCTTTTTTTTTTGAAAAAGGGTCTCATTATGTATCCCTGGCTGATCTAGGACTCTCTGTGTAGACCAGGCTAGCCTCAAACTGAAGTAATCTGCCTGTCTCTGCCTCCTGAGTTGCTGGAATTAAAAGGCATGGCCTACATTTGACCTAATATGGGTAATTGTTTAAACTATTATGTTGAGTGGAGGAAAAAGACATAGAAAAAAAATCCTGTCATATGATGACATATATGAATTGTCTAGAATAGTTACATCCATTAAAACAAAGGGCAGACAGGTAGTTCCCAGAAGCTCAGAGAGAAGTATTGATGGGAAGCGACACCTAAAAGGGTTCAGGCTCTTCTTAGAGGTAATGAACACATTTAGGAAAAGACAGAAGTTGCAAAATACCATTAATGTACTAACAGCCAGAAAACTGTTAGAAGATTAGTTTTATATTTTATATAAAAATTTCTCTTTCCCCTCCCTCCCCTATCTATTTATTTACTTATCTAAAAAAATTTTGGGGGAGGGGTTTGAGACTGGGTTTCTTTGTAGACCTGGCTGGCCTCGAACTCACAGAGATCCACCTGCCTCTGCCTCCCCGGATGCTGAGACTACAGGTGTGCTCCCCACGCCCACCCCTTTTATCATCCTCAGCTATACTAGGAATCAATCCCAGGGCCTCACACACACCGGCCCTAGATTCTTGCTGAGGATGAAGACCCCTAGAGAGCCCCACTACCGAGAACTTGACAAGGTTACCTCCTGCGTTTTAAATGCACTAAAGAGATTGTAATAAGGACAGCAATGACAGGACAAGTTAATATTACCAAGCAGAAGTAAGCAAACCCTGGAGATTCTAAACAAATTAATAATTCTAGTCACTGATTAGAGGTGTCCTTCAGTATCTGTAAGGTGTTTGGTTCCCAGACCCAACCCCATTGGTCCTCTCCCAGCGAACACCAAAAGCTAAAGGAGTACACTATTTGCAGAGACCTACTCATGTTCCCCCTTAGACTTTACACCATCTCTTCTATATAGCCTACATGCAACCCATGGTTTTTGTATTAATTTATTTCTGTAGTGTATTATTGTCTCTGTGTGTGTGTGTGTGTGTGTGTGTGTGTGTGTATGGGAAGTTAGAGGACAGCTTGCAGGATTCAGCTCTCACCGCATGGGCTTAACCGATCAAACACAGGTCATCACGCCTGGGGGCAAGTGCCTCTCACTGACCTACTCGTTCACTGTTCCATCTCACCAGCCCCCCATGTATTCGAAATCATCTCTATATTACCTATAAAACCTAATGCCAGCAGGAGGCAGTAGCACACACCTTTAATCCCAGCACTTGGGAGGCTGAGAGTTTGAGGCCAGCCTGATCTACAGAATCAGTGCTACAGAGAAACCCTAGCTCAGAAAAAGAAAGGAAGGAAGGAAGGAAGGAAGGAAGGAAGGAAGGAAGGAAGGAAGGAAGGAAGAATGGAAGGAAGGAAGAATGGAAGGAAGGAAGACGAATGCAGTGTGGCTACTATGTAAATGTTCAAGGAAAAAATGAGAAGAAAAAAGTCTGTATATGTTCAACACAAGATGCAACTTTTTTCAAAATATTTTGTATCTGTGGCTTCTTGGCTCCACAGGTATGGAGGGCTATATTTATGAAATTATACTCATCCCTATGACTATTGATCTAAACAGACTTGGGGCATAATGATAGAAAGAACGAGGGTGGAAAACATCCAAGTCTGTGCTTGGCAGTGAGAGGCAAAAAGAGCTCCTAGTTCAGATCCAACCAAACACACCTGGAAGCAGAAAAACTAAGAAGGGATGAGACGCTGGCTATTTAAAGAAATAGAAGTATGCGCGGAAGGAAAATGGCTGCAGAGGTCTAACGAGCCTGCTTCAGAGGGAGGAAAAAGAAGCGTGGGGGTGAGGTGGGCCGTCCCATCTCTGCACTAGACAAGGCGAGTGCCCCAGGGAGGGCGGCGCCTACCTGGAGAAACTGTGTGAATTCCACGTAGTTCAGGTGCTTCTTGCGATTGTGCCCGAAATGCAGTCGGATGAACTCGCAGTCCCAATTGAAAGGGATGTGATGGTGGATAATAGTCTGCCCAAAAATCTCCTTGACATTTTCTTAAAAGGGAAAAGAAAAACGAATCAGCCACGCTGACAAGGAATCAGCCCGTCCACTGCAATGCTCCTACAGAGAAGAATTAAGAAAAGTTTAAAAAGTCAAGACCGGCTGCTTCTAAGAGGAACTGCAAACCTCTCTCTGTGCCCAGAAACCCATGCAGGAACACAACCGATACAAAATATAATTTTTCACTTAAGATTGTGTACCCTTACGTGTAAGGCCACGAGATTCTTAATTTCTCTTGATTTAATTTTAATTAGGAAGCGATTTCTATCTTGCAGTATAAATAGCTGCTACTTTACATTCCAGCATAAAATCAATAGTGTTTCCCAGGTTCCTCAAGGAGCCGAATTAAGCCTTTTATCAGAAGCGTGAATACCTAAATTACAGTATAATGCAATATTTGTCATACTAAGTATGGTTTGATTGAGGCGTGATTATTACATTCACACTAGCCTGAATATGACTATTGAAGATAGCTATAAGAAATACTACCAACAGTGTATCATTACCTCAGCAGTGAAGCACCTTATTAAAAGCTGACAGTGTCAAAAATAGGGTCTTGCCACAAAGCCTCAAAAATCCCCCTAACATCTATGATTATTAGTCTGAACTATTAAAATATTTTAAGATAAGTGAAATTAGTTTTCTGCTCGCCAATGAAGAGCCACACACGGCACGCTAGCTTTTCAGTAGGTACTAGTCATGCTGTATGATACAACCAGGACTCTGTTGCCTGATGCGGAAGCGAGATCATTCACTTTCTTACAGCTTTATGTTTATTATGAAAATTGGTTCACAAATGACTGGTAGTTTAACAAGCATAGACTGGGTACACTAATTTAGAAGCTCATGCCAAAAAAAAAAAAATTAGCAAAATTAAGAGAGCAGGAAGCCTTTTTAGTAATGTCTTAAAAACTAAATTATTTTCCAAATTAAGCCAATTTTATTAGTGAAAGGGTTTTACCATCAATAGCTATCAATTATCCTAGAGAATTAGTAAACCTATGTTTTGACATTTTACAGTCTTTGAAGACTGCGCCGTTCTCACAGCCGGCGATGATGTGTGATGGGTTCCTTTGTTTTGTGTACCCCTTTTTCTTAGTGAAAGCACTGCATTTGGGCAGAAACCTGACCTGGAACTCTGCTAGCAGTCTGGACTCACGGTAACAGCTCTAGTTCACAGGATGTAGCAAAGCCGGAAGGGATCTCAAAGCATTGGATGTCACTGGGGAGATGGGACTCTCCTTTTCTCTCTTAAATAGATGCAGGATTTCTTTGCTAAGTAGCAACAAGATCTCAGAGTTTTCAACCCATGTCAAGTATGTTCCCTTTAACTGAACATAAACTAAACACCGTGAGGGGTTTTTAATTCTGAAATGACTTCAATATCAACTCATGTGATTCTGGTTCACAACAATACAAAAGATCATCCTTAAAGCTAGGCCCTGGGGATGAAGCTCCTGTATGTGGAATGCTTGCCTGTTCTGCATGAGATCATGGAGCCAATCTCCAGTATCCTCTACCCTGGAGGAGCGGGGGTGGGGGTGGGGGTGTAAATAAAAGTTCAGGTTGTAAAACATGTCCATTTTTTATTTAATTATAAAATAATTAAAACAGTAAGGATTACAAAATGTTTATAATATGGAATACTAGTAAAAATGTTTTTAGATTCCGTCTAATATAACCAGTCCCTCTATTCTCAAATTAACTAACTTTGTTTATTTTAGAAGTCTAACGAACCAGACACAGTAGTGCACGCTTTAACCCCGGCATTCTAGACGGAGAGGCAGGGGGGTGTCTGTGAACTGGAGGCCAGCCTAGCTTACATAAGGAGTGCAAGCCAGCCGGAGCTACAGAGTGAGACCCCATCTCGAAAAAAAAAAAAAAAAAAGGCTAACAAAAAAGGTGTTTAAATGAAAAGATGAAAAGTATAGTGGAATGCAGAATAAGAGAACATAAATCGTTGCATATATATAAAGCAATGACTGCAAAGGTTGCTAAAGAAAGGAAGTTATTTCATAGTAACTTATATTTTAAAGGTATAGCTGACCTTTAAAATTATTTAATATAAAATGTACATACTGCTACATAGCAGATCCGAGTCTACCTAACATGATGCTATCTCTAAAGCCAAAGGAAAGGAAACCTATCTGCATAATTTTTTATGTAATAGTTGATAAAACTGAATCCCTTTTATATGGTTTGGAAATACCAGAATCTTAAGTGCAAAACAGTCTCAAAGTCAAAGACTCAAAAACCTTCAAACAAACAAAATGTAATGGTTTCTACCTTTTTTTCCTGCCATCAACAAAAATTTAGTTATTTACTAACTAAATTCTTTCTTTCTTTGTTTCTTTGTGATATTGGGTATTGAACCCAGGACCTTGATTATGCTAGGTAAATCTCCTTCTACTGATCTATACTCCTCTCCCTCAATTCTTTTTATTTATTTGCTCATTTAGGGGCAGGGTCTGGTTGCCTAGGCTGGGCTTGAACTCACTGTGAAGCCCAAGAGGGCCTTGAATTTACAATCCTCCTGTCTCAGTTTCCAAGTAGCTGGGATTACAGGCATGAGTTAACATATTGGGCTTACAAACTACATTTATAAAGCCTATTTTAAAAAAAAATCTTTATAGCTAAAAACTCCTTGCTAAAGTGGGGCTGCGGATCAAACCTATGCCCTGCCAGTACTCAGCAAGCTCTCCACCTCAGAGCCATACCCCAGACCTATAATAAAAGCTTAAATGGGAAGCTCTTTCTTATTAACTTCCCAGCAACCTCTGAAAACTTAGTGTAGTTCAAGCAATTAAGACAGTGGTCTACAAGAGTCAGAGCAGGCTCTCAAATACAGAAGTGGCAGTTGCCTGAGTAGTATTTGGACATTTTCTACTTCTCCCCAAATGGTCCCCTGACAGCTCTGGACATGGTTGTGTTGTGACATCATCCCCAGTTCACAAACTATTCCATGATACTTTCAGTCCTTTTTAACACACCCCAGGCTGCAACTGGACTGACTAGGGCTCACTAGACTGGCACCCCTTGAGGTCCCTATTCTGTGACAGTTGCCTGAAGCTGGCTCCGGAATGATTTAGTGAACCACTCAAGCCTAATTTATAATTGCCACTGTTTTCTCACTGGGATGTGTTTACAAAACAAAATTATGTAAAAGTCCTGGAACTAAGGAGTGTATACCTGCATGAGGCAATAGCTGCTGCATTCATCCTCCTGGGTCACCAGGTCTTGCATGACCCGAGAGGAGAGGACCACCATCAACCCCGGGCATGCCTGCCCCACCTCACTGCTCTGCATAACAGGCTTCCCACCCAAAGAGAATCCCGCCTTTCCAGCGGCAAACAAGGCTCTTTAGTTCTAAAAAGCACTCCTTCTGAGCACTATTCCTATGGCCACGGCTCTGGCCCAGCATGACAATCACATCTTGGCAGCAAGATCATGATCCAGGAGCTTATACTAGGTTGCCATTGCTGAGAGAGACAGGGGTCCATTCATGTTTCTGACAGAGAAAACAATAGACCACTTTTTCACTTCCTGTGGAGAGCATGGGCTTAGGGGGAAAAAAATAAGGCGCTTTATAATTCCTTTGAAGAGGGAATTGGGGCCAGATAATAAAAGTAGCTTGCCATTATGTTCTCTTTGCTCAAAAGGAGAGGAGCATGTGCTTTGTCTGGAGAGCAGGTAACTGTGAGAATGTGATTAAGGAAAAATGTCCCCCAAACATATATTAGTCAGTTTAGCTGTATCAGTCACTTCTAAAGACTGGACTAGGTGAAATACACATTGAAGCAGAATATGTAAATATGTCTAAACCGAGGTTTCCATTTACCCCGCAGCCCACACTCTGTCTCCCCATCTCATCCACCCTCATCCCTCCCCTGGTTCTCATGGGCGCTTCCTGTAGGGTCTCCATCACCTTTCTGCAGTACAAAGTTACCTCTGACCGGGGCTGGCACTCTCCTCCAAGACTGCCACCATGCCTGCTCCATGAATGAGCCTGGAAGGAGCTGCTGTACCAACGGTGTGGCCAGAGAACTCCTCCTGTAGGTATACAAGCCATCAGCCCCGTGACACAGCCCGCCTACCATCAGCCCAGCTCGACGTCCTGATTTCAAGGATCCCAGCCCAGCGGGAGCCGCCACTTCCAACCTAAAGGCTTGAAACCAAGCCTTCTCTATTGCCAGGGGAAACTTTCTTTTTTTCCTCAACTGCTGGGATTCACCTGCACGGTTCTTAGGGTGACCGTCAGAGAGATCCTTAGGACACCTGTGGGAAATGGTGACTATCCTTGTGTACAACTTAATGGACACAACAGCGAGAGTTATAGATGTGCTTTTTGGTGAAGGAGGAAAGAAGAGGAGCAACTGGGAGCCCAGAAAACAAACAAACAAACAAACAAACAAACAGCAATGACAATAACAACGGAAAAGATCAACAGCAGGAACTGGTGGAGGACGTCCCAACCGCAGCATGCACTCTTTCGGCTCAGGGCACTACTTCCAGGAAGGGGTTAGTGTCCTGGGTGAACTCCCCGCATGGCACTCTGGGGGAAGGTGTGTGTTAGCCCTTTACCTACCTCCAGAAGGGATTACTGTGTGATCAGTCAAATAGAGAAGTCCTGCTGCCAAGTATGCATAAAGGTTCATTTCTCAGGAAAGATGAGTTCACAGTTAAAGAACATCACAGCAGCTACAAACCTTAACGCTCTACCATCAAGTGGCACAAAACCCAGGGAGTTCTCTCTCCTTTAACCTCAAACTCTAAGCTGCTTTAGTAGCCTTGTGTGTTTTATTCAAAATAGTCCTTTCTGTGATGTCTGGGAGCAAGACAAAGAAGCTTAAATTTTCTTCCTGACTTAGTCAGACACTCATGCCTCCATTGTGTACTGAATTAGCATCGTCTTAGGGCTTTCGAATCTCACACCATCCTGTCTAAATGAGACATACAGTGTTCTCAGTATTTACACTTCCATGTCCTGACACTTGGAACAAGAATGGTCCTTACAACTTCCCTTTTGAGACGAATCTATTTGACAGGCACAAATGGAATACATTTTTTTTTACTTGCTGTTTGCCATACATCCTGACAGTCAACACAGCACTATATCAAAAGGCATTCCTGATTTATAAGGTCTGTGCAGCATGGGTGTATCCTTGGAAAAGTTCATTTTGATGAGTTTCCAGTCCTAACAAACACACACACACACACAATGAGCATGGGTGTTTAATAGAAAATCGAGAGCATATAGTATGTTTTATATTTGTTTATTAGTAAACAGGTAAGAGCTTCTTTTGGTTTTGTTTGTTTGGATTTGTATTTTAGAATTAAATCTTTGTTAAAGCAATAAATACCTTCTTTTAAACTGTTTAAGATAAATGCATGGCAGCAAATAACAGCATGGTGCAATATTACCACTTAACAGGGGTCAGGTTACCTATATCTAATTCTACCCAGCAGGATAGCAGCACACTAGTGAGAAACAGTAAGACACGGGCACATATACATTGTATCCAGCACACACCAGTCATGCAATGACCTCCACAGGCTCAGGTCATCTGGCAGTAACAGAGATACAAGCCATTACGTAATTGCCCACAGCATGCATTAAAAGTTTATTAAAGATTATTAAAGAGAAAAATACTAATACTCCATTTATTTAAAAAAAAAAATACAGAAACAGACCAGAACTCCAGAATCCTTTTCTGAGCTTTCATTCTAAATGTATTACCAAGACCTTGAGATAAGCCCTCTCTCCAGAATGGAGGCAAATTTGACAACAACACCACAAAAAAAGACCCTTGTCTAGCGCTCAAGAAAATGTTTGATGCTACCATGTGTATAAATACTTGATAAGATGCTAGAGCTTAAATATATAGCTTGATGTGTATAAAACAAAAGCATAAATGAGAACACTATGTACAAATACCAACAAATACAACACCAACATTGTTGTCAGAGTCCACAGAATACAGCTATGGCAAAGTGATTGTCTCCATTCTGTTACAGTTTGCATCTGGTATCTCTCCTCACATTCCCTCGTGTGCATAAGAGGAAACTGTACCTTAAATAGCTCCAGCTAAGAAATGGCAGGCAATTTGGTGCAAAGGATTTAGCTCTACTTAAAGTGAATTATCAAGTTTCTTTTCCCTAAACATGTGTCTGTAAATATATAAGAACAATTCATTTTATTAAATGGATACAAACATGAAAACTGACCTTAATCACATACCCAAAAATCCTACAAAAATAAACTTTAAGTTGATGATTTCTTTATGCAGAGAATCTGGAGCCTTGAAATGAATAAGCCTTAAAAATCCTATTCCACAGCATTTGCTGAACATAACAGTTTCAGTTCTTACTTTCTTAAAGACATAAGTCAAATAGTACCTTCTTTATCATCATTGCTTTCAGATTAGTTGAGAAAGTTGGCCTAAGAGCGTAGCTTGAGCTCAGCATTTACCTAGAATTCGTGAGGCCCTGGTTTCAACAACCAGAAACACACACACACAAAAACAAAATTTATATAAAAGTGGATCTTTCTATCTAGTGATAGAAAACAGGAAGAGGAAATGGTCAAGTTCCTTACAAAATGAGAGCAAGGGAAAGAGAAAGAGTGAAAGAAGGAATTGGAGGAGGGAAAACAGGAGAACCAGAACACCCTGGGGAGGGATCCCAGGAACTTTTAGTTATTCCATGATAATCTTTTATTTGTACATTATGAGCAGAAAATGAGAAAGCAAGCCTTTGGGGTAGGAGTCAGATGTCCTTCAGATTATAGTAGGGGTTATTAAAACTCAAATTATTTTTTCATCCTGACTATATTTCTTAAAATTCTAACTCATAAATCATAATCTAAGGGAAAAACAAAACAGCCATAAAATAATAAAATTAGGACCTAATGTCCCTGAGCTTTTATCTTCAGGAAGTAAGGCGTGTGCCAGTCACTCGGCTGTTTCCTTTATTCACTTTAACCCTCTAATCAGTACTGACAGGAACCTGTTGATGGTCTGTTGGATGAAGTGTCTTCTGTGACACTTTTAAACAGATAAGTTGGGGAAAGCGACCAAATGGAGAAGACAAAATATTAAAGTAAGAGACAAAATAATTCTTTTTTTCCTTTTTTCAGGATTTATTTATTTATTATGTATACAGTGTCCTGCCTGCAGGCCAGAAGAGGGCACCAGGTCTCATTAAAGATGGTTGTGAGCCACCATGTGGCTGCTGGGATTGGACTCAGAACCTTTGAAAGAACAGTAAGTGTTCTTAACCTCTGAGCCATTTCTCCAGCCCCTGTTTCTTGTTTTATGTTTTTCCAGACAGGGTTTCTCTGTGTAGCCCTGGCATCCTTGAACTTACTCTGTAGACCAGGTTGGTCTTGAACTCAAAGAAATCTGCCTGCCTCTGACTCCGGAGTGCTGGGATTAGAGGAGTGTGCCACCATCCCTGGGCTGAGAAACCTAATTCTTAATGTACACGAAGGGGGTCAGTTTTACTCGTGGGAGATGGAAAGTTCTGGAAGAGTGAACATCCCAAACCTCACTGAGCTGAACTAAAATGAAAAGTTAAACTCAGATGGAAAATTTCATGTTACTTGTTTTTAACCATAATAAAAACGTTTTCAAATATCGTAAGAAAAATAAAACGTACAGAGGGGGCTCTAAATCTTTGAGAAAGCTGCTGAAGAAAAGGTTAACCAACACTTTTACCAAACTAACTTCTACAAATGATCATCTATAAGATGAATGATAGCTTTTAAAAAAAATGGAAGGAAATAAAGAAAAATTCTAGTTTGTGTACTCATGAGACAATGTTCCTACTGAAGAATTTAAACCAGTTTCTTCATCGACCTCGGGAGACAATTCTACTTTCTAGGCTTTGTTTCCTAAAGCAAAGGCTCTAAAGTGGAGGGGTCTTTAGGGAAACTCCTGAGCCTCCTTGTGGATGGAAAATGGCAAAGTAGCAAAATTTTCTCAAGGTGCCATAGAGAAGCTCCAAACTCCCTAATCAGAAATAAAGTAAAGCAAAAGTCCCTTAGGAATGAGAAGACAAGCACAGTATTCGTAATGTTACTTCATGAAGAACTTTTGCCCAGGCTGAATGAGAAGAATTCGTCCCACTCTTTCAACAAGTCCAAGTGTGAGCGTCTGAATGAGGCAGCATTATTCATAAATTCACTCACCTAACTCCCTGAAGAAAGTAATGCCACTTTTCCTTGTCTAAGCCCCTTTAGGAAATTACTACTTCACTCACTGAGTAGGCCCTAAATAAGCAACGCACATTCAGTAATTGCATCTGGGAATGAAGAAGTGGGCCAGCACTGGGAACTTGGAATCTTTTTTGTTTTTCCTTACCAAATGTCACCTCTCCGTCCCCACTCTTGTCAAACAACTGGAAAGCCACTATGAACATGGAATCTGGAGCACACAGGACAGATTCAAATGCCAAAAACTCTTGATAGGAGATCAACCTGGAACAAAACGTAAAATGTCACTGGGAAGGAGGGATGATGCCTCAGCCATTCAGAGCAAGCCCAGAGCACCCAGCACCCGCACCAATACCTCAGTCACCTGTAAATCTGATGTCCTCTTCTGTCCTCCACAGCCACTCACACACATTTACAAACACACGTGCACACACAATTATTTTTTAATTACAGGCTAGAAGAGAATAGGCAAATACTGAACTTTTTTATGAAGCAGAATTGGAGTTTAATAAATATACTTCAATACAAGCTAAAGCATGATGGTTAAGAGAAAGAGCTCCCCCCCCCCCAGGCAAAAGTAAGACAC
>CM053752.1:72032324-72149821 GCA_028658305.1 Pachyuromys duprasi | reverse complement strand
AGTCAATAGCTCCTAACATTACAGAGAAAGGAGCAAGCCAAAAATAAACTATATTTAATCAATAGTCTCTCGACCCCAGACTGCTGACATTTTTATGTGGATAATCTTTTGCTGACGGGTCTTCTGTGATTTATAGCACAGATCACAGCATCCCTGGGTCTGGGCAGGAGATGTCAATTTCATCTCTCAGTCATGATAAACGGAAAATGTCTGTAGATATTGTCAAAGATGTCCTAGAAAACAAAATTACCCTCACTGAGAACCAATGATTCAGAACTAATCATCAATTTCGAGAAAATGTAATGCATGGCACAAAGGAACATGTTAACCGCTGCCACAGAAATGCAGCCCATAGGAAACTGCAAGACAGTACAGACGTCCAAGAAAATAAAACTTAGGTTTCGGTGCCAGCCTCCTGCGCCATGAGAGCGGAGCGGAGGAAGGAGTGAAAGCACAAGCCGGCGGCGAGAAGACAAATGGGCAGAGATCTCTGTAAATTACCTTGTTCAGCCCTGGGGGCTGAAGGATCAGAAATACGAGACGCTGCAGGCACAGATGCTGGTAGAGATTGTTGTGCTGTGTGCTACTGTCGGTAATTCATCTCGATGGATCTGAAACTTCATCAGATCGTCAAAGTGCCTGAGAGACTGCCCTGCTTACAACCAAAACGGTCCCCATTGACCCTCTCGTGTGGCATTTCACTGTGCTCTCAGGCACAGTGTAACTCAGGTACAATAAGCCATCTCTTTCTCACTGTCTTGGCTGAAAAATCATATATATACATATATACACATACACATATGTATACATATACACATGAATCATATATATATATATATAGAGAGAGAGAGAGATTTCAAAATGGATGTGGTGGCACATGCTTGTAAATCCAACACTGGGGAGATGATGACGCAAAGTAGGAGTTCAAGGCTAGCTTCTTCTATACAGCAAGTTCAAGGCTAACCTAGGATCATAGAGGCGGGACTCTTTTAGAAATTAAGAAAAGTATTTGTACATAAACTATACCATCTGGAGCTTTCAGCAGAAGAAGCCTAAAGGACAGAATTTAAATGAAATAAATTCAATAACTATCTTGGTAATTATCAAAATGGTTAAGAACCAAAAACAAACAAAAAAACCTACTATATTATTCTATTACATGCTTGAAGAGACAATACATTTTTAAGGAACCCTCAAAACAAAAGGTGGAATCTCACATTACTGAGTTTCTGGAACTTAGTGTGCCCTAAGATTCATATTCAGTGAGTTCTGAGATTAAGCAGTAGTCGAAATAACAAAAACGGTTCTTAATGACTTCATGGAGCACTCATACGTCAGCCAAGCCGGAAACCACAGCCATCTTGCCATGCACATTCCGTGTTTTTTGTTTGTTTCTTTGTTTTTCTTTTCTGTCTTTTCTCTCTGAGAGGGTCTCATGTAGCCCAGGCTGGCCTCAAAGCCTCCATAGCGGCTGATGCTGAACTCCTGACCTTCCTGCTTCCTCCTCCTGAGTGCTGGGATTACAGGCTTCTGCACCTATGTGGCTTGCAGAATACGAAACTGCCGAGCCGGATCTCGCAAAAGCTTGTCAAAGACAGTGTGACTTTCAAGTAAGTAGGGTACAGTAGTACCAAAGGCCCAAGGATGGCCCTGGACAAGTCCCTCAGCGTCTGTGTCACATTTAACTCTCAAGCTTGTTTTGAGAAATCTGATATAAGATATATGGAAAAGCAGCCAGTACAATGCACAGCACAGACGTCGGGGTTTAGCGGAAACCATCACCACAGCCTTGAATCCTCTGAGGCACCATCAGAGGCAGGTCTGCAGAAAGACGTGGCACCGTGGGCCTCAGGAGTAGACACTTCAGTCCTATACCTGGGATTTAGGACCCGCCCATCTCGTATTGCCAGCAACCTTCCTGCCTCCTTCCCGGAAAACCATAGTGCCATTAACCCAGACCTCACGGACGGACCTAGGAGCCTGGAGCCAACGGGACACACGAGCCCTCAGTGCATCACAGCTTTGGCAGCGATTTGTATTCCTCCATCGGCAGGAGAAAGTCAGGCATGGCAAAGCTAGCGAGGCCCCTGACCTTTGCCAGATGTGACCCCCCCCCCAATTCCTGGTTGAAGTCCGCCTGACTCACCTGCTGCCCTGCGTCCGCTTCCCCCTCGGGATACAGGCCCTCTGCACACCCAGCTGGACCGGAAGGAGTGAAACTGTGGCAGGTGTGTGCAGTCAGAATCTTAGTTGGCAGTGAGTGCCGGAGAAACAGCCCTCTCAGGAGACAGCTTCAGTGAGACAGCTCCTTTAACTGGGGGGGAGCAAAGGTAACTTTGGGGGAGTGGGTAGAGGCGTTCAGGGTGAGTGTACATCACTGAGCAGGGCCAAGATGCTGGGAACGCCTCATCTGCGTGAAGCGGAAATTCCGGCGCTTGCTGGATATAAGGAGATGTAAGGACAGGGGAAGTTTAACCTGGCTGCCATCTACGTGATCACGTCCAGGGTGGCCGAGGTGGGAGTCATAAGGCTGTGTGCAGGGACAAGCAGACCCAGGGAACGGAGGGAGCCGTCCTACTCCGGCCGGGTTTGAACACCTTGACCTCACCCAGGCTGGTTCTCCCTTAGCACGGTTCCCTGGCCCCACACTCACCCATTCTTTTTGTTTGTTTGTTTTGTTTTAATTTTTTTATTTTGGCTCTTTCTGCTATTCTTGATGTTTCGATTGTGAGCCTAGCCTTTAGCCACTGAACTGAGCTGTCTCCCCAGCTCTCCTTCTGCTGCTCTGACCGGGTGAGTGCCCAAGCGGCAGCATTACAGTTCTGCACTGCCACTGTGCATTTTGACAAATCTATTTTTCCCCTCAAGTTAAAAGTACAGAAAGGTATGCATAGAAAAAATCCTGTAGTAATTAACATTTATACTGAATAATACCTATCAGACAACTAAGGGAAGGTTGCTTTCTTAGGAAAAATACCATATTAAAAATAAAAAATGAGAGCCAGGTGGTGGTGGCCCACGCCTTTAATCCCAGCACTCAGAAGGCGGAGACAAACAGATCTCTGTGAGTTCGAGGCCAGCCTGGGCTACAGAGCGAACTCCAGGGTAGCCAGGGCGACACAGAGAAACCCTGCCTCAAACAACCTAAACAAACAAACAAATAGGTGAGAAAATAAGGCCAAGTGTGGTGGCATGCACGTTTAATCCAAGCACTCGGGAGGCACAGAGAGGTGGATCTCTGAGCGTCTGAGGCCAGGCTGGACTACAGAGTGACTTCCAGGACAGCCAGGGCCATCGCAATCTCTGTTCCCAAAAGAAAAGATGAAAACTGAAAAGCTGGCTGAGCTTAGGGGCACACTCCCCTAACCCTGATACTAGAAAATACTCAAAGCCATCCTGGACCACGGTCTCAAAAAGCAAAATGAAACAAACTAATTTTAAAAGTAGTATGTTTTCCTTCACAAGCATAATTCATCTCCAAAAATAAATTTCCTAACATAGACCCAATAAAGAAAAACAAAAGAAGAAAGGAGAGAAGGAGAGAGAGAATCAGTATTTGGTGTCACGCTTGAATGAAGCAAAAGGTCAGCCATGAATGGGGTTGCTGGGACAGACGTGTAGCCAAGGGAAACAGTGACAGAGGCAGGGGGTACCAGAAGCACTCTCTAGCAACATATTTTTAAATGCCTGAGATTTTATAATTAAAAAAAATGACCAGCATTATTTCTTCTGTCTATAAAGTAATTCTAAAAGTTAAAACCAGCAGGTGAGTTCATTATGTATTTTAATGAATAAACAAACTTGTAACAATTTGATAATTTAAGTCTCCAGAGGGCGTCAAAAACACAAGTAACCTTGAAATACAGAATAAGTCACTTTGAAACATATTTTATGCTTAGTAGTAAAACTCTCTTTTTATATGAAAGAAAAATCAAAGAGGAGCTCCCTAGCTGGCAAAGGCCATAAGCTGCTGGTAATGAAGCAGAATTTGTCCCATGGGTGTCTTTCCAGATATACTTGGTGACAACATTAGGTAATGCTAACATTTCATTCAAATGCCCAGTTTTCTGATTTCCCTTGACAAATTGTGAGCTTGGGCAACAGGAGGTTTCTGGTCCCAAGCGACACTTGCTAGCTCTTGGTGCCAAGCAGGAACTAGCTGG
Source organism: Pachyuromys duprasi (assembly GCA_028658305.1). Lineage (NCBI taxonomy): Eukaryota > Metazoa > Chordata > Mammalia > Rodentia > Muridae > Pachyuromys > Pachyuromys duprasi. The sequence goes on along the minus strand of CM053752.1, from coordinate 72,145,658 downwards.
AGCCCTCAGCTGCCTGTGCATCAGGACACTGAAGACTCACAGAGGTTCACTACATGCAGCGAGCAGGCTCCATTAATGCGCAAGCCCTGTGGAACCTGCAAATTGGAACGTTTTCCAGTCAGTGCATTCAGACATCCACCACGTGACTAAGTGGGGCCAGTGGGGCCCTCAGCAGGAGGAAGTCAGGCATGAGCTAGTTCACCAAGTCCTCACACCTCGCAAAACGTGGGTAACCAACCTAGTTTCTAAATTGCTTTTATGGGGTACAGGGAGCACACAAAACTCCCAATGCTCCTGTGTCCACCTCCCAGGTGCTGGGAATTTTTACTTGAAATGTGCACTTTAGAACTTTGAAGTAACAAACTTTGTGAATGTGTAGTACATTTTCCTGCTAAGCCCCTTGCCAGAATGCAAACTAATATAATGCTAAAATGTTTGTTACTTTTTTAATTTTCTACAAAAATTTGTAAAAGAGCCAAAATGTCTATCAAAATAAATGGGTCTCCGCCATGTATGGTACATTGAAAAAAAGACAAAAAAAAAAAAAAAGACTGGGTCTTCCTGGTACAGCAGATAGAACTTCCAGAGAAATTCTGACTAACTAGACTAAATATAGAAACCACCATCCTAAAAGTTACAGTTTCAAAGAAGCAACTGTCTAAATATTTTGGATCTGATCACATGATAATAGTCTCTGTGTTCTGCATGTAAATGTACAAAATCATCTTCCTTTTCATTATGCAACTAGAACTCCAAAGTTTAAGCCACAGTCTCACAAATAATACTTGGCTGATGTCTGACTTTTAGACAACCCATCAGGCTATTTATACCATAATGATACTGCTTTTGCATGACTCTCTGTATCAAGCACGTTATTTCACCGTCTCCTGGTGGATGGGAGATGGCAAGAAAGAGTAATTCACCGGCTAGATAACATCAGGGGGAAATACTGTGTTCTTTTGCACCCATAAAGTTTTGTGCACATAAAGTTCCAAAAGCAAAATAAAAGCAGTCACAAAATACTTATCTGAAAGAATGGATATTTGTTGGAGGTTGGTCTAATACTAATTACTGGCCCTGAAGATCTGGTTACTGCCTGTAGGATACAACCATCCTTGTTTGTGTAAACCTGCCTGAGACAGAACTGACTGGTTGATTACACAGTCTATACCTGGGCAGGGCAGAATGGGGTAGGTGTGGCTAGGGTTCTCGGGCTTTTGAGGAGAATCATGGGAAACAGATGGAGAAGAAGAGAGGAAGAAAGAGGACGCTACAATGGGTTAGCCTGGAGAAGAAACCATATGGGGCCAGGAGGAAGGACTCCAATAATGGCATAAAAAGACCCAGATGAAGAATAAAAGCAAGCATTTATAAGATTATGGATGGAAGATAGGATGGTTAAGGAGGATGGCGTTGGACAGGGTCTGGGAGAGGTGAGGTGAGTCAGAGAGAGTAGGTAGGAATATCTGCCCAGCCCATGGTAAAGAAGGCAATTACAAAATCTAACAGGTATCTACGTCTTATTATTTGTGATAGTGGGTTAGATAATAAAGCCGCATTAATCTTAGGGCTAAAAATAATAAACAATACATAACCCAACACACTCATTTCATTTAATTTACTACAATAGATATTCTAGAATGCAGGTCTCAGATCTAATCAACAAAACACTATTGACTAGTCCTAAACCAAGTCTCACCTCACACTTAACCAAGTTACTTAAACTTGTTCCAACTGATTCTACTCTTTCCCTTGGTTTACAGTGTTACAGGTGACCCTAAGTATATTCACTGCTTCCTTCTCAACTCACACCCTGTAGGACTCTGCATCAAAAAAAAAACCTTGTAAGGGCACCAAAACTGCCACCAGAGTAGAAGTAGCAATTTCATTCCAATCCTTCCTTCACTGTCTTGGGTAAGGGAGATAGCAAGAAAGAGACAAATGGAGAGGAGGGATGACAATATAGAACAAGAAGAAAAGACTAGATGTTAAGAAAACGAATTTCATAGTAGCAAGAACGCTGATCAGTTGGTCTGAGCCTGGCTTCCCTTAGCTGTTAAACAGAGCTGACTTCTTCGAATAAGTCAAACATTATCAAAGACTTTGATTCTGTTGGATTAAAATGTAGAACCACTAACCATAATACTTAGCCTTTTTGAAATTTGAGATTTCTCCCTAGAAAAATTCTAATACAAACCCACCCATTTTACATGACATGTATAAAGCTGGAGAACCTCTAAACACTGTGCATCGACAAAAAGGCAGGAATCCAAGTTTTCTTTAAAAAAATTTTTTTTTCTATGTTCTTCTGCTTCTAGAAGTAATTTATGGGCTAAATGAGACTCTGTGCCAAAACATAGAAAGAAAAAGAAAGAAAGGAAGAAAGAAAGAAAGGAAGGAAGGAAGAACAATGGAAAGAAAAGGAAAGGAAAAGAGCTACCAGGTGTGGTGACGCCTGTAACATCACGCAGCTTGGGGAATCTGGGGGATTACCATAAGTTTAAATACGTATCTCTCACCCCCCTCCCCCTCAAAAAGGAAAGAAAACAACAGTGAACAGGTAAACTCAGACTGGGCTGTGGTAGGCGCACACCTTTGATCCCAGTACTTGGGAGACAGAAGCAGACAGATCTCTATGAGTTCGGGTCCAGCCTGATCTATCAGGCCAGCCAGAGCTATATTACACAGAGAAACCCTGTCAAACAATAAAAGGTAAACTCAGCCATTTATGGTGAGGCACATCCTTTTCTCCTCCCCCCCCCCGCCCCCCTGAGGACAGAACCCAGGGTCTTGCGATTGCTAGGCAAACGCTCTGCCATTGACCTAAATCCCCAGCCCCAATGCATATCTTTAATCTTGGCATTGGGAGGCAGGGCAGATGGACCTGTGAGTTACAGGTCAGCTAGAACTACATAGTGAGACTCTGTATTTTGCGAAATTGAGAAAAGAGCAATTCAGTATTACTAGACTCTTCACTACACAAAAACTGCTACTGATACACTCTGCCAACTTAACACTTGGCATGAGTTCTACTTGGCTGCATGAAAAATGCCCTACTTTAACAATACAATTCAGCCTACAAGAAGCATATAAAGTTTCAAAGTAGAAATAAAACAAAATGATCACAAAAGGCATGAAATACTTATGGGTGTTCCAAAACCAGGTCTGGGGGCTGGAAAGGTGGCTCAGTGGTTAAGAGCACTGACTGCTCTTCCAGAGATCCTGAGTCCAATTTCCAGCAACCACATGGTGGCTCACAACCATCTGTAATGGAATCTGATTCCCTCTTCTGGAGTGCAGGAAAACCAGAGTGAGTGTGAGAGTGTGTGTGTGTGTGTGTGTGTGTGTGTGTGTGTAAAATCTTTAAGATAGGTAGGTAGGCAGGCAGACAGACAGACGACAGACAGATAGACAGACAGACAGACAGACCAGGCCTGGAACTGGAGAGGTGGCTCACAGGTTGAGAGCACTGGCTACTCTTCCAGAGGATCCAGGTTCAATTCCCAGCACCCACAATGTAGAGAGACTCTTATTTCAATAAAAATATATAAAACCAGGTCTCAGATCCAATGAACAACAAACATGCCAATATTTTCTAAAAGAAAAAAAATGTACGTGTTACCCTTAAGAATTCAAAAGGAAAAATTCTAATTAAATTAATTCATTCCCATAGATCTTCTAACTAAACATGACCAAGACTCTATAAATGACCTGATTGGCAGCTCGGGAGCTATCTAACGTCTATAATACTAGACAAAAAGGTATAGCTTTCATCCAAACACCTGCCATTACAATGATGCAACTTTCCAAGACATTTAAAAACTCATTGTTGTAACATTTGTTGAATGTCCCAAATGTCACGCCCTGTGCCAAGTTCTATGGGGCAGTCAAGGTGAACTCAGAGTCAGATCTTGCAGGCGGGGATGCTTGTGACAGCCTTGTCACTTCAACCATTACAGTTGTTGGCTGACTGGAGTGCATGAGATCAGGCGTGCCCATCTCCAGCCTTTTCTAAAGCCTGATCGTATTTATAGGGATGGACAGAGACTCTTCACTGTCCAGCTTTTCACACAAGCACCTCTGCAGCTCTGAGAAAGATTCTGAGCTGGATCTGGAGACACAGCTGAAAACTGCCATAGCATACAGTCATTTCCTTTATCTAATTCAGTAAGTATTACATATGTTCCACAATCCAGGCCCGTGCAATTTTACTAAAGTTAACAGCTCTCCTTGAGGAATGGACTAACTCCACAGTAAAATGAATGTAGTCATTTCTGTGACTTCACACCCATACACTACCAGGGTAAAAGTGCCCCAGAAGTACTGACTTGGTTTTTCTTTGTCTGGTCCTCTCTTGAGCTTATTCTTGAGGTCAACAACCTCATTTTATTCATGCCTATATTTAGAAAACCCAATACTACCTGGCAAATTGTGGTGTTTAACATAATGTTTTCCAACTAAATAAGTAGAGAGATGAATACAGACCAATCTTTAAGTTCTTCATGAAGAACTGTATCCTCTTAATAGGCTGTAATATACTTTTAAATTTTTTCTTTCTTACCATTTGTGGCTGCTTTCTGACACAGTGTAACACTAAGGGCCTGACACATTAGCAGGCACTCAGTATTTTCAAAAAAAATGGATACAAAAAATAAAATTTGTTATCAGGGACTCATCCTGAGCAGATTATTCAATATAAAATATGGCTTCTCACATGCAAATATTTTTCAAAAAGTAAGAAATGACAACATGCATGATAATGGCAGTAAATAATACCATTTTTATAAGTTTCAAAGGAAAGATGTTGATTACTATTGAAACTCTACATACGGGCCAGGAAAAGATGGCTCAGCAGTTAAGAGCACTTGTTACCCTTACAGATGACACAGATTCAATTCCCAGCACCCAAATGACAGCTCACCACTGTCTGTAATCAATATGCAGAGACCTGATGCCATCTTCTGGCCTCCTGACATGTCAAGTACATGGTGCATATACATACACACAGACAAAACACACATAAAAATAAGTGAATTTTAAAACAATTCAAGATACAGGCTGGTCATAGTGATGTCCCTTTCATCCCAGCACTCAGGAGACAGAGCAGGAAGATCTCTGAGCTCAAGGCCAGTGTGGTCTACATAATGAATTCCAGGCCAGCCATGGCTATGTAGAAAGACCTTGTCTCAAAAACAAACAAACAAAACCCAAAGATGATAGATAGATACAGAGACACAGAGATAGGTCTATAGATACATACATAGACAAATAGATACATAGATAGATACATGGATATATAAATAGATATATAGATACATAAATATATAGATAGATGCATGAATAGATACAACTGTGTATAGATACATAGATGATGTGAAACTTATAGTTTTACATTTTTAATAAAGTATATAGAATTGGTTTTCAGAGCATCTATAAAACATCTTACCCATCCTTGGTTTGATCAGCTACTCCTGCCAAAAGCTGCACAATCTTTGGGTTGCTGTTTGGATCATTGTACAGGCCAAGATAGCGCTGAACAAAGTCTTCTGGGGTCATGTAATGCTCTCCATCCACCTCAGTGCTGGCATACTGAAAGATAAGGAGATAAGGTAGATTGGAAAAATGGGATGACTCAGCATCCTTGGGTAGCTAACAGCTGTGTGGGGAAAAGTAAACCAAAGGACAGTTTTGAAATCAAGATAAGGATAATGCATGTGGCTGTTGCCTCTGGATGCTGAAAATCCAAATACCCAGGGACCAACTGACGATCACAGTAAAGAACCAACGTGGTCAACACTGAACCCTGAAAATCTGCGGGGTGAAATGAGCTGGACACCAAAGGCTCATAGTCTAGGATCCCAGTTACATAAAATGTCTACAAAGGCAAGTCCATGGATGGAAACACAGACTTGTGACTGCCAGGGCCTGTGAGAGGGAGACAGCAGCTGACCACCCAATGAGTGTGGGGTTTCCTCTCTGCAAAGGTGTTCAGGAGTTACATAATAGTCACACTGAACAAAACCCACTAGGTAGTATGCTTTAAAATGATCACAAGAGAAACTTTTATATTGTGTGAGTGTTGATCTCAATTGAAAATCTATGAAGTGGGGCTGGAACAGCTCTGGGGTTAAGAGCACTGGTTGCTCTTCCAGAAGACCTGGATTCAGTTCCCAGCACTCACAGGGCAGCTGACAGCAGTCTTTAACTCCAGTTCCTGAGGATCTAACGCCCTCTACTGGCTGTCTAGGGCACCGCAACTATGTGGTGCACAGACAGCTTGCAGTCAAAACACCCACATACATAAAATAAAAATAAATAACTTTTTGTTTGTTTGTTTGGTTTGGTTTGGTCTTTTTGAGACAAGTTCTGACTATCCTAGAACTCCTCTTGTAGACCAGGCTGGCCTTGAACTCACAGAGATCTGCCTGCCTCTGCCTCTCAAGTGCTTGGATTAAAGTTGTGCACCACCACACCTAAATAAGTGTTTAAAAATAAATAAAATAAATACATAGGGGCTGGCAAGTATGACTCAGCAGGTAAAGACACTTGCTAATGAGACTAAGATTCTGGGAATCACACAGTAAGAGAGAACCAAGTCCCAAAAGCTGTCCTGACTTACACACACACACACACACACCACACCACACCACACCACACCACACCACACAACTACACTACATGAGCTGGAGAATATAGCTTTCCTAGCACAAGTTTAATCTACAGCACTGCAAAAATAAATAAGTAAATAAAGATAAAAATACCAGTAAGATAAGAAACAACAGAAAGCCTGAGGAGAGTGGAAGGAAGGCCAAGGCCTGAAGGTGGGCTTGCAGACACCTCCCTTCCAAGAGTGTGTCAGAACGCTGGGCGGGGGCGGGGGGCTACAGGTGACACACTAGCTGCCATTGGAAACAAAATTTCAGGGCTGTAGAGATGGCTCAGTGGTTAAGAGCACTGGCCATTCTCCCAGAGGACATGAGTTCAATTCCCAGCAACCACATGGCAGTTCACAACTGTCTATAACCCCAGTTCCACAGGATCTGGCACCCTCACACAGACACATGCAGTCAAAACACCAAGGCATATAAAATAAAATATAGTATAAAATCTTAGTTCCCCTAGGAAACATTTTTTTAAAAATACAAATGTAAAGATGAAGGGACTTTCCATTATTCCAAGCCCTAGTTGCTGGAAAAAAAAAAAAAAAAAAAGAAAGAAAGAAAAATTCTACCTCTCATGTCAATTTTTTTGAAGTATGTTTATGGAAGAAACCCCTTATCACAGTGCTTGGTGGCATGAGAAAGCTTTGTTGCCAACAAAAAAGTAAGATCAGGGAATTTCCCAAACTGGAGACTAGGATTCATTAAATGTCAGGCCAAAAGAATAAGAAATAAAAACTTTAAAATTTTTGAAAAAATAAATAAGAAAGAAAAGGAAAATCAACGTTAAAAAAAAAAATCTCACCAAGGCCTCACTCACCCTCATAAAACTGCAGAACAGCAGGAAAAAAAAAAAAGAATATTCTAAAACTTCCCAGAGAGAAACAACAGGTCAGAATAATGTATCAGGATGACACAAGAAGACAGTGGACAGAGGCCGGAGAGAAATTATTTCTGACTGGGAACTCTAAGCTAAGTACGTCAAATGTAAAGTTAGCCACACTATTTTGAAATAGCCATATTCTCAACTTTGCTCTTCTGCCCCCACGCTCACCCCCTTTCTCGGGAAACTATCGAGTTTTCTATTACATTGATTTGTCTAGCATGGGCACACATGGCACAGCATGAGTGTAGGCTCAGAGAGCTACTTTCTTCTTTTCCAAAGACGCTTCTCTCCTACCACGTGTAGAAGTCAGGTCCCCCAGCTTGGCAGGTAGAGCTCTTATCAGCTCTGCTCTCTATTTTTTTTTTTTTTTAACAGAGAGTGAACTAAAGAGAGATGTAGGATCCAGGGGCAGGAGGTCCAGAGGAAACGGGCAAGGGAAGCATCCACCCACCCAGGCCCATGAGGCTGTAGCCTGGAGGTTAGTTACTCCTAACCAGGGCAGACGGAGAGCTGTAGGAAGCAAAACCACCAGGGAAAACCAAGGACCAGATTGCCCTGGCCACAGACTTAGGAGGAAAGGGATGCCAGGAGGAGCCCAGGCCTGCTCAAAGGCCGCTTCCTCACGGAGACCTGCCTTTACCACCTAACACTCCAACTAGGCCGTGTGTCTATACCTGGACCCCATACCCTTATGTAGCTGTTTTATACCCTTACATAGCTGTTCTTCCCTTTCAACACTGCATTTCCCCACCTCCCACCCAAACTATCAGAGGCGAATCTTTGCCTAGTTTTTCCCTAGTATGCCCCTTGAAACAAAACAGTGCCTGGTACATAGTAGGTACTCGAAAAAAAATTCATTAAATTAATCAATCAGTAGTAGATGTACAAACAAGCAAAAAAATTTTGATAATCTTTAACTAGGAAAATGTATTTTTGTTGGACAAAATAGGAAATATCAAAATTGATGACTTGAGTTGGGGAGCGGGGTAGAGGCTCACACCTGTAATCCCAACACTCAGGAGGCTGAGGCAGGGGGATCACAGGGTGTTTGAGACCAGCCTTATCACCAAGCCATTGACGATCTGAGTTCAACCCCCAGAACACACATGGTGGAAGGAGAGAACAGAGTTCTGTAAGTTGTCTTCTGGCCTCAAATATACTGTGCGTCCATGCCACAGGCATGGATGAATGAGCACATGGGCACGCACACACACACACACGTGCACACACACGTATGCACACACACACGCACGCACTCGCACACACACACACACACATGCACACACACACACATGCACACACGTGCACACACACACACTAAACAGCACACATCTTTAATTCCAGCATTTGGGAGGCAGAAGCAGGCGGATCTCTGTGAGTTCCAGGCTAGCTTTATTGGTCTACAGAGCGAGTTCCAGACAGCCAGGGCTACACAGAAAAACCCTGTCTTGATAAATTAATCAATTAATCTGTTTGCTTGTTTGTTTTAAGCCAGGCACGGTAGCACACACCTGAAATCCCAGCACTTGGGAGGCAGAGGCAGAATCAGGAGGGTCATCCCTAGTTCAAAGCCAGCTTGGTCTATATGACAAGATCCTGTCTCAAACGAACAACCAAAAAAGCACAGCCTAGCTCTTAACAAACAGTATTTGCGGTAGGACTGTTGATACCAAATAATAATGAAACATTCTAACAGTATTGAGAAGAACAGAGGAGAAACCTGAAAGTATTAGGAGGAAGTTTGCCCAGCTAGCCACAAAGCCCTGGACTCAAGTCCTGGTGTAGACACAAAGAGAACGGCCTACAGACAGCAGCATAAAAACACAGAAGGAAATACCAGAATAGATAGCTAAAGGAGAGTCAAGAGATTACCTCTGGAAAGTGAGGTGAGGAGGAGAATTGGGGCCAAGTCTGTTGGTTTACTCTTCAGTTACCCATTTCAAATTCCCGTAAACTGAGAGAACCAAGCCGTCTGCTCTTTTAGGGGGGAGGGACTTAAAACCAGAAATGCTTCTTTTGCTTATTCTGAAAACATCAGAGGTCACAGCAAGTGCTGTGTTAACTTGTAAGACGAGGAGCCTAAGGTGAACGTTCTTCCCAACTGGTGCTATCCAAAGCACTTGAGAAGCGCCACCAGCCTGGCCACATGGCTGCAGAAGCCATTCCTGAAGGAGCCTTGTGTTTTCATCCTGGCTCTGCTACAAATCAGCTCATGTGAGTCCTCAGACAGGCTCTTCCTTTTCCTAGGACTCTGGATCATGTGCACTTCTGTGCGATGAAGATAAAGCAAATCTTAAGTGCACTGAAAGAGGGATCCAAGGCCTCCTGTCTCCTCACACACTCACATTCACAAACACGTTAGCCCAAACACACACACAGTTAAAAATAGTAAAACAAATCAACCTTAAAAATAGAGCAGACTGTTTGAAATATCAGGACATGAATTCTAGACATTGATAGTAAGCGTATTCTACCAGCTCTTGTACACACTTCCCTTGTTCTCTCTTCAGCGTTTGGCTTAATGGGACACGTGGATATTTTTAGTTGTTTCTGTTTTTGAAACAGGGTCTCCTATATTCTTGGCTGGCTTCAAACTCACCATGTCTTAACTTCTGATCTGCCTACCTCCACCCTCCAATCCCACCATTCCTGCCCTCCCACCCACCCCCAGTTCTGGGACTGCATGTATCAGCTAGCATGCCCCTGCTGGAGATCAGACCAAGAATTAAGGCAAAGCTTGGCAAGCACTCTGCCAACGGGGCTCTGTCCTCAGTCTCGCACAGGTTACAGGAAGAGCACAGAGTCAGCAGAGCTAACGACAGGCAGCAGAAGAGAGAGGCACAGTAGTCATGGGGACACCGGGAGTAGCCGGAGAGGTCAATACACAGAAATCTGATAGCAGAACTGAAGGAGCCTAACAAGTCAGCCACCAACTAGAACATGGCTGCCAAAAATGGCGTAGGCAAAGAAAAAAAAATGGCGTAGGGAAGGGTGTAGGAGGGTGCACCGTGCGGGCAGGTGGGATGGGATAGGATGGGAAGGGAAGAGAGCGCAATATCTGACTTCAACCTGGGGGAGATGAGAAAAATCTTTGTTCTTTTCTGAGAGAGGGATTAGTTGGAAAGAAAAAAATAGAAATAAAGAGAGTATGGGGCTGGGGGACATGGTTCACAGGAACAGCATTTGCACAGCATGAAGGAGGCCCTGGATTTGATTCCTAACACCACCAAAGCGGGGGGAGGGGGTGCACAGGATGGACAATACTGTTCTGTCTTAAGCACATAAATGTGTTCTCTCTTCATGTTTAAGAAGAAAAAAAAAACAGAGAATGAGAGAGTGGATGGGAAGAGGAAGAGTTCAGGAGACAGCTCAGAGGGGGGCAGTGCTTACAATACCAGCATGAGGCCTGAGTTCAACTCCCCAGCACCCATGTAAACAGCCAAGGGTAACCGTGCAAGGATCTGTAGCCACAGCACGTGGGAGGCAGAGACAGGAGGATTGCTGGGACTTGCTCACTCAGTCTACCTCCAGCTTCAGTAAGAGAAGATGCACAGAAGCTTCCCACATGGACCACATTCCTACCCCACAGTGAACAGACACCATACTCACAGATATGGAGAAAATGAGTGCATGGATGGATGGATGGATGGATCGATACAAATTATCGATCGATACAAATTGAGTACCTCAAAATTCCAGGGACCAGAAGTGTTCCGTTTTGTTTTGAGTCGGAGTTTCCCTTGGCTACCCTGGAACTCACTCTGTAGACCAGGCTAGCCTCAAACTCACAGAGATCTACCTGCCTCTACCTCCCACGTGCTGGGAGTCACCCAGCAAACAGAAGTTTTTAATTTCATATTTATTTTTAGCATACGTGCACATACTAATGAGGTATCTTTTTACTGCCATTCTTTTTGTTGGTTCGTTTGATTTTTTTTTTTTTTTTTTTAGACAGGGTCTCTGGTGGTCTAGGCTGGTCTCCTATGTAATAGGAGCTAGTCTTGAATGGATCCTCATGCCCCTGCCTCCCTCCCTGGGTTAGAGACAAAACCACACCTGACTCCTCTTTAAGAGAGCTAAGCACAAAGTTCCATTGTTAATTGTGTACTCTGGGAGGTTGAAATGAGAAATGTTCCTAATAGTCTGGGGCATTTGGACACCTGGTCCCTAGCTGGTGGCTGTCTGGGGAGATTTCGTAGTGCAGCCTTCCTGGAGGAAGTGTGTCACTGGGGGCGGGACTTGAAACTGAAAGCTGCCCATCACCCCCTGTTCCCTCTCTACCCTGCTGTGTTTGAAGCCCTGAACTCTCAGCTTCCTTCTCCTGCAGAAATGTCTGCTGCTTGCTGCCATGTCTCCCTGCCATGACGGACTCCTCCATCTGGCACCAGAAGCCCAAATAAACTTAGAAGTTGCCTGTGTCACAGTGTTTTATCCCAGCAACAGAAAAGAAACGCACACACCTTTCTATACTCCGTATGAGGGTGACTTTAGCACATTTTTTTTTTCATTGCGCCTATTTGTTGATCTCAACCCATGATATAAGGTCCAGCATAGAATTTTCTACATAGATTATCAAATCAGTACTCAAAAAAAAATTGTATTCCGAAGCATTTCAGAGCCCAACGTTTAGGGATAGCAGTGTTCAACCTACACACAAAGGTACAGTGCAGAACAGGGGTCTTCAAACTATGGCCCGCGGGCCACATGCTGCCCGCAGCCCACCTCCGCCCACAGCACGCTGTGTGCTGGCAGGGTGGGCGTGAGGGCGGTGTTGGGAGGGACACTGATGCACCCTTGTGCCTGGTGCTCGGCGCATGTGCGCCGCTGATGACATCACTGGAGGGCGCTGGACGCCATGTGGCGAGGAGTACCACATGTGGGTGACTATATAATGATGTAAAAAGGCGCCCTCTCCACCCCCACGCAACGTGGTGTCTGTGTGCTGTGCCTGCCTGTCAGTGAGGTTTTCCTCCACTCCCTCCACTGCCAAAGGTCAGTCAAAAGTGCCATAGAAATAAATTTTTGCCAGATGGGGGGTTCTGCCAAATTGGGGGGGTGGGTGACTCATATGAAAATTCCCCTTTGGGGGTGGTGGGGCATTTAGTGCTGAAATCAAAGTTGGGGGGTGTGCGGTGGTTGGGAGATTAGGGGTTCGGTGCTGAAGCATTTTAAAGGGGATTACATTGAAAATTTTATATGCATTTTGCATTTCCTTTTCAGTGTTCACATGCTGATTCCGAACATATCGATTTGGGCATTATATAGGGAGATATAACTGAACTATCAGGGACTGAGCTGGTCTGCTTAGAAAAGCCTGCAAGGGGTAAGTGTTCACATCAGGGACTAATGGGGGTTTATACACTGCGTGTGTATATATAATATATATAGCCAAAAGCAGGCCCACAGTTCCCATTGAAATACTGGTATGTGATCTGTTTATTTATAAATGTTCTTCATTTTATTTATAAAAGATATGAGCAGTGTGGATAGGAATTAGTAGTTCATATAGTCTGGCCCTCCAGCTCTCTGAGGGACCGTGATCCGGCCCCCACTTTAAGAAGTTTGAGGAGCCCTGGTGCAGAAGGTGTGACTGAAAATGGTCTCAGAGACCAAGTTACGGAAGGGAAGGCTGTGAAAGCCGAACAGATAACAGGAGGTCTGCCATATTGTCAAGAATTTTAGAGAAGGGAGAAACTATGCCTGTGCTGTTCAGGTGGACGAAGATGGAGGACGTGACCGAGACAAGGAGACTTAGTAGAGTCCATTTTACAGATCCAGTGAAAGTCCCTGATGTCGACGAGCCTTACTTTCCAGCTGTGTGGATGCCGAATTCTCGAGAGCCAGGAGGTAACAGCATGTCAAGTTGTTAGTGACAATTTACTTGCCCGGTCCTTCTGGTGCAGAGGTGGTTGTACTCCGGTGCCTGAGCCAGGCTACCAGGACAAGCACACGGCCTACCCAGAACCCATAGTGAAAGGAGGTGGCACCCAGGAGCCCCCTGACTTTAAAACCCAGGAAACAGCCGCGTGAGCACAAGCTACCGAGGACACAGCAGCCGACAAGGAAAACAAATGCTTTTGCTGCCATTTGCCGACATGGGCCTTGCCAGTCGCCACGGTTATAAATGATGCCTTAGAACAACTCCCCCTCAGGTACTCTGTCAGCGTCTGCCCCAACTCTCCCAGTCTGCTTTAACTTGATTTTAACTGAAAGATAGAGTGTATAGCTGAAGGGGGGAGAAAAAAAAAAGTCTTAAGTCTTCTTGGTCTACAGGAGTCAGTACTAGACTTCCACAGAAAGCAGTGAACTAATTAACCCATTAAATGAGAGGCAATTACTTGGCAATGCCAGGAAGCCTGTTCCCTGAACAGACCCAACCAAAGAGAGTTCTGAATGGAAACTAGAAGCTACCCACAGCTGGTTAAAATGCTAAAATGAATTCCCTATTTCGTTAACAGAGAAGAGCTGGTACCGCAAAAGTGGGTGCCACCGAGGCGGTGGGGGCAGCTCTGTCATGGGAGAGCGAACACCTGGTGTGGTCAGCACCCAGGTCCAGCCCCTGCACCACACGCACGCACGCACACACACACACACGCACACACACACACACACACACACACACGCGCGCGCACACACACACACCTTTTTTTTTAACATTCATGTCTTTATGTACATGTGAAAGAGTGCACATGTATCACAGCACACACTTGGAAGGCAGAGGGCAGCTTTTGAGGAATGTGTCCTTTTCCTCCACCACTGTGAGTCCCAGAGATCAAATTCAGGTCATCAGGCTTGACAGCAGGCACTTCTAAAATCTGAGCCACCTCATCAGACTGTACGCCCATAAGTCGTTTGAGGATGAGGTTGCGCTTGGGCACAATCCTCAGCAACAAAATAAAAGCGAGGGGTGTGTGGGATGTGCTTAAAGTATTTTAAAAATAGTTTTAAAAACAAGTATGAACCATTTCTTTTAAGTAACTTCCTGTTAATGCTTCTTTTAATTTGGCTGCTAGTAACAGAGTTTAATGTGAGTTATTGTTTTCTCTCTCGGTGTTCTGAGGCAGGGTTTCATGTCAGCCTGGGACATGCTATGTAGCCAGAGATGAGCCTGAACCCTTTCATTTTCCTGTCTCCACATTCCAAGTGGAGACTGCACACAGGTACCACTAGGCCCAGCCTGGTAATAATGCTGAACACAGATTTTTATTTGTTTATTTATTTTTAGGAAGCATAGATAGCTTGTAGTGGAGCTTACTTTTAGGCCTTCCACTAGGGAGCTTGAGGCCAGGCTGAGCTATACCGTGAATAAGATCCTGCCTGAAACACACGCAGAGGAGAATAAAGATAAGGTAACATCTTGAGGACTTCTCTCTATGCTGCTCAAAATGTCTTGGATATTTATACTAAAAATGGCAAAAGAGACTTAAAATAGTATTTTGGGGTGTCAGCTGTTGAGGACACCTGCTGCTCTTCCCTAGGATCAGAGCTCCCAGAACCCACGTCAGGCAGCCACAGCCCAGAACTCCAGCTCCACAGAATCCTGCACTAACTTCTGGCCTCTGACGACACGGGACTCACGTGTGCGTGCACATACAGAGAGACACAAACATATACAGATGATTTAAAATTGAAATAAAACCTTTAAATTAAGCTTGGAGTCCTTCAAAATAACATTATGCTAGAGATTTAATGTTCTAAGTAATTTAATAGTTTCACAACATCTTTTCTGGGGTTTGCCCTATTATTTCAAAGGGTAACCTAAAATAACTTGAAATAAAATTGCTGAATATTATAACCTTAAGCCAAATAACTTTAGAGTTAATCATTTGCCATTTTAAAGATGTCTCTTAAGCAGTTGTAAATCCCTTCTGGGCATGAAGTCAAGGGCACATGAAAGACATTGACAGGAAGAAGCTGACAAAAATAAGTGATCTAGTTTCTAGATTAAACTTTTTCAACCCAACTCAAGTGTTTGGAATGCCAGTGGCACACAGCGTTTGACATTTCCGGAAACATTGACACTTACAAAAAAGTATAGTTCATGTGCGCTTGAGAAGGTCTTGGCTGTCTGAGATGAGAAAAACAAAATAGAGCTGTGAGAGCCTGGAGCCCTCATACACGTAATCAAAATCACTTACTAAAACTGGCAGGGTTTGGTATACAAAAGCGTGTTGTAATTGCACTGAGCTATCTGTGTCCTGAGGGCAGAAGATCACACAACCCAGAAATATTTGGCCTTTGAAGCCAGAGGATGAATACATCACTGCTCCACCTGACCGGTGTAAACTAGATAGTAGTAGCTGCCTTGCAATTTGCTAACATTAACCTTAAGTGACCTTTCAAATACATGACACCTACCTTACAAGCTAACCGTTAATTATAGCTCACAAAGCACTCACACATCTCCAAATTTCTACTAAGGAGGAAAAAGGATTAGCTCAAAAATTTATAACTGGAAAAAAAAATATTTTAAAGTCTAAGAGTGATATAAAATGTGATCTGTCTGAATGGTATACGTTAAAACGGATTCATTGATGATTCCGATTCAAACTCATCATGTGATATGTATTCACATACACATATGTATTTATTGATTTCGATGTTGAACATGGCAACTCATGCCTGTAATATCAGCACTCAGGGACTGAGGTAGACCTCCAAAGTCTGAGGCCAGCCTGTGTTAAATAGCAAGCTCACGGTCAAGGTAGGGTACTGAGTAAAACCCTGACTCGACAAACAAACACACAAATAAGTAAATAAATTGCAAAAATGAAAATTGAGATGTTGGATCTAGAAAGATGGTTCAGAAATTAGAAGCACTCACTGCCCTTCTAGAGTTCAGTTTCCAGCACCATGTAACGGGTTGCAGAACCACCTGTAACTCCAGCTCCAAGGAATCCGATGCCCTCTTCTGGCCTCTTTTGGCAACTGTACTCACATGCACATACCCCCATACAAACATGTAATTACACACATACAATTATTTAAAAACCAGAATTTAATTGTTTAATTGTTTTGTTTTGTTTTGTTTTTTGAGACAAGGTCTCACTGTGTAGCTCTGGTAGTCCTGGAACTCACCATGTAGACCAGACTGACTTTGAACTCAGAGCTTATATAATGTAACAAGATCAAACTTTTTAAAGTATGCATACCAAATCTGAGGTCACATATCTAGAAAAACTATGTTTTAACCCAAATAAAGAACATGTGAAAATCAAATCTTTCTGTGTTACTATACATTCATCGTAAGTCCATGCTGGGCTGGGCGCTCTGCCTGATAGTGGATGCCCAAACACACAGGTCTCACTGCAGATGAGTGAGACACCCCATATTGTTAGGAAGGATGGCATGGACAGTAAAATCAGAGTCAGAAACTGGGGCCCTAAACTCTAGGCTGGTAACTCACTAGGGACTTCTTGGCAAAAAAAAAAAAAAAAAAAAATGCAACTCAGCAGGGTATGGCGGCACCTGCCACCTGCTACGTGGGAAGCTACCACAGATGAAGCACTTGAGAAGAGCCTGGCAACCCCAGTAGACTCCACCAGTAGATAAGCAAACATCACACTACTCTCCCAGGTTCTTCTCTGACAAGCAGTGACAAGCAAAAGAGCTGGCCTGTTGTTGGAAGGAAAAGCAGATCTTTAATACCAAAGTCGTTTGAAATGGGAAAGCATGAGTGTTGAAATCAGTATCCTAAAATGCTTGGAAGCGAGGGGGTGGTGATGCCCTTTAATCCCAGGGCAAGAGAGGCAGGCAGATCCTTGAGTTCCAGGTCAGCCTGGTCTACAGAGTGAGTTCCAGGACAGCCAGGGCTTCACAGAGAGAGCCTATCTCAAAAAACAAAACAAAATAACAATAACAAAAAAGTAATGTTTAGTAACAGGAAGGGTAGAACTGCAGTTCCCTCCTTACTGAACTTTCCTGTTTTTCCCAAACATGAAGAAATTACTCTTCTTACTCTTTGACTCTCTCCAAGCGGTTGCTGCCGAGGGGCCGGCTTGCCAGCAGCTCAGCTGTGCCGGCTCTAAGCGGCCATCTCTGCACATCCAATATGCGGCTGTAATCTGAGTCAAAACAATTTCTTCATAACCGTTCCAACTGCGATAAACTAACATTTTAGATCTTAACATCCTTCCACTTTCACTGACTCTGGAGATGACAGTCACTGGTTTTGTAACTAGAGATAGCATACAGAGTGTTTCCCATGTGGGAGAATGAACAATAGAGGACGTTATGTACCAGCGCAAGAGCTGAGAGCCAGGAGCTAACCCTCAAGACGTCCACTGTTAAGGCACATGCTTCCCATGGAAGCCAAATTTAGTCAGGAATGCATGCCCTTTCACTGCACACGCAGTCTGCATGAGGAGCAAAGACCACAGCACACCTGCCGTGCAAACCTTTACAATTGTGGCAAGTGGGATTATCCTTATTTTAATACACTGCAAGCTGTAGACCAAGCCCTCAGAGAGCTCTCAGAAGACTGAGGCAGGAGGATTATGAACTTGGGCAGAGAATCGACTACAGAGTAAGTTTCAGGCAAGCTAGATCAATGATGCAACAAGATCTTGTCTCAAAAACAAACAAATAGGGGCTGGAGAACTGGCTCAGTGGCAAAGAGCACCATCCGTAGTTCTTCCAAAGGTCCCGAGTTCAATTTCCAGCAACCACATGGTGGCTCACAAACATCTGTAATGAGATCTGGTGCCCTCTTCGGGCATGCAGGCAAATATACAGGCAGATGTCGTATACATAATAAATAAATATTTAAAAAGAAAAACTATAAAAAACAAACAAACAAAAGAAAGAAAGGCCAAATTGATTTTTTAACTTTAAGAACCTTATTAAGGCAATAGAAATACTTTAGAACAAAAATTTACTGAGTAATGTAAAAATTTCCAAGATTACTGAAATCATGTGTTTTAAGGAAAAGTGGTTTCGTTCATTTAATTTCATGTATTTATGTGCTCTAACATACATTCACATTTATTTATTGTGCATGAGGCAGGTGCATGGATAGAACTCAGGCCTTTAGGCTTGGTCTGTTGCACCAACTCACCAGCCCAGTTTTAGGCTTTTGAGGCATGGTCTTGCTGCATGGGTTCAGTATGGCCTCAGACTCGGGGTGATCCTCCTGCTTTAGCCTCCTCAGGGCAAGAATTTCAGGTGTGTGCCACTACAACAGTTCACAACAGTTCACGAGGTGCTGGGAGGTTGAACCCAGGACTTTGCGCTAAGAACTCTACCAACTAAATGTCAACCCGGTCCCATACATCTAGGTTTAATATAAATATTAAAATCTACAAATGTTACCTTCGGAGCCCTCAGAAACAAAATCTATTTGATTTTTGCAAACGAAATTCTCCAGAATCCTGCCATTCTTGCTCAGGGTGCGCTCCATAAATGCTTATTTTCCTTTACACTTCATACAAAAAGATTTCAACATTGGGCTGGCAATTGGCTCAGGGGATACAGGGAGCTTGCCACCTGACAATGCAAACCTACGGGTCTTCATTCAAGCCCCAGAACCCATGCGGAGGTGGAACAACATCACAATTATAAATTAAATCAATGTTTTAAAAGACTATAAAACTTAAAGTGCATGCATGCCCTCTTTGTCCATTATTGCTAGTCCTTCTGTCAGCTAGGACAAGGCTGACAGAGGAGGGAAGAACTCAAGAAGAGCCTTGTGAGTACTGACATGAACTAATGCTAGCGCTCCCAAAATGATATTTCTCTTCAAAATGATCAGAAACCTTGGAAATAAAACAATGGCCTCAGAGAATCCAGTAACTGGAACTAGGAAGCTTCCCAAGGGAGATTAAATTGACTAATTCGTTTGTATTGTTCTTTAAATAAACACTTCAATCTCTTGGCTGGAGTGACCATGGGAACTTTCAAGGAGACCGTATGTTCAGAAGCTTGGGCAAATTGTGTCTCTTTGATAATGGATACAGTTCCTAGGGAGACAGAACACCTTGATGCTGTTAAGGTCTGACTTAAGACCAACACTCTGCCACAGAAAAAGAAGGCCTTTTGTCTTGAGAAATCGGGTGTTGAAAAGAGCTGAGTGATAAATCAACCAAACGCAATAAATGAATCTAGCCAAGAATCTCATTATTTTTCAATACATTTTGTTTGTTTGTTTGTTTTTGGCTTTTCAAGACAGGTTCTCTGTGTAGCCCTGGTACTCACTCTGTAGACCAGGCTGGTCTCAAACTCGAAGAGTTTGAGTGCTGAGATTAAAGACGTAGGCCACCATTGCCTGTCTACATGTTTTATTGTGTGTATGTACACGCCCAAAGAGGCCAGGCCAGAAAAGGGCATTAGATCCCACGGAACTAGAGTTACAGGTGGTTGCGAGCTACCCAACAGGTGCTGGGAATCAAACGCATGTCCTACAGAACAGCAGCAAGTGCACTTAACCATCATCTCTCCGGCCCCACAAAAAGATTTCCTTCAAACAAAAATTAACAGGGTGACTGTGAAGGTACAAAGAGTTTGTAATTAAGCCATTACTGCTTTTCTGGTTCTGACTAAGCAACTGACAGTTCAGGGGGAAACAGCGGCTGCCTGCCACAGTCTCAGATTTCCCAGCCTCTGACTATGACCATACATCTTCTCAGAACTGTCCGGGGGAGTCACCCCTGAGGTGGACGCATCTGCACTCGGGGCCTTGTGACGGCGTGCCTTAAGAATGGGGTTGATTACTCACACAAGAGGTTTGTCTTAGTCGGGGTCTCTATGGCTGTGCCAAACACACCACTGAAAACCAAGCCAAACCAAGCTGGGGAGGGAAGGGTTTATCTGGCTTCTACTTCCAGATCATAGTCACTGAAGGAAGCCAGAACAGGGATGCAGACAGGCATCTGGAGGCAGGAGCTGATGCAGAGGCCAGGAAGGGTTGCAGACCTGCTTCACACGGCTCGCTCAGCCTGCTTTCTTATAGAACCCAGGACCACCAGCCCAGGGACGGCACCGCTCACCATGGGCTGGGCCCTCCCCCATGGATCACTAATTGAGGAAATGCCTCCATGAGATCCGGCTATAATAGCTGGAGGCATTTCCTCAACTGAGGCTCCTTCCTCCCTGATGACTCTAGCCTGTGTCAAGTTGACACACAAAACCAGCCAGTACAACAACAACCCCATGTTAACGGCTGAGTCACCTTATCAATTTCAGCACAGCCATCTAGATGAGGACCTAAGATAGTATTCAAGGTGGGAGGGGACCAGGGAGGGGGCTACAGTGCGGATACAAAGTGAATAAATAAAGAAACAAAAATATAAAAGATAGTATTCAAGGGGGAATAGTCTTCAGCTCTATGCAGAGCTGGAACACGACACTGAGCTTGCCTGATACACTGGGTCTTAGAGCATCAGGCATGCTTCATCAGTCGCCTCATTTAATTTTTACAACACCTATCTGTACTGAAAATAGAAAGAAAATAGACTTCAAAGGCAGTATAAACACCTAAGGGCACATTTGAAAACGTCAAATGAGGATTCAAACCCACGTTGGCAGCCAGGCGTGGTGGTCAGCGCCTATGATCCAACACACTGGCATGTGAGAAAAGAGGACATAGAGTTCAAGGTCAGGGAGTTCAAGGTCAGCCTGGGCGACCTAGTGAAATCCAGTCTAAAAGTCCAGACCAAACCAGAAACACAGGAAGTTAAAATGCAGAACAAAGCCTACAAAGCCCATGCCAGTTTATCTACAAAGTCCTTGTTAGCTCCAACTGGATTCTGAGGCCGCCTACATGTCTTTATCCAGTTCAAGCTGTTCTAGGAGTACTGTTGACAGATAGAAGGAAGCAACTCAAAGAATCAGAGTCTACTCGAAGCAGCCATCCACAAGGAAGCACAGAAACGGAAAAACCAGTTTGCGTATCAATATGATCTGTTGAAACTATAATTTCGACTATTCCAAAGTGAAAGGGGGAAAAGGCCGTCACTGTTTCTATCTTGCTGGAAAAAAAAACAAAAACAAAAACAAAATAAAACAAAAACAAACTACCTAACTAAATTCTTCTGCATGACTTGGACACAAAGGCCTGCTGGACATGGATCCTCTGGCCTCTTCACTCCTGATGCTTCAGGCCCACTGCCTTCCCTCCTAGCTGTTGAATGGCGAACCATTTTCTGCATCTGAGCGGCACAGATGTGAGTCACACACTGTGAAGCCTCTCCACCACTTCACCTTGAATTACCATTCAGTTCTTAACACTAACACACTCTCAGGAGCCTTCACTGACCTCTTGAAAATGGTGAAAAATAGAGGTCCTTTCATCATTCCTATTTCCTTACTGTGCTTGTCATCCTGGTAGTGAGCCTTTTGTGTGTGAGCTTTTTTTTATATGGGGGTCACTCCTGGACTCTGGGAACCCAAACTCAGGTCTTTATGCTTGTGTGGCAAGCACTTTGCTGACTGTCATGTCCCCATCTCCTTAAAGTCCCTCTTGTAACTCTAGCATGATGCGCCTCCCACACTTGACAACACAGGCTGAAAGGGCCCGTTGCTAAAACCCATGCCCAAGTCCCCTCTCAGCCTTCCTTCCAAAAATAAACAACACAATACATAAACAAATATTTAGTGAGCCAAAGACTACGACTTTCCCCTAAACCTTTATGCTATCTCAAAACCCCCAAGAAACTCATCTTTGCTTTACATTATCACCACCTTCCCATTTATTCTCCGGTCTGAAATAAATGAGATGGTTAGGGATGAGGTTGGGCGGGAGAGTACTTCCCCGGTATGAATGAGGTCTTGGGTTTAATGCACAATTAAATAAATAAATAACACATAAGACCAAAAAGTGCACATTCATGTGTTATATGACCTTCACTGTCCATTGGTGCTAATGAAGAAAAGAATGGGAATCAAGGTAATATCTGAAGCCTGTATCTCAGCAACATTTGGCCCGGCATACGTGGTTGCATAGTCTCAACGTGCATTGCTTCCAGCACACTCTAAACCTATAAATGAACACAGAAAGTCTAACAACCAAAATGAATTAAGAGATCTTATAAGAAAAATTGTAAAAATTTGTTCCGAGCCTACTTTGCTACAAAGCACGGAGAAGGCCAACTCCTCTTTCTGACATTTGTCAGATTTGTAGCAAACAGCCTGTTGCATCCCTGCTGACTCCAGGTCACCTACCTTGCTACCACTGTTGTGCCGGTTCCCTACTGTGCACTGATGTAGAACTGGGCCGATGAGAGTGTGTGGGAGAGAAAGGTATAAGGAAAAAGAGACAGCTCGAGAAATGAGCTATAAATGTTAGCTTAAGAACTGGCGGTAAAATTACATCACATTTGATCAGCTGAGAAACCGTCTGTTGTGCAGGGGGGGAGGGGGGCAGTGAAGGTGTGGAAAGGCAGAATCCTAGAGAATATCATTATTTTTTTTTGATTTATTTATTTATTTCATGGGCATGAATGTTTTGCCTGCGTGTATGTATGTTCATTTCATATATGCCTGTTGGGTCCCCTGGAACTGGAGTTACTAATGATTGTGAGTGCTGAAAATCAAACCTGAGCCTTCTGTAAGAGTAGCCAGCATTCAGAATTGCTGAGCCATCTCTCCAGCCCCATCTACCTGGGGATGACTAACAGAAAATACACGGGTTAGAGGTGTAGCTCAGTTTGCAGAACGCTTGCCTAACATGAAAGCCTGGTTCTTAGCCCCAGCACCTCATCAGCCCTGAGTGGTGGAACACACCATAATCCCAGCATTTGAGGAGGAGAAGGCAGGAAGATCAGATGTTCAATGTTATCCTCAGCTACTCAGTGAATTAGAGGCTAGCCTGGGATATATGAGACCCTATCTCGAAAAAAAAAAATAAAGAAAGAAAAGGAAGGAAGGAAGGAACAAAGAAACAAAGAAAGGGAAACAAACAAAAACAACTCATTGAATTTTGAGAAGTAATGAAGAACACAGGGAAGCCAGGGATGGTGAGACACATCTTTTATTCCAGCCCTTGGGAGACAGAAATAGGCAAATCTCTAAGGCTAGCCTGGTCTACAGAGTAAGTTCTAGGACAGCCAGGGCTCCACAGAAAAACCCTGTCTCAAAAAACCCAAACAAACAAACAAATGAAGAACACATATGTGTTGGGGGGAACTATTTCCCTATTCTTGAGTTGATGTTTCTCTTTCTCAAGCCCTTCATGAATGACACCCCTGACTCCACTCCACATGGATGTGCCTGAGCTTTTGAAAAGGAACCTTTTTTTTTTAAATTGTCTTACATGACAAATGACCTTGTTGTTGCTTAAAGGTTTGTTTTCATTTTATTTACATGTATATGCCCAAGTGCATACACAGGTATTCACAGAAGCCAGAAGATATCCTACTTCCTGGAGCTAGAGTTGCATGTGGTTATCAGCTGCCCAATGTGGGTGCTGGGAACCGAACATGGATCCTCTGCAAGAACCGGAAGCTCTCTTCCCCACTGAGCCATCTCTCCAATCTGTTTTGTCGTTGTCTTGAGACAAATTTTTTTCCATTGCTTGGTACGACTCAGACTCCTGAGTCCTGAAGGACAGGTGTATGTGTTTACTCGACCATCAGTTGTGCCCTAAAGTTTAAAATTAAATATTTCCCAGCTCTGCAGTGGTGGTTCACACTTTTGATCCCAGCTCTCGGGAGGCAGAGGCAGACGGATCTCTGTGAGTTTGAGGCCAGCCTGATCTATAGAGGGAGTTCCAGGACAGCCAAGG
Organism: Pachyuromys duprasi; assembly: GCA_028658305.1. Taxonomy (NCBI): domain Eukaryota; kingdom Metazoa; phylum Chordata; class Mammalia; order Rodentia; family Muridae; genus Pachyuromys; species Pachyuromys duprasi. The sequence continues at coordinate 72,121,396 of CM053752.1, read as the reverse complement.
CTACACAGAGAAACCCTGTCTCAAAAAACAAAACAAGACAAACAATTCTGGGTATGTGAGCATGGGTAGCATGCGTGCACATGTGTTCACATGTATGCAGATGTGCATGTGTGGGTCCTAAGTTCACACTGACTTTCTTCTACCACTGCTCTGTAGTTTTGAGATAAAGTCTCTCGCTGAACCCAGACTCTACCTCCCCAGTAAATGGATTACAGGATGTGACTGCCACACCTGCTTAGCTTTTATGTGGGTTCTCAGCATCACTGGTCCTCACCCTTGTGTGGCAAGCCTTTACCCACTTAGCCATTTTCTCAGCCCTCTGTAGACTTTCAAGTAGAAAGCTCAAATGATATTAAATTCAAATTTACTTCAAAGTCTTCCTCAAAACAGATTACCACAATGTTGACTATTTCAATCTTTGACTTATTCTTTTTGTTTTGTTTGTGGCTTTTTTTTTTCCAGGGTTTCTCTTGGCTCACCTGGAACTCACTCTGTAGACCAGGCTGGCCTCAAACTCAGAGATCCACCTACCTCTGCCTCCCAATTGCTGGGATTAAAGTCGTGAACCACCAACACCCAATTTGATTTATCCATTCGGTTTCATTTTGGTTTGTTTTGGTTTTGGTTTTTCGAAACACAGTCCCTCTGTGCAGCCTTGGCTGTCCTGGACTGGTGTTGTAGACCAGGCTGGCCTGGAACTCACAGAGATCCACCTGCCTCTGCCTCCCTGAGTGCTGGGATTGCAGGCATGCACCACCATGCCAGGCTGACTTAGACTTTTTGTGAAACTCCTGCTTCAAGCTCTCATGGCGTCCCTCCCCTAGCTCCGTTTCCCCTTCCCCCTTCAACTAGGAAATGTCAGCTCTAACCTGGCTCCTGGATCTCGCCCTGCTTAACAGTCTTCCTAACAAGGATTTGCCTAGCACCCATACAATACAAACTTGTATGATTAACCTGACTTTAACTTAGTGGGTCACATCTATTTAGCAATCAAGACGCCCTCTCCAATTCCCAAAACAGGTACTATCCTAAAAATCCTATCTATCCTAAAAATGCAAGCTTCCATGCCCCTTGAGTCCTTCCAGAATTGACAGCAACTCCAAGAGTTGTTCTTACAAAGTCCCTGGTGTTGTCTTGCCTTTCTATTTCCCCAGACACCAGCCACTCCAGGTCTTTACTCCCAGATTATCTCATTAGCCTCCTAGCTGACACCTCCACTTACTTCCAATCTCCCCAATACACTCTGTCCAATACAAACAAAGGGCTGCCATGATTCACCCCTCGAATCTGCCCACTCAGAAGCCCAGTTAGCCTACCCACTGTTTCAGATCCAAACCCCTCAGCCGGTTTTTTGTTTTCAAGATAGTTACAATGCAAAGACGGGTTTTAATTTTGTCTCCTAAGTAGCTAGATTATTTTGTCTTTAATATCCTCAGTAAAATACAATTGTTAAAATCCCTAATATAACTCTGTCTTCCAAAATTCATCCCATTTCAAACTCCTCTAAGTGTGCAATATAAGGGTTGAGAGTGTATGTTCTAGGTCTGGGTGTGGTTGCACTGCCTGCCAACTTCGCCTTTGAGGGGCTGAGGCAGGGGGCTTGCTCCAGCTTGGGCTACAAAGTAAGACCTAGTCTTTAAAAAAGACAAATAAGAAGAAAGGGTGTTTTAGAGGTAAGTAAAAATGGGGTCAAAAAAGGTGGAATTTTCAGCCTGGTGTCTTTAACCCCAGCAATAGAGAGGCAGGTAGATCTCTATTAGTTCAAGGTCAGCCTGGTCTACAGAGAGCACTCGAGGCCAGCAGAGGCTGCATAGTGAGACTCTGCCTCAAGAAACAGGGAGGACAGTTTTAGATACGTACATCAGAGAAGCTGCTCTTCCCTCCTCCCCACAAGTTCTAGGTCAGGTTGGAAGTTGACAGAAAAACCAAACTCACCTAGGACTCAGAGCCATCTGCCTGCCTCTGCCTGAGATTAAAGGTATGAGACACCGTGTCCACTACAGCTGCCTTTTGTTTATGTTTTTGTTTCTTGACAGGATTTATTTGTGTAGCCCTGGCTGTCCTGGAACTCACTCTGTAGACCAGGCTGGCCTTGAACTCAGAGATCTACCTGCCTCTGCCTCCTGAGTGCTAAGATTAAAGGCCTATGCCACCATGTCCTGCTAAAGCTGCTCTTCTTATATTTATGGTTGTGAGCCTAGCCTTTAACGGCTGAGCCATCTCTCCAGCCCAAAGCTGCTCTTCTTAAAGAAAAAAAAAAAAAAAAAAGTATGGGTTCTGGAACTCATCTGATTTGACAATGGTCTCTATCACTTATAAACTCAATGACATTAACCAAATTAACCAAGTCATTTGATCTACGTAACAGACCTACCAAGTCTACCTCATAAGAGCAGATGATTATTAACAAAATATTTCAGAGCACTGAGCTAGTGAACGCTCTAAATGATTGAAAAATGTCAGCAGCCACTGCCATTTTTCCATGGTCTTCTATTCTAGACAAACCAACACACCTGCTCCACATCGGGCTGTGTTTTCACCTTCATGGTTCCTGACTCCCTCAACCACAGCCCATTAACGGGAGTGGGCCTCAGAGAAAAAAAGATCTGCCATCATTCCGTCTTGGCTCAATTCTCTGCTTCAATTATTATCAAATTACTTAATTTGATGATTACTACTAAATGAAATACAAGCACATGGGACATAACAAATAGTTGTTAGTAAATATTGTTGAAAGGCTGGTAAGACGGCCCAGCAGATAATAGAGCTTATTATGCAAGCCTGATGAGCTGAGTTCAATGCCCAGAACTCACTGTGCAAGGAAAGAACTGAGTCCTGGAAGTTGGCGGCATGAACAAGGCCACACTCACACAGTCACTCAATACACATAAACTTAATTTAAAAAAATGCATGTGATAAGCATGCTAAATACTAAAGAAAAATGTAGCTAGAGTATATTTTGTTTTTTTGGTTTTGGTTTGGTTTGGTTTTTTGTTTTTTTTCTTGACAGGGTTTTTCTGTGCAGCCTGGCTGTCTTGGAACTCACTCTGTAGACCAGGCTGGCCTTCAACTCAGATATCCACCTGCCTCTGCCTAAGTGCTGGGATTAAACGGGTGCACCACCAGGCAGTATTTTGTTTATTTCATCTAAGATGTGGAAAAGCCATATGGATCTATAATGAAACTTTTTATAAAAGTACTTAATTGTTTTAAGTAACTATAGTTTAAAGTAGACAAAACAGGAATAAAATCCTACTATGCTAGAAGGTAACAAAAAGTTGTTCAAACTACACACAGTGTCTTTTCAGCAGCTTTGTGCTTTCCTGGGAATTAAGCATTTTCACACTGTTTCTCTCTTGCTTACCAGTAATGCTGAAGCTGAAGATGGGTCCTCCTGCTTGTAATCCCAACACTGAATTCAAGGTTAGCTAGCCTGAGTACCAGGACAACCAGGCCTATGCAGTAAAATTCTGACTAGAAAAACTAATGATGATGATGATGTTGATGGTGGTATTGGTGGTGATGCCCAAGTCAATATTTTATGTTTAGTGCTGAATATAAATTAATAAACTTCACAAATTTTTTAGTACAAAAATAAAACAGACAGCATCAAAATGATGTTTAAAGGACTAAGGGATCACTCAGTGGTAGAATGTTTACCTCATATGTATGAGGGGCTTAATTCGCCAGCACCACAAAATTGTAACAATTTACAAAAAGATACCCATAATATGCAAAACAGCAGATGAAAAGCTAAAGTGTAAATGCGGACCAAGGGTAAAATGTAGTTATGAGTTCTCTAAACTCCTACAATCACTACCCACCCCAAACAACAACACACACAAACCAGTAACAAATTCATAACCAGTCAGGTTTGTTTTTGTTTTGTTTTGTTTTTTTCCATTTAGAATTTTTAATGCTGGAAAAGACCTCGATTACCATTTTCTTATGTTCTGCTGAGTCCCACATGAGAACATGAAACTCGGGGAGTCTAGGTAATTAGCTAAAGGATAAGAAGCCCTAGAGACAGAGGCCTGGGGGTTAAACCTAGATCCCTCAAACACACAAACAATCCGTGGTGATGCATATCTTTAATTCCACCACTGGGAAGGTAAAGGCATGCAGATCTCTGTGAGTTCAAGGTCAGCCTAGAGCTGGGGGTGGAGGACACATACTTGTTCCTGATACCTGGAAAGGGGCTCTTTTCACTGCTTTCTACAGCGTCTCAACTGATTCCTTCCATGACTGCTTAGCCAAAAATTAAAATTATCTATATTACACAAACTCTCCACAAAACGTCTGACTCTGATCATATGACAGGCCTTATACTAATATATCTTTGTGTGTCCCAAAGAATACTTATAAGGAACAAAGGTCTTAACACACAAGTTCTATGATAAGTGGTTTGTTTCCAGAAAGGGTCCTCTGCTACACCTCGTACAATTTAAGGCTTCCAAAAAGCATGGTTGTACACACTTATAATCCCGGCACTCAGGAGGCTTCAGACAGAAAGATCAAACAAGTTCAAGAGTACTCCTCGCAGACCCCTGTGAGTATGAGGTCAGCCTAGTGTAATAGTTCCAGGCCAGCCAGAGTTACATGGTAAGACTCTATCTGCAATAAATAAGTAAAGATGGATGGATGGATGGATGGATGGATGGATGGATGGATAGATAGATAGAGGATGGACTACATAGTGAACCTTTGTCTAAAAATGAAAATAAATCTCGTTTTCCTATTGTTTTCTTTTGGTGCTAACACTCAAACCCTGGGCCTCAAACAAGGTAGGCAAATGCTTGAACCCTGAGCTACGGCCCTGCCTTTAGCAACTCTTTTTCATAAAAGACACGGTGTGTGCTCACTTACCAGCCTCTCCCCCATAGGCCTATGGAAACTACCTGTCTCTAAAAGTGCCCTTTTAGCAGAGGCTCATCAGTAGACACTAGAGTCTGTTCCTAATATAGAATCATGGAATACTGGAATCAGGAGGAACCTTGAAGGTCACCTTTCATTTTATGGAGAAAAGTAATACCCAGAAGGAATCCACCCAAGGTTAATAGTCTACCCAGAACACACATCCAGAGTACAGAATCCTCCAAAACAGCTCTTCCAAGAAAAGCACAATCTTTAATAAAATACTTTAGAAATTTAAGAAACCAAAACAAACAAACAAAAAACTAAGCATAGTCAAGTCACCGATTCTAAAAGCTTCATATAAGAAAGGTAAGTCCTCACAACTGTTTTTCTCCTTTTTAAATGTGTATGGGTATTTTGTCTGTGTGTATGTCCTTACACCACATGCATGTGACACCCTCAGAGGCCAGAAGTAGATGTCAGATTCCCTGGAACTGGAGTTACAGACAATTGAGTGCCGCCATATGGGTGCTGGGAATCAGGTCTTCTAGAACAAACAACGCTTGTAACTGCCATCTCTCCAGACCCTTTCCTTGTTTTTTAAATAGATTATTATTATAAGGAGTGAGTCCATGAGCACCCGTGTACATGCTCATATATATGAAGGTCAGAGGACAACTTTATGTGGTTAGTTCTCTCCTTCCATATTCATATGGGTTCTGAGTGAAGCACCTTCATTCACTGAACCATCTCACCAGCCTCCTTGCAACAAAATCAAAAGCAAACATGTTCTATCAACCACCATGCCCACCCACCCACCCCAGATCCATGGTTGTAATAAGTGGAATGGAAGCACAACTGTAATTGTTGTACTACTATCTGTGCAACAAAGGACACAGACATTTATGAGGAGGAAAGCCTTGTAAGTCATTTTAAGCCATGCAAACAAAAACAGTAACTTCAGGAAAGCCTCTTGTAAATATAAAGGAAATCCTTTCAATCAGTTGTTACTAAGAATACAAACAGCCAGGCATGATGCCAATCCCAGACCTCAGGAGGCAGAGGCAGGTAGATCTCTGAGATCCAAGCCAGCCTGGTTTACAGAACAAGCTCCAGGACAGTCAGGACTACAGAAAAACTCTGCCCCGCAAAACAACACAGTACAAACTACACCTGATACTCATGTTTGTGAGACCACAAGGAAGTAGAATATTTCTCAAAGTTAGAGCTTGGAAAGGAATGATGATTCAGCTCTTTTCATTCTTTCCTTGATGTAAAAGTCTTGAACTTACCCGTAGGAATATGTTTCTCAGCTCATGAGGATCACCTCGCTTGGTTGTGTGCACCTATGGGGTGGGGTGGGGGGGGGAAGGAGAGCTGGTTAATGCTTAGCTAGAAACCACACAATCTCTTTAGATTATAGTTTACATCTGGTAACAACGTGCTTATCTTTTTTTTATAAGGGCATTTAGCTTAAAACAACCCCAAAGCTTAATTTGCTGATAACACCTGTCAAACTAGGGATCCATGGCTAAGGGCTGGGAAAAATGGGTGTGCATAATGCAAGACAGAGCAAACTACAGACGGTACTTCCTCTGAACTGAAAAGGGAAACAGAGCAACATAGTCGTCTACGTTCTTCCACATCTCCTAGCAATACAGTAGCAGACGCCGAGCTGCAAATCCAGAGAGCCTCAAGAATGGAGCAACAGGAGACGTAAGACACCCAAATTAATTGCCCGGGCCTAGCAGCCTTTCCTATGGGGAGCAGTAAGAGCCATCCCTGAGACCCTTTCTCCAGCCAACCTAAACCTTGAGAGCTGCCACAAACACGGCTACTTTCGACCTCCGGCAACCTATCACGCGAATGTCAAGCAGTGCCCTGGGCTGTACTGAGGCCCCAAATGACAACACCCACCCCCTCCCCCACCGCGGATGCCCTGGGTATCCCCGGCTTTCCTGTCCACTTGCTCTCACTCCTTCTCCGATGCTCTCCAACTCTGTGCTCGCAATCCCATGTACCTAGGGCAACACGCTACTCTTTTCCTCTCCCAAACGTGGTCCTCCGAGCCCCTCCAACTCACGATTCCTCCTCCTTCCCCTCCCCCAACCGGGCATCCTCTCCGCTCCGGTCCAAACCCCGCTACAGCTCTCCACCCGCAATCTACAGCCCCGGGACGCGCTGGCTAAGAACCAGGCAAAGAAAGCAAGGGGAAGAGGCGGGGGGCTGCACTCGGGGCCCTTGAAACGTCTCTTATGCAATAAAGGCAGCAGCAGAGAGTTGGAGTCACCTTGACCGCCATGCTGTGCTCGGAAGCCGGGAACGAGCGAGTGAGCGAGCAGGGCCGAGCTGTCAGGGCGCGCGCGCGCCACGGCCCGGGGCCGCGCCCGCGCTCCCTCCGGTCGCGGCGCCGCGCCCGTCTATATGCAAATGAGCTAGGGCGCGGCGGTGCGCACCGAGAGGCCTGGGTCGGTCCATCGGCGGGCCGGCGGGGCTGTCGCGCCTCTCGCGGGGGACACCAGAGCTCCGGCCGCCGGATTCCGACGCACGGCGTGAGCAGAGGAGCCTCCCGGCCAGCCCCAAGTCCCCAGGCCTGGCGGTGGGTGTGGCTTTGGGCACTGGCTTCAGCCAAAGTCGCTTCCCTCTTGGGGCTTAAAGGAACACTTTGGGGCCTGTGTTGAGCAAGGTTTGGAAGCATCTGAGAGCTTGTCCCATTAATAATGAGCTAATGACAGCCCGTGGCACATACAGACAAGAAAAATTATAAGGAACTACCTACTTAGGTTTATTTTTAAGGGGAAAACCTAAGTAAACATAACTAGAAATGTTCTCCTGAATTTGCCTTCCTTGGGGGTACTCCTAATAGTTTATTGATAGACTGGACTTTCGTAGACACCCAAATCCTTTGTGCGATGTACATAGAAGACAAGTTCGTTTATCTTGGACGAACGTTTATCTACACGAACACAAAACAGAACTTCATTGAATTCCCTGCTCTGCCTTAAGCCAAAATAATGTCTCTAACACTGAGTCTTGCCGTTAAGATATCTGAGGGCCAGGGGAGTCCCTTAAGTTGGTGGAGTGCAGCCTAACCTGCATGAAGCCCTGGGTTCCATCCCTGGTAGGGGATGTGTATAGAAACTCAAACTCAGCATAGCAGTATAAAGTAGGTTGTACACGCCCGTAATCCCAGCACCTGGGAAACGGGGGCAAACAGATCAGATTATCGTCCTCGGCTGCGGCTGCGTTAGATTTAGAGGCCAGCGTCAAAGAAAAGAAAATAGGAGAAATAAGAAGGGGAAAGGAGGAAGGGCCGGAGAGAGAGGGGTCAGGGATCCAAGGCAATGATAGCTGTCTGAGGACCCTCAGAATCCGTTAAAGGTGGAAAGATAAACAAATCCTTCTTTTCCAAACTTGAGCTAGGCAGGTGCGAGCGTACACTCTAGAAAATAAAATTAAGATTGAAAAAGATTGTTAAAGAGAAGGGAAAAAAATCCTATTAGGTCACGCATTGATAATCACTCAAACATGTACAGAAATCCTCCATGTGCTACACACGGTCCTATTGTAAAGTGTGTATATAAACATATATACATATAAAGTGTGTGTATAAGCAGTTTTTTTATTACAAGGACTTTCTTGGCCACCATCAGCATAGGCCGTTTCAAGTTACGAAACTGAACAGCAATCCTAAATACTATAGATATCCACTTTGCTCAGTCATGGTTAAGTATTGAGGAATTTGACTATCCGCTGAGTTGTTAGAGAAGAATTTGTAACAAATTGATGGTGCCTGCTGTAGTACTATATTGCCTGTATTCCTGCCACTAGTTATGACTTTATATGCTTGTACATAATATCTTTGAGGCTAGGCAAGTGTATAAGTCTTTTTAGAAGAATCAGTTGACTTGTTCAAAGCTGCTCATTAATGCATTTGACATGGGTTTTGTGAGTGGGAAGCAAATGGGAGTTTAATTGGTTCTTCTCATTGTAGTGTTAAAATTGAGTCTACTTAATTCATAAAGTCATATTCATGCTCTGAATACTTGGATCTATTAACAAATATGTGATATTTGAAAATATAGAGCATAGTAAACGCCAGACACTAGGAAATCAGGTTTACCCGGAAATTCAACCACATACGGGTTTGTTGTTGTTGTTTGGTTGGTTAGTTAGTATTTGGGGTTATTTTGAGACAGGGTTTCTCTATGTAGTCCTGGCACTTGCTCTGTAAGCCAGACTGCCCTCCTACACCCAGCTACTATTTTCTTTCTTAAATGAGACATAGTTTCTTTAAATTTAAAAAAAAAAAAGCGTAAGTAGTAATAGAAAACCAGGTTCCCACATGTGAGTGACATTGGTCCCTTATCTTACGCCATGCACAGAAACTCTCCTCAAAATATGTTTTTAAAGGCTAAACATAAGACCTACAGCCATAAAACTTCTGGAAGAAAACACGTGGACGGGAAGTTCACTGACATTGCCTTTGGCAGTAATTTCTTGACCATCAACACCGAAGCCAAGGTTCTGACTACATCAGACTAAAACGCTTCTGTGCAGCCAAGTAAGGGACAAAAGGCTGTTGTGCCCGAATCACGATTCCCCAAAAGACCACCACCAGGATCTGAGTCCGTTGCAAATCACATGAGGATCTTTTTATTATAAGTCATTACAAGCTGCAGCTTGGGCTCCCAGCCCCCACCACCGAAGTGGTGGTGAAGAGCTGAGAGCCTCGTGCTCAGGTTAGTTGGGTAATTTAAAGATTCTGGTCCCTCCCAGCATGCCCAAGGCAGGGGCGATTCCTACCTGGCAAGCATCTATTGGTTGAAACATTGCATTTTGAATTGATTGGCTATAGGAAGGTCCCCAAACCATTAATCCCTCCCTAGGGGGATGGGCCAGTTTCCTAGCAACTGTATCTCTAGTATGTTGGTAAAGAATGTGGTAAGGTGAGTTCTTCCCCTCAGAGCACCACTGGACCTCCCCACCCAACTATTTTAGGCCTTAAGCACTAAAAATAGCCACCTTTAATCTCTTGGTCTCTCACAGCCTACAGTTTGGGGGAAATAGTTTTAAATCATTAATATCCAAGATTCATATTGAGAAAACTTCTACAACACAGTAGCAAACATCTGCCAAACAGTGAATGGAAGACCTGAATAGACATTGCTCTAACAATGTATAAAAAATGGTCAGCGGGCACCCAAAAAAGGAGCTCAGAATCGCTTATTACCGGAGAAAGGGTAATGAAGAAGTACTGTGAGCGATAGCCTCTCACCCTTTACGACTGACAGTATCAAAAAGAGAAAAATGCTAACAACAACAAAAATGTACCAACAAGGACAGAGCAATGAGGACATTCTTGCAAGTCAGCAGAATCATATGGAAGCCGGATCACAGATTCCTGAAGATGTTAAAGATGTATATGTGCAACTAAAAACATATGTGTGTTTTTAAAAATACATATGTGTATTCTAGATCCCACTTCTGGTCACATACCCACGAGACAGGAAATTGCCATTGTTGGGACTTGGTCTTGATGCTGGTATTTTGATGCTAATTACTGGCCCTCAGGATCTGGTTACTGCCTGGATACACCTATCCAAGACATTCTTCCTGATTTGTTAATTAAGAGGCCTAAAACCTGGGCAAGGCAGAATGGAGTAGGCGTGGCTAAGGTTCAAGAGAATCAGGAGATAGACAGATGGGAAGAGAGGAGGAAGGAGGATAACACGATGGGTTATCGTGGAGAAGAAACCACGTGGGCCAGGAGGAAGGAGTCTAAGGATGGCATGGATGGAGAAAACACCAAGATGAAAAATATAAGCAAATATCTTGGGATTATGGATTGAAGGTAGTCCAGATAGGAATTGTTAAGGCAGATGGTATTGGGTAGGGGCTCAGAGATGGATGGTGAGGTTATTGATCTGCCCAGCCCAAGGTAAATAAGGCAATTATAAAATTTAACAGGTGTCTGTGTCTTATTTGATTGTGATAGGGGGTTAAATAATGCTGCCGTGATAATCATAGGGCAAATAATAAATAACGTTATTTAGCTCAACATCCATTGTAATCTACAAGAACAGATCACACCTTAACTGTTTCTGCTTTCCTGTTTGACAGCTCCACAAAAGGTATTAGCCATGCCTCATATGCTGTCTAGTACCTCTCCCAAACTGCCCAACACAGAACATGTAGAGCCCTGTGGGTAATGTGGGAACATGGGTTAGCTTCCTGTCCACAGTTTTATAGTCTCTGTTCTCTGTGTGTGGGGTGGGTTGGGCTGGGGGGCTGCTCATGGATCTCCCAAACTGATTTCTCCAGTTTTTGGTGGCTGGTGTTATTAAAGGACCAGATTACCTGAAATTTGTCTCAATCTGTCTCTCTACTATACCTGGAAAGATTGCTGTTTAAAGTAATGTTTAAGGCTAAAGAGACAGCTCAGCAGTTAACATTGCCTTCAGCCTCCAAACCACACCTAACTGGCTAGAACACAGGCTTGTAACTCCACTTCCAGCAGATCTGACACCCTCTCTAGGTTGCTGCTAGTGTGCAACACACACAGAAATAAGAATAAAAATAACAACAATCATAAAACAATGTTCATTGCAGCATTGTTCATAATAACAAATATATAAGACAACCTAACAGTCCATCAATGTATAAATGAGTAAATAAAACATGATGCAAATGATATTTGTGTTAATATTATTTGCTCATTACACAAGGATGAGAGAGACAGAGTGTGGTTCAACGGGAGAATGCTTGTCTAGTATACACAAGGGTGTATGGCCCCTGTGTTAAATCTTCACACACACACACACACAGAGTACCAGGTGATATGGTAGATAGTAACACAGGCCAACATTCAAGAGGTAGAGATAGGAAGATTGGAAGACCAGCCTAGACTATGTAATGAGACCCTTCCTCATAAACACACAAATTAATTAATTACTGGATTGGGTGGTTTATGCCTGTGATTCCTTGGAGAGCCCTGGAGAGGCTAAGGCAGGAAGAACGCTTCCGGTTTGATGCAGTCTGGACTAAAGGGTGAAACCTATCTCAAACAAAACTTTTAAAATGAAATAAAAGATCCTACTTATAGATCCCTATTTCCAACGGGAAGAAAGGAAAAGAAGAGGTCAGGCTAGGTATGAGGACACATGCCTCCAAGAGGCAGAGGCAGGAAAACCTGTGTGGGTTCTGAGCCAGCCTGCTCTACAGAGTAAGACCCATCTCAAAAAAGAAGAGAAAAGAAAGGAAGAGTTTAGATTAAAGATAGAACATAAAACAGTGGCTCCCAGGCTTGTACAGCAAATGGAGTGCTCCAAAGATGCAAAAAAGGGAAAGGATTGGGGACTGTGAACAAGTTCAAAGAATGAAGGCACAATGTGCACATGATAGCTAACAGCAGTGCTCTGAGTTTTGCTGAATGAGCAGATTATGAAGGCAAAATGTGAAATGATTAGTATGCTAATTTTGTTCTATGATACTATCCGTTTCAGTATGTAAATGTGTGTTTTGTTGGGGTTTGGTGGCTTTTGTTTGTTTTTGTTTTGTTATTCCAGGGAAGGATTTAAGACAGCATTTAAGACAGCCTAAAATTCATCAAAACCCTTCTGCCTCAGCCTCCTGAGGGCTGAGATCACAGGCATCCATCACCTAGCTTATATATTCATCTTTTTAAAGATATTCTTTAAAAGGCTGGGTGCACTCCTTTAATCCCGGCACTTGGGAAACAGAGACACAAGGATCTCCTAGAGTTCGAGGCCAGACTGGGAGAGTTCCAGAAGAGCCAGACCTACATAGACCCTGTCTCCAAAAAATTATATATGTGTTGATTTTTCAAGGGTTTGTCTGTGTAACAGAGCCCTGGCTGTCCTGGACTCACTTTGTGGAACAGGCTGGCTGGCCTTGCACTCACTGAGATCCACTTGCCTCTCCTGAGTGCTGGATTAAAGGCGTGGCCGCCACATTCTGAATATATATATATGAGATTCAATTGTTCATGTATATATGTGTACTTGTGCATGGATATGCACACATGAGTTCAGGTGCCCATGGAACACAGAAGATGGCATCAGATCTCCTGGGCTGGAGTTACAGGCAGTTGTGAGCTGCCAGATGTGGGTGCTGGGAACCAAACACAGATCCTCCGTGAGAGAACAAGTGCTCTTAACCACTGATTCATCTCTGATTTATCACTGATTCATCTTTAAACCATAAATAATATATTTTAATGATTTTATGGTATGTGTGCCATATATGTGTGTGTATATATATATATATGTATGTATATATATATATATGCCACACACAATAGGTATACACGTGTGTGTGTGTGTATGTGTGTGTGTGTGTGTGTGTGTAGGGGATCTGAGGAGGCCAGAAGAGGGCATTGAACCTCTGGACTTATAGGTGGCTGTGACCCATTCAACATGGGCTCTGGAACTGAGCTCAGGTCCTCTGGTGATCTTAACCATTGATCTGTCTCTCCCTTCACAGTAAATCTGAAGGAGCTAGAGAGTGGCCCAGGGGTTAGCTCTTGCTGCTCTGGCAGAGCACTGGAGTTCAGTTAAGCCCCAGTCTGTGTCTCATAATTGCCTGTAACACCAACTCCAGGGGACCTGATGCTGCCCCGCCCCTTTCTGGTATCCCCAGGCATTAGCACTCATACCACACACACACACACACACACACACCTTTTGTCATGTGTCAAATGGGAAGGCAGCTTTAGGTAATAATGGGATAGGGCTAGGATATTACTCCATGACAGAGTGCTGGGCTAGCGTGTGCAAGGGCCTGGGTTAGAGTCTCAGACTCACACTGTAAGTGAAAATAGTGGGGTAAATGTTCTCAGTCGAGGGGAAAATATATACACACACATATATATAGCTGGTAGAACAAACACGATGCTAAATCCTTCTACCACCTACCCCCTCCTACTTCTGGGAATTTACTTAGATATTGTTTTTACTCTTTTCTTCCAAAGACCAATGTAGAAGATGCTTTGGAACTGATCCAAACTAAAGAAAGAAAGAAAGAAAAAAAAAAAAGACGTCCCTTTAAAACGTGTATGTGTGCTGGAGAGATGACTCAGTGGTTTAGAAGACCTGGTTATATTTCCAGCTTCACAGCCAGCTGTAACTCTGGTCCCAGGGGGTCCAGTGCCCTTTTCTGGCCTCCCTGGATGCCACTCAGACCCAAGGTGGGCAGACATATGTGCAGGCAAAAACACAGGCATACCCACAAAACTAAATAATAAAATATTAAAAACAAACAAACAAACCTAGCCAGGCTGTGGTTGCACACACCTTTAATCCCTGCCCTCGAGAGGCAGAGGAAGGGGATCTCTGAGTTTGAGGCCAGCCTGGTCTACAGAGTGAATTCCAGGACAGCCAAGGCAACACAGAGAAACCCTGTATTGAAAAAAAAAAAAAAAAAGAACTAAACACACACCTACCCTATGATTCACTAATTTAACTCTATTTAATCAAGAAAAATAAAAATATACATCTACTAAGAGACCTGCACCTGCTAGGTATGATGGTACATGCATGACTAACCCCAGCAGCACTCTGAAGGCTGGGCCAGGAAGTTGTGAATTTAAGACTAACCAGGGATTACATAGTTAATCTGAAGGCAGCATGAACTGGGAATTGAAATCTTGTCTCAAAATAATTTTTTTTGTTTGTTTTTGTTTTTCAAGACAGGGTTTCTCTGTGTAGCCTTGGAACTCTCTCTATAGACCAGGCTGGCCTCAAACTCACAGAGATCTGCCTGCCTCTGCCTCCCGAGTGCTGGGATTAAAGGCGTGTGACGACACCGCCACCCTGCCACACCCCCCACCCCAAATTTTAAAGACCTGTGCAAGAATGTTTATAATTAACTGAAACTGGAAATAACCCAGATGTCCGAGTATGGTACACTTGCAGAATGACTATTATCCAGAAATGTTTAAAAGGAATCAGATGAAGAAAAACCATCATGTCACAGAATTGTAGCAGACAAAAAAAGCTAACGCCGGACAATGTCATTTATGTAAGGCTCTAAGATAATCAGAACTAAAGTATGGTGGGAAAATAACTCAGAACTGTGATTGCCAGGAAAGAGGGAAGAGGCATGAGGAGCATGTCTGGAGTGATGATTGCAGTCTAATCTTTGCTACAGTCTGGGTAGATTTTCAAAGCTCGTAGAATATACACTTAGGGCTTCATACACATCATTACAGATGTGCATCAAGTTTTCAAGAGGAAAGAAATTGAACAAATGTTGAATTATGACATACCAATTTTGTGAAGTGTCGTATTTCACATTTATTTGTTTGTTTGTTTATATTGAGACAGGGTCTCAATTGCCTTGGCTGACATGGAACACATTATATAGACCAGGCTGGCTTCAGACTCACAGAGATCCACCTGCCTCTACCCCCGAAGTGATGGGATTAAAGGTGTGCACCACCACATCTGGGTTAAATTTATTTTGAAATGACTCAGAAAATGAGAAATATTTATGAATGAGTAAAGAGATAGATACATTGGCATATCTAATTGATGGAGCATACAGGAATTTACTGATTTGTTCTAGTGTTCTAACTTCCTGGAAAATTTCATAATAGTGTCAGGAGAAACTGTGTCGAGTCTTTACATGACCATTCGTAACATACTCCTGTTACTTAGCTGGAAATGGTAATGAGACCTCTTTCTTTCCTTTTGAACATTCATTTTAAAAATTATGTGTATGTCCGTGTGGGGTTATGTACATGTGTGCGTGCAAATGAACTCTGAGTCCAGAAGAGGTCTGACGTTTACAGGCAGCTGTGAACTGCTTAACATGGGTGCCGGGAAGTGAACTCAGGTCCTCCACAAGAGGTGTGCTCTTAGCCACAGAGCTATTACTCCAGCTCCGAGACTTATTTCTTAACCACTGACAGATCTCTAATTTAGCTGGAGGGGAGGGAAATACAACTGAAACTACCTGGCAGACAACATACCCCCTTGTGGGCAGGGGAATTTGTGAAGATTATATTGCACTGAGGGGGAAAGAGGGTGTTTTCTTTCCCACAGATTCAGGCAATAATCGTATGCCATTGGGCAGTGGGAATGTTTTCGTAGCTGTATGTGTTTAGTCTAACCATGACCCACAGGAAAACCAAATCGAGCTTGTAGAATCTTATTTGCACAGCCTCGGGAGGAGCCGGGCGTGCTGGCTGAAGCCTAAATTGGAGCTCTCCTGTTGGACTATACCCAGGGTGTAATTCTAGAGTGAGAAACTTGGGCTTTGGTAGGCAAGACTCTGCAAGGGGCATTGTGACCTTGGATGGCTAAGCTAGGAGAAAGACGGTAAGATGAAACCAACCCCCTGGGGAACCCAAAAATCTACCAGAGAGGGAAAGAGAAGGTGTTTTAGTTTGCTCGTCTGTTGAGCGATAAATGCCAAGAAGCAGAGAACACACAGGGACGCTGCTTACTGGATAGCTTCCACACTCACGGTCAGCTGTCTTTTTCAGACAACCCAGGACCACCTGGCCCGGGATGGTACTGCCTGTGGGCTAGGCCTTTCTCCATCAATTAGCAATCAAGAAAATGCCACATGCCAATGTAAGGGAAGCAAGTCCTTAATTGAGGGTTCATCTTCCCAGGTACACACACACACACGCGTAATACTTTTTTAAGGTAGAATTTCTTTGTAATATACTTATTCCTACATCCTTTTCTGAAAGTTTGCCCCACCACTGTGTGTGTGTGTGTGTGGGTGGTGGGTGGTGTTTAGGTTTACTCGGAGATTAGAGGACAACCTGCAGGAATTGTCTCCTTCTAAGGTGTGAATCCTAAGGATCCGACTCGGGTTGCCAAGCTTGGCAGCAAACACCTTTATCTGCTGAGCCATCATCTCACAGGACCAGAAATTCTTTCTTAAGTATGACTTTAGAAGAATGGATCCAGTGTTGTGGCATTTGCCTGTAATCCCAGTACTTGGGGCATAGGAGGAGAAGGATCAGGAGTTCAAGGTCATCCTAGGTGCCATGAGACCCTTTCTCAGAAACGAAATAATTACGTTGGAACAATAATATAATCCCTCTCAAATTGTACTGCTCCAAGCAGGATGCACAGCGTGTGCTTGTAATCCTAGCTCTTTGAGAATTGAACCGAAAGGGTTAGGCGTTTAAGGACAAGGCCAGTCTGGGGCAGTGGGATTTTAACTCAAAAAGAAAAACAAAACAAAACAAAAAAAACAAATTGTACTGATCAGAATAGTAGCAAGAGCATTGCAATTAGAACGTTCTGGAGAAGCAGAATGAAGCAGGTGAAGAGCAGGAGTTGGGAGTGCTGGTTAATGGAGGAAATCAGGCAGGTCTGTGCAGTGAGTAGTGTTCTTTTAGCCAGAGGGAAAGGAAGCTGAGAACAAAGGACCAACGGGCTGGGAGTAAAGGTCTCAGTCAAAGCTGCTCTCTCTGTATTTCCGGAGCTTGTCCTGACAATATGATTCTGTTACGGGTTCAGGAATAGCTGCACACTGACCACTCGGCCAGCACCAGTCTCAGATTGTTGGAAGCTTATTGAACGCTGAACAAAAACTCATCTGTCAGGGCCATACTCGGGGGCCAGACTATGACTCTGGTCTGTTTCTAAGGCAGGGGTTCTTTAATACAAAAACCGTAACCAGGTAACCAGGTGTAGGTGGGGTAACATTCCATCATTTTGACTAGTTAAACATAATTGATTGTGTTCAAGTGTACTGTGCTGTATCTAGGTAGCTAGACAAAGCGCTTTAGGCTGATTGGCTGAGATTTAGGGTGGGGGAGCTCTTGGGAGCTTCCCAGCTTTCTGGGAGTAAGGAACAGAGCAGGATGTGTGGTCTTTAACTCAAGCTTACAACATGCATTTATCATCTATTGTTTCATTCTAAGCAGCAAGTGTTGAACTATGGAATTGCATCCTGGTCTCAGGCATGTAGGCCTGAGAACTCAAACTTAATTTCACCTTATAATAAAAAATTTGGAGGCAAAATGGCTTCTGATATGCTAAAGGTGGCAGCAGGTGCTAACAGGGGAGCCACGGCTATGCTAAGAACCAAAGTAGGTCTCAACAGAGGGGCTATAGAGTTTAAGCAGGTTCAGCAGGTTACAACAATTCCATTTTAGGGCAACAAACTGTATAAGAAAAAGTACATGAAAATGAAATAAACAAGAGTTAATGGTGGAGATAAAGCCTCCACTAAATGTCCCGTGGATTAAGTGTTTTCGATATGAAAGATATCTCAACTCACACAATTATCCATAAAAAGAGTTCTCACCCGCACTTCTGAGAACTTGTAATACTCAGTGCTTCTCCTCCAATTGGGTTCCAGCCAGCGAGACTGTACCTCCTGAAGTACTAGAGTTATGGAGTTCTGTAGGTTTTCCTTCACTCTAGATGCTTGAAAAAGAAGCCCCAGAGAAGTATTGCCTGCTTGCTCCTGCTATGCTGTCCATAGCCATGAGTAAAACAGAGCAGGAAATCAGAGCTCAGAGCACACTGTGCAGATTGTGACTTGGTGACTTATTACTCACACGGAAATTCCTCTCCTCACTCCAACCCTTCACTGGGGCGTTATCTGTGAACAGGGCCTTTTGTTTTGTTTTGTCTTTTAAGTTTATTTTAAGCCAGGCATGGTGGTACATGCCTTTAATCCCAGCACTTGAGAGACAGAGGAAGGTGCATCTCCGTGCATTCCGAAGCAATGTAGTGAGAGCCTATGTCAAATATATTTTTTTAATGTTTTATTTTGATGTACGCCTGTCTGTGTGTTTGTGCATGCACAGACGCCCTTGGAAGCCAGAAGTGGGTCCAGTGGTTGTGAGCCACTGGATGTGGTCCTCTGCAAGAACAGCAAGCTCCCCTAACTGCTGAGCCGTCTCTCTAGACTTCCTGAGTCCGTTGGCTGGCCTAAAACTCATTATGTAAACCAGGCTCATAGATATCTGCCTGCCTCTGGCTCTCAGGTGCTGGGATCAAAGGTGTGCACAACTACTACCCTTTTTTTAAAGCTCTATCTATCTATCTATCTATCTATCTATCTATCTATCTATCTATCTATCTATCTATTTATCTGTCTATCTATCTATTTATATGATTGCTTTGTCTACATGTTTGACTGCGCACCAGAACAGAGCATCCGAATCCTTTATAAATGGTTGTAAGGCACCATGTGGTTGCTGGGAATTGAACTCAAGACCTCTAGAAGAACAGAACAGCAGAGGGGTAGGAGGAAAATCAATACACAGGAAGGGGAAATGCAGCCTTCCTCGGTGAGGTGATAATTCTTTCCTTGAGAGCGCTCTGACTGCAGCAGCAGTGCGGATTCATCAAGCCCTTCAAAGGGAGCAGCTAATAGTGACCCAGCGTAACAGAGTGAGAGAGGTGACTATGGCTCAAAGAAACAGCTGTCCAGGTGTTCAGTGGCCCCTTTTCATATGTTTGTTGATTTAACAGCAAAGCCAAGAATATATTAGAAAGCAATGGGGTTTCTGTTGTTGTTGTTCATTTGTTTTGTTTTGTTTGAACAGAGTCTCACTGTCTTAGAATTTCTATTGCTTTGATGAAAACACCATGGCCAAAGCAACTTGGGGAAGAAGGCGTTTATTTGGCTTACACTCTCACATCGTTAAAAGATATCAGGTCAGGAGCTGAAATAGGGCAGGGACCTGGAGGCAGGAGCTGGTGCAGAAGCCGTGGAGGAACACTGCTTGCTGGCTTGCTCCTCATGACTTGCTCAACCTGCTTTCTTATAGAACTCAGGACCACCTGCCCAGGGATCGCACCACCCACTGATCACTAATAAAGAAAAGGCTGCACAGGCTTGCCTACAACCCAATTTTATGGACACATTTTTCTTAATTGAGGTTCACTCCTCTCTGATGACTCTAGCTTGTGTCAAGTTGACATAAAACTATCCAGCTCTGGCTGTCCTGGAATTCACTATGTAGACAAGGCTGGCCTTGAACTCTGCTTCCTGGGTGTTGGGATTAAAGATATTTGGGGCTAGAAGGCAACTGCTAACAGCTAACAGGCACTCGAAAGCTCTGAAAACAATGCACGCACCGGGAGGGGCTGGAGCCTTTAGTCTTGCTCCAGGCCTCACTCGGTTCCAATACAAGCTTGCTCTCCCTTCCCTTCTTCCCTTCCCTTCTTCCCTTGTTCCCTTCCCTTCCCTTCTCTTCCTTCCTTTCTTTTTTTCTATTTCACATGTTTTTATCTCATGTGAGTGTTTTGCCTGCCCATGGAGGCCAGAATAAGGCATGGAATCTCCTAGGAATGGAGTTAGTGAACCATGATGTGGATGCAGGGAATTGAAACAGGGTCCTCTGCAAAGAGCAGCCAGTGTTCTTAACTGCTGGCCAGCAAAGGGGGATATTTCAAAACAACCAAGTTTTAAATTAGTCTAGGCTAGAGTTTAAATGACTTTAAAAACTAGAAAACTGCAACAACTATAGGGTATGTCTGGGAAGGATTATTTGTGTTCAAAACAGTGCAGAGGCAGCATCTACAAGAGAAAAAGAAAAGACTTCCTATTTCTGTTTTCATTCAGCTCATATTCCTTGGTAACATGACCACAGAAAAACAAAAGTTACACCTATGTTATTATATAATAGCAATGAATCAGAAATTGAAATCATGTATTCATGGCAGGCATAAGTATACCCACCAATCTGAATACTTTAGACAAGACACAGTCCAGATAATTGAATTATCTCTAAATCACAGTTTCATATGAGGTCAACAGTGATCAGATACCTAAACAAACCTAGTATTTTACTCCTTTCTGTTATTTATTTGTTTAAGGTTTACAGCAAGTTTAGTTGATGATTCCTTTTTGTAAACCTACCTTGGATGATGAATTCTTGGCTACCCTCTGTGCACATATAAATTGTGGGAGGGTCTTTTGCTTTTTTCCTTTTTGGTCACTGTTTTTCAAAGATTAACACTCTACTATTTCAGAAGAGACTAAATAGTGTTTTCCCAGTTCTTCCATTTTCCATCAGAAATTGAATATTATGTTTGGCTTTTCCCATTATTAACAATCATTGCAGTTTGCAGGGAGTCCATACATGTAATTGTTAATATTGCAGGTATTTCAGAGAACAGGTCTTTGAGCAATCCAGTAGAGATTCTTCTGGCCCACCTGATGTGAAGTCATTTGTCCCAACCTATTCTATTTCCAACTCCAATTTGTTCGTTTGTGTGTGTGTGTGTTGTATAGGTGTGGGTGCACTGTGTGGGAGTCGGGATGAATGCGCCTGCAGAAGCTTGAGAATGATGTCGCTCTATCGCTCTCCACCGTATTCACTTGAGACAGGATCTCTCATTGAACCTGCACTTTTATCTAGGCTGGCTAACCAGTGAGTTCCGGTTATCCAACGACGGATGAAGCTGTACGGCCACGCCTGGCCTTTTATTTTTTTTCCCCCATGCATTCTGGGAACTAAACTCAGGTTGTCACACTCAAGCAACAAGCATTTGGAGCTGTCTCCCCAGCCCTGGCAATTCCAATTTTATGATATCTTTTGTAACATTTGCATGAGGACTCTCATTTGTAAAGTCTTCTTCCCAGGGTTGTGGTACTCGGCTGGATAAGGTTGAAGTCCGTCCTCTCCAGATGGCCAATTATTTGTGCTCAGACTACAATGAGAGACTCCCTTTTCTCAGCCGGGGTTTTAAAAGTCTCCGCTGATCTGGGGGATCCCAGGTCTTGTAAGGAGGTCACAGAACCCTCCAGCTGTGGGCTTTGGCCCTCACCTCTGCGCACAGCAGCTTGACCAAGAGTTGTAACACTTTGGTATTGCATGTAATAGGCTTTGGAATGCCCGAGCTTTCATAGCTACCCGCCTCCTCGTGCTAAAAAAGCTAAACTGTAACACTCTGTGGAAAACCTTTTCGACACCCCAACCTAACACATGGGCCTCGCTCTAAAGGGCTCTAGCTGCCCGTGACAGAAACGGAACCCCATCCTCCAGCTGGAAGCCGAGCACCAGGACCCCAGCCGAGATCCAGGCCCCTGCTGAGCAGAAGCAACACAGGATATTTTACCCAGTAGCACAAGTTAAGAATTTCCTGAAGGTTCTTTGTCTTTCCGACCTGGACTGAAGATCAGTTGCTCTCTAGAAATCTTCCAGACTTTCAGCACCAGAACGGGACTGCCATGCAGCTTCATGGACATCTGAGTTCTCCGCTGTTCCAAAATACAAATGGCAGCTTTTGGTGGTCCAGCCCCTATTGAGCACACCAACATGTACGCCAACTAAGTCCCTGTCTTAGTGTTTCTAATGCTGAGATAAAACACCATGCTCACAAAGCAAGTTGGGGAGGAAAGGATTTATTTGGTTTATGTTTCTATATTGTAGTCCATCATGGAAAAAGAACCAATGCAGGAACTCATACAGGCCAAAGCCTGGAGGCAGAAGCTGATGCAGAGGCCATAGAAGGGTGTTGCTTACTGGTTTTCTTCCAATGGCCTGCTCATCTTGTTTTCCTATAAAATCCCAGGACCACCTGCCCAGCGATGGCATCACCCACATGGGCTGGGCCTTCATGTTAATCATCTATTAAGAAAATATCCCACATGTTTGCTTGCAGCACCCCCCCCCCTTTTTTTTTCTGAGACAAAGTTTCTCTCTGTAGCCTTGGCTGTCCTGGACTCCCTTTGCTGACCAAGCTGGCCTCAAATTTACAGAGATCTGCCTGCCTCTGCCTCCCTCAGTGCTGAGATTAAAGGCGTGGGCCACCAAGCCTGGCTCTGCAGCCCAATCTTATGGAAACATTTTCTTTAAGTGAGGTTTCCTCCTCTCTGATGACTTTAGCGTTTGTCAAGTTGACATAAACAACCCAGCACAGCCCCCTTTTATAATATATGTTAATGTTGTTGGTCCCATTCCTCTAGAGAACCTTGACTGACACAGGAGTACACAACTTGAGAGCAGAGGGTCGTGATTCACGATTAACCTCCGGACAGATGAAGGAGAGACGCAACCCCTCTGTGATAAGCAGACTTTCCTTCATAAGTCAAAGCAGTGGGTCCAAGAAACAGCTGGCCTCAGTGAAGCCAACTGTGGAGAAATTTGAGAAGACAGAAGTGTCATTTGCAGTGAAACATAGTACTGCCTTGGGGATACACAGTCTCATTCTTGCTGGTGGGAACCTCAGGGATAAGAGGGACAAGACTGTTAGGCCTGCTGTACAATCACCACTGCTCCTTGACTCTCTAAGTGTAGTACTTAGAGCCACTGTACCAATGACTCAATAACACTCTGTGACTCCCTTAGTGCTGGACCCACTGTTCCAACCACCCAGCCATCCCTAACTCCAGTTACAGGGGCATCTGACTCCCCTCTGACCTCTGAGGACAGGAGACACACACATGATGCCCACACATACATGAAGGCAAAACACCCATACACATAAAAATAAATCTTAATTTTTTTTTAAATTTCAGAAGGCATTCCTATAGTTTTCACTAATTTAAGTCAGGCACAATGGTGCATCCGTTTATAATCTCTACACTTGGGAGGTAGAGGCAGAAGGACTAGACATTTGAGATAATCCTTGGCTACATAGTGAATGAAGTTTCATGTAAGCAGCCTGGGTTGGCTGAACACTGAACTGATGCCAGGTGGCAAGATCTTACGTCATAGCAACAATAAAGAAATGAAATCATGTATTGAGAACAAGACTGGCAAGACTCCTTTACTGAGATACGGACTTGAGCTGCCAACTTCAGCTTGGGCCAAAGGAAGACAGCATGGATCCAGAGGGGTATCTGCTGCTATTGCTTGCTGCACAAAAAAGACTGTCCATCAGTCATTGGCATAGTTTAAAGATGGTTTCTGCTGGGTAGTAGTGGCACAAGCCTTTAATCGCAGTATTTGGGAGGCAGAGGCAGGTAGATTTCTGAGTTCCAGGTCAGCTTGGTCTACAGAGCAAGTTCCAGGATGGCCACATAGAGAAACCTTGTCTCGAAAAAAGAGAGGTGGGTGTTCTTTGCAACCATTCTTGATCTTGTACTGAACAGCACTAAACTCTGTTCAGTAACTGATAAATTAAAGATGGTATTGATTTCATAAATGTCCTTGTTGTAACCTGCTGAACCTGCTTAAACTCTACAGCACCTCCATTGAGACCTACTTTAGTTCTTAGCTTAACTATAGCACCTCTGTTAACACCTGCTGTCGCCTTTAGCATATCAGAAGCCAGTTTGCCCCCAAGTCTCCATTTTGATCATAAGGGGAAATTAAGTTCAAGTGTTCGGACCCTACATGCCTGAGACCAGGATACAATTCCATAGTTCAATACTTGCTTCTTAGAATAAAACAATAGATGATAAACACATGTTCTGCTTGAGTTAAAAATAAATGTATGTTCTGTTAGAATTAAGACTGCAACGTGTCCTGCTATGTTCCTTTCTTCCGGAACGGTGGGAAACTGGAGAGTCTCCAAGCCGACATTCTAGCCAATCAGCTTAAAAGGCTTTGTCTAGCTACCTAGAGACAATATACATTTGGAACAAAATCGATTATGTTAGAGAGTCAAAATGATGTAATATTGTCTTGACCCCCCCCCACTCTTCCTACACCTGGGTTACCTGATTATGGTTTTCATAAAAAACCAAAACAACAACAAAAAACCGGCCTTAGAAACAGACCTTATCATAATCTGGCTCCCGAGCCCAGATTATGTCCCTGACAGTCAGTGTTTGTTCAGTGTTCAATAAACTTCCATGAATCTGAGTCTGGAGTTAGAGTGGTCAATGTGTGGCTATTCCTGAATCCATATAACAGTCCTGGCCTTGTGATATGGCTGAAGGACTTTTTTTCTTGACTATAGAGAAAGCACAGGGCAGGGTAGAAGGAACACATATCTGCCACGTTAACACTGTATTATAGTTGCTGCCAAAACCTTCCCAAGATATCAACATGGCTTTATGAAGGGGTGATTAGGGTCTGACTCAAGGCTGAGGCAGTGAAGATGACAAATAGGCAGGATATGAAGACAGAGAACCAAGCCTTTTCTCCCACTTCAGCCATGTGTCAGATAATTTTCAGCTCTAATAAAGACCCAGTGCTTGGGGGGGGTGGGAGGGGGAGGAATGAAGTTCAGTTGACAGACTGCTCCGCTAGCATGCACAAAGCTCTGGGTTCAATCCCTATCACCACATGAACTGGGTATGGTAGAGCATGCCTGAAATCCCAGAACTCAAGAGAATCAAAAACTCAAGGCCATTCTCGGCTACCCAGGGAGTTCAACATCAGCGGGGTTTACACGAGGCACCAAAAGAAAGAAAGAAAAAAAGGAGTCAGTACTTACAGCAAAAGTAGCTCCAAAGCTTATGCAAAGTACCGTGGGCAGTTGTTAGGATAACACAGGTCATGGGCGTGCCTAAAGAGCGGGAAACTGACCACATGGTTTAGCTGTGAGATCTCCAGAAATGGTTATCAGTAAGTCCTCTAGGAACAAGTGACCTCAGGGGGTTCATGTAGGTTCCTCTTTGGTAACACTCCCCCCTTGTCTTTGCCATTTGTGTAGCCATCGAGGACCCGAGAATCAGAAGTTCAAGGTAATCTTCAGCCATGTAGCCAATATATGAGGCCTTTCTCAAAAAAAAAATTAAAAGTAATAAAAAGAAAGAAAGCTGGCTGGATGGCTCAGGGGACAGAGGCAGGTGGATCTCTGTGAGTGTGAGGCCAGGCTGATTTACAGAGTAAGTTCCAGGACAGCCAGAGACACACAGATAAACCCTGTCTCTAAAAAACAAGACAAAAATATCTTTAAAGCAAAACCTTGTTATGAGACATTAAAAAATCTTGTACATTGTTACATGACTACATAGGTTATAAAGAAGTTGCCTTAAAAGGTGGTTCATTAAAATGACAGATTTTAGGAGACCTGGTGGCACCTGGCTGTCACCCCAGTCCTCTTCTGGGAGGTAGAGGAAGAAGAATCAGCAGTTCAGTGTCATCATCTTTTACATACCGAATTTGAGGCAGGCTGGGCCCACAGGAAACCTCATCTCAAAACCAAATCCAAAACAATGAAGTGACAGATCTCAGGGAGAATGTCATAACTCACTCCCCTGACCCCTAGAGTGTTAGTAGTAAATTTTTTAAATTGCAGTTTTAAACCAAGTTTTAGTTACAATTTTCCCTCTTTAGTCTTATTCCTTAAGTAATTGATAAAAAAATTTGTCTCCCTCCCCATATATTAAAGGTCACCTTTTCCTATACAGTCTCATTATGTAGCCCTGGCCTCTACAGATTCTTTGGCCTCTGCTTTTGGAGTTCTGTGATTAGAGGCATGTACCACCACAGCCAACCAAAGCCCTTCTATAAGAAGCAGAAATAAACATCAGTAATGAATGAATGAATGAGTAAACAAACAAACAAACAAATAAAAATTGCTGGCAATGGCTCAACAAGTAAAGACATTTGTTGCAAAGCCTGATGGTCTGAGTTCTTCCATATTGTGGAAGAGAGCCAACTCCCAAAAGTTGTCCTGTGATCTGAACAGTAGTGTCATAGCACTTGAGCACACACAATCACACATACACCAACAAATGTACGTAAAAATAAAAAGTAATAAACCAGGAGTACTAGCTATTGGATATGTAAATGGCATTTTATCTACATGATGAGTAATACCAGTTATGTTATTACTAACATCGGTAAAGTCAAGAATTAATGTTGTTCTAATGAATTGTGTCTTCTTTCAAAGAGTAAAGCAGTCACCCTGGATGGTCATTTTTGTAATCAAGTACAGTTCTCCTTTTCTATCTTGTATGAGACAGACTGTTTTTACTCTGCTGTTGATGATTATTAATATTTAATAATGATTTATTTTTTAAACAGTAGTTCTTCCTAAACTAGCTGTATATCCAAATCATCACACAGAGACTAGGATTTATTTAATTAATCTAGTGTTAAATGCTGGGCAATAGTTACTCCATCCTAATTCTTCAAGCCCACATAGTTCTCCCATTCAGATTTCCCACATTATACGTGGTTCTTAGTCAAATCTTAGGTCCAGTTCATTTCTCCTGATGTTTCCCAGTGCTCTTCTCATGGATCTCTCCTTCATGATTTTTTCCCCTCCCCTCCGGACCGGGATGTCCCACCCTACTCTCTCCATTGCACAGCACTGGCTGGTTGTTTTTATTGGCAACACAGAGAACAAATGATGGCATGGTTACACAAATTTGAGACAGGTGATGCTTAGAATAAGTATTACAATGCAATGTCCGGATTGAAACCCCATAGTGGGATAGAGAAATCAGCATTTGAATGAACAAGGGTGAATTGTATACACTTCACAAGAACATTATACCAACACTCTGCATGTACCAGGCTAACTGGCCCCTCAAACATACAAATTAACTCTTCCTATATCCTGTAAGAGTGCTGGGATTATAGATATTCAAGACAGAAGACCAACTTCTACACAGGCTCTGGAGATTTGAACTCAAGTCCTCATGGATGTATGACAAACATTATTACCTACTGAGCCATCTCCTCAGCCTATCTTCTTTTCTTGTATGGCACGTGTGTACAGATGCATGTATGTGTGAGTGTCCAAGTACAGATGCACATGAGTGGGAAGGTCAAAATGCTACATCCAGCATGTCTTAGTCCTAGAAATCAGATTAGAGGCATTGAGAGAATGAAGAAAGAGCAGGGCACAGTGGCTCATGCCTTTGATCCCAGCACTCGGGGAGGCAGAAGCAGGTAGATCACTGTGAATTCCAGGTCATCCTGGTCTCTGAAGGGTGTCCAGAACAGCCAAGGCTGCACAGAGAAACCCTGTCTCAAAAACAAAACAAAAAACAACCAACGAAACAACAACAAAGAGAACGAAGAAAGGACACATAGACACAAAAGCTGGGATCAGGTGGGCTGTGTCTACTCTGACAGGGACACTAGCTCCTACTACACACAACCTGGACCCTCGCTGTGTTTGCTATGTATATAGCACAGTAAGGAGGGTTTAGCTAGTCTAAGAGAAGGTGTAGGAGGCTTTGCCAATCACCTATAGTCCAAGGCCTTGGTCCTTGACAGGGCCATGTCAATATCACCAACACATATTTCACGCAGGATTTTAACATATTCTCTCAAGGCTTCCTTGGCTCCCCACACCAAAACAGAACTTTGAGGTTGCTGTCCACCTTGTTTTTGGGTAGCATCCTGTGACTTAGTTCAAGCCACTAGGACCTCAGACAAACCCAACTCAATCAAGCCGCTTGAGGTGGTGTAACCAACTTGGTGAGCTAAATGGTGGTCTGCAAAACTTAAAAGCCAAAGCAGGTATTTTTCTAAATTTTACTTTTATTAGTTGTGTCTGCAGGGTGTGATCAGAGCACAAATTTCGGGAGTCTTCATCTTGGGTTCCTGAATTAATACAGCGCCGTTCATCATATTAAAAGCATAAAGGGAGTGTATAATGGGTTAGTGGCAGAGCATGTTGTCCAGCAGAAGCGTGATTCTGAGTTGGATACACAGATCCAAAACACGAATAAAATTCACAGCGAAAACCCATGGAACATGGGTTGCGGCAAAGTAGAAGCAAGTGCAAAGTTTAAAACTTCGGTATGATACCGCCACATATAAACTTGCGTTCGAGACAAAGGAAAGGACTTTCACCCTCAGGGAGGGTGGGAGGAAAAGAGAGGGTTCACGATAATCTCTGGGAGTCTCCCGCCGCCAGCAAGCGCTGACCACCAGCGCTGAGCGGCTGTCCGCGCTAGCAGTGGCTAGGCAACCGCCCGCGCCCCCTCACGGTGCTAGCCCCGCCTCCCGAGGCACTTCCGCCGCCGCGCGCCCTGAGCCTCCTCTTCTCATTGGCTCGCGCCTCGCCGAGGATGGGCGGGGGAAATGCGTCAGCGTTGCGGTCACTTCCGGCCCGGGAGCGCGCGGGTTGATTTGTCCTTCCTCAGCCGCGGGCGCTCGCAGCTCGGAAATGGCGGGTAAGTTCCCGGGAAAAGTTTAGCGAGGGGAGGAGGCGGGTGGTTCTGGGGAAGAACGTTGAGGCGGCGGTGACAGTGGCCTCCTGGAACTTTCGAGCCCTAGCCGGGGTTCCAGAAGGCCCTCTCCCTTCCGAGAGGCACTGAGGGTCGGCGGCTGGCTGCCGGTGGGCCGCGCTCGGCGCCGCCGCCCCCACTGCTCGCGCCCTGCGCCTCCCGTTGGCCCCGGGGCCCCGGGGAGGGCCGGCGAGCCCGGGGCAGCGCGCGATTTCGTCTGGTAAAGCGCGGTCCGCCTCGGGGCCTGTTTCGCGTCCGTTCCCCTTGCTCTCTGCTGCCCTACTGCAGTCCGTCGGGTCCAGTTCCCGCCAGCTGATCCCCGCCGGGACCCAGCCCACCTTCCCCTTCGCCAGCATCTGAGCGAGCGCGGTGCCGCCTCGCTCTGGGTTCAGGGCGCGCTCTGGGTCTCTTCCCCGTCAGGATTCCTGAAATCATGTTTGGATTTCCTTTGAGGAAGACGTTTGTACACTGCCAAAGTTCTCTTTTGCGAGTGGGGCTTCTGGACTGTGTGTAGTAGAATTCTCTTGTGCTTCATTCGTTTGAGATACCTAGCTGTGAACATTTAAGGAATTGAATTGCTATTACTCCGCGCTTGTCCTGAGACTTTTGGTGTGTGTTCATTTTTTTACAGTTAGTTAGCTTTTGAATCATCTCCCCCCCCCCATGCCGTCACATCGCGTCACTGCATGTTAAACATTCCACTTTTACAGAGTGGCTGGATTAACCATGTAGTTTGAAGTTTTCACATGTTTAAGAAAGCTAGGTCGGAGCTGTCAAGTATAGGGTATTGGCATACTCTGGCGCCATGAAAGAGTTAGTATATAATGGGAACTACATCAGTTCACAGCTGAGCCCCACTACTTCCGAGTTTGGTGCTCTTCAGTTAAGCATCTTCCTTAGTTACTGAATGAGAACTGGGGTTAACGCAGTACAGACATGCAAGTAATTTCTATAACTTAAAAATTCCTTAAACTAGGTTTCATGATCTCATTATGCAGGGTAGGCTGGCCTCCACCTTAGTCTTGCCTCAGCCTCCTGAGTGATGGAATTACAAGCCTGTCTCAGAAGTGGTTTCCTTTTTCTGTTTTATAAGGCATTCATAAATAGAACATTTATTGACAGATTCATGGACAGTGATCTGTATTGTTGTAGTTATGTCTTCCATCTTATCCTTATCTCACTTCTAATAAAAATCATGCTTGTAGGTATTTAAATTACAACGAACCTTTTCAAAACCTCTTCTAGGATTTGGTGCAATGGAGAAATTTCTGGTAGAATATAAGAGTGCAGTGGAGAAGAAACTAGCTGAGTACAAATGTAATACCAACACGGCAATCGAGCTGAAGTTAGGTATGTATGTCATTCCAGAGTGACGTCATGTATCAAACTGTAGTATATATGTAACATAGTCTTTCAAATTTTGAAATAAAATTTAATGATTATGTAATTGGTATTTTATACGTTTGTTGAATATTGAGACTTTATTCAGTCTTGAGTTATACTGTATGTATGTGAAAGATGGCAGTTTAACACATGGTAAAGATATCGTGGCAAAAAGTCACAGGTACATGTGATCTCAGCTTCTTAAAAGTACTTTTTGTTTTTGAAAATGATAAATAATAACAGGTGTTGGTTAGGATGTGGAAAAAAGTCAGGTATGCTGGTGGGTATCTAAACTGATATGACAACTTTAGTTTAATAGAGCTTTAAAAAACAAATATATAAATTAGCTACATGAGCTTTCAATTCTATTAGGTGTTTGTTCAAGAGCTATGAAAACATTCATGTAAAAACAAGAATACCTATAGGTAGATTGCTCACAATACCCAAGAACTGTAAACAACTCAGATAAAACACCAGTCAGTAAACAAGTAAAGTATGCTATAGCTGTTCAATAGAATGCTATCTGACAATAAAAAGGAACGAAGTTCTGATACCTGTCACAATGTGGAGAAACCTCAAAAACATGCTAAATAAAAGAAGTCAGGTAAAACCACTGGAGTATATGACTCCATTTGTTTGAAATGTTCAGAAAAGACACCTGTAAAGACAGATAGTAAAGAAGCATTATCGCAGGCTAAATGTAGGAACAGAGAATAGGCATTTTTTTTTTTTCTTTTTTTGGTTTTGGTTTTAGTTTTTGTCTTCCGAGACAGGGTTTCTCTGTGTAGCCTTGACTGTCCTGGAACTTGCTCTGTAGACCAGGCTAGCCTGGAATTCACAAAGATCCACCTGCCTCTGCCTCCTGAGTGCTGAGATTAAAGGCATGTGCCAGCACTGCCGGGCTTGGAATTTCTTTTTGTGTACAATAGAAATGTTTCAAATTTGTGCAGATCTAAGTTTAAAATAGTGTGCTTAAGTAGAGAAAAAAAAATACATGTTTGTGAATCCTGGATACTTTGTTTTCCATACCTTAGTTTCCTTCTCTCTAAAATGTAGTTACTAGTACTCAACTTTAGTTATTAAGTTCAGTGCAGATACAGCTGACATGTAGAAAATGTCTTGTAATTGCTAGCTGCTATTTTTATTGAAAATAACATTGCTTTAGTTCAAGCTGTCACGTTGATAGAGCCTAGCATCACCTAAGAAGAGATCCTCAATTAAGGATTTGCCTAGATCAGATTGGCCTGTGGGCATGCCTATGGGGTATTGTCTTGATTGGAGTAATTCTAAGCCATATAAGAAAGCTACATGAGGATGAGCATGGGCTAGTTGTCAAGCAACATCCCCCACAGTTTCTCCTGTCCTTTCTTGGCTGAGGCCCTGGTTAGCATTAATGCAGGCCTATGTTTGAGTTACTGCCCTGACTTCCTCAGTGATGGACCGGAAACCATAAGCCAAATAAATCCTTTCTTCTCCTAAGTTGCATTTAGCCAGTGTTTTATTACAGCTCTAGAAATGAACCAGAACCAATATAACAAATACAATGAAAGTGACAGAGAAAGTAATAGCTTACTGAACCCTCATGACAGGGAGACTGCTATTCCAAATTGTATTTTTTTTTGTGCATTGTTGTGGGTTATTAATATTTATTGATTTATGTTTTAGTTCAACAGTGGTTACTCCTAAACCAGCCGTATACCCAAATCACCACACAGAGATTAGGATTTACTTAATTAACCTAGAGCATAATGCTGGGCAATATTTACTGCATCCTAAACCTTCAAGACTGCATAGCTTCCTCCCATTCAGAATTTCCAACATTATACTTGCTTTTAGTCATATCTTAGGTCTGATTCATTTCTCCTCCTGGTTCCAAGTCCTGCCCTGCTGACTCTGTTGTTCTCCCCTACTTGTCCCAATAGCTTCTTTCTCGGGACCCCTCCAGACCAGGATGTCCTACCCTAGTCTCTCCATTGCACAGCATTGGCTGGTTGCTTAATTGACAATACAGAAAACAAATGGTGGCATGTTTATATAAACTTGAGTAGGTGATATTTAGAATAAACATCACAATGCAATGTCTAAATTGAAACCTGATAGTGGGCTAGAGAAATCAGCATTTGAATGAACAAGGGTAAATTGTATTGTGGAATTGTACATTCCACAAGAACATTATACTAACAGTGCATATGTTATTCTAAAATTGGCCTTCTACTGTATAGGCTGCTTTCTCTGCAGCTTGAAAATATCCATATGTGGTATATACACATGTGTTTGAGGGTGTGCATACACATGCAGAAGCCAGTTGAAGACATCGGCCCTCTTCCTCTATCGTTTTCCACTCTATTTCCTTCACACAGAGTCTCTGAACTAGAAGCCGGCAATTTCTGCTAGGATGGCAGAGCAATGAACTCTGAGGATCCACATATTTCTGCTACCCAGTGCTAAGGTTTACAGACATGCATAGCCATGTTCAGCAATTTTATGTGGGTGTTGGAGATGGGAACTCTGGTCTTGATGTTTGCAGAGCAAGTACTCTTACCTACTAAGCCATCTCCCTCGCCCCTTTAAAAATATCTTGAAGTGCCTTGTGGGTTGGCTCAAAGAGGTCTCAAAAGCCTAATGATCCGAGTTTGATCTATGGAACCCACAGTGGAAGGAGAGAACTGACTCTGGAAAGTCATCCTCTGACCTCCACAAAAATATACATGATGCCATGTGCCTGTCTGCAGTCACACATAGCATACACAAACACACAATAGTATACAGAAGATTGTTCCCTTTCCTCACATAGAGATCTGTCTCTTAAGTTACATACACATGGCTATGTTATGATTCAAGTATTTCCTTCCAGGAGATCCCTGAGTTGAGTTTCTTTTGCTATTAATTTTTATTCCTTTCGTGGTGGTGTATACCTGTAATCCCAACACTTGGGACATGGAGGCAGGAGAATCAGGAGTTAAAAGTCAGCCTCAGCTGCATAGAGAGTTCAAGGCAGATGAAAGGGAATGAAACATTCTATCCTTTGGTAGCTACTGACCTTGCCTCCCACAAAGTACCCATACTATCACCGACATTTTTGTTGTTGTTGTCACAGTTTGTTTTCATGGTTAACATAATTTCTTGTTTGTTACTTCCTGAGATTGGGTCTCTGGTAGCTGAGGATGGCCTTAGATAACCTCTATCTCTACTTCTCAAGTGCTGCGGCTATTGGTGTCCACTACCATAACTTGTTCCTTTTTTTTTTTTGATCATGTGTATGTTATCTGTGCATTAACTGCTTCTCCACATGTGTAAAAACCTATCTTACAATTTTGTTGTTTTTTGAGATGAAACCCTGGCTTAATCTCAACTCTTTGAGGCTCAAGTGATCCTTCTACATCAGCCTCCCGGATAGTTGAGACTACAGGTGTGCATTAGTGTACAAAAGCATCACCATTTTTACGTGTGGAGGTAGATCTCCAGAACTTGTTCATCTTGTCAAACTGAAACTGTGTGGTGGTTTGAGTAGGAATGGCCCCCATAGACTTACTGTGTTTGGTGGTTGGCCCGAAGGGAATGGCATTATTAGGTGCGGGCTTGCTGGGGTAAGTGTGGCCTTGTTGAAGGAAGCATGTCACTGTGTGGGCGGGCATTGATGTCTCTCATACTCAAGCTACACTGAGTGTGGCAGTCTCCTGCTGCCAGCAGAACAAGATATAGAACTCTCAGCTCCATCTCCAGTATCATGTCTGCCTGCATGTGGCCATGTCTCCCACCGTGATGGTAACTGTTTAGTTATTATAAGCCTATGGAGGCCAGACTATAATTGGCCTTCACAGGCCCATAGGGAGTAGCACTATTAGGAGGTGTGGCCTTGCTGGAGGAAGTGTGGTAGGCTTTGAGGTCTCCTATGCTAAAGTTCTAGGGAACAATGCTTCCTACCATGATAATGGACTAAACCTCTAAAACTGTAAGCAAACCTCAATTAAATGTTTTCCTTTATAAGAGTTGCCTTGGTCATGGTGTCTCTTTATAGCAATAAAGCCCAAACTAAGACAGTGTGCATATTAAATACCCATTTCTCCTAGACTCTAGCCACCATCATTTTATTTTCTGTCCCTAGAATTAATCTGAGATACCTCATATAAGTGAAGTCATATAGTATTTGTTTCATGTTACTAGTTTTTTCATTTAACACTACCCAGGTTTCATTCACATTGTAGCATATGGCATAATTTTTCTTTTAAAGATGAATTAATAGCATTTATGTGTATGTGTCTGTGTGTGTCCATCCATGCATTCTTTGTATGTCCAATAGACTTTGGGCTATTCCTACCTTTCAGGTATTGTGAATGAATATAGTTGTGTGGATGTCTCTGCAGAAATCTAGCTTTGGATTATTTTGGTTGTATGCCCAGAGGTGGGATTCTTGGTTTGTTATGGTTTAGGAAGTGTGTTGTTTTTAACAAAATCTCAATCATTGGATTTTAGCAATGAAGACCCAGGAGCCAGGTGCTAGGGTGAAAGCCTGCTAGCTCAGAGGCAGAAAAAGTACCCAGCTGACCTTCTTCCTCAGCCGCTATCCCAGAAAGAATGCTCCCATCTCCTATATGTTTTAAAACAAACTCTTCAAACTGAATGCCTCTCCCCTCTACTTACTGTGCGTCTCTTTATCCATCCTCTTCTTTATCCATGCCTCCCTCTTATTCTCTATGGTTTTTTCTTAATAATCCTATGTTAAATTCCTGTCAACTGGTTGCTTGCTTTGCCTCTTGACCTAGGATAGCTTTATTTAATCCTGTTGACAGTATTCAAGCAGAAACCTTTTAGATTAAAGGTTTGTGTTAAGGCTGAGCCACACTACAACTAGAAACAGGTTTTTCTAGTAAACAACACAGTCTCAGGGCTCACGGTGTGATCAAATATCCTGCAACAAGAGGGGGTTATTTAACTCCAGGCTTTATGTATGCCCACCAAATGCTCTACTGCTGAGCTACCCAAAACTTATGATTCTTCTGTCTCCATCTTCAGTGTGCTGGAATTATAGATGACTGCCATCCCATCTCAGTTATGGTTCTACAGATCAATCCTGGGCTTCATGCATGCTAGGCAAGCATCCTACCAACGGAATTAATCTCCAGACATATACCTATTTGTAAAAGGGGTCATGATAAAAGTTAACAGTTGGCAAATATCCAGTCAGGAGGTAATAACTACATTTTTGTGGGGAATATCAAGAGACACAAAGTTATGTGAGGAAAACTTTTACATCAAGATTAAAATACGTTAATGCAATAGTAGAACTGGCTGGAACATGTACTAGAGTTCTGTAGAATGGTAAGATAACAGTAATTAGCTCTTTGTAATTAGGCAGACTCCTACATAAGCAACAAGCACCTTGGAAGCTTTGTAAAGAAGTCAGTTCAAGTCAGCATCCAAGCAATGCATCTGAACAGAAAGTGTCTAAGTGGTAATGCTTCCTTATCATAGCATGTGCTTGCATATTTGTTTTAAATAGAACAATACCAGGTATTCCCTGTCACAGAGTGAGGTGGCTTTTCTGACTCAGGACAAGAGACTTTGGAGGAAGCATTTAAACAAACATGCCTGGGTCTGGGGCAGATGGGCCAAAATCCAAATCTAGAGCCTGTCTTTTCAGAGGAGAATAGCCTGAAACAATTTTTCAATATTTTCCATATCTAAAAGACACCTGAATTACTGTAGGCTGAATCCAGTGCTCTATATATGCATAACCAGTTTGTGTGTGTTTGCAGATAGGACACAACCTGAAGTGCTTTTATCTCTTTGCTGTTAAAGCTACAAATAGGCCAAAAGCGTAAGGCAAGAATTCTGTGAAGACGCGAGTTTGGGGTCCCAGTTGATCAGTGTCAGGCATTCTGGCTCTGTGTGTGGTTGTAAGCTCGAGCCTTGAGAAAGATTAAAGTGAACTGTGAGTTATGCGGGGAGGAACCTTGAACCAAGCTACCATTCCATTTTATGGAGTTACCTAAATTAGTTTTTAGGTAATCAAAATTTCCCAATTGTGGCCAGCAGTGGCCATTTATACATTATTTATTGAAGCCTGATTTGCATTGAAAGGTTTTAATTCTAATTGGAGCTCCTTTAAGTTAGCCCTCAAACTGGCAAAGGAGTTTCTTTTGGTACAGAAAATTTGGAACCAGTGGCAGATAGGGTTCCAATATCCAGTTGCTCAGAGAATCCTCCAAGGTTGGAAATGGCCAAATGCACCTGGAAAGTAAGAGGGTGTTCCTAGTCTATACAGTTTTAGGGTTAAGCTACTGAAGGCCAGTGGAAGGTTGTCAGCTCTTGGCTGACTGAGAAGTAGGCTGGTTGAGAATTCAGAATTGTCAGCCAAACTTTCTTCCAGTTGGTGGAAAGCCTTTGACTGAAAGCTTCAGTGAACTAAGTTCCTGTGAACCCCAGAACCTAACTAAGGGGCCCCTGAATTAGGTTCATGATTACCCTGACCCAGTGTTTTGCAATGTTGTATGTTTGTTTTGGTTGAATGCAGCATGCCCCACCCCCACCTAGGTCAGACTATATCAAGGTGACAGAGAAAGGGTGGAGGTGAAGTAAAAAGGCTGCCAGAGAGAAAAGAGTAGTTCTACCTGCCCTGCTCCCTGTGGGCTTGAGGCTCAGATTTACTAATCCTTAGATTTATTATCCGGGGTTTTGGCACCATATATTAGATTATTAAAAGGCAGCTATCAAGAGACAAAAGGTTTGGTTTGGCCTTAGGCCAGACCATGTATATTCACTGTAGGGGGCCACTTTGTCACTCTGTGTGTGTATGGCCAAAATGCCTATAGAGGAATGTGTGGTGTGGTCCTTATTGTGGCAGAAAATTACTTATATAGTCCACAAGAGAAGTTGGGAAATGTAGTCTGTTTGCAGGAAACTATCAACCAAGGCAACTTATAAAAGAACACATTTAATTGGAGGCTTGCTTATAGTTTCATCATGGTGGTAGCTAGCAGGCATGGTACTGGAGCAGTAGCTAAGAGCTTATACTGTACCTAAAAGGTAGCTGCAAAGAGAGGGCTTCTTCAGCGTCAGAGCTCACCTCCAGTGAGTACACAGCCACACGTTTCTACCAACTAGGGAAGTATTGAAATATATGATCTCATGTGACCATTCTCATTCAAACCACCATAGTCATTAAAGTTTAAAAGTCGATTAAATTCACATTTTGATAATTCCTTAATTTTTAGAGGGGTACATGTAGACTGGTCTGGAACTCAGTATGTACCCAGGTCTAGCCTTGAACTCCTAACCCTCCTGCTTCCATCTCTCAAGTGTTAGGATTATAGGAGATGTGACACCATTCCCAGTTTAATTTTTCTGTGCCTAAAATAAGACAAGATAAACTATATCTTTCCTGCATTTTC
Organism: Pachyuromys duprasi; assembly: GCA_028658305.1. NCBI lineage: Eukaryota > Metazoa > Chordata > Mammalia > Rodentia > Muridae > Pachyuromys > Pachyuromys duprasi. Next base: position 72,083,729 of record CM053752.1, on the reverse strand, counting down.
TCTAAAAATTACTGAAATGCTTTTGTGTACTATAAAGTAAAGGAGCTACATGTTTAGAAATGGGAACAATTGTCACAAGTCAGATAAAGAGTGGAAGGCGAAGCCAGTCGTGGTGGTGCAAGCCTTTAATTCCAGCATTCAGGGAGTGAGAGGCAGGCGGATCTCTTTGAATTCGAGGCCAGCACGGTCTGCAAAGCAAGTCCAGAACAGCCAAGGCTAAAGAGAGAAACCCTGTCTCAAAAACAACAACACAAAAACAAACAAACAAACAAAAAACAGCAAAAGAAAGAGAGAGAGAGAAGGAGAGAGCCAACTGCATAGTTAGTTGTCCTGACCACACAGACACCTTGATAACATCTCTTTAAAGATGGCGTGTTAGAGACATCCTCCAACTCAGGTTGTCTTTGTTTGTACGGTATTTTTTTCATTTTCTACACAGTTCAGTTTTTCTTATCTCAAAGTATCCGTGGGTTTGTTTTCTCCTTTCATTGTGCATAAAATACAGAAAAGTAAAAACTAAATCACATGCCTTTGTAATACTGAGTTTCTCAATTTTAGAGTAAGGTTTTGATGCTGAAGCCTTAGTATAGTCTACTTTTTGGGATTTATCATCTTATGAAAATCTAGTATAATCATGTAAGGAGAAGAAACATTTTAAGTAAGAAAAATATTGGCATTGTCTTAGCTGAAATAGAAGTGTCTGTCACCTTAAATATCTGTGTATTTTGTTCTTTTGAACAGTTCGTTTTCCTGAAGATCTTGAAAATGATATTAGAACATTCTTTCCTGAATATACCCATCAGCTCTTTGGGGATGAGTAAGTAACACATTTGTCAAATTAATATGGCAGAAGAACAAAAATAAAATACAAGTTTTTCTTTTGGGATTTAAAAGTCAGACTTTATTATTTATTTTTGCTCTTATTTTTCATGGTGTTTATCTTAAACTGTATATTAGAATAATAGTTTATACATTGAATGCCACTTTGTATGTAATATCTACTGTTTTGGTTTTGTTTTGCGTTTTTGTTTTTTGTCTTTTGTTTTTCCAATCAGGAAAACCCAAAAAGAGTCTAATTGTATAAAGGCTCTTCCCATGGAAGAAACAGGGATACAGCTATAGACCTGTAATACCTCCTGTTTACTACTACAAACATGCATATTTTTTAATTCTCACCGCAGTGTTAACCATTGTATTTGCTACTTTGTACATTGGTGGAATTGAACAGTTGCCTAAGGAAATGTAAGTGGCTGGAGTTCAGATTCAGACAATCTGGAGTTCATATTTATTATTACTATTTTTTAGTTTTGCTTACCTCTTATACTACTTTATAGCAGACCCCCTGAAATTTAGAAAGTTCTCAAATTTTTAGAAAGTGTGCGTGTGTGTGTGTGTGTGTGTGTGTGTGTGTGTGTGTGTGTGTGTGTGGGTAATAGTGCCTAGAAAGCAGAGGAGGATGTTAGTGTCATGTGCTGTCTCACTCCTTTGAGACAGGCTCTCTAACTAAACCTGGAGCTAGGGCCATGGCTGCAAGCTCCAGCTGTTGTCATTTCTCCGTTGCCCACAGCACCAGTGACTGCAGGTGCATGGGTGCCTGGCTTTTTATGTGGGTGCTGCGACTTAAACTCAGCTCACTAAGCTTGTCAGCAAGGGCTCTTATCCATTAAGCCATCTTCCTGGACCCTAGAAACAACCTGAAAGATGTGTCCTGGGATAGTCAGCACATTCTTTGATTTCATAGTGTGCGTATGCTTGTGCATGTGTGTGTATAGTTATATAGTTACTATATATATGCATGTATATATAGTTAATGCAGTCAGCTATTTTCTTTTTCCAGATTTAAAAATTGCAATAATATAACGGATACTATTCCCTTTATTTGGATTCAGCTCTTAGACTGTATGTTTTTGTTTGTTTGTTTGTTTGTTACAGGTAGAGTCTCATGTAGCCTACACTGTCCTCAGACTTGCTCTGTAGAGGAGGCTGGCCTTGTACTCACGGTCACCTACTGTGATCTCCAAAGTGCTGGTATTAGAGGCATGCACCACAATGTCCAGCTAGACTCTTTAATTCTTGGCCAAAGTTGCTTCAATACTTTTCTTGTAATATATATCACTCTATTATTGTTGAATCTTTTGAAAGTTGGTTGAGGTTTGATCTTAAATTCTTTTAAAAATATTAGGGCCAGGTGTAGCAGAGCATATCTTTTAATCCCAGCAATCAGGAGGCAGAGACAGGCAAAACTCTGTGAGTTCAAGGCTAGCCTGGTCTATACAGTGAGTGTCAGGACAGAGCTACATAGAAAGACCTTATCTCAATTTTTAAAAATTGTGTACATATATATTATTTTTAATTATGTGTATGTGTGTGTGGGTACATATAAATATGTGTATGTGTGTGGGTACATATAAAATTGCATACATGTATGTTATTTTTTATTATGTGTGTGTGCACATGAATGCAGTGCTCATGGAGGACAGAAGAGGTCATCTGATCCCTACAGCTGGAGTTGCAGGTGTTCATGAGTGACCTGAAGTAGGTTCTGGGAACTGAACTTGGGTCCTCTGGAAGAGCAGTGTATGCATTTAACAATTGACCCATCTCTTCATCCTCTTGATCCTGAATTTTGAGATTTAGTCTGAGTTTAGTATGCATCTTCTAAAAGAACGATAACCATGGTGGGATTATTTAACATTGATATAGTACTATTTTCTAATAGATAGTGTATAACTTCCAGTAACTTTTTTAACAGTCTCTTCCTCCTGGATTCTGTTTTGAATCACATTGCATTTAGTTGCTGTACTTCCTCATTCTCCTTTCAATGAAATGGATTTTTAGCCTTTATTTTGTATATTAGACATTTTTGTGTAGACTCATTTTACAGAACCCTCAGTTTGGATTTGTTTCTCACAAAATCAGATAGTGCCTGTTTTTTCAATTCTATGACCAAGGTAGTAGAGTATTTTTAATGTTACACTGAGGTCCATAATGTAGTTTGTTCCATTGCTGGTTGAAGTAACTTGGCTAATTTAGAGGAGTCTGGAAGATTTCTCCACTATACAGGTGAAGTTTTTTTTTCTTTTGTAAGTTATAAGTAGTCTTTGGAGAGATCCTCTGAAGACTGAAGATATCTAGCCATGTGTGGTGGTTGCATGCTTTGATCTCAAGTGGATCTCTGTGAATTCAAGGCTAGCCTGGTCTACATTGTGAGTTCTAGGGCAGTCAATGCTACACAGAGAAAGAAACTCAAACTCTCAAAACAAAGAAAAAGACTAAAAATGATGTCCTTTCATTAGTTGTAGATTTCATTAATGATTCCTGTCTGATCAGTATTTTACTATGATAAGGTGGAGATTTCTAACTCAGTGCCTTCTACGCTTATTAATTGGGATTCTAACAGAAGAACTTCCTATTATTTTGTTTATGTTAGAGTCAGTTCAAAGATTTTTGTTTTTTGAGATAGGATTTTACTATGTGGCTCTACTTAGCCTGGAATTAGCTTTGTAAACCAATCTAGCCTTGAATTCATCAGAGAACCACCTCTCTTCAGGCACGCCTGTGAAAGATTTAAAAAAAAAAAATACTTGTTTTATCTGTTTGGGTGGATAAATGGAGGGTGGAAGACAGTTTGTGGAGTTTGGTTTATTCCTTCTACTTCACTCACAACTACTTCTAACTCCAGCTTCAATGGCATTCAATGGCTTTTTGGTGTGCTGTACTCACAGGCATATGCCCACATACAGGCATATACATGATTAAAAATGAAACATTAAAAAATGAAAGAATTCATTTTAAAAATATAAATAAAACCTGGCTTTACTGAGGTAAATTTCATCCATTTTAGATTTTTTGAATCAATTTTAGAATGTTTTTATTACTCTTGCCAAAAAGCCCTCTTCCTACTCCAGTCCTAGGCATTCAGTAACCTCCTTTCTGTGTCTGATAGAGATATTTTAGAATTTGTCTCCCTCCCCCAATATTCTTTGTAAGCTAGAAAAGAGAATATTGGTGTTTCATGATAGTAGAGAATACAGTTGGAATTCACATAAGGGTTGGGTGTTTTCACTACTTTGAATAGTGATGGATTCTCGTGATGAAAACAAATGGTAAGCTGAAAGAACCTGCCCAAGGCTGCCTGTTTGCCTCCTTATGTCGTTCGAAATGCCTTGTAGTAACAGCGGCAGCAGGAGGCACAGTAACGGTGGTGGTAGGGTAGCAGTTAGTGAGCACTTACGCTGTGCCAGTTGTTCAGTGTACTCATTGACCCAGACAGCTGTCCTGAGGTAGGCACCTCAGTAGTCTCTCTCCCACTCTTTCCCTTTCTCTCTCTCTCTTTCTTTGAGACAGTTTTTCTGTGTAGCCCTGGAACTCAGATCTGTAGAACAGGCTGGCCTAGAATTCAGATCTGCTTGCCTTTGCCTCAGGAACTCTGAGCTTAAAGGTGTGTGTCACCACTGCCTGCCTGATTATTTTTTTTACATAAAGCTGAATATAGTTTTATTGTGAATGTTCATTTTCTTTAATTTTAAAACAAGTAAATATAGTTTGATTTCATGGGCAATTTTAAGTTTTTAAAATTTGTATGTCTATGCTAATAGTTTTTGATGACTTGGCAAAAATTCATTTTGGCTGGTGTTTTTGTTTTTGCTTTTCATCTCAGTGAAACTGCTTTTGGTTACAAGGGTCTGAAGATCCTGCTGTACTATATCGCTGGCAGCCTGTCAACAATGTTCCGTGTTGAGTATGCGTCTAAAGTTGATGAGAACTTTGACTGTGTGGAGGTAAGAACAGAGAGAAGTACATATATTCTAATTTAACTACTTGAGTGTAAAAGATCTTAAAAGTTAAGGTTCTAGGAAGGAGAAACTGAAATGTCATAGCTTCAGAATCAGTCTTTCAGGTGTAGGAGGTGTTTGCCTGGGAGCATGATCCTGAGTCTGTATTTCCTGGGTGAACTTTCTCCATGATCAGAGCTTTACTTACTGACTTCTGTTTTTATTGTAGACATGGAAGTTGCCAACTTTCTGAAGGCTTTTATATTTTAACTTCTGGGTTTTTTTTTTTTTTAATCCTGTTGATAGGATTATAAGATTTTCTTTCTCTCCCTCATGTTTATGCTCTTAATTGTCAGTTAAGTATCATTGTGAGGACCTGGAGAGATGGATGGCTCATCGGTTAAGAGCATTGGTTGCTCTTCCAAAGGACCTGAGTTTAAATCCCAGCACCTCCATGGTGACTCACAACTGTCTGTAATTACAGGTTCAAAGGATCTAGCACCCTCACACAGACATACATGGAGGCAGAACACCAATGTAAAGAAAATTTAAAAGCAGTATCGTTGTGAGAGGCTTCTCTTTAACAATTTACATAAAAATAGTATATTGGTATGTTTAATGAGATGATGTATAATGTATATATAACATGAAAGAAGCCTGAAATAGGCTTAGTGTTTAGAAAAGTTTTTGATTGGCGTGCAATTGTTGAATTAAAGCTTTTTTCTGGGCCAGCTCTAGTTCTCAAATGATGAGCCAGAGACCTGTTATGTTTATAGCAAGTGTTAGAGCTCACTCTCTCCTGCCCCACTTTCTCTCTTTCCCTCTATTACTCCCACTCCCAAACCCCGCGCCAAGACTGGAACCAGAAGTCCTGTCTTCTGTCTGCTCTGCCCAGTCATAGGCTCTTCAGCTTCTTTATTAACCAATTAGAGATAACTGGGGAGTAATTTTTACACAACATTGAGACGGGAGATTCTTCAGTAGCAATGACAGTACCAGAATCTGTTAGTATTTAGCTCACTGCAGGTTCAGCAATTAATAGCAATCAACAGAGACACACCTTAATACAATATGAATGAAGGTCATCTCCGCACATACTAATTTTATAGATGTATGGGGTGCAGCATAGTACTGAAGATCCTGCTGTACTGTATCACCTGCCTGTCAACAATGTTCTGTGCATGTATACACTGAATGGTAAATGCAGAATAACTGGTGTATCTTTCAACTCAAAGAGTTCACAAGAAATAGTCTTAGGTTGGACATGTGGCTTAGCAGTTAAGAGCACTGCCTGCGATCTAGAAGATCAGGGTTGCATTCCAAGCACCCTCAAGGTAGCTCACAATGTTCTATAATTCTGTAGTTCCAGGAGATCTAACACCCTTTTCTGATCTCTGTGAGCACCAAGCACACACGGTATAAATAGCCATAAAGGCAGGCAAAACACCCACACACAGAAAAGTTTTTTTAAAGTTTTCTAAGACAGGGTTTCTTTGTGTGTAGTCTTGGCTGTCCTGGACTCACTTTGTAGACCAAGCTGGCCTCAAACTCACAGAGATCCACCTTCCCAAGTGCTGGGATCACAGGCGTGTACCACCGTGTCTGGCAGTAAAATAATTTTTAAAAAGAAAAAGTCTCATATTCAATATTAGTGTTAGAAATATTTTGAGTACTACTTTTTTTTTACTTCTCAGTCATATTTAAAATTATCAAGCTTGACAGATTAATGATGTAATTTGTACTTAGTACTTGTTTTATCTAATAGCTTGTATCTTTTGAGATTTTGCTGATAGAAAGGTGATTGTGAATAATGCTATAGTTGTGATAAGTGAATGTGTGCAACTACATCTAAATTATTAATGTAGAGGTTTTTGATAGATTTTTCTTATTAGATATGGTTAAATTTCTCCAGAATCCAAATATTTTATACTAAGTATTCTGATTTCAAATATAGCTAATGTGCAGTACAAAATTCACAGTTACTTGAGGTATCTGTGTATGTGAGTAAATGATTTAATGTTGCAGCTGATAGTGCTAAATTGATTTCTTCCAAAGGAACTATTGACTTAGGTATTGATAAATCTTTCAAATATTGGGTGTTGTGAAAATAGCTATCTATTTGCACTAACTTCTTATTGTTCTATTTCTGAAAACCAGGGTTTTCCACTTAGAAGTACTATGTTAAGTCTAAGAAATCAATCAATCTTGTATAGTGTTTTTGTAGGGTTACTTATTTGCTTTACTATTAAAAGATCATTTATTTAGAGTTAAGGAAAAAATTCCACTTTCCCCTGTTTGCTTTTAAAGAATGGTATTTGATATGGGCATAATGGACTGACTTTTTTTGTTTTAGTTTACAATGATAGTGTTCATTCCCCAGGGCTTCCTGTGTTTCTTTTCCCCCATTAATTACGTGTGTTATGTAGTGTGTCTGTAAGTGGGTACAGCATGTGAATGTGAGTACCGAAAGAGGCCAGAAGAGGGCTTTGGATCCCCTGGAGCTGGGGTTGTGACCCATCTAAAGTGGATGCTGGGAACCGAACCTAGGTCCTCTACTTTTAACATTGGAGCCATTTCTCCAGCCTGGCCTTCTGTGCTCTTAATGCCAGGAATACAGTAAGTATCCCTTCATAGAATTTACCATAAATCATAAACTCAGAAGGAGTTAGAAATATTTTTGCTGGGATGGTTGAAGAAAGTGGCAAATCTAGATAATGCAGAGCCTTGGGATTTTTTGTGCCAAGGTAAGGTATTGGTAAGAGGCAAGAATAGTTAGTAGTCTTTATAGTTTTTAAGCAGTTCTACAATAAAGTCACATTTTAAAAAGCTAATTTTGGGCTGGCATGTGTGCTAGTTTATAATCCCAGCATCCTGGAAGTGAGGGGTGGTAGGAAGATCAGAAGTTAAAAACCAGATTTTTAAAAAAGCTTTTTATTGACTCTTTTGAATTTCACATCATGCGCCGCAAACCCACTAACTTCCCATCCCTCCATATCAGCCTTCTACCCTTGCAACCTAACCCCAAGAAAAAACAAAAAATAAGAATAAAAACAAGGAAACAAACAAAATCTCGCTGTGGAAGCAATAGCATGTCATAGTGTATCACACAGTATGCCCTTTTACCCAAACAGCTTTACTTGCAAATGTTCATTGAAGCCTTTGGCTTCTTCTACACTGTCAATACTGGATCCTCACTGAGACTCCTCTGAAATATCCTGTTGTTGCCCTGTGTCCTGAATCCTGCAGCTTTGCTTCACATGCTCCATCACATACTACAAGAATTCATAGACAGGGTAGATGTTTGTGTGGGCCCAAAGCCCTGGATCTGGGCTGTGGATGGTAGCTGAGTTCAGCCTGCCAGTGATCCTGTGCCCGTACCACTTCTGCTAGCTGCAGCTGGCAAGGGGCAGGGCTAGCTCTCCTGGTTGAAGTCGATGTGATGGTTGAGGGAGAGAAACAAGGATAGAAGAAAAAAAATTGCCTAAGAAATAATGATACTTCCAGGTAGATATAACTGTCTTTCAAGGCCTGGCCAGAGTTACATGGTGAGACCTTGTCTCAAAAAAAACGCAATCACATTTTTTAAGGCATGAGTAGCAGATCGAAAAGTTAATTTGCTTATTGCAGTTTTGTTAATAATGTTAAGTTTGTGTGTGTGTATCTGCATGCTTATGTGTATGTATGGGGGTCACGTGTGTGTCAAAGTTGATGTGTGGGTGCCAGAGAAAAACTTGTGAGAGTTAGGTTCTGGGAATCAAACTGCTCAGTTATCCGGCTTGGTTGCTGGCACCCTTACCTGCTGAGCCATCTCACTGCCCCCATTACAGTAATCTTTTACCATCTTTTTTTTTTTTTTTAAGCCGAATTCCACAGTTGTATCTAAAATTCTGTAGTGCAGGTAAGATGCTCAGGAAACCACTTTACTAGGCATTGGTAGTGTACTTGATTATTCACACATTTCATTTGCTCATCTTTGCTTATGTTTTGTTTCTTGTTTCTTTTTTAATTCCTTTGCCCTTTTTTTTTTTTGGTGTAATTTCATTGCTTTTTAATGAAGGAGTATATGAACTAAGTTTGTTCATTTTCCTACTTGCATTTCTGGGAGAGATTTAGTAGAGAACATTGAGATGCATGGGTAAGTTGTGTTATCTATGAATTTCCAAATTATTTTATTCTTGTCTCCTAATGAGGTTTAAATTCAACAGTTGAAAGCATAATGATTTTTTCCTAGAACCTTTAACCTTTTTATAGGAAAATAATTTCTGTCCCAGTACTGAGTATTAAGTCTAGGGCAAGCACTGGACAAGCACTTTACCACTGAGCAGTCCCCCCAGATGTTTGTATGCTTTTATTTTTGAGACAGTCTTATTAAGTGGCCCTGCCTCGCCCTGACCTCATTATGTAGCATGGGCTGGCCTTTATGGTGGGATTCTTAACTGTTATCTGAGTAACTAGGGTTATAGGCCTATACTAATAGGTCTAGCTGTGCTTTTGTGTATTGTATACTTTTGTGTATGTATGTGCACATGCATGTGTGTGCACGTTTGTATGCATGTAGGTGTGTATTTGTAAGACCAGAGGATAATCTCAGGTGTTATTCCTTGGGCCCTGTCAACTTTTATTGTTGTTTTCTTTCAATTTTGAGGCAGGGTGGTAAGTGGCTTGGAACTTACTAAGTAGGCTATGGGGCAGAGGAGATGGCCTGAAGCAAGAGTGAGGTTGAAATGTGTCTGAACCCCAAAAATCTCATATTGGGATCGACAATAGTAAAGGTCACTCCTTTCCTGTTTGGGGTGTTGATGCCCTGTGCACGTAAACTCCACCTCTACCACCCTTGAGGTAGTCATGTGGTCTGGTGACCAAGTTTTAGGTTAGAACTTGCTGTTCTTTATAAAGACGTGCAGCCAGCACCTGGATTCCTCTTCATGCAAATGAAGCAGTCAGAGCACCTCAGGCCCAGCTGATGATATACAGTCACCCTAGAAAGCACTACCTTGCCCAAGGTTTATATAGCCCTTAAATCCCCTCTTCCATTAAAGGAGAGCTGCTCCACTAAAACCCATCACAGAGTAGGCTTCCTCCTCTCACTGACAGACCACGGTCCTGCCAGTTCACCCATCTAGACAAGCCTCATTCCTTCCAGTCCAGCCTCAGAATAGTGTCTGGATGCCCTGAAGGCAGAAACAGAACCCGGCAGTAGGCTAGTTTGGCTGGCCCACAAGCCCTAGGGATTGTAGGCTTAAATTTTTCAACAAACCTACTTTATTTAGAGTTCTTAAATGCTTCTACCTCCCTGCCAACCTGCTGACCAGAGGTAGGGGAGAAAGAAGGTTTGTAGGAAAAGGGGGTTGTAGACCTTTTTAGAAGTTCTTTGTCGTGAGCTCACTCTTTGTTGTCTGGATACCAGCAGTCCAGTCCAAATGCCAACATCAAGCAGCAACACAAATCAGCACAATTCAGCAGAGCAGGACAAGGCAGCGAAAGCCGCAAGACTCAGTTGGATTGCCCCAAGAAGTAGTCTGGAATGTTTCTTTCGGTGCAGTGAAGTGTTGAAACAAAAGTGTTGATCCAAAAAGCATTGTCTCATTGTTTGTGGGCTTCTGTATACCTCTTTTCCTCAAAGTTCACCCACTGAATGTTTTCAGCTGGCCAAAGTCACACCATAAGCATGAGATGGCTCTCAGAAAAACATTAAGTGCCCTCGAACAAGACCGCTCCCAGCAAAACATCACATGACACAGAGTCTTCAAAGAAGCCCGAAATAATGAAGTTGTAAAATTACATATTGACAACTTCACCTTGCTTATTTGCTAAATAAACACTAATGCAGTGTCATTAACATAAATGAGCATAAAATGTGAAAAAGCTTACATTTTAATACTAAATACTCAAGATTTTCACATTTAAAGCTTAAATATCACAGTATGGGAGTGAGAAAATGAAGAAGATACAGAAATTCTTTGTTGGGTGTTGGTCTGATGCTGGTATTTTGATGCTAATTACTGGCCCTCAAGATCTGGTTACTGCCTGGATATACCTATTCTTGTTTGTGTAAACCTGCCTGGGACATTATACCTGATTGGTTGATTAAAGGCCTAAAACCTGGGCGGAGCAGAATGGGGTAGGCATGGCTAAAGTTCCCAGGCTTTGGGAACAAGAGAAATGCAGGAAACAGAAGAGAGGAGCAGAAAGGATGCCACAATGGGGGTATCATGGAGAAGAAACCACATGGGCCAGGAGGAAGAACTATGAGGATGGCGTAGATGGAGAAAACACCAAGATAAATATAAGCATGTATTTATAAGATTATGGATGGAAGGAAGCCCAGATAGAAATGGTTAAGGCGGATGGTATTGGATGAGGGCTGGGAGAAGGATGGTAAAATTACTGAGATAGCATAGTTGGAAATATCTGCCCAGCTCAAGGTGTTTTGAGGCAATTAGAAGATCTAATAGGTGTCTGTTTTATTTGATTGTGATAGCGGGTTAAATAATATCACTGAAATAATTATAGGGCAAATAATAATAAATAACATTATTTAGTCTGACATCCATTTTATTGACTATAACACTTTACTTTTTGTAGCATATCTTAGGTATTCTTAGAATTACAGTAATGGGAGCCAATAGAGGTGGTACACACCTGTGATCCCAGCACTCAAGGAGACAGAGGCAGAGGCAGGTGGATTGCTGGGAGTCTGATGCCAGCCTGGTCTACAAAGCAAGTCCAGGACAGCCAAGGCTACCCTGTCAAAAACCAAAACCAAGTAATGCTAAATCTTGTGAAACTTAGGCCAAGTAAAGAATTGCATGTTCCATTTATTTAACATGCCTTTAATTGCAACCTCAAAAATAACTCAGCAGGGGCAACCTTAACAAACTGCTGCTTAAGATAAGGTACTTATTATACTTTTTAATATGTATAAATTAAATTAAAAGAAATTATATATTTATAACATACTAGTTGTTGCTTTGTGCAGTGATGAAGAAAAACAGTTGTTCATAGGAACATTTTGTTAAGTAACAGATAAGCATAGAACATTGGAACTCTAAATGGCCATGATGAGAAAGTATGTCCTTTAAAATATTTCAAGGGACTGGACAGATGGCTCAGTGGTCAAGAGTGCTGGCTGGTTTTGTTAAGGACTCAAGTTTCCCAGGTCCAACATAGTGACTGACAACCACCAATAACTCCATTTCTAGGGCATCTGATTCCCTCTTCTGGCCTCCATGGGCACCAAGTGCACACATGGTACACAGATATACACGCAGGCCAGAAAAGCTTATACAAAAGCAGCCAGCCCTTTTCACCACTGAGACATCTATCTAGTCCCTTTCTGAAATCTTAAAGAACATACTTTATCACCATAGTCATTTAGAATTCCACTGTGCTATGCTTTGTTTCATAAAATAAAAGTAATAATGAGAAAAAAAATATCTCAAGTGGGTGTCACTGTATACACCTGTAATTCCAGCATCAGTTGGCAACAGGAAGATTGGCATTTCAGCTGTAGCCTCAGCTACATAGTAAATTTGAGACTAGCCTTGGCTATATGAAACATGAGAAATGCTTTTTAAATCCAATAATCTCTCATCTCTGTGTGCAGCAGGCGTGCATGTAGACAACACACTTGTACATATAAAATAAATATTTTAAAAGACTTAATCCAGTATACAGTTTAGAAGAGTACAGATCTCTAAGACTGAGCTATAATTTTTTTTTTTTTTTGTAGATGTTGCTTTTGTTTTTAGGTTTCTTTTTGTTTTGTTTTCGGCAAAATCTGTTTAATAGACAAATGCTTTTTCTTTAAGGAACAGAATTCCAAGTTATAGGCTTAACAAGCTTTTTTGTTGTTTTGTTTTTTTAAGATAAGATTTCTCTGTGTAGCTTTGGCTGTCCTAGAATTAACTCTGTAGGCTAGACAGGCCTAGAACTCACAGATTTGCTTGCTTCTGTCTCCCAAGTGCTGGGTGTGTACCACCACTGACCAGCTTATGTTTTTATTTTCATTTTATGTATGAGCATTTTGTGTGCCCATGGATGTCAGAAGAGGGCTTCCTTCAGATCCCCGTAACTGGAGTTACAGACAGTTGTGAGCCATCATGTGGGTGCTGAGAATTGAATCCAGGTCCCCTGAAGGAACAGTGAGTGCTCTTAACTATTGAGCCATCTCTCCAGCCCCACTAAAGAGTGTAAAATTGTTTTTAATTTAATATGAATGAATTAGATACATATTTACATTTGTAAATAGATTCTCTGCTTTTAAATTCACCTTTTCCATCATTAGAGTTCTTAAAATAATATATAGATTTGCTCAAATCAAAAGATTTTATTTGAAATGTTTGTTACAGTAAATATCTTTGAAGACTGAAAAATTATATTCTTTTGCTTAAGCTCAAATTTGAGATTTGAAACCTAGAGAGCTTTGAAGTCGATTTCTAGATCGACTAGAAGATGGGTAAAGTGACTCATCTGTACTGCCTTGCTTAGGAGATATGACATAAGAAAAGGTGAAGGTTAAAACCGCAATGTTGAGACTGCCCTGCAGTGATTTTTTTTTTTTTAATTGTAGGCTTTTCCCCTGACATTTAAAAACCAGGACTACAATTATACTGTGCTGTTTTGCTTATCACTACTTATTTTTAAAAAACATTACTATATAACAAATCTATTGCAATTATCCCTCTTTTTAACTACTTCCTCATGCAACTATTAAAAAAAACTGGGTGTCTCTTCACATTCACAGTTTCAGGGAAAAATACTTATCAAACAGTATATATATAGTTTTAAATAGATTTACCAGATTTAGTTTATTTGCAATTGAGAATGATCTTGTATGTAAGTACTAATATAGACATTAGCAATAAACTGTCAGGCAGAATGTTGAAAAGCCCTGTTTTAAGTATTAGCTTATTTTTATGATCATAAATCATCTATGTATGTTGGTATCAAAGCACTGAAAATAAAACTCATTTGTGATAAGCTTCATCCTTGTATCTCTATCCTAAAATGTAACTGAATGATAATAAAGTACTATTCATCTGCAGGTGCATTGCCCCTGCTTAGTTAAAGGATGGTTGAAAGGACAGGAATTAGTAGCATGTTGTATTAGCCTTTTGTAGTATATTTTGTCCTAAGCATCTTAATTTCCCTGTTTTGAATGCTAAGTAGCAAGGGTCTTGGTTTAGAACTAATACCCATCATGCATGTAAACGGTATGAAAGAGCTGCTTAGTAAGTTAACACAAAGTGTTCTTGTGTCAGTCCTTGTGGAAATAGATACAATACAAACATTACAGCTGAACTCACGGCAAACTCCATTAAGTAAAAACCTGGCCTCATTGTTCAGGAAAAAGTTTGAATAGAATGCAAGCTCATTTTGTTGAATGTAATGTCAGGCTTTTAGGGACTGTATTGAAGGATAAGGTTTTGTTAAGTTGAGACCAATTCATTAAGTTTTATTGCCTGGTGAGAAGCAGTAATACTTTATTGTAAGACTTCATCAAATATTCATGGTTAAAGAGAAGTAGTAAATGTATTCAATCAAGTGGTCTTTGGGGGTTTGAAAAGGATTATGAAGTCTGCTCAGCTGATAGTTTTCATTCATTGAGGTTGTTTAACAAGGGTAATTTTAATCTCTGAGTTTAATTTTGTTGTCCAGTCTTTTCTCTTTTATACGATCAGAAATCCAAGTCTATGAAAGTTGTCACATTGTAGAATTGAGTAGATAATATAACCATTCATGATTTTTTTTTTATTTCCTGAGTGAAGACATTTGAAAAAATTTTTATCTTAGTTTAGCATATGTGTGTTATCTGTCTACTCTTCATTTGTTCAGACTACCTAGTCTTACCACTTACATGATCTCTTCATGTCTTGAATAATATGGTTCCTCTGACGTGTAAAATAACAAGCAGTCTTTTGGCTTGTTAAGATTGTCATAAAGGGTGGTAGGTAATAGTCATTTTCTATATACTGTTAAAAATCTCAATGGAACTGCCTTTGCTCTTGCACCTAATACTAGACTACCTGCGTCCTCTGATTTATCTTTATGTTAATGCTCATCTCAAATTTGTGTGAGTAGTTTGTTTATAGAAAATTGATCTTTTTCCATTTCACTGTACCGTTTACTTCTTTAGTTTAACTGTGAAGTTTTGTGTGGTACTTTTTGGTTTTGTCCATTAAAATTTTTTGTTTTGTTTTGAAACATGGGGTCCATTCCTGGCTGGCCTGGAACTTGTTATGTAGGCTAGGCTGGCCTCAAACTCACAGAGATCCACCTGCCTCTGCTTCCTGAGTGCTGGGATTAATCACTACCCCTAAACTAGTTTTGTCCATTTTAAAGAAATAAAACATTTTCAGCTAAAAATGAAGTTTGTTAATTTTTTGTTCTTTATTTTCTATTCCTCAGGCAGATGATGTTGAAGGCAAAATCAGACAAATCATTCCACCTGGGTTTTGTACAAACACAAATGATTTTCTTTCTTTGCTGGAAAAAGAATCTGATTTCACACCATTTGGAACTCTTCTCCATACATACTCAGTTCCTAGTCCAACAGGAGGGGAAAACTTTACTTTTCAGATATACAAGGTAAAAAGAAATATTTCCTTAGCCTGGAACCTGTATGGGATTTTATATTCAGTAATTCTAATGTTAGACAAAAAAAGGTTTTTATTGGCACTAAAACCAGATCTGTTTTGACTGTATGTTTGTATACATATTTAATCTGAGACTTCTAAACATTTTCCCACAGGACAGTTTTGTGTTCTACAGACTTTCACTTACCTCTGTGATGGGTTTCACCTGACTTTTGCTGGCTTTTTCCCTAGGCTGACATGACATGTAGAGGCTTTCGAGAATATCATGAAAGGCTTCAGACCTTTTTGATGTGGTTTATTGAAACTGCTAGCTTTATTGACGTGGATGATGAAAGATGGCACTACTTTCTAGTGTAAGTACAGTTCTAAAGCAACAGTGGACCTTATTACCTCCACAAAGCCAGCATTTTAATTGTGGCAGCCCAATTATTGGGACAGTATAATGATATTTTTCCCAGGAAAGAAAAACTATTGTTTATGGGGCTTGAGTTTGCCTTCATTATGCTTTGGGGAACTTGAGAATAGAGCTGAATTAAATGCTGTTGTCCGTTAGGGCCCTGAATGTAGGCTTAAACAGTAAAATGAGCTTTGCCTGTGTTTTCTTTTACTTGCCACCTATTCATCTTTATAATAGGCAAGTGCACTGAAGTGATGTAAAGAGGTCTGATTTATCCAAGTTGCTGCACACCAATTAAGTGAATTGTACATTCAGAACATAGCAGGTGTACCCATTGGGCCCTCACAGAGTAGCTTGCTGACACTGAAAATTCAGTCAGAGAATGGAAAAGAAAATGGACACTGCATGGGAGCGCGACTGTAATTGACCTGCTTGGCTTTCTGTTTTATCTGCAGATTTGAGAAGTATAATAAGGACGGAGCTACGCTCTTTGCGACCGTAGGCTACATGACAGTCTATAATTACTATGTGTACCCAGACAAAACCCGGCCACGTGTAAGGTAATTGGCAGTATAACACGTGCCTTGTCTTTTATTTCAGAAGGAACTGCTGAAGTTTCCAATACTTGTTATAGTAGTGTTGATTTGTTTAAAAAAAAAAATCACTATTCATTGGCTGTGTACTGATTTATTTTATTATTTTCTTTGAAACTGTGTGGCAGGGTAGACCAATTTTGAGTATGTTTTGAGTATGTTAATAATTTTTCGGGTTCTTCAAGTGTGATTTTTAAAAAGCACCAAAATTCATACTGGAATTTTTAAACTGGACGTGATAAGATGTTCTAATTTAGAATAATTTCCTTACTATAGCCAGATGCTGATACTGACTCCATTTCAAGGTCAGGGCCATGGTGCTCAACTTCTTGAAACAGTTCACAGATACTACATTGCATCTCCATCAGTTCTAGATATTACAGGTATGTAAAATTTTGTTACTGAAGAGCCTTCCTCAGATGTCTTAATAGTTTTATTTCTGTCATAAATGTCAGTGTCCTTTGGGGGTCTTTAGGAGAGTGAAGATTGCTTTTTAGAGTACATTTAGATCATAAACTTTTTTATGGAGATGGGGCTGCATCGCTAGCTGAAGTGAACAAATTAAAAATAGTAAGCCAAATATATGTGGGGAAATCCTGGTCAGATATAAATGCATTGCAAGTATGGTATAATTTGTTTAGCTTATTTGGGCAAACATTTGCATTATTTAGAAGATTCCCGTGCAGTAATTTTAAACCGTAGTGTGTGTGTGTGTGGGGGGGGGGTAATTCCTTTTTAGAAGACACCTTTTGGTTTTTGTTTAATAATACTTATTTATACAATGTTCTGTTTGCATGTGTGCCTGCAGGCCAAAAGAGGGCACCAGATCTCATTATAGGTGGTTGTGAGCCACCATATGGTTGCTGGGAATTGACCTTTCTTAACCTCTGAGCCATCTCTCCAGCCTAGAGGACACTATTAAAAAGAATTATTATTTTAATTATATGTAAATGCTTGTGCCTCTATATGAGTTCAGGAATCCACAGAAGCCAGAACAGGGCCTCTGATAAGAGGTTATGACTTGGGTCTTGGGAACCAAACTCAGATCCTCTGTAAAGCAGTATTTGTATTTAACTGCTTACCAGAAGACATATTTCTAAAAGTGTTTTATATTTTTATAATGCATGCCATTTTAGTAGTAGATAAGATGAAACACAGTCTGTGGAAACAGCCTTTCCATTGGGAAACCTCTTCCTCTGTGATTAGCCGTGGAAGTAGTAGTGTGAAACAAATGCTTAGAAGGAAGGAAACTAGTTTTTAGAGATAAGAAGGATATGTGGAATGTATTCTTGCCTGTAATCTCAGCACTGGGGTAGCTGGGGTAAGAGGATTGCTGTGAGTTTCAAGCTAGCATGGTATTACATGTCAGGTCTGGAGAAGCCTGGACTGTAGAGCGACACTATCTTTAAAACCAAAATGAATATCCTCCAAGCACTGGTACACGCCCTTAATCCCAGCACTTGGGAAGCAGAGGCAGGCGGATCTTGGAATTTGAAGCCAGCCTGGTCTACAAAGTGAGTTCCAGGACAGCCAAGGCTATTACAGAGAAACCCTGTCTCCAAAAACAAAATAAATAAATAAATGATAAAAATGAAAAGACATCAGTAGATAATATTCTAGCTTAACTGCCAAAACACAGTGTGTGAGGAATATTACTGTCAATTTCTTACCCTGAGTAATATTCAAATTTGTTGTTAATCAAGTTGCTAATAAACTGAAAGTCATTGCCAGGTTGGTGGCACATATACCTATAATCCTAGCAGTCACGAGGCTGATGCAGAAGGATTTAGAGTTTGAGGCCAACTTGGACTACATAGGGAGACTGTTTCAAAATAAAAGTTAAAAAAAAAAAAAACCTAGAAGTCACTTTTTCCTTAAGATTAGTGTATAGGGTTGAGCATCCTCAATCTGAAACCAAAATTCAGGACTATTTTAGTGTGTGTTGTCCAGAAAGACCAGGAAAGGGCATTGACTCTCCTGAGCTGGAGTTAGAGGCAGTTGTAATAAGCACTTGACATGAGTGCTGGGACTGAACTCATTGTGGGAAAGAGCAGTAAGCTTCCTTAGCCACTGGTCCGAGTCTCCAGCCTTCCCACCCACCAAGCTTTTTGTTTGGTTTTTAATTTCAAGATTTTTTTTTTTTTGAGTCCCAACAATGATACTCAGAATTTCGGATTTTTAGAATATTTTAGATTTTCAGGTTAAAGATTTCAGCTGGAAAATTATACACATACTCCATAAACAACAAAAAATCCTCAAAAATCTGATCCAATTTTGGTCCCACATGTTACAGCTAACGCTCTTTGCCCTATACCAGATATTCACATCCAAGTTAGATACTAACATTTATTTTACAAAGGCTTGACTATGGAGCTGGGGTATATAGAGTAGAGCTCAATGGTAAAACACTTGCCTGTTTATGATATGATTTGTGGATAGAGACATTTTTAAAAGGATCATAATGTAAATATTTTTGAAATAGAGGTTTGCCAAAGGGTTTATGACCCACAGCTTGAAAACTGCTAAGTTAGAGTGTTTTACAAATGTGATGAAAAGACACTTTCTCAAGAGTGGAATGACACGTTCATGTAACCTCTAGGATGTTTACACTTGAACTCCATCCATACATTTTGGTCACTGACTTTCCACATAGCTGAATTTAAAGAGAAAAGACATCCCTTCTATTCTATTCTTGGGAACATACCCTCCAGGGTAAGGGATATCTGATCAATCCTTTCCACTGCCGCAGTAACTCTTTAGTCATAAGTGTTTTGATGAGAAAAATTAAGAGATATAGATTATAGATTCATAATGACCTTAGAGGCTTGTATCTGACTCCTTGGGGAGACTGATCTATGGTAGTTATATGTATACTCGTTGCTTCTATAATAATAGTGGTCTGGGGATTTGATCCCTCCGAATGAATGAATGAATGAATTTGAATATACACTTTGGGTTATTTGAACTGATTGCTATGTTCCCCAGATTGACCTCCAGCTTATCATTTAAGCTAGGTGAGCCTTAAACTTGAGAGCCCCCTACCTCAGCCTCAGGATTAAAGACCTACCTGTATCATCACAACTGGCTTAGATACAAGTTTCTAAAATTAATATTATTTTAACATGCACTAAAATGGTAACTGGCGTTAAAATGATTTTTTTCAGAATTTTGTGAAATTGTTTAAAGAACAATAAAATAAAAATAAAAATTACTGACTATGGTACTAGAAAGCTTATAATATATGCTAATGGGAAGATTTTTCTTTTTTCATACAAGTGTACTGATTTTGCTTGCTCAAGAATAAAAGATAGAGCTGCTAGAATAATGAATTGTCTCCTATTAAGAACTACTTACCTTGTCTCTTCACTGTGGTCTAGAGAATTCTGCCTTACATGAAAATTAATGCTGGGTACCCTTTAAATGTTCTAAATTAATAAACTAGAGGGAAAGCATGTTGGGGTTTTTGGTTTTGTTTGTGCTATGCTGAGAATCAAACCTATGGCTTTATAGATGCAAACATTCTACCACTGAGGTATAATCCAGCTCAGCATTTTAAACAGGGAGTTCCACATTTATAGTGCTGAATTATCTTTCCTCTGACTCACTGCAGTGAAAGGGGTTGAAACTTGAGAGAGAAGGCAGTAATTGCTCAGCTTCCTAGTGGAAGTCACACATGGACAGACCCCATCACTACTTTTTATGACCTGTAGTATTATCAAGACAGTATGGCCAGCTCTCTCACTGCTTTGAGCTGAGCCAAAGTTGCCAGCTTCTGTTCACTGACAGCGTGGGCTTGGTGCTACACGAGGGGACATTTTTGGTGATTTTAATCTGGAATTCACATAAGTAGTCTTTGTCTGCTCTAGTGGGTAATGTGCCAGCAGGGGTTGTTTCTCTGAAGCCTCTTAACTAGTTTTTTCTGTCTATTCTACCCAATAAAGTCCTTGATACTTAGCACCAATTAGCAGAGAAAGAATTTTCTTTCTTAAATCTCAGTGAAGAGTCATTAATAATAGTACCTTTTATTCATTGCTATGATTCATTAGAAATGAAGTCTTTAAAGAGAA
Source organism: Pachyuromys duprasi (assembly GCA_028658305.1). NCBI lineage: Eukaryota > Metazoa > Chordata > Mammalia > Rodentia > Muridae > Pachyuromys > Pachyuromys duprasi. Next base: position 72,063,299 of record CM053752.1, on the reverse strand, counting down.
AGACTAAACATGTTCAAAGGACGTCTGAATTTGACAACTGAGTATCGACCTTTATTTTTAGCATTAAATGTTTCTTGGCATTGCAAAATGCTAAAAATGCTTTGTTAGCTGCTCTCATTAATATATTTCTCTTAGCTTTCATACCCAGTCCTTAAAACCATTAAAAAGAAAAAACTTACCGACTTTTATATACTCTAATCATTTGGCTGGGTATTTCTCTATGATTTTATGTGTATTTAACTTCATGGCTCTTCTGCAGGCTTTGGGTCTCCCTTTTGAAATCCAAGCTGTTAGAGTATTGATATGTCTTTTGCATCCTTGGCATATAGGCAGAAATAACTATAATTAATATTTAATTATTAATAGCTTAGGTTCTGTCCTCAGTGGATATGTTTGAGATTTAATTTCCATCAACTTTGTTACTGTAGCTTCAGTTTATTTGGCAGATAGTTCCTTATTACATGCACTCTTCCTTTTGAAGCTGTCAGAGGCTACATGGATAGCATGAGTACTTCTCAGAATATAGATGGAATCAACAATTTGTTTCATTGTACAGTAGAAATTAATTTTGACTATCATGTACATATCGGCATTATTAGTTTTCCAGTAATATATTAGTCCTTTGAAGCCTGTTTTGCCATATGTTACACAGTTTTTTAAGGTAAAATATATAGTTTTTTTTATATTCTTAGGTGATTTGTCTTATTCTTTACCTTTAAAATATTTTTAATAATGTATCTCAATACAGAGAGGCTTTTAAACATGATAGAACACTTAACGCTATATAAGCTGATGTATTTAATTTGGAACAAACTCTAGGTTTTTGACCCTACATGTTACCAGAGATTTATAGACAAGCAAATATTATCTTCAAATATGTTACTTTTGTGTGGTTGTGGTCTGTATGTATGGTGTATACATATATATGCTGTGTGCATGGTGTTTTTGCATATGCATTTAGAGGCCAGAGGAAGATGTTGACTGCCCTCTTTCATCATTCTCTACCTATTCCCTGGAGACAGTCTTTTAGGAACCTGCAAGCTAAAGTGGCACTTAGCAAGCCGCACTGACCATTCTACTTTTGCCTTCCAAAGCATTGAGTTATAGGAGCACATGGCCAACACCTGGCCATGAATGATATGGTCTGAACTCAAGATTTTCATGCAGCAAGTTTTTTCCCACCAAGACACCTCTCCGAGCCCCACACTCCTGTTTATGAGACAAGGCCTTGAACATGTAATGTGTCCCAGGATAACCTTGGATTCCTGATACCCTTGCCTCTTCCTCACCAAGGGTGGGAATACAGGCGTATACTACCATGTGGGGGTTTTAGAGCAGTGCTAATGATGTAATTGAAACAGCACCTTGTATATGCTGGGTAAGTACTCTACCAATTGTTTGTTTTTATGTTTTAAGACAGGTTCTCGCCTGATCCAGGCCAGACTTAGTATGTAGCCCAGGGTGACTTTGAAGTTATGCTGCCTCCATGTCCCAGCTGGTGGGCTATAAGTTTGCACCATCACTCGGGGCTCATAATCAGATCTGTACATTGCTTCTATAGCTTGCATCCTTTCTGCACTTAACTTACTCATTAGTAATGGTGGTTTTGGATTATTTTTATGTACAAGATCATGTCAATCATATATTAAGATGAAATAGTTCTTTGTCTTTAACTGTATTATTTATTTACTTATTTTGCCTTCTTATATAGCTAAACTTTTCCAATAAAAATCTATAAATAGGGGCAGGTAGTTCCTATGACTTGCTGCCAGTCGAACCAGGAAGCACTTTGTCTTTCATCATTATAAATGGGTACTATAGGTGGCTGTGATCACATTTGGAATTTGTCTTCCTATTAAGTGGCTGTTCGTGCTCCATATTCTATTGCTATAGCATTAGACTTAAAAAGAAATCCCTTTTACATGTAGGTGTTTGGTTTGAGGACATGAGACTCCAGCTTTACTCTTTTGCTTTTAGAGATCCCATTTTCCAACCCACATTTGATGAAAAGACTTCTTGTGTTGAATTGTCTTGGCAACTTTGTCAGAAAATGACCAATAGTTTGGATTCTCCATTTTTATGAGGCTCTATCTATCCTTTTAGCCAAGAATACTGTTAAGGTGTAGCTTTGAAGAAATATTGACATCAGAAAGTCTTAATGGGGGACTGGAGAGATGACTCAGCGGTAAAGAACAATGTTCTTCCAGAGGACCCAGGTTCGATTCCCAGCACCCACAAAGTGTCTCACAGTTGTCTGTAACTCTGGTTCTAGAGGTCTCTTTGGGCACAGGAGCACATGGTACACAGACATAATTTTTTTTATTATTATTATTCATCATTTGTGCATGGACATGTGTTGAGGTCAGAGGATAACGCTGTGGACCTGTTTGTCTCTTCCCTTAAATACATTTTGGAAATTGAACTCAGGTTGCCAGGCTTGTGTCACAAGTGCCTTTACCTGCTGTACCATCTCTTCAGACTGGCATTCATTATTTTAACTTTTCAACTCATAAGGAAGTGGGGGCACAGAAGTGGGATAACTTCCCCATGATCCCACATCTCTGAATGACACAACTGTTCAGAATTATTTCTGCCCATCTTGCTCCAATGTTCACTGAACTGCTACTTAATATAATGTAGTTACACCATAGGGAAATATAAAAGAAGGTCTGTGATGCTCAGAAATGGTGAAGGAAGGATCAAAATTATGTCCTTACTATATTTTTCAAGAGTTGTTGTGGAGGGCCATAAAAGCTGCTGGATTAAAGAAGTTACTACATTTGGGAAATATGGAGGATTTGGAGGGGAGAATAAAAGGGTGTGTGTGATCAAAACAACATGTGCATGCATGAAATTCTCAAGCAGTCAATAGTCTTTTTAAAGAGTTATAATTGACCTGGGATGTAAAATTAATTCATTATTCTGTATATACTAATTAATACAGGAAATTGTCAGCAGTTATTCATAAACCAGCTATTTTCCAAACAAAACTTGTTAGATTTATAATAAGCCTTAAAATCCTAGAGCTGGGGCAGATATCAACCCTTTAAGCTATTTTGTCTACTTCCCATCCAAAATCCCAAATCTTACACATGTTCCATTTGGGCTGCTTCTGCTCCATTAGGCCAGTTCTCAGAGCAAGCTGCTCTTGGCCATTAGGTCCTGGTTACTCCATGGTGACCTCCTGTCTCCTCTCATCTTTGGTTGTTGTCTCCATAGTCCTCTTCTCTCCTCGTGGTTCTCCTGAAACCCCAAACCCAGAACCTTTAGCTCTGCCTATCTTTCTTCTCCAGCTCAGGCTGTCAGCAACTTTATTAACCAAGTAGGGATAATTGGGATGCATTCCTTACATCACATGGATACAGGTTTTTGTTCAGCATACATAACGATGCTCATGGCAGAGCTGTAACCAGATCTCATCTCAGGGCACTGAAGTCAGCATTTGAAAACAGTACACAAGAACCTCCTCCAACACGTGGAATTCTTAGTTACCAAAAAGTGAACTGCATTTGAAATTGTTTCCAAACCTGAGTATTTCATTTATATGGCTAATTTGACTGCAGCTAAAATGAAGATGCATGTGGTTACATTCCAGTCAAAAAGTTGATATGTAAAATGAGCAGTGTTCATTTTATCAATAGTATAAATGTCTTTGCTACCATTTTATTTGTTATAATAGTTACCAGGAGTGATCTTTAATATTGTAACTTTGAATATATATTTTTTTTCTCAGAATGTTACCTTGTTACTATGTTACTGAGATTACAAATGATAGTGGAATTGCATTGGGTAAGGGCAGTGCTATGTTTTTCATTTCATTAGCGGAAGACCCATCCAAAAGCTATGTGAAACTGAGAGACTTTGTTCTTGTGAAGCTTTGTCAAGATTTGCCCTGTTTCTCCCGGGAAAGGTTAATGCAAGGATTCAATGAAGATATGGCAATACAAGCACAGCAGAAGTTCAAAATAAATAAGGTATTTCTATTATTTTTATTTTGTAGGAGGAAGAAATTTAAATTTGCTTTTTAAAAAGTACTTCACTAAACTACAGTAAGGACATTAACATGTGAAAAGCAATAGTGGTTCCAGGCTGTGAAGTCAGACCAGGTTCAAGCTAAGTCTAGAACTTTGTCTTGTCATCTAGAACAGTTTAGTTTATACCTTCGTACCTCATTTTCCTTATTGATAGAATGAAAGAATACATTTTATGTTATACTAAGTATATAATAAGCAGATCAAAGATAAGTAAAAGAATAAACTGTGCTGCCAGAGTGGCTTAGTGGGTTCTTGGCTTAGAGTTTGCTGCTAAGCCTAACGTCCTGAGTTCAATTCCCAGGATCCGTATGGTAGAAGGAGAAAGCCAACTTCAGAAAACTGTCCTCTGATTTCTATCATGCTCCTTGGTATGAGTGTTGTGTGTTCCCCAACCCCCGCATAAGGAAGTGGAGTAAAATCTTTTTAAAATAAAGCTTTGTTGGGGGGGGTCATAGATTTATTTTATGTGTATGGATATGTATGTATGTATGTCTTTGCACTATGTGTGTCTCGTACCAGAGGACATAAAAGGTGGCATCTGATCTAGAACTGGAATTACAGACAGTTGTAAGCTATCACGTAGATGCTGAGAATGGATTGCAGGTCTTCTAGAAGAGCAGTCAGTGCTCTTAACTTCTGAGCTGTCTCTCCAGCCCTATAATACTAAGCTGTAAAGTGGTTTTTATCCTTGGAGACGTAGAAAGGTGCTAAGAATATGTGCAACTTTCAGTTTCTTATGTTTGCCTGTTTTTTTTCAAGACGGGGTATTGGCATATTTTCTATCTATTTTATTTAGGTTCTTATAACTCTACCTCTTTTCCTTATCCTACCCTAATCCTTTCCAACCCCTTAGCATTAGGTAGGAGAGAGATAAGGTTGGGGGAAAGGGGAATATACCTCTCTAGTCTACTTCCTGCCCAATGTAGCATCAGATTACCAGGGGCAAGTCCAGTCTTCCTCCTCAGAATATCGAGCAGTCCAGCAAACCAGTCACCTAGCACTACAAACACAACAGCAAGAAGAACCAGCAGCAACAGGGACGGCAGCAGCCGCTCTCCCGTTTATACCCTCTCCAGAGTCCCCAGAACTAAACGATTTTACAGCTGGCAGACATCACACATCTGCTAGTGCAAGAGGCAAATCATAATCACCTGCTGTGAAGCGGCCTCTTACCACTTGCCTCTGCTGGGACCCCAGGTGTGCATCGCCACCACCCAGCTTCATTTTCTACACTTTATTTTGTTAGCATTTGGGACTGGGGGAGCGCATGCATTCTTCTGTGCAAGTGAGAAGGTCAGAGGAGAGCTCCCAAGAGTTGGTTTTCCCCTTCTATCACGTGGTCTCCAAGCATTAAATTCAGGCAATCATGCTTGAGTACACATATCTTTATTCCCTGAGCTGTCTCACCAGCTTTCACTTTTTTTATGCTCTGTATATTTATTTAAATTTTAAAGTAGTAAATATCTTAAGATAGGGATAGAAAAAAAAAACATGGAATGTCAAAGAAGTCACATATGTTAATATATATTCACGAATGAAAAGGCACTGCATGGGAAGGGCAGTGCCTTTTTTTCCACACAATTAAATGAAATTTAATGTGAATTTTCACATTGTAATTAATGAGATTTTTTTGTTTTTTGTTTATCAAGACAAGGTTTCTCTGTGTAGCCTTGGCTGTCCTGGAATTCTCTGTAGACCAGGCTGGATTCTCACAAACTCACACATCTACCTTCTTCTGCCTCCTGAGCCCTGGGAGTAAAGGTGTGCACCACCAATACCCAGCGAAATTTGTTCTTGATGCATTCAGCTTTTGTATTTCTTTTCTTATTATCCTTTAATAAAAACTAATTTGCCAGGATAGCCTTTAATAAAAACTTTGAAGGGTGGGTGGGAATTGATTAGGAAAATGCATGGTCTTAGAGTGTTCCTGATAAGGACAAGCCAGTTGACACTGGTGGCCACCATGGCTGAGAGCTGCACGGTTCCTGGATTCCTGAGCACCAGTTTAGCCCTCATTGCAGCACTTCCCTTAGCGTCTCTTCTTTCAGATGCTTCGTAAGTGTAACTCTTTCCCAGACTTCTTTATATTCACCTTTTTCTCATTCTATTTGGGAAATTTCATCCAAACCTTCAAATCTAGATTTCCCCCTTGTGTTTCATTCAAAGCTATAGCCAAAAACCTGCTGATTATTTCCAACAATAAGTATGAACTGAAACTTTTTTCTGTCCTTTCATGACTTCCTATCTAAAATAAATATATATTTAGAAATAATTTATATCTACTTACTATATTAAACCTATACTTATTGAGTAATTAACAGCTCAGCTTCTAAAGTGTATATGAGCATTTTTTTTTAACAAATGATAGTTTAACAAAAAGAGGAAGCTGCTAACTAGGGCACACTGAGCTCATTGTGTCTGATCTGCTACCTTGCTAATTTCAGTTCTTTTCCAACTTTGTGCATGTTCCTGGCTTTGCTGAACTTTTTAAAATTTCTCACATATGCCAGATCTTACTTCTTCTTTATCCCTGTATAAATATTATTCCTTTTATTGGGACCACTTCCTCTGTTTGCCAAGCCAGATAGTATTTGGGTTTTCAGACTCCACTCACAAACTCTTCTGGGAAGTTAAAATAGGCCTCCCACCACCTTCCTATAGCTTATTTTCCCACCAAAATAAAATCACAGTTGAAGTAACAAACAGGAAATGAGCACTACTCCTTTGGCTTCAGTATACCAAAACTTCCTGGTCAGTCTCTCTCTCTCCTTTTTTCTTCCTTTCCTTCCCTCCTTTTCTTTTTACTGTCATCTGGGGATTAAACCCAAATGCCAGGTTGATGCATTATCACTTAGTTTTACCCCTCAGCCCTTCAGTCTGTTCTTCTAACTGTCCCGGGGCATAGTAGGACTCTGGAATAGGCAGTGCTGTTTGCGGATACTGTATAAATATAGTATTTATACAGTAGACAAAGTATGCAGATGCTGTTTAAACCCTCAGCCTGTAGACCTGAGTTAGATGTTCATCTGACTCTGTTCTGCACTCTTAACAGTTCAGTCATTGCATGGTTTCCCCAGGTATTCCTTATACATCTCTAGAGCCCTTGTCCCCTTAATAGTCTTTCTTGTGCTGTTTCAGTTCCTGTCTTCATTGTGTTTATTGTTTTGTTTCTTAAGGTTGTCTAATTTAATGCTTTTTAAAAATATTTTTTCTTTTGTGTGTATGTGTATGTACCTGAGCATACTGTATGTACCAAATGTGTACAGAAGCCTGCGAGGTCAGAAGAGCCCATCAGAGTCTCTGGAACTGGAGTTAGAGCTGGTTTTTAGCCTCCATGTAGATGCTGGGAATTGATCACAAGTCTTCTACAAGAGCCATTTCCCTAGCCTCCCAGCTTAGCTTTTTAATTGCGTGTTTGTGGGAGTGTTCTCTCTGCTCTCTCCTCTCTTCTGTTTCCACCCCCCCTCTCCCGTAGGACTCCTGGGCTAGTGGTCCACCACTGAGCAGCTCCTATTGGTTAGATCAATTAGATCTCTCTACCCTCATTTTTGTACCATTTGTTTGAGACCAAAAAAAAAAATTTTTTTTTTTTTTACTTAAAACACAAATTTGTGCACATCATTTTTGCTCCTATTGAAAAACTTGACAGTGACTAGACTGGAGTCGGTGTCTTTAACCCTGTATGTCAGTCCCTCACCAGCATCTTCCTCCTGTTCTTTTGGTTTGGTTTGGTTTGGTTTGTTTTTTGTTTTTTTTTAATCCTCCAGCAGTAACAAGCTGCATTATTCTATGTGCATGTGCGAAAATTTACGCACAGTGCTCTTCCATTTCTAGGATAACACTTTCCTCTTTGAGATTCAGCTTAGAGGCTGAGGATAGAGCACATTGATAGAGCACTTGTCTAGGGTTTTGAGTCCTTGGGTTACATCTCCAGCTGCACTTGAGAGAGAGAGAGAGTGAACGAGGAAGAGCGAACAGATTTTACTTTTCATTTTCACAAGAATCCTCTTCAGCCATTTCCACAGTCCCAAGCTGTCTGCCATCATGTCCTATAACACGTTGGGCATTTGTTACCGTCAAGGCTTCTAATTTCTTGAGAGCAGACAGTGTCTTATTTTTCCTCTGCTAGTTATCATAATTCTTTGCTGTTACAGATATTAACTATATTCAGGGTTCTTTTAGAAAAACTCGCATTTTAACAAAGTGTTTACATTTTTCTTGTTTAATTTGTTTAGCAACATGCTAGACGGGTGTATGAAATTCTTCGGCTGCTGGTAACTGACATGAGTGATGCTGAACAATACAGAAGCTACAGGCTGGATATTAAAGGGAGACTAATCAGCCCCTACAGGGTAAGGCTTTCAAGAACCTTTAAACTGGAATTGAAAGCATCTCACGGTATGTGTGTGTACATTTTTATTTAATATGCATGCCTGGTGCCAACAGAAACAAAAATAGGGCATCCCCTGGAACTGGAGTTATAGGCAGTTGTGAGCTGCCATGTGGTTGGTGAGAACTGAATCTGGGTGCTCTGGAAGAGCAACAAGGGCTTTTTAAACATTGATCAATCTCTCTAGCCCGTATTTTTCCTTTTTTATTATTATGTACATGTATATGTGTTATAGGGATATGAACATCTTGAGTGTGAATGCCTACAGAGGCTAGAAGTGGGTGTCAGATCCCCTGGAACTGTAGTTAACAGGAGACTGTAAGCTGATCTCATGGATACTATGGACTGAACTACAGTCCTCTATAGCATCCAGTGCTATTGACTGCTGAGCCATCCCTCCAGCCCTTTAATCATATGTTCTTGTCACTGTTAAAGAAGAGCCAGGCAATGACAGATATAGAAGAGTCCAAATCATTTTGCTAGATTAAAGGAGAAAAGATTCTTCCTATTATAGTTTACTCTTAATTTTCCAATATAAACTATAAATGTATTTTGCCACTTAAAAACTGATGTTAGGAGTTGGGTGCAGTGGCACATGCCTGTAATCCCAGCACTTGGGATATAGTAGGCAGGCATAGGTAGGCCTACTCTACAAAGCGAGTGTGGATGTGTGTTTGTGTGTGTCCTTTAAAAATCCCAAACTCATCCTTTAATTACTAGTTTACTTGTTCTTTCACATTGTTTGCTTAATTTGGCAGATATTTTTGTATGCTTTTTCCAGATAATCTCCTTAGGAGTTCTTTGTTTTTGTATTTCATGACAGGGTTTTGTTTTTATAGCCCTTGCTGTCCTGGAACTCACTTTGTAGACCAGGCTGGACTTGAACACAGAGATCCACTTGCCTCTGCCTCCCAAATGCTGGTTTTAAAGGCATGTGCTACCACACCCAGCTCTTAAGAAGGTCTTTAAAAAAAAAAAAAAAAAAGAAGGTCTTTTTTTCACATTCTTTAAAACCTTGGTTTGTACAGGATAGGAAATGGCTCAGTCACTAAAGCCTTGCAAGTATAATTAACTTCAGAACCCGCCAAAAAATGCTACTGGGTGCTGTGTGCTTAATAATAGAAGATCTTGGGAACTAAGACAAGAGGATCCCTGTGGCTTGCTGGCTGGCCATTCTACCATAATTAGTGAGCTCTAAGCCAGGACACTCTTGTCTCAAAGGAAGCATTTCTACGGAGGATATAGCTCATGTTATCCTTAGGTATACATATAGACTCACACTTAAAAAACAAAACAAAACCGAAACCAGGCGGTGGCGGTGCACACCTTTAATGCCGCTTCTCAGGAGGTGAAGGCCAGCCTAGTCCGCGCCAGTTCCAGGACAGACACGCCCACCAAAAGAAAGCCTGTCTTGAAGACCCAGACAAACAAAAACAAAGCATTTGTAAGCTCAGGGTGTGGTGGCACATACCTTTGATTTCAGTACTTAAGTGGAGACCGGGTGGGTCAAGAGTTCAGAGTCTGGTTGTGGTAGAGTGCATGCCAAGCTCACAGCCCTAGGTTTGATCACCAGTACCACACAAAATTGTGAGCAGTGGTATATAGATATAATATAAGCACTCAGCTAGAAACAGGATCAGAAATATTAGTTAATCCTTAGGTAAATAGTAAATTTGAGGTTAGCCTGGCCTATCTGCGACTGTTTCTTTTTGTTTTAGTTTTTGAGACAGGGTTTCTCTGGTGTAGCTTTGGCTGTCCTGGACAGCTTTGTAGACCAGGCTGGCCTTGAACCTTAATTTCTAACATTCACATACCATACAAAGTAGAATATATAGTTTAAGGAATAGTAAAGTGTTTTTAATCATTTTGGTATATTTAAAATTTTTTAAATGCAGTCTAACTGAAGCATCACAAAATTGTGTTGTTTTGGTGTGTGTAGTGTAAGATAAAGGCTTATTTATCTCTGAGCAGGGCATGGTGATGCAGACCTTTAACCCCAGCTCTGGGGAGGAGGTAGAGACGGGGAGTAAAATCTCCGAGTTCCAGCCTACAGAGTTACCTACCTTGGTTAGGCAAACAGCCTGTTTCAGGTGAGCAGGTAGATAACGGTAGCTCTGGTACTTTATCTTAGAATGTATTTTTAAAGCACTTTTGAACGGCATATTTGTCTGGTATTCCAAAATTATAAATGAATTCCGTTGGGAGAGATTTATTAGTTCTAGAATGAGCTTGATATGGTTTGAGTTGTTTTTGTATTTTTTGAAAGACTAAACAGATTAACAATTCAGAATTAACAATTCAGACTGTTAGAATCTTAGCTTCTTAGTTCACTGTCTCTGAACTTAGCCAGGTCCCAGAACTTGCTCTATAGACCAGGCTGACCTGAACTCAGAGATCTGCCTGCTTCTGCCTCCCAGGAATAAAGGCTACCACTGCCTGGCATTACTATTATTTTTCATTAATTTATTATGTGTGTGTGAATGTGTGTAGGTGTGGGTGCAGATGTGTGGGTGGGTTTATGCACAAGCCTGCTGATGTTCAGAAGAAGGTATTGGATCCCTTTGAATAGGAGTTAAAGGCAGTTGTGAGCTAGCGTGGGTACTTTTGAACCCAGGCCCTCTCTTAAGTGCTTTTACCTGCTGAGCCAGTTTTCTAGCCCTGCTACTGCTATTATTTTTAACACTTAAGTTTTAAAATCAGGGGCTGGAGAGAGGGCTCAGAGGTTAGGCTCAGAGGTTAAAAGTACCAGCTGCTCTTCCAGAGGTCCTGAATTCAATTCCCAGCACCTACATGGTGGCTCACAACCATCTACAGAGAGATCTGGTGCCCTCTTCTGGCTTGCAGGTATTCAGGCCTGCACTGTATACTAAATAAACAAACAAACAAACAAACAAACAAATAAATGAACTAATGAATAAATAAATAGATGAGACTTAAATTTATAGCTATATAAGCAAATTTTTTTTTTGTTTAAAAATAATTGCTACTTAGAAAAAGCAGAGAGACCTTGCCAAGATGAGGAGATGCCTGAGACCAGAAGAGCTGACAAATCAGATGAACCAGATAGAAATAAGCGTGCAGCATGAGCAACTGGAAGAGCGATTTCAGGAGCTGGTGGAGGACTACCGTTGTGTCATTGAGCGGCTTGCTCAAGAGTAAAGCTCTTGTTCCCCAGGATTACTGCCGATTTCTGTGCATCGTGCTGTGAAACCTGACGACCCTAAAGTTAATCTATGTTCTCCTTAGTGGAATATTTCCTTTTGAGAGAGTGTATATTTTAAAATACTGTCTAGAGTTTATGAACATATATTGCATTAATAAAAGATGGCTTGTGAAATAACCACTGTCCACTGGCTTCTTTTTAAACAATATAATAAACGATTGGTTGTGGTATATTAAGGTATGATGTGGTGCTTAAGGATTAAGGATAAATCTTTGGTTTTACTAAGCCCTTACATTTTAGTGTGTGTGGTGGTGTACACTTGTAATCCAGCACTGAGGCCGAAGCAGGAGGATTTCCTTGAGTTCAAGGCTAGCATAGGTTTCCATATGAGACCTTGTTTCAAACAAACCTAAAAATAAATTGGAGAGATTAAGAATGCTTACCCTGCAGCCATGATGTCAGCACCCAGATAAGAAACTTGTTTTCCAGTACACTCCTGTAAGCCCTGCTCTGAGGGGAGCAGAGGCAGGAAGATTGTTGAAGGTTGCCAGCTTCCAGCCTAACAACCGATAAAGCAGAAACTTCTGCCTCTGAGAATTGGCTCAGAGTGACAGGGACCACCTGGCACCTTGCTTTCACTGCGTGCACACCCACAGATAAACATCTAAAGCATGTTTCTTTGGGGGCATCTTCGTAATCTTCATTTTCCTGTCTGGCAGTTAGTTTTTTATTTTTTTAAGTAATTTATTTTTATATTAATCACAGGTTATATACTTTGAATCCCAGCCGTAGCCCCCACCCATATTTCCTCCCACTCTCCCCATCCCTCCCTCATCTTCTCCCTGCTCCCTACCAAGTCCACTGATAGAGGAGGACCTACCCCCTTCCATCTGACCCTAGCTCTTCATGTCTCTTCAGGGCTGGCTGCAATGTCCTCTTCTGGCTATAGCTAGGCTGCTCCTCCCTCGGTGAGGGGCAGGGGGAGGGTCGAAGAGCCAGCCATTGAGTTCATGACAGAAATAGTCCCTGTTCCCCTTACTAGGGTACCCAGTTGGATAGTGAGCTACCATGGGCCACATCCAAGCAGGGGTTCTAGGTTATATCCATACATGGTCCTTGGTTGGAGAAACAGTCTCATAAAAGACCCCTGTGCCCTGATCTATTTGGTCTTTGTGGAATTCTTGTCCTCTCCAAGTCTTACTAACTCTCCCTTCTTTCATATGATTCCCTGCACTCTGCTGAAGGCTTGGTTGTGAGTCTTAATATCTGTTTTGATACATTGCTAGTTAGAGTCTTTCAGAGGCCCTCTGTGGTAGGCTCCTGTCCTGTTGCTTGTTTTCTCCTACATTCAATGTCCATCCCGTTTGTCCATCTAAGCGAGGATTGATCATCTTACCTGGGTCCTCCTGGGAGTTAGTTTTTAAAGTCAGCTTACAAAGCAATGGGTTTCTTTATAGAATTAAATAAACTCCTGACTATCTTTACTGCTTGTTTCAGGTATGAGTAAGAAAAGCCAGAGACTAGATGTAGACTAAACCTAAATCTTTTGCATCAAATATTAACTGAAGGTAGATACTAGAGTTCAGTTGGGACTCAGGACATGGTACATACTTATTCTAACACTGAGGAGGCAGAGATAGGATGGAGCAAACACTTGTCACCAAGTAAAAAACTTAACACCATGTGCAATAAAAATGTGTATTTGTATTTTCTATAAGGTTACCATGGTGCTGAAATATACATCGTCAAAGTAATGACACAGTCTTTTCTAATGAAGTGGAGTAAAATTAACTGCTTTATACAGAACCATAATAAAGGAAACAATGATGTTTAGAACGTGTATCAGTAAACCGGGTGTTAACATCAAAAAACAAGTGTAAGGGCCTCGAGAGATGGCTCAGCAGTGAAGAACAATTCCTGCTTACAGAGGACCAGATCAGTTCTCACACCCATGTGGCAGGTCCTAACTGTCACTCCAGTTCTAGGGGATCTGATGCCCTCTTCTGACCTCCATGGGCACTAGCCAGGCATGTAGTTCACAGACGTACATGCAGGCAAAACACCCATACACACAAAAAAACCTCAAAACAGGGTTTTTCTGTGTAGCCCTGGCAGTCCTGGACTTGCTTTGTAGACCAGGCTAGGCTTGAACCTGCCTGTCTCTACCTCCTGAGTGCTGGGATTAACACCATGCCCTGCCATCAAAACATTTTTTTAATTGACTCATGCAAAATTATTGATAGCATGGAGTGCAAAATGAAATATCCTAAGTTTTTATGAGAAAAAAAAGTCACAAGTAACATGGGACTAACGGAATTTAACAGTCATATCAACCACACTGCATGTTAAAAAGAAACAGGACAGAATCTTCAAAGTTAAGGTGCAAAATTAGTCTATAAACCTGTATCTAAATACCAGTCAAGACTGAGGTGGAGTGTTTTTTAGAAATCTAAGAGATGAGAAAACTTACCTTGTGCTGTTATTCTGAGATACATTGTAGTGATGTGAAGCCAGAATCAAAAAAAGAGTGTGAAGGATGAGAAGTTTAGGAATAGGGTAGGGTGGGATGTAGCTCAGAGGTGGAACATTTACCTAGTGAGTAAAGGCTTTTGCTTCACTCTCCAGTGCCGAAAAAGCTTTAACACTGAAGTGTAAAAAAAAAAAAAAAAAAGGCAAAACAAATCTGATTCCACTAAAAAGAAACAGCCAACAGGCAAGTGGATAGCATGCCTGAGAAGGAAACCCGTCCAGACTCAAACTGGAATAGGAAATCGGAAGTTCAAGAGGAAGGGTGCCTGGAAACCAAAGTACAAACAACAGAAACTGTAGTTGCATGGTGTTGAGGGTAACTAAAAAGATGTGGTTCTAAGAGGTTGGGTCGAGACTGGGAAGCCATAGGGCAGAAAACTTCGCTTTTCATTGTAAGTCTTGGGAGACTATATACATGTTACTTTGATATTAAAAATTTGGTTTTGGGACAGTCTTACTTGGTACCCCTGGCTGTCCCTGAACTCGCTGTCTAGTCCACAGAACTCAGAGAACTCAGCCTGCTGCTTCCACCGCCACACATAAAATTTAGTTCAAGTATTACTATTTTTTTACTAACTGATCTCTATATGACTCTCAAAGAATAAATTATAAGCCACAGAAAAATTCTAAAGCTTTAATGGGAGCCTTTAGAGTGAGGGTGTACAACAATTAGTATTCCCCCAGACCTCCACAAACAGCAGAAGCCATCAAGAGATAGTGAAGAAACTCATTTACAGCCTTTCTCTAATCCTAGCATTTGGGAGGTAGAGGCAGACATCTCTGAGTTCACAGCCAGCTGGGTCTACATAGTGAGTTCCAGGCAAGCCAGGGATACCTAGGGAGACCCTGTCTCAAAAACAAAAAATCAGAACACAAAACCAGATAACACTAACAAAAATTCATTGATTCTCAAAGCAATCAGTTTATCATTCACTTTACTGGCAAACATTTTAATGGAAATTTTTTTCCTACTACAGAAAAATTGTGAGCTGGTAAGATGGCTCATTGGGTAAAGTTTGGTACGAAGCCTGACAAACGGCTCAGTAACAGGGACTTACATCATGAAGGAAAAAACAGATTCCTCCCAGTTATCTGACTTCCACAAGCATGCACACAAACACCACATAGACACAAAGGGTTCAAGAGATGGCATCATAGTCAAAGAATACTGGCTGCTCTCCTAGGGGACCCAGGTTCAAATCACAACACTCACAAACATCGGTAACTCTAGTTCTCGGGATCTGGTACCCTTTTTCGGCCTCATGCACCAGGCATGCATGTGGTGCACAGATATACATGTAAGCACAAAACCTATACAGATAAAAACTGAAAAATAAATAATGAAAAAATAAAAGAACAGTTGCTTCTATCCTTAATACCCTGGCTAGGAGCTGTAGACAGTAGTAGTACAATTAAAGCTCTGAAATTTTTTCATCAACACTGCAGAAACAGCAATAGAGATGAAATGGAATCACTTATGTCTGATGAACTACTGTAAGAGACAAGGCAATGAGTGCCTTATAGAGGCAGGTAAACTTCTTAAGTTTCCAGTTCTGTTTACTGACACACCATTGACTCTAGCCAACGTACAGACTAGCCTACGTGCCCAGCTATGGATGAATGAGTAATGACACATGGTAGATAATCACAATGGAGTTTTATTTAGCCATAAAGAAAAATGAAATTGGTTCATGTGTGAAAAAATGGATGGAACTGAAGAGCATGTTAGGTGAACTAGGCCAGGTTCAGAAAGACAAATATTGCATATAGAATATGTTTAATATATTAACTTATATTTATTATAATAATATATTATGTATATTATCTTTCTTATATATTATTAATATATATACATCAATATAATTATTTACATGTGATCACAATGGTCTAAAGGAACAAGAGAGGTTAATGGTTAGAAAGATAAAAACATACTCTCTCATATATGGAACCTAAATTCAGTAATAAACACATATGACATGAAAATAAATGGAAAACTATTGAGGGATGGAGAAATCCAGTGGGGAGCAAAGGAGGAAGGATAATGGGAACTGTGTGCAAAGTACAACCAACCATATATATGGAAGTCACAACGAAACCCTTTACTTCATAGACTAAAAGAAGTATTAACACTTTTAAAAGGAAAAACTCCAGTTTCTTCACAATGTACACTAACTGGAAAGGGCTGTGTCTCTCCTCCCGACCTCACCCTCACGGCCCTTGTGGTCTCCTGGGAATTAGGTGGGGCTAGCGCTGGAGCAGGGGACCTTTGCAGCGGTCTTCCGTTCTTATCTGCACTCTCTTGTCCATCTTAAAGAAAGGGCAGTTGGAAATGTGCTCTGGCTAAGTCCTCAGGTCACCCGAACAGTCCTTTAAAGAATGTACAATTAACGTTTGGGCAGGTGACCAGGCTGGAGTCTTCAGCTGCTCGGTTTGTCTGCCGCGTCTCTGAATCGGCCTTTGTGAGGGCTGGGGTGTGCGGCGAGGCTTGTTTTCGCTCTGCTCCTGTGGCAGCTGCCACTTGTCTTCCTTTATTCTTTATCAAGCAAAAGAAAGCGTGAGTGCTTGGGCATCAGATGCAGGGAGCGCACGCACCCCAGACAGGGTACGCCAGGGCTGTTGGGCACACAGAGGTGCTTGGGGCGCATGCCTTCTAGTTTGCATCCACAGTCGCAGTCTTGAATACAGAATTGGCCAAGGGAGGGAGCAGGTCTTAAGTGCACCAAACTGCTTAGTTTTGCAGCCAGTGTGTGTGAGGCGGGAGTGGGTGAGAACAGTGGGGGCCGGGGTGGGGAGGGGAGGGTGTTGGTTTTCTATTATCAAATCCTTACTTCATAATCTCCACGTTGCAGCTCCCAGGCCCTTTCCTTTTCTGAGACAGGGGTGGCAGGTTAGCCTAGGGCAGCTTTGAACTGCTAATCCTCCTGCCTCAGTAGCCAAGTGCTGCTTACTGAAGGTTTTTGATTAATGGATCAAGGACCACTGTGCTTCATGCTTTTAAGTATGAAATATTGAGAATCATACACACAAATATTCAACCGCTGATATTAATGGCCAAATGAACTGCCTCATAGTCCTGCAGAACCATTATGTTTCAAATCAAACACACTAAATATTCAGCAACAAACACAGCCATAAGTAATAATAAGCCATGATAAAAACATACAAGTATAATTTCTCACTGCCTGAGAAACACGTTAGGAGATTTTTTTCTATTACTATTGTACATTTCTGTAATTTTCCAGTTCTGTTTTTTTTTGTTTTTGTTTTGTTTTGTTTTCAAAATCTGGTTTCCCTATGTAGCTCAGGCTGTCCTAGAACTAGCTCTGCAAACCAGGGAAGCTTCAAATCAGAGATTCGCCTGCCTCTCCCTCCTGAGTGCTGGGATTAAAGGTGTGAGCCACCACCTGGCTAATATTACAATTTTTTTAAAGAGGGCGGGGTGGGGGGGCCACTCAAATGACCTTTTACAAAATTCCAACACGGAGATCAAGGGAACACTTTCCACTCTCTTCTTTTGCAAGTATGGCTCATGGACACTAAAGGAACTTTTAGTGTCATCATAGCGTCCTCTGTCTCCCTTTCATCTTTGCAGGTGGTGAAGGAGATCCAGCAGGTACAACTAGTCCCCAACCTGGGCCTTTAAGTTCTGAATTTTTAACATCCTTACAGGTGGCATTGCTCAGTGGAGCCTGTTCCTCAGTCTTCTGTGATGAATGATCTAGTGACCACGGGTCTCAGCTTTGTTGTGACATTAAGAAAAACAATATTATACTATTTTGGAGCCTAAAGTGGGTACTTGTGTGTTTAGTGATCAATAACTAAATAACCCTTCCCCTATTATAAATGGAAATTTTCTTTCTCTAGAAATATGTAAGTAGGTACTTCTTTCCTAGGAGTTATCACTTGTAGAATATGACAGACTCTAATTGTTCATACTTTTATTTGGATTTAATTGGATAAATGCATAGTTTTTTTGTTGGCCTGTTTGAGATGGGATCTCAGGTGGCCAAGCCTGCCCTTGAGCTTGCTATATAGCAGAGAATGACCTTGAGTTTCGGACCCTTCCTGAAACATAGCTGCTTTCAGGAATCCAGGGTTTCTTGCATGCTAGGCAAGCACTCTACCATCTCAGGTAGCTGCACAGCTCTGTTTAAACCTAAGCAATCTCAAAACATGGGGATTGGGAAACCCTGGTCTCGGGTATATGCCTATAGTTCCACAGGCAACTCTCAGATACAAACACCATATTTCAAGCCGAAGTTTTGAACTAGCGTGAAGGGAACACTGTTCTTGGTGAGTCTGGCACCAACTCTTTTGGGACAATGTTTTGGTTAAATTACTGGTGTGGCCCCAAAGACTCACGTGTGAAGTGCGTGGCCCATACGGAGTGGCACTATTAGGAGGTGTGGCATTTTTGGAGGAACAGTGTCGATGGGGGCAGATTTTAAGGTCTTACAAGTTCAAGTCTGGCCAGTGCGTCAAAGTGTCTCCTTGCTGCCTGCTGCTCAGGATGCAGAACTCTCAGCCCTGTCCTGAGTGCCGTGTCTGCGTGTGTGCTGCGCGTTTCTTGCCATGATGATAGAGGACTAATGTTCTGAAGCTTGTTAGCCAGCCCCAGTTAACTGTTTTCCTTCATAAGTGTTACAGTGGTCACGGTGTCTCTTCAGAGCAGCAGAACCCGACTAAGACACCCTGTCTGGCTCCATTCTAGCCCCCTTCCCCTGAAGGATGCTCAAGAGAAGGTGGCAAGCTATCTGCTGATCTCCTGTCTATAAATGTCTAGATTCTGAAACTGTCTGAACTCCATCGTGGGAGGTGCTCAGGCAGGACCGGTTCCTGGGACTTCGTTCACATAGGAACTCTAGAGCTGAGACGGTGTCATGAAAAATGAGGTGTGTCACTGCAGCTCCTCTCCTGTCTTGTCCTTGCACCCCATCTTGGCCCTGCAGGGCAAACACAAATAACAAAGAGAAACCCACTTTACAACTGCCACCCACATGGCATTGCTTTCTTTATGAAACGTGGAGAATTTACCTATTTTCTCTAACAGGACTTGTAGATGATTCCGTAACTTAAATGTGATTATCTGAAATTGCTGGTAGAGGACTCATGACATCCTGCCAACTGGTTTGTAAAGAGAGTACCCCAGAGACCACCTGCCCAAACATATAATTGTTCAATGCAGAACCTCAGCTTTTCGAGGGGGCCAGCCAGTAGCCTCTGTAATATACAAAGATTATGTTTATGCAGCACTTCTGGTTCATGGAAAGAAGTGCTCATTTGGCTTAAAATATGTAAATAAATAAAGAATTTCCTTATCCTAAAATTGGACAAATTAAAGGGTAGGATTGGAAATGTTCTCCTCAAGCCACAGAGTAAAAGGTTAAGAAATTAACCTGAAATCAAATCAGAAAGCTAAGTTTTCAGGGGGGAAATTCAGAGGGCAAAGCTGGGAAACAGGGTCAGAAAGAGTGAAGGCACCTAGGTCTTGACAACAAGCCCCAGGAAGCTGAGCATGTCCCTAGCCACCAACTTCCGCCCAGCTGACCAGTATTAGTTCATGCTGCATTAGTTCAGTTATCTTTACAGTGTGTCCAAATTAGCAAATGTTTCTGTAAACCTTGTCCTAGTTTGCTTTGTATTGCTACGATAAACACCATAACCAGAAGCAACCTGTCTATTTCAGTTGACAGTTAAAGCCACCATGAGGGGAAGTTAGGGCAGGAACTCTGGGACCTGAAGCAAAGGTCATAAGATCATGGAGAAATGCTGCTTGCTGGCTTGCTCCCCCTGGCTTGCTCAGTCTGCTTCCTTACAGTACCCAGGACCACCAGTCCAGGGGAATCAAGAAACTGTCCCCACAGACTTGCCTACAGATAATCTGATGGAGGCGTTTTCAGGCTCCTCTTTCCAGAAAGCTCTAGCTTGAACCTTTGCCCCTGTGGCGATTTGAATGAGAAATGTGCCCTATAGGCTTGAGCATCTGAAAAGCAGATTTCAAGTTGGTGGCACTGTTGGGGATGTTTAGGTGGCAGCCTTGTTGGAGGAAGTACAGGGGGAGGACTTTGAGACTGTAGCCTCCTTCGGCTTCCAGTTCACTCTCTCTACTACACCCTAGGGGTAGAAGACATGAGCACTCAGCTTGCTGCTCTAGCTTGCTTGCTTGCTTGCTGCCATGCTTCCCCATCATGAGGGACTCTACCCAAATAAACTCTTTTTTTCTATAAGTTGCTTTAGTCATGATAGTTTATAACAAACAGATATAATTAATATAGACCCTGCTTACAATCAAGGTTTAAAAAAACATATCATAAATTGTGGGTAATCCCAGAAAGTATACAAACTCTAAACTGTGCCCATCCAAGAAGATTTACTTCATGTCTCACAAGCCCTCGTGCATTAAAAACTTAATAGTATGGAAACCTGAATAGCTAAAATTTATCACAAATTACGTATGACTTTAGGGGAAAAATGTGTGTGTCATAACTCTTCTTTATGTATTATTTATTCACTTATTGCTATTTTTCCTTTTCATTTATTTTTTTTCCATACAATATATTTTGAATATGTTCTTTCCCTCTCTTCTCAACTGAAAATAGGGAATGCTGCATGAAGTTGCACATCAGTTGCACAGGGGCTTTCGGTATGTGTGAGGTCACACTGAGCATCCATCAATCTTTAAAACTAAGTAAAGGGAAAGGGTGGAATGATTAGTTTTTGAAGAACATGCATAGAGAAATTTATTCCTTATTTATTTTTCAGATAACTGATCACTAGCAAGTCAAAGATGTTTTGTTTTAGACAGGTCCTCACTGGATGGCCTGGAACTAGCCCATCCTGCCCCATGGTGACTTCCTTCTTTCTGGCTTTCTCTTCTTCCTCCTGCCTTGTGGCCCCTCTCAGTCCCCAGGCCTGGGAATCGAAGCCCTGCCTACCTCTCTTCTGCCCAGTTACAGGCTTCAGTATTTTTATTAACCAATCAACTTTAAGTTAGGTAGAGCAAGGTCTGCACAATGAAGAGAGGCATGCATGAGAATGTCCTGGTGTGGGTGGCAGCCAGAGCTTGGGGGCCAGTAGTTAGCAGTAGAATACACAACACCAGACCAAGTCCCAACACACCTCTTCTGTTTCAGATACTTGTAATTGGGCTTTTTACCTTCTGACGCTTCACTAAGTTCTAAGTTCACTAAGTTCTTCTAAGTAACTTAGAAGTTCACTAAGAACTTCTAAGTTCTTTCTGCACACTTTGGAGCTCAGTGCTCAACTGTCAGGCTCCTTTGCTACCCCTCAGGTGGATTATCAGTTTCACAGAGGACAGATATGCCACATTCAGAAACCCTCTCCCCAGCAATGATCAGAATTTGTGAGTAATAAAGCGTGAAGGAGCCTACAAGAATATATTTCTTTCATAGTTCAGGAAGGTGCGATACTGGGGGAGAAAAGTAAACAACAGCTATGAACTATGTAAGCGGCAATAATGCCTGGCTTGGATGAGAAGGTACACCTGCTGCTGCAATAGTGTCATGAATGTTACGGGAGCAACCAGTCACTTTCTAATTGGATTTAAGGCCCAAGACAAAACTCATGTATGGTACTGTTGACTAGGATAAGCATGGCTGTGTAGGTCACAGACTTTAGGGGAGAATACACTATTATTCTGCTTAATGGACATGGTATTAAGCTGCACCCTAAATTCTTATCTTTGCACTCATACATTTGTGCATTTCTTAACCTTCCTGAGAGAAACTTCCCTGTGCAACAGGAGATTAATATGAAGACTTATAACTGGTTGATATGCAACAATAAAAGACTGTGCTCATCCCTATACAGGAAGTACGTATCAGATTCCCTTACTCCAAGGCTCAGGAATCCTAAGAGGGGAGCTATGGAAAGATCCTAAGAGCCCCGGGGCAGTGGGTGACTGCTGTGGAACTGTTTTCTGGACTCAGCGGGGCCAATGCAACATGAATTCACAGTGGCTATGCTCAAGACCTAGCTAGCCAAGATCTCAACATGGCTACTGCGATGTGGGGGAGGGGAGGTTCTGCCCCTGATAAGCTTCCTGTGCTCCAGTAGATGGCCTTACATTCAAGTTCATGCTGGTGGATTCAGTGGGTTAAAAAACAAACAAACAAGTACATGAAGTTGGGAGGGAAATGTGGTGGAAGAGATGGAAAGGAGGAGAGGGCCGAGGGGAGCTCCCCGGAGGTGGCGGGGTGAGGGCTGGACTTGATCACATTATATACACCTGTGAAATTCTCAAACAAAAAGAAAGTGCGGTGGAGCATCCCTGTAATTCCAGCACTCTGGGAGGCAGAGGCTTGAGCACCTCTGTGGGTTCAAGGCCAGCCTGTTCTACAAAGCAAGTCCAGGACAGCCAGGGCTACACAGAGAAACCCTGTCTCAAACCAACCAAACAAAAAAGCAAGCTTGGATTAGTGTTCCCAGATTTGAGGTTTACGGTGAGTGGAAAGGGCAAATCTTAAGAGCATGTGACTCCGCTTAAAGGCAAGGAGGTCTGGAGTAAAGGTCTGTGGTATGCTGAGGTGTGGGGAGGGCTTGTGCTTTTCCCTTTGTTCATTTCGGAATGGTCCAACTTTCCATTTGAGTGTGTGAACTCTTGTTTGTTGTTGTTTCGGTGTTTTGTTTTGTCTTGAGAAAGGGTCTATCTTGTAGCTCTGGTTGTCCTGGAACTTACTATGTAGACCAGGCTGTCTTTGAATTCACAGAGATGCTCTGGGCTCTGCCTCCTGAGTTCTGGGATTAAAGGTATGCACCACCACGCCGGCTGAGCATGTGGATTCTTAAAAATCATTTAAAAGACATCCACACATTCACAAGGAATCCTTACTCATCTTGACTACTACACTACAGTTTGGGCTTCCTCATCATACACACGTTGGGTTATCACGTTCAGTGTTGGGCACACGAAGCTACCACAAGGGTGAAAATGGGCAACAGAATCATTGAAGATACTTCAGCTGCCTCGCTTGGCTTTTCATAGGGTTCATCTGTTGGTTGTGCAAAAAGCGTCATCTTTTACATGTCGAATTTAGGAATAACACCAGTTAATATTGCCAAGCTGGAAGTGTCATGGGGAAAGAGAAATCTCCCGAAGATACACGCTTGGGGCTGTCCTACCCCGAAGTCTCTGCCGAGTAATTTACATTCTGACCACTTTGTTTCAAATTCTACCTTTCAACTAATTGCCGGGGGATAATTTAGAAGACGGCGAAAGCGCTTTGTTGCACACTAAATTGTGTTCTTTTTCCTGTCCAACTTCACGTTTCCACGCACCAAATGGTTGATGCTATAATCACTGGAGGCCAACAACTTACCTGACAGTTTTCTTCCATCCCGGACGGGCGCGGGAGCTCAGAGCGAGAGCTGCGGCCGGGGCCAGCCTCTCGCGGTGTGAGCGAGCTGGCCGCGGGCAGAGCTGCTGGCCTCGGCACGGGAGCCACCCGCTAGCCCGGGTTCCCGCTGGCATTCGCGTGCGCGCACGCGCACTCGCCCCCGGCCGCTTCGGCGCCCCGGGACCTGGGTGCTACTGCTCCTCCAGTGGGCGGAGCTTCGAGGCGCTCTCCCGTCCACGTGACCGGAGCCAACATGGCGGCGCCCATCTGCGTCCACCTGCTCGTCCGCGGAGGTAAGCGATCGGAACTCGACCGCTCCAGGGCTGCGCGCCCAGAGATACATCTGTGCGTGGCCTTGGTACGCAAGTGCGTGCTTTCAGTCAGACCCTCGCAACACGATTCCACACATTTGCACGCTGCAGAAACACAGACACGTTTGTCCACTCCTTACCTGGACCATGGCGCTCAGTGGTTAGTTCTTGAGATTTGCCGGGTCCGTTGCCTGAAGTTTTCTTCCCCGGCTTCGCGTGTGTGGTTAGTATAGACATATATACCAGCGACGACTGTAAAATGCGCCTGGACACACGATTTAAAGCTGTTGCGTTGGCATGCCCTTTTGAGAAAATTGTAAAATGTGATTACTCGTGTGATGACTTAAGAGAACTAATAATGCCTGGGTCATTCCAAACAGATGCGTTTGCGGTGTAACTTTGTTGAATTGGTGCTAGGTTCTGATTCCTTCCTGGAAGGAACTCAGAAATTGGTTCAGGGACGAGGGCAAAGGAGCACCATCGACTTGAGGGACTACTTAAGTGCCAGGCACATTGGAACGGTTTTAGGAGGTAAATATTTTATAGTATACCCATATAATGTACTTACTGTATGCCTTACCGAGCCATCTCACCAGCCCAGCTTAACTTACTACAATCTCCTTTTGTGAAATCAGATACCAACATATTTGTGTGTGTCTAAGGATGTGTTTAAAAAAAAAAAAAGAAAAAAAGGTTGACATTGACATGAAATGGTGTCCCCAAAATATATTATTTGGAAAAAGCAAGTTGTAGGACAATTAATTTATTTTTATCACATGTATTTGTTTGTATATTTATTGTGTAAGTGTGTGCTCGGGGATATACCAAGGAGAGCATACAAAGGTCATAGAACTTGTGGGAATTCTTCCATTATCTGGGTTTCAGAGATCAAACTCAGGTCATCAGGCTTAGTGGAAAATGGCTTTACCCCCTGGGCTACCTCACTGCCCAGTTTAGCTTAATACAACCCCCTTTTGTGAAATCAGATACTCATATATTTGTGTGTATATGGGTATCTAAGTTTATATTGCATCCAGAAAATGGCATACACTAGTCACAGTTTAGTGAAATAAAATACTCAGTTTTTATGAAATGCCCACCTTCTCCAGAGCATTCAAAATGCCATGTTACATATTTTAGAGATTTTGGCAAAGATGGGTCAATCATTATATGTGCACAGAGCATCACTTGAATAATCTTTTACATATAAAACAGCCCGTTCATGTGAAGATTAGATTTCATTATTTTGAAATGTTCTTAATACGAGAAATTTCAAACACACAAAAGAAAACAGAGCAGAGATGTCTGTATATGCATTATCTGCTCATAAACCATAAACAAATAAGTGTTTAGAGACACTCATCTCTTCTCTACCTTACACATTGCCATCCCCAAACTGTATGTCTGAGGCATATCATCTCATTTGTGGATTTTTTTTTTTTTTTTTTTTTTTTTACTTTGTATCTCTGAAAAATGTGCCTAGGGGCTGGGAGTGTAGCTCAGTGCTTAGCACCTCTGAGACATTCCCAGCATCATAAGAGGAAAACAAAAACAAAAACATGAAACTGAGAATCCCACTCAGCCTCATATATATTGTACTAACTTTTAGAATTTCCATGTAGCTATTTGGCTTTGGCGGCCGGGGTTGGTTTTTTGGTTTGTTTGTTTGTTTTTAAGACAGAGTCTCTTGTAGCCCAAGCTGTCCTTGAATTACTGGTCCTCCTGCCTCTGCCTTTGCTGTGCTGAGATTAGAGGTGTGACCCACCTTACTGGGCCTGGCATGCCCCCACCCCTTACCCTGTTCAGATTTCCCAGCCATTCACTCATTAGCTTTAAGTGCTTGAACATACTTTTGTTAACAACTGTTGCATTTTATTTTATGAAACAATGTCTTATGAAGGATGGGCTTGAATTCCTGGCCCTTCTGCTTTCTGCAAAGAGTTGAGATTACAAGCATGTGCCAACACACCCAGTAAACATAAACACTTAAAAAAAGATTTATTTTTTATTTCTTTATGTGCATGTGTGTATTCCTGCATGGATTTATGTGCACCACAGACACCTGAGGAGGCCAGAGGGAATCAGGTTTCTTGGAACTGGAGTTGCAGGCAGTTGTCATTGGCCAGGTCCTCTGCAAGCTCAGCAAGTGCTCTTAGCCGCTGAGCCATCTCTCCAGCCCCATATGAGCTCTTTTAAACACTCGAAATCTGGGTTAGCCCACAGCGTGTCTTATTAGCTGCTGCTTATTATTATTGGTTATACTTTCCTGCTTCACAGCTCATGTATTATTTAATTGTATCTGCCACACAATGGATGATATCCTTTAGAGATTATGTTGATTTTTTTTTCTTTGAAGTACGTTGAGTGTCAGGCAGGTAGTTTGGTTCTGCCGGGCTTGGTATTATCTTTGTTAGAAACAGATCTTTTTGGGGTTTGCCTGTATTCCTAGGGGAACTAGAAGGTACCTTATGCAAGTAGAATCCAGAAAAGGCCAGATAGAATCTTAGGCTTTTATGAGCAATACAATCTGTCACAATTACTCACTCTACCAAGTGCAAGTGAGCATAGCTCTGTTCCAATAAAACTTTATTACGAAAACAGGGAGCCAGCTAGATGGAATCTGCCCTCTGTTGCTCTGTTGACAGGGGTGATTATTAACTCCTAAGGTGGAGACTTTCTGGGATCTCAGTGGGATGCTGCCAGGGTTGGGGAGGCCCTGTGACGTTTGCTCAGGGAAGCGCGTTGCTTATGGACTTGGACCTGTTGCTTATGGACTTGGACCGGGGCTCCTGCTTCTACCAGCAGTGCAAACTGTGAGTCCATTCAGCTCTCAGCCTGTCTGACAATCCCTGTGGGGTGCCATGCGTCTGTTCCAGCTGCTTCTGTTCTCTGTCTTGGCCAAGCAGTCAGCTGGTGCATGGCTTTACTTCCCAATACCTCTCCGGAGGCCTCACAGAACAGATATCTAGGGGGTTAATTTGCTTTCTCTTAAGGCTCACAACTGGTTGGTTCACATGTTTGACTGGTTGCTAGTGCAGAAGGAATTCTTATAGCACTTATGCTGTGTGATAG
Source organism: Pachyuromys duprasi (assembly GCA_028658305.1). NCBI lineage: Eukaryota > Metazoa > Chordata > Mammalia > Rodentia > Muridae > Pachyuromys > Pachyuromys duprasi. The sequence continues at coordinate 72,036,444 of CM053752.1, read as the reverse complement.
AAAGGGGTTGTTTTGATTTTAGACAGGATCTCATGTGTTCTAGACTATCGGAGAACTCAGTGTGGTTTATTTGGCTTATGCTTCCACATTGCTGCTCACCAGCAAAGGAAGTCCGGGCAGGAACCTGGAGGCAGGAGCTGATGCAGAGGCCATGGAAGAATGTTGTTTACTGGCTTGGTCCCCACGGCTTGCTCAGCCTGCTCTCTTACGGAAGCCAGGACTACCAGTGAGGTGAGTCCCCACCCACAATAGGCTGGGCACTGCCACATCTGTCACTAATTCAGAAAATGCCCTATCGGCTTGCCAACAGCACAGTCTTTTTTTTTTTTTTCTCCTTCTCCTTTGGTTTTTTGAGACAGGGTTTTTCTGTGTATTCTTGGCTATCCTGGAACTCTCACTCTGTCAACCAGGCTGGCCTCGAATTCAGACATCCACCTGCCTCTGCCTCCCAAGTGCTGGGATCAAAGATGTGCGTCACCACTGCCCGGCTGTCGGCATTTTTTTTTTTTAAAGCAGCATATTTGACGTATAATAAACACACCAATTTACCCATTTAAAGCATACAGTGTGACTTTTGAAAATCTTGGAATTTATGTGTGATGTGTATGTGTATTCAGGTGTGCTTAGCTGTGTGTGAAGGCCAGAGGTTGACACTGGGGGTCTTCCTTTATTATTTTCCACATGTTTTTAAGGAGCGTCTCCATCTCACTGTGTAGCTCAGGCTGTCCTGGACTCCGTGTATAGACCTCAGAGAGATGTTTGCAAGTGAGGCTGAAGGAGTGTGCCACCGCCCTGGTTCCACCTTCGTTTTTGAGATAGGGTCTCTCCCTGAACATGGGAATCCTCCCGTCTCTGCTTGCCCACCCGCACCTCCTGCCATTGCCCTTCAGTGACAGGCACATGCCGTGGAGCTCAGCTCTTTTACTTGGATGCTAGGTCCATGCTCAGATCCCGATGATTGGACAGCAAGCCCTTTACCCCCAGCCCCACTGTGATATTTTCAGATTCCTTATCAGCCTTCATTTCTTTTTTTTTTTTTTTTTTTTCCTCCTTGAGTCTTTACTCCGGTAAGAAATCTGTTTAAGAAATCTTGCCGGGCCAAGTGGTGATGGTGCATGCCATTAATCCCAGCACTTGAGAGGCAGAGGCAGGCAAATGGCCTACATAGTGAGTTCTAGGCTAGCCTGGGTTGCAGAATCAGACATCTCAAAAACAAAATTTTAAGATTGTTCAAGATATATTTTGAGTCGGGCATGGTAGCATACACTCTTAATCTTAGTACTTGGGAGGCAGAGGCAGGTGGATCTCTGAGTTCAAAGCCAGCCCGGTCTACAGAGTGAGTTCCAGGACAGCTAGGGCTACACAGGGAAACCCTGTCTCAAAAACCAAACTAAACTAACAAATAAATCTTGTTTGATCTACCAGTAAGATACACCCAGACCAGCACTCAGGAGGCAGAGGCAGGTGAATCTCTGTGAGTTCCAAGCCAGTCTCAGTGAATTCCAGGACAGCCAGGGCTCTTGTGCGGTGTTCACCAGAGAAGACTGCTTGGACATGGGTGTAAGCCAATAGAAAGTCTTATTAGCACAGCAACTATACTGGGTGTTCCGGGTTCCAGTGTGGCACTAAGCCTTTCTTAGGGTGAGAATTGAACTAGGTCCTGAAGGATGAAGAACACAGTCAGCAGCAAGGGGGGAGAGCATGCCAAAGACGTCAAGGCAGGGTGGTGGTAGACACAGCTCCGGGACACAGCAACAATCAGGAATCAGAACAGAGGATTTAGAAAGAGAATTTATGTGAAGGTTTTCTAGAACGTGAAGACAGGTCAGGATCTGGCCATGGGAAACTGATGGGCAACTCAGGTAATCAGATAGGCAGTGGGGACCCCGGAGGCTGTAGACAGGGAAACGAGAGGGGGTCTCCATTTTAATGTGCTGTTCAAGGACTCTGGATGTATTGGTGACGGCCTTTGCGCTCTTTTAGACAACAGCGCAGAATCAGAGAGGTGAGAGAGGGATGGGGAGGTGACTGCAAAGGGAGTGGTAGGAGCAGCAGGACTGTGGCTTCCTAAGGAGGCCGAGGAGGAGAAGGGCGGCCAGGGCGGCGAAGGACTCAGTAGACATGGAGAGCCAGGGCGCAAGAGCTTTCTCCGGAGGAAGGGGGAGGGGGGCAACTAAAAAGGTAAAAGTGAATGAATTTTGGCTACTAAGAGGCCAAAAGAGATGGGGTACAAATTTTTAGAAAGAAAAGAAACTCATGATTGATAGTCCTTGTAGAGAACTGTGGGTGTATTTGGGGGGAAGGGGGAGAGGTGGGGGGAGACTTCCTTTTGTTAAAAACTGGATTTTTCTTGAGATATAATTGACCACCATCACCACTCACCTATTTAAGGAGTATAACACGGTGGTTTTTAACATTCACCAAGTTGCACAACGATCAGCATGGTCTATATTTTTGTCACCGCAAGAGGAATCTGTTCCCAGTACCAGTCGGTCGTTGGCTTGCCTGTCTCCTCCAGCACTCAGCAACCACTAGCCTTCTGTTTCAGTTTGCTAGGCCCTCATGTGGCTCTGGCTGTCCCCAGACTTGATATGTAGCTAAAGGTGACCTAGAACTTCTAATCTTCCCGTGCCTGCCTCCAAAAGGCTAGAGTTATGAGTGTGAGTGACCGTGCCTGGTTTATGTGACACTAGCGATCAAACTTTGTGTGCGCTAGAAAAGCACTTGACCAACTGAGCCACAGCCCTACGCTTTGGACGGTTCGTGTCCTTGGAGTTATATAATATATAGTCTTGTGTGACTGGCCTCTTACACTTACCATGAAGTTTTCAGGCATTTATTAGAACTTTACTTCTTTATTTTAGTGAACTATACATATTTCTCTGTGTGGCATATGTTTATTAGACTATCTAGAGAGATCCTGCTTTGTTTATCCCATTGTCTACTGATGGACATTTGTGTTATTTCTGCTTTTTAGCAAAGATGAGTAATGATGCTTAGGACATTTATGTGTGTATATATATTTTATTTATTTATTTATTTATTTATTTATTTATTTATTTATTTATTTATTTATTTATTTATTTTTGTGGGCATATGCTTTGTTTTGTGTTTTTGAGACAGGCTCTTACTACTGAGCCCAGACTGGTCCCGAACTTGTGATTCTCTTGCCTCAGTGTCCTGGGCGTTGGATCACAGGTATGCACCACCAGCATTGGCTCTGTGTGTGTGTGAATGTTCACATGAGTGTGTACATCTGTATGTCTGGCCACATAACACTTGTGTACACTCTCTCGTGGAGGCCAGAGGTTGATGTCGGGTGTCTTCCTCAATTGCTCTTCACCATATTTTTTGAGACAGGGTCTCTCACTGAACTTGGAGCTCACCAGTTTGGCTGGGCTGAGTACTTGTATGCTTCAGAGATTTGTATCCCTAGTGCTAGCATGACAGATGTGCCACTGTGCCCAGCTTTTGCCATAGGTGCTGGGATCTGAATTCGGGGACTCATGCTTGTGAGCAGGCGCTTTTACTAACAGAGCTGTCCCCCCAGCCCTTGCATTAATTAACTTGTGTGTGTCTTGGTGTTCTGTTTGCCTGAATATCTGCACACTGCAGGTATTCAGTGCCCACTGAGGCCAGAAGAGGGCATCAGATTTACAGGCAGTTGTGAGCTGCCCTGTGGGTGCTTGTAATGGAACCTGGGTCCTCTGGAAGAGCAACCAGTACTCTCAACTACTGAGCCATCTCTCCAGTCCTTCCTTTGTTTTTGAAACACAGAATGGCCGCTGTGGAAGCAGGGAAAAAAAGAAAATGGTAAAGAGGCACTGGGGAGCCTGGGAGTCAGGGGCCCTCCTAGAGAGATCACACCTGAACGAGGGAGGAAAAGCAGAGGGGGTGTCCTAGGAACTGGAATGGGAGCCTTTACCTCTGAGACAGTGAGGAAGAGGAGGAGTTTCTTGCTCTACGCTGAAAGTACTTTCCACCATAGTTTCTGATTATAAAAGTAATGTGAGGTCTAGGGATATGTGTAGCTCAGTGGTAGAGCATTTAACATGATATGCATGAGGCCATGGGTTTAATCCTCAGCACCACACACACACACGCTCATACTCTCTCTCTC
>CM053752.1:71961256-72031824 GCA_028658305.1 Pachyuromys duprasi | reverse complement strand
TTTTTTTTTTCCAGAGTCGTACCATAATGAAAGACTTTTCTTATACTTCTTAAAAACTAGAACCGAGTGCTAATTCTGATGACTGTCAGTTCCTGTGGGGTGTTTACACAAAGGTACTTTTAAATGAAGAGTCATTTTTAGAGCAATTACGGAAGAGGCTAGACAGGGAAGGGGCAGCGCGGGGCCCGAGGGTAGGGGTTAGGGTTTATTGACAGGACAGGGTCAGGCTGTTGCTCTCTCTCCACTGCCCCATGTACCTGCCCTCCGGATACACCCAAGACCTCCCCGGCCTCCGCTCCCCACACAGGCCCAAGTGTCCAGAATGTGGTGGGGAGCGGCGGAAGGGAGCGCAGGCCTGCTGACGCGTCCCAGTTCCATATTGAAATGCAAGTTGGAAAATATTTGTGTGTGTTTCTGGCCCAGATGTTGCGTTACATTAAGAAGAAGCCTTAGGAACACACAAAGCATTGTCTGTTCTCTCCACTTTGTAGTTTGCAATTATTGCATCCCGAAGAAAGAAATTGCCTGCCTAAGTAGTCTTTTAATTTCATTTTTTAGTTTTGAGTTACAGGTTTCTGGCAAGCTTCATGACCACTACTGTTACCTGGTGGCGCCTATATTTCATCAATTTTAGACATGCAGACTACCTGGACCTCGGCCCAGATGAACTGTTGGGACTGATAAACACGATCCCACCCTGCCCCCACGTGTATTCCTGCTTTTCCCTTTAAGGGAATCCAAGACTAGAGTCACAGGATCCCCAAGGGAGCCGGAGAAAAATGTGTTCCGGCATTCACATTTGCTCTGTGGTTTTCTCCCGGCATCTCTGCTTGCCCAGAGGCTGTGGACATCCCGCAGTGGCCCCCCCTACCCCCTTTGCCAGGGCTGGTAATTACTGGAGGGAACATTTTTGTTTTGTTTTGTTTTTAATAAAAACAAGCAGAGGCATCTATCAGTGCTCACAGCAAAGACAGAATTTGTTTGACATCTTCTGATTGCTGCTTACAAAAAGAGTGACAGCAGCTATTAAACAAATAAGAGAAAAGATGGTGTTTGTTGGTAGTTTTCAGATAGACTAGGAATATCCTTGATATTCTTCCTGCTTTGCTTGCATGCGTAAGAAATAATAGTCATTAATTTCTAAAACCTGGATTGTGTTACATTTGGAGGTCATGAAAATTCGGATATTAAGCAAATATATGCCTTTTAGTTGCGTAATCGTCGGGGGCTTTTCCTTGCATAGAGTACGTTTCAAACACTTGTTTTTAAGATTGCAGGGTGAATATTACCAGCCAGTGTAATTAAACATAATTGCATTTCCTATGTGAATTATTTTTAGTCTCTTAAATGCATTCATGATTATTTTCCTCTATACTAGGTATTCTTGTCGGTTTAGCCTTGATAAAAGGTTAAGGGAAAAAATGTCTACTTTCTTGCAGCTAGTCAGAAGTCGTGAATTCCATTTCAGTTTAACTCAGAAGTTTTGAAATAAAAAATGTAGTACCCAGTCAAGTACGAAAAGCATTAGAGTAGCCTCGCAGGGGCTGGAGTTTTGTTCTTATGTTCATGCACTCTGAGAAAGAGAGTGAATGTCTCAAACCTACATTATCCCACCGGGAAGTGTTAAAATCATGTGATAGGCCCTGTCCTCTCCCATCAGTGTGGCAGCCTCAGACCCCCACTTCCACGGGTATCGTGTGAGGTGGGGGTGTGCTGGGATGGGGGAGCAGAGCATACCCGGATGTTGGTAGCAGCTTGTGTTTTGTAGGTGTTTGGACATCTGTCAGAACTCACCAAATGGTACGTGCATGTACTGTGAAAAATTTACCTCCTGTCTCCTGATCTGTAAGCATGTGTTAAAGCCTTACAGTTCAAGGATGTGGGGGTTGAAGGCTGGCACACTGCTCTTGATCTTTAATTTTACCTTGAAATGCAATTTGAAAGAAGAGGAAAAGAAAAGCTGGGTGTAGCTGTGTGGCTACAGCTGCAGTCCCAGCACTTGGGAGGCAGGAGGGTCAGGAGTTCAAGGACAGAACATTAGAAAAGAGGGATTGATGGGTAGATTGTGGGGTGTCTAGAAGTGCCATAAAGACAGAGAGTAGTGAAATGCCGTAGAGCCCAGGTAGTAAATGTGAGTGTTCCCTGTAAAACCCTCCCAATCTGCGAATGTTTGATATTTTCTGTAATCAGATGTTGGCTGAAGTCATGGCTCAGTGGCAGAGCATGTCTAGCATGCACAAAGCCCTGCATTCCATCTATAGCACTTGGCTGTGCTCACCAACGACCTGTGTATCTCTACTTTAATCACCCTTAATTCAAATTAAGAACGCTTGGGTTAATACCAAAAAGGGGAGGAATATAAATGTAACCAGGAGAAACACCCACCTCATAACATTCTCTGGTTACCTGCTGAGACCATTACCAATTGTGGATGCCAAGGACATCTTTACAGATGAGAGGAGCTATGAGAAACCAAAGCCATGAGGCCCAGCCAGTGACCTCTCTGGTCAGAAAAAAGTTGGCCTCCAAACCCTTACCATGGCCAAGGGTGGTGGCTCCTGATACATGATCTTCGTGAGTGCGTGACTCCCTACTATATTCCTATGCTAAGGTGCTATCAAATGAAAACTATTTCTCGGATTGTAGCCAGACCCAGAGATTTGGCCATAAACACCTCCACTTTTATCAGAATGCCAAGCTATCTCCTATACCCTGACATAGATCATTTTAAGACTCCCTAGACTCGCAGACATATGTGTGCGTTGAAGGATTCAAAGGTCAAGTTTGGTTCTGGTGAGATTTGAAGCAAACTTTTGAAAGCTAATAATCATGTATTTTAAAATTGAGGCCTTGTCATGGAGTTGGTGCTGGAACAGGATCCTGAAATTCAAGATCCGAGAGGCTGGGAGAGCACAGTTCTTTCTGGGTCTAAACTCTGACCAGTTAATTTATCTCTGACCTTTGATTTTCACACTTGGGAGCCTTATTCGAAATGACCTGCCCATGCTTACCAGACTTTAATTTATGCAAGAACTATTGTGTAAGAAGTTTTATGTATGAAAATAGTAATTTTTGGGTTCCAAACAGAACATCCTAATCTTATGTGTCTAGGGCAGAGCTTGCAAATATCCAGTAGAATGTAGGGCTTTTTGGCTATGGGGACGTGGCATAGATTCAGAGCTTTTATGTAGCCAGACTTTGGCTATTCATTGGGTTCCTTTTTCTACCTCCCTACACTACCCCATCCCAACCTCCAACACTAGGTAGGAGAGAAAGAAGATTCTAGGGGAGATAACAAGGGGGTGGGACACGAAATGTCATTATTGTTAGACTGCTTCCTGCTGATTGGGAGTGCCTAGGGATGAGCTTAATATTCATCATCAGGGTAGTATCTCCAACCAGCAACCAGCAAGCTGACAAACAGCATCGGGAGGAGCAGCAGCTGTCCCCAGAATAAACTATCCCCAGCTGGTAAAAATCACACCCCTGTTAGAGCACCGGGCAAATCGTAGTCAGCTGCTGTGAACAATCTGAATCAGCCCTGCATCCCATACCTGGGATTAAAACAAAAACATATTGCCATAACATTTCTGTGTTTTTAAAGAAACCAAAATTTCTCACTTCAGTTTTGGTTTTTATTCTGTGTTGTACAGCTCCAAGAACCTACCCGAGGTAGCTCTCGAATGCCTATGATTCCAGCTCCAGAGGGTTGCATGCCCTCTTCTGGCCTCCACAGGCACCTGCGTGCTCGCGTGCACACACACACACACACACACACACACACAGAGCAAGTCCTTAATAAAATGGAGACATCCTATATCAACCTTGAATCTCTTACATGCACATATGTATATGGACACTGCAATAGAAGGTGATCCCACATACATGTGAACACACAAACACACCACACATAGGGTGTGTGTTGTGTGATATATATGTGCGTATGTGTTAGATACATATGTATATAATGTGTGTATGTTAAATATGCTTATATTCACTTAAATACCATCATTAAGCCCCACAGACTTTGAGAATATTCTTAATGTTCATTATGTCAATGTCTAGATTCCCTTGATTGACTTTTTCATAGAATAGTTGCTGGACTCAAAAAGCAAACACAGCCAAGCACTGAACTTAATTGGCTTCTGTCTTTAGTCCAAAATCTTTAGGTTCTTTCTCCCTCCCCTTTGTTTTCTTAGTGACTTGTGTATTGAAGAAACCATTGTTCAATAGATGCCCTAGGTGTCAGTTTTGCTGACTTTCTCCCTCCTGTGTTCCATACCACTGCTTCCCTAGTTTTGTCAGGCTGAAGCTCGGATATTTTGTCTAGACAACACCATACATCCATACTGTCCTGTAGATCCACTCAGGGCGCACATTTTCTTCTTCCTCTTCTCCTCATGCTCTCGCCTCTAATGATCACTGCCGAAATCTGTTCTGTGTTCTAGTTTTGCTTGTTTGTTTTGACACAGGGCCACTCTGTAGTCTGGCCAGTCTGGAAGTGTCTGGAGCTTAGGCTGGCCTCAACCAGGCAGCAATGCTGCGCTGAGGTTATAGGCTCACACTGCTGTGTCTGCCAAAAGGTTTTAAGCAAGATTTTTTTTCTTTTCTTTTTTTTGGTGGGGAGGGGAACTGGGGGAAGGAGGAATCTTAGAATTGGCCCACAGTTTTTGTGTGTTAGGCAAGCACTCTGCTACTGAGTTTGAACTCTCTTCTTTCCTTGAGGAAACTTCTGTATTTCCTGGTAGTTACTGAACATCTCCCTCTCATCACAGATTTTTTTTTTCATAAGCTTTTAAAACATTTGCAGTTATCTCTGTAGAGCCTCATATACCTTCTTAGGTGTACTGTTTGCTACAGAAAGTAGAAAGGCTTTTTGCTCTTCTATCACAGTTTCATTTATGTGTGCGTGCATATGTGCATGTGGTGTTCCATGTTTATGTGTGTACGGAGGGTGTAGTGTCTGTACATGCTCATATGGGTGTATGTTTGTGCATGTGTGTGCACCTGCCTGTGAAGCCCAGAAATCAATGTCAGAAGTCTTCCTCAGTCACTCTCCAGCTTACTGTCTGAGGTGGTCTCTTATTAAGCCTTGAGCTTATCAATTCATCCTGGTTGAATGGTCCGAGAACCCCAAAGATCCTTGTCTGCCTCTCCAGTGCCGGGATTATAGGTGTGTGCTTTCACTAGTGGCTTTTCAAAAATTGGGTGCTAGAGATCTGAATTTGGGTCCTCATGATTGCATCACAAACCTTTTACTAAACCATCTCTCCACCCACTATAGTTTCAGAATAATTTTTAAAATTGTGTGTGTATGTGTGTTTTGCCTACAGATGGGTATATGCACCACAGTCGTGCTTGGTGTTCTCAGAGGACACAGGAAGGTATCAGATTCTCTGGAATTGGAATTACAGGTGATTATGAGCTACCAGTGAGTCCTGGGAACCAAACCAGGGTCCTGTGGAAGAACAGCAAGAGCTCTTAACCTCTGAGCCATCTCTCTAGTCCCTTATTTTTATCATATAATTAGCTTTTTTTTTTTCTCTCTGTGTATTATTGGGTGTCCTGGACTCACTTCGAAGACCAGGCTGGTCTCAAACTCACAGCAGTCCGCCTGCCTGTGCTAATATAATTATCTTTAAAATGCATTTATGGGTCAAATGTGGTGGCTCACTCCTTTAATCCCAGCACTTGGAAGGCTGAGGCAGGTAGGTCTCCATTAGCTTAAGTCCAGACTGGCCTACATAGTGAGTTCTAGACCATCCAGGAACTATATAGTGAGACCTTGTCTCAAACAAAACAAAACAAAACCTGCTATTGTCTTTGGGCGTGTGGATAGCTCTCCTAACAAGAAAGTAAAGCCCAGAAAATTTAATGTTAGACTCTAAAAGAAGAAAGTTGAGGTACACAGTATTAGGGATTTTATGGGAATAGAGACTCTTAAAGAGAGAGAGGGACAGACCCCAACAGCTGCACCCCCACAGGTGGCCAAGTGGTTCAGGTACTTAGCGGAGGTGCCACATTCTGCTGGAGAGCCAGCAGGACACACTTGGGCAAATAAACACAACTACAGTACAAGTGGAAAGCTTCAAGGGAAACACAGTGAAGAGGGGAAACGCCATGTTAGAGAATGGTCCAGAAGGCCCCACTGATGAAGTGACATTTGAGCCGAGGCCTGAAAGATGTGAATGAGCCGGGGATGTGAGGAGTTGGTGAAAGGGCAGACACGGAGACAGAAGGGCTTAGTGTGTCTGAGGATCAGAAAGGGGGCCCTATAGCTGGAGGGCAGTGAGAGACTGCAACAGTGGAGCCAGAGCAGGCGGCAGAGGTGGGGCCAGACTTCCAGCCCTCCGGGGCCACCGTGAGAATCTGCAGCTCTGCTCGCAAAGCCTTTGAAATGCTCGGAGCTCTAAGCAGAAACTGCGCTTGTTCTCTAGTGGACTGTCTTACAGATATGCGAGCTCGATCCCCACCCTCGTGTGTGTGTGTGTGTGTGTGTGTGTGTGTGTGTGTGTGTGTGTGTCTGTCTGTCTGTCTGTCTATTTAGTGACCCCATGCTGCCTATGATCTGCAATCTGGTCTTTGGTTTATCAGTAATGTCATGAGCATCTCTGAAGAAAAGTTTATAGAGAAAAATAAGTTTGTTTTGCTGTGAACTGACAGATCGAGAAATGTAAACATCAGAAGTTATGGCAGGAAAGTAATTTCTTAGGAGTGAAAAGGGAAGAAATACTTGCTTTTAATCTCATTGTGAATATGAATTCAGCTCAATAACTTAACATTGCTGGGTATGATGGCTCCTGTCTATAATCTCTGCTCTTGGGAAATGCAGGCAGGAGAAATATTGTTAATATTTGAGCTAAGCCTGGGCTACGTAATGCAATCTAGGTTAGTAGGTATTACAGAATGAGACATTGTCTCAAAACAAAACAAAAATTGTTTTGTTTTGTTTTTCTTTTGGCTTTTTCACCACACTTTGCTCAAAAACAAAATTTTAAGAGTATTAAAAATATTTCTTGATGCCAGGCATGGTGGCGAACTCCTATAATCCCAGCACTCTCAGAGGCAGGTGGATCCTTGTAAATTCTAGGCCAGCCTGTTCTACAAAATGAGTTCAGGACAGCCAGGGCTACACAGAGAAACCCTGTCTGAAAAACCCAAAGAAATACATATATACACACATGTTTATATGTTTATATGTATACATATAATAATATGTAATATATATATATATTCTGTGATGTGATCTTTCAATATGTATATTGAAGGCCATGTGGTGGCGGTGCACACCTTTAGTCCCAGCATCCTGAGAGGCAGGCAGATCTCTGAGTTCAAGTCCAGTCTGCTCTACAGAGTGATTTCCAAGACAGCTAGAGCTTCACAGAGAAACCCTGTCTTGAAACAACACCACACACACACACACACACACACACACACTGAGCTAGGGTGTAACTTAGTGATGAAGCATTACTTAGCATGCATGTTCTAAGTTAATCATAGTCAGCATGTGACTTTAATCATGTTTGTTATTGAAACAACTTTACAGATAACTTGTAGTCTAGATTCAGCATGGTCTGAACAAAGTTGAAAATAGAAAGATAACAGACCATGTGTGCTCAGACCTTAATAAGCCAGGAGTTACTCCGTCAGACTCCACAGTTTGCAGCTGCTAATAATTATAAACAGTTTCTTTTCTTTTAAAATATGCTTATGTTTAGGGCAAATGTATACCTACAAAAACTTGAATTATAAAAGTGTCTTTTCATTCTTGCTTACTTGTAAAACTTAAAAGAGAGAAACTGGGAGAGACTGACAGGGAAGCCTGTTTATCGACTTTTAAGTTTTTGTTTTTTGAGACAAGGTCTCACCTTGTAACCTTGGCTAGTCTGGAACTCACTCACTGTGTAGACCATCCACCTGCCTCTGCCTCCTGAATGCTGGGGTCAAAGGCATGGGCCACCACACCTGGCCTTTTTAATCGCAGAAGTGGAAATGAACTAATGCTGATGTAAATAGGAAGGTCCAAAGATGTGTGGACACATTGTTGCCACCATGTTGAAGAGGGGACATTTTTCCCCAGTCCCCTAGTTGTATCCTTAACCTGTAAGCCCCAGCCTCAGGCTTCGTGAATGGAAAGGTTTTTCCATTCTAGTGTGCAGGTGCTCTGGTGTGCACGCTGTTATGTGGAGGCCAGAAGTCGATGTTAAGTGTCTTCCTCTGTTGCCTTCCAGGTTATTCTTTGAGACAGGCTCTCTCCTGAACCTAGCTGGCCAGTGGGCCCTAGAATCTGCCTGTCTCCACCCCCTAGTCCTTGGCTTACAGGTGTGGGCTGCACCGACTTTTCTGTGAGTGCTGGGAATGCAGGCACCCATCCAAGTGTGAGCAGTCAGCACTTTCCCCGCTGAGCCGTGTCCTCAGCCTGAAGCGGTGTCTCATTCAAATCCCAGCTCTGGGTCGGGTTTTGTAATGCAGTTGGGAGCAACAGAAGTGGAGTCGGCAGTCACCTTTCTGCCTTTTATCTTAATTTAGATGCAAGAGAAGAACACCAATTAACAGGAAGTCATTCTATTCCTTAAGCAAGCCTTTATTTCATTTTCTTTTATTCTTAAAAACGAAATGAGTTTAGCTTTTCCAAACATTTAACTGTGTGCGATCCTTCTATTAAAGAACATCTTAATTCTACAATTAAACACCCACCTGCATGCTTGTATGTATGTGTGCATCGAATATTAAAAACACCTTTCCGTTACATAGTTCAAGAGACTATGCAGAGGAGTAAAAACAGAATGACAGTTTAGGAGAACTCAAGTCCTCATTTTCAAAGCTTCCTGATTCATAAATACTCCACCAGAAGGGAAGGCGGTGACTATCCACAGCCACCCCCACGGCTGCCTGTGTGTAAAGAGGCATGTTAACAAGTGTCTTGATTTAGAAGAGTTGGAAAGATCCACTAGCTCCAAGCTGTCTCCCTTCCAGCCTGCCCGAGCCCTAACGTGTCCAGCTCTGAATTACTTCTTGGTGAGGCAGTACCCCATGAGGCCTTAGTGTGAGAGCTGTGGTCATTCCCGCACTGCAAAGGTCGCTTTAGAAGGAACGAGTTGGCTACGTTTCCAGTGGTCTTGGAAAACAGGACTCTTGCTCATGGGAGGTTTGGCTTTAGGCTCTGGGCAGGCAGGGTCTGTTTTCACAGTTATAATTCTGAAATGCTCACCTAGGCGAGAGTCAGATTTAAAACTGTTTGTTCATTTAAGTTGTAAAATGATTATACGTAGAAGATACCACTCCTGCGTGCTGTCTCTTTTTTAATATGATACCAAAATGTTTGCAGAATTATCCAATACCTTTTACTTCCTCCACAGTCCGGGAGAATGGTCCAGGCAGCAGCATAGTTGAGTTTCTGCATGGGTTTTGGCAAGAATACAAGGGAGCTTTATGTAGCTCGCCTCTGATGCCTTTCACTGAGTATCTGGAAGAAAAGGGAGGATTTGCAGGCCTGATAAAAACACGGAAGTTACCCAGTGACTTAAACAGGCAGACTGTGAGTGCCGGGATAAAGCCCTCCGCCAAGGACTGCTCAGCCATGGGAATATAGACAGTTGGTTCCTGTGTGTGTTCTGTCAGACAGCCTGTGCCTTTCGCAGGCCTGATGGTTACCTGCTGTCTCTTTTTATAGCCTCTGTCTGCTTTGTTGTCACCCGGCTGGTCAGACATGTGTAGCAGTGCCCTAGGGCACCAAGCATGCCCTGGGGGAGCTAAGTGCTGCCAGATGTAGGGGGCAAAGGGTTGATTCACAGGGTCGTAATTTCAATGGCTAATTTCACCTGTTTTCTTTGGGGTTTGGGTTTCATTCTTCAAGACAAATCCATTTGGAGTTGGGTTTTTTCCCCCTTAAAACTGTAATCTTGTCTTGTTACCTCTAACCACCCAGCCCCATTCTACCCCCAAAATGAAAGTGTGAGAATAAAAGAATGGAAAAGAGCTGTAATTTTTTAAGTCTGGGTAATTAATTCTTTTACATGATGATAAAAGTTAAAGCTACAGGGCTGGGAGAGAGCTCAGCTGTTACAGGCTCGGGCTCACAACCAAAATGTCAGAAGTTAAAGCTTCAGAGAATTCCAGAGCGGTGGAAATTTAAGGCACAAATAAATAAATTTCCTAAAGAAATAAGCTACTAGGAAGAAAAAAGAAAGAGAAAACTTTGTTAAAAATAGCATGTGAAACAAGTCGAGCAAATGCAATAAACTTAATTTGGATCTCATTTTACTATAAAGTTTGTGTTGAATTTTTAAAGAAACAAAGGACAATATGGAAGGATCAGTGAATTATTTGATGAGCCTAAGGAATCATTAATTTTTAGTATGTTAGCATTTTATTACTAAACCATTAAAATAAACTGTTGCCACTTAGGTATGCGTCCTGAAATATTGATGACTGCATTCATGTGGTATTTGAGATTATCTTTAAAGTAACTAAATGATTTTTCACTTTTTTAAAAGTGGTCAGAGTAATTTGCTGAAACTTCATGTTGGCTACATAGAGTTTGTTGCACTAATATGCGTCCTGCTCATATGTGTATATAAAATTTCTGTAATAAAAAGTGTTTGCAAAATAGGCTGAGGGCTGGGTGTGGTGACTCACAGCTGTCAGCTCTGCACTTGGGAGGCTGAGGTTAAGAGAGAATACTAGAAGTTTGAGGCCTGTCTAGGCAGCATATTGAGTGACAAACCAGATTGGACTACAATGACACTCTTAGCAAAAAAAAAAAAAAAGAGGCTTAGTTAGGTTTGCCACTGGTAAGGTGATTTGGACAGATTCCTTAAATTCTTTGGGCCCCCACTTTGGGTTTGGGGTTTTTGTTTGGATTTTATAAAGTTACTTATTTACTTTTAACTTTATGTGCATTGGTGTTGCCTGCGTATATGTCTATGTGGGGGTGTCAGATCCCCTGGAACTGGAGTTACAGATAGTGACAAGCTGCCAAGTGGGTGCTGGGAATTGAACCCAGGTTCTCTGGAAGAGCAGCCAGTGTTCTTAACCGTCAAGCCATCTCTCCAAGCCAAATCTCCACATAGAGATTTTTTTTTTCTGTGTAAAATAGGTATATCTAAATTTTCCTTGCACAAACTGTAATCTTGTCTTGTTAAATCAAATTAAAGAGTCTCTGTGAGATTTCTTCATAAATGGCTACAAATGTGTCAGCTGTGTTATTATTTAGTACTCAAAACCATGCAGTGTTTCTTGGTGAGGGGGCTAGGGAGATGTTTGGTATGATTTGGTCTTTGAGATGGTGTTTTCATAGTCCAGGCTGGCCTCGGGATTTGCAGCCTTTCTGCCTCAGCCTTCCAGATGTTCACAAAAGGATAGTTTTTCTGTAAAGAAGATACAGTAACTTTTTTCTGTGGTCACAGGCAGCCAGGTAGTCTGCGGTATCAAAGAAGTAACAATTGAAAGGCTCTGGCATAGAAATAGGTCCCTAGTCATTATGGCTGTTTATTAGCTGTGTAATCGCAGAGATCCGCCTGCCTCTGCCTCCCTGAGTGCTGGGATAAAAGCTTGCACCACCACGACCCATTCTTTTCACTTTTTTTTTTCAATGGACCATGCTGGATCTCTTACAGTTGTGTTCAGATGATTGCAGAACCTGGAAGAGCTGTTTCTGTATAAAATACAACCTGTTGCTGACATGCATTTATAGCTATAGACATAGACAGAACTATTTAAAATGCCTGCATGTATGTCTGTGTGAGGGTGTCAGAGTTTGGAGTTACAAGCAGTTGTGGGCTGCCTTGTGGGTGCTGGGAAGTGAACCCAGGTCCTTGGGAAGAACAGTCCATGCTCCTCACTGCTGAGCCATCCCTCCAGCTCCAGAACTTGAATTTTTTAATTGTTTAACTTTGTGTGTGTGCGCACGTCTGTGTGTGATGTGTGTGTAGGTCGATGCTAGAACACATGGGTGGAGACCAGAGCACAGCCTCAGGAGGCCAGTTAGCTACTTCCACCAGATCAATTCTGGGCACCCCGCCCAGGTCATCAGGCTTGACAGCACATGCCTTTACCACGGAGCCATCTGGCTGTTGCCGTACCTTGAATTTTTGCATACCTTATACTCTGGGTACGAAAGTGATGTAGTTTATCATGTTAGGCTGACAGTGTAAAAGTTAACAGCCATGTTGGGCTAAAAACTAAGCAATTGTTTTTTTTTTTTTTCTTTGTACAGGGTTAAATCACTGCGTTAAATATGTAAGGCCTTAGCTACATGGGTTTGATTAAGAAACTAAGCCATGTGTGGTTTGCACTTTAATCCTAGCTCTCAGAAGACAGAGGCAGGCAGATCTCTGTGAATCTGAGGCCAGTCTGGTTTACATAGAATATTCTCTAAATTAGTCTTAGTTATGGTTTCTATTGCTGTGATGAAACATGTGACCAAAAGCAAGGTGGGAGGAAAGAGTTTATTTCGTGTACACTTACTTCCACATAGTAGTTTATCATGGAAGGAAGCCAGAAGCTCAAGAAGAGCAGGAAGCTGGAGGTAGGAGCTGACGCAGAGGCCATGGAGGGCGCTGCTCACTGGCTGCTCTCCATGGCTTACTTTCTATTTCTTTTCCCTTCCTTCCTTCTCTCCTTCCTTCCTTCCCTTCTTCTTCCTCTTTGGTTTTCCAAGACAGGGTTTCTCTATGTAGCCTTGGTTGTTCTAGACTCCTCCAGCTCACCTGCATCTGCCTCCTGAGCCATGGGGCTAAAGGCGTGCGCCACCACCACCACCTCGCCACCACCACCACCTGGCCACCACCTGGCCACCACCACCACCTGGCCACCACCGCCACCTGGCCACCACCACCACCTGGCCACCACCGCCACCTGACCACCACCGCCACCTGGCCACCACCACCACCTGGCCACCCTACTTTCTTATAGAACCCAGGACTGCCAGCCTGGAAGTGGAGCCACCCACAATGGTCTGGTGCCTCCCAGACAAATCACTAATTAAGAAAATTGCCCTGCAGGATTGCCAGCAGCACAGTCTTCTGGAAACATTTTCTTAGTTGAGGTTTCCTCCTCTCAGATGACTGTAGGTGGTGTCAAGTTGACATAAACCTATCCAGCATGGTTGTCTTCTCTTGGAGCCTCATCTGGTGGGACTGAGATTGTCCTCTGCCTTCCACAGTGCTCTTGTGGCAGGCACTTAAACAGTTACACACAGAAGTGTGTACATGCACACACACCCTTTGACGTTCTCTTTAACTACAAAGCCAGTTTGAGGCCAACATGGAACACATGAGACCCTATCTCTAAAAACTCTTAAGTAAATAAAATAATAATAACAGTGTTGATGAGGGTAAACTCAGAGTGGTGGCCCACATCTCTAATCCTAGCACTTGAGGTAAAGGCAGCAGGATCTCGGAGTTCAAGGCCAGCCTGGTCAACATAGTAAATTTCAGTCAGCCAGGACTACATAGAGAGACGCTATCTCAAAAAATATACAAAAAAAAAAAAAAGACCAGGTACTGAAAAATAAGCACCACCGAGAATATCAGTTGCTACTTTTGTTTTGTGTAGAACAAAATTTAGCATATTTCTGTTGGAGGGGGCAGTTCAAGACAGGGTTTCTTTGTGTAGCCCTGGCTGTCCTGGACCTCACTTTGTAGTTTGAGGCTGGCCTCAAACTCAGAGATCCACCTGCCTCTGCCTTTCAAGGTCTGGGATTAATGAGATACACTACTTTCAAAATAGATGCTTAATAAAAAATAAGAACATAGTTATAAAATATGAGAGGAGGAAGCAGACAAATTCAAACCCAACTTGGACTACGCAGAAAAGAAAAACAGGGCCTGGCGGGTTGGTTCCAGCTGCTCTTTCAGGGGACCTGGGTTCAATTCCCAGCACCCACATGGCAGCCCACAACTGCCTGTAACTCCGCTTCCAGGGTATCCAACACCCTCCCACAGACACAACAACAATGTACAGAAAAAATAATAAAAGAAAAATAAATAAATAGAAAGAAAGAAAGAAAAGAAAAACAAACACAAAGGATGGAATAGTCAGCAGACCAATGTTTTCTTCCCTTTTCCCAAAGGGCTCTGTTGAGAGAAATGACTGTGGAACACTTCCGTACTTGCTGTTGGAAAGTTCCTGCTTTCTGTGGAAGAAGGTGGTTGGATGATGGTGTTGGAAGCGGTGTGCGGACACAGTCACTAGCTTTGTAGGCCAAAGTCACTCTTCCTCAGCCAGCACCACAGCCAGTGTGAGGCGGAAGAAGTAGATTGCTTTGAAAATTCATACCTCAGACTTGCTTCGCCCATCCTCAGATACTTCTTTTTGACTGAGGGCTGGGCAAGATGATTCTAGGACACCTGTGTTTCTTCTCCCTGCCCTGTCTCTTTCTTCTTCACTTCCCAGGAACCCTCAGCAGGTGAAGGTGGGGTTATCATCCATGGTGAGGGCTCTTTGCCCTCCATCCGGTTCCTCTGTAGATTCTGGGGGCCTTCCCCCACCCTCAGGACTCAGTCTCACTTGGCACTTAGCTCCTCAAAATGGATTTGTTTTTTTCTTGAATGGAAAAAAGTTTTTCCTTTAACAGATTTTCACCAAATGCTTTAAAAAAATTTACTGTACAAGTGTCTCAGCAATCTGCCTCTGTGGGTGTTTGCTTGAATCCTGGAAATAGAGCTAGGCTTTCTGAATAAATAATGAAACATGTGTTCAAAGTCTGTACCTCTTCTTCTCCTTAACCACATCCTAGATAACCTGCCAATAGCTAGTGTCACTGTGTGAATAGATTCTCTAGTTGTAGTTTTCAAGACTTCCCCCACCCCCCATGCCCTTCTAGCTGTCTGGATGATTAATGTGACTAGGACAATACTGATGACCTATTTAAATCATTTCAAACAACACCCATCGCCCATCTACATAACAGCATACACACTGAACATTGCCTCTTCAGTGTGGGAGCTACGGGGTTGTGCTTTAGTCATGAGATCAGGAAACAAAAATATAAGGCAAGGTCCGATTAGAACATCAAATGCTGGTATTCACATGGAGATAGTTAGTAAATAGCACTTACCAACCAAAACTGATAGCATTCCTTCTCTAGGCATTCACAAGAGGAAGTGGAGAGGTGTATGAATGCAACAGTGTGAGCTTAAGGAAAGTCTGTCAAAGCACGTTTTTAATATTACTTGACTATTACGGGATTTGTTGCAAATAGTTGAGGGTTTTCAATTGCTAATCACTGATTATGGAAATAACACTTCTGAAATTTTTGAAAAAAATTTGCTTGACATTTTTATCGTAGTTTTATTAAACTGGTATTTGAATAATTTTAAAGACAACTAACTTACAGTGGAAACAATTTTGATGAATGATCTGATAACAAAGATCAGCTTTGACAGCCCTTGAATCGTCTACGTTCTCTAAGGGCATCCTTTGGGTGGTGTTTTAAGTAAATGCAAAATTTAAAGGCACCAAATTTAGGCTACTGGGTTTCCATGGTTACACTTTTCCAAGTTATTTTGTGTGTTGTGTAAATAGGTCTGTGAGTCACTGATAATTATTTGTTGTTTTGTTTGTTCTGTTGGTAATTCTGTGTTTAGCTGAATCTAATATAGTTCACACAGCGTGCTTTGGTTTATGTATATTTTGGTGTTCATGACTGACAGTGATTGAGCATTTCTTATGGAGTGCTTGCCTTCTTTGTCATAAATGATGTATGTTGCCAGTCCTTGAAATGTAAATAAGTTCTTCCTGTGTCACTGTTTAATAAACAGGAATTTTTATGCAAAGAAGACTTCTTGGTACACTTTAAACAATAGGGCCTGGAGAGATCTAGGTGTTCTTGTTAAGCAGATTGTACAGCGAAACAAACATATTTGAGTTCTTACAAATTAGGTTACGAAGGACAATGTAGTGCTTATGGCTAAGCACTACATTGTCTGGAGACAGTTTAGTACCTGGTGTTCTAGACTGGGCTGTGCTCAGGGCGGAGCGTGCCTAACCTGTAGTGCAGGCTCTAGGCTCAATCCTCACAATAAGGAAAAGATAATAATTAAATACATACATAATTGGAAGTAGCATTCTGACATAAGTGTGAAGACTGTGATCGTGAGCTTTCCAGGAAACTGTCTCTTGCAGGTGGGAGATCTCCATGTCAGGGGCTCTCTCCTCCCCCCTGTGCACAGCAGAAGAGCCCTTCTATATACTTACGTTTGGAAGGATTTGAGTCTTGAAAAAGAGGGAGGGTGTTTCCCACCCACACGTGGACCTTCCATTAACCACCAAATCAGCAAGGATGCAGCAGGAAAGCATCAACAGGAAACTGCAGGAGTCTTCCTTGGGAGGTCAAGGCTTCTCCACCCCAGCCATGCTGCCTGAGGTCTTGGTACAACCACTGTCAGGTTTGGTGGCCAACGTGGCCCTATGGTGATGTCCAGAGGGGTGGGGCGCTTTAGGCTCTTCCTTTAAGCAGCAGCTCTGCCCCCTGCCCTCCCCCGAAGGATCTCAGAGTCCTTTGTGAATGACTTGCTCATCCCAAAGCCCATTTCTCAAATTGAGGGTTTATCCCATGCTTCTTTCTATCTGTCCTCACACGGTTACCATAGCAACCTGCTAGAAAGATTCATTCAGATTAAAGGAGGGAACCAAGGGGTTAGGGAACTGAGCCTGTCCAAGTAAACCAATGCGTGCTCAGGGAAAAGGAGTCAGTTTAAACAAGAATCCAAACAGAGTGCTCACCTCAGCCGCACACATAGTGAAATCAGAATGAACAGAGTCTACATGGCCCTTGCACAAGGGTGATAAAAAATATGTGAGGTGTTCCATTAAAAGAGAGAGTGAGTGAGAGAGACTCATATTGAATTAGAAAGACAATTCTTTTAGAAGACCACCTATGAAACATTTATTATAAAACATAAAATAAAATGTCAATATTATTTCTCTCCTTTAAGCCACAAATTGGGGGGTTAGTTTTTCTTTTGTGTCATTCTGGTGGAATTAAACTTCAAAAGGTGTTCGATACACATAACATTAGATAGTAAATATTGTTCAAATATTTTATGCATCAGATATTTTAGGAGTATGGGGATATTAAAAACATTAATCTAGAAAAAGACGTGATGGATTCACCATCCCACTAAACGTGAACAGTGTCTCCAGCTGAGGTTCTCCAGTGGTGTGTTTGCAGATACGAGAAGCAGCCAGCCATATGCAGATAAGGGTACACATGTTATTGGCAGTGTTGGCGTCGGTGGTTTTAATTTTTAACCTTTAAAACAAAAGCAACATTGTTGTAAAGCATCTTTTAAAGAAGAAGAAACAGCAATAGGTTGGAAGCAGACGACAGTGAATTCTTAATAGTAATGCCCAAAACTGTCAAATGCTTCTTTATTCATATGGTCAACTGAGTCTAACCAGTTGAATGGAAGATAAAAGTGATCTGTGGCAACATAGCTAGACCAAATTCAAAGCCATCTAGAGAAAAAAAAAATGTATATTTCCCCTTGTACTAAAAAAGGCTCTTATGTAATTTCTCTGGGTTTGTTTGTTTGTTTGGTTGGTTGGTAGGCTGGTTTGATTTGGTTTTGGTTTGGTTGTTGTTGAAGATAGCCCCTTGATGAGTGATTTTGGCTTCTGTTGTCCTGAGTCTGTGTAATCCCAGCCACGGAAGCCTGGAGATGCATTGTGTTCCTCAGGCTTTGGCTTTTCCAGTCTGGATTGTGGTTATTGGCCCCTCCTTCCTCCCCTACTGCCACAGGACTTGGAACCTGCAGAGATTTCCAAGCCAATGTCTTCTCTCATTTGGCAGTGTCCAGTGAAGGTGGCATCAAGCATGAAATATGCTGGGGACTTCGGGGTTTTTGCATGTGTTGATATTGCTGTACAGTTGTAATCAAGGGCCCAAGCTATTTTAGAGCAATTATTTGCTTGTGCAACAATAACTTTACACAGTATATCAAGAAAGAAGGAAAGAAAGAAGGGAGGAAGAAAGGAAAGAATCCAAAGGTAGAATGTAGTTGACACTGTTATAAAATGTATAACATTTCATTAAATTTATAAAATTTTATGACATTTTATAAAATTTATAAAACTAAAAGTGGGCTTTTTTCCCAAATGCTTTAATATAATTTTAAAATATTCTTATCAAAACTTATCATCTACTGGAAGCCCCCATATCTTCTGTTATTAGAAATTTTAATCCAAAATGACTTGCACTTTAAATAGTATTTTACATGGGGGCTGTGTTTATGAATACTTTTTTTTTTTTAATTAAAGGACTTTTTTACTGTCTCATTTTTTTAAACTCGTGTTTTTGTATGGCTGTTCTCTAAAATTGACTTCAATGTGTGATTTCTGTGAAATTGTCATTCTGGTTCCTGTTTGTGTGCGTTAGTATAAAATTGGTCTATCCCCGTCTTCTTTAGCCGAGGTGGGTGAGGTAACAGGAATGTGCCTTTGGACTGAGTAGAGCTGAAAGTTGCCAGATGTTCTTGCTGGCCCAGATGTGTGCGCTCTTTGGGTCCCAAGCCGGGGTGAAATTCCTCCTGATACTTTGACAGCACACTTGCTTTGGTTTCTTTTCTCTTGAGCTTCTACTCTGGTCAGAGCACCTCCCACCCCCTTTTTTTCTCCAATCTGTATTTAAATGATAATACGGCATCCAGAAAATCTGGCAAAGAAAATGATATTTTGATGACATTTTTCACAGGGCTCAACTGGAATGAATTATTACATTTTAACAAGGCTCTAATAAACAGCTTCTTTATTCCTCCCTAGAAAGACACAGTATTTCTTTGTCCAAGAAGTGGCCTGAGTGTATGTATTGTCGAGCTGCGAAAAAGCTTCTTTTCTCTAACCTTCAGCTGAGAGACAGTGGTTTTGCTCAGTGCACACTGTCTCCTTGTGACTCAGTATTTTCTGATCTGTAGTCTTTATAAGATGAACTTAGATTTCAACTTGAAGTGAATATTTTTTATCTCTTCATTTCATACAATAGTCATATTTCCCTATAGAAAGGGATAATTTCTAAGTAAACTTCCCCTGATCTGCCAAATGATGGACTTTTAGTTCTTGCCAAAATCTTTGGCAGCCTTCCCTCAGTGGTGGTTAAGATTGCCTAAAGTGTCCCCCACAGGCCCACCAACATGTGTCTTCAATAGTACGTGCAAGTGTTTATTGATCTGTGTTTGGGATAGAGGCGGAGGACGCATCTGTTCCCCCAGAGGAGGATACTTCTTGTTGAAGTATAGAGCGTCAGGTCCTGGTGGTAGCTCCTAGTGAGTAATCCATTATTTGATTGGTTTTTTTTTTTCATGCTTATGATGTTCTGTTTACTTATCTGTAAACACGGAAGTACCTGATGCCCACGGAGGCCGGAAGAGGGTGTCAGATAGCCTGGAACTGGAGCTACCGATGGCTGTCAGTCTCCAAGTGGGTGTTGGGAGTCGAACCCAGGCCCTCAGGAAGGCCAGCTGGTGCTCTTAACCATTGAGCTACCTCTCCATCCTCAAATTTGATTTTTCTAAAGAAGCAAATTGAAGCCTTTTTCTAAACCATTTCTGAACTGATCAGTGGCATATGCAATGTCAGCTGCTATTAATACCGTTTTTTTTAAAGGAGGCAGGATGTGGCTCAGAACTAACTTCCTGAGGGAGCCTTGCAGAGAGTCCTATTGACCTCTGGGGATAGAGAGCCTTGACCTGGGAACCATTGTTGGCTGTTATTATTGAACAAGGGTGTCCCAGGCTTTCCTCAGAAGTGACGTTCCAGTTTGTCTTTTCTGGAGCCGGGACACCCAGGCTTGGGGTGGTCCATCTCAGTTTCATCGGGCCACTTACTTTATTAGTAACAGTAGCCAATCCTAGTTGAGTGTTCAACCAATGCCCCCTCACAGAAGTGGCCAACTTAAGAGTATGAGCAGCCAGGATGAACACTTTCAGCATGTTCGATAAGAGTGAGTTCACATTTTTGTCACTTAGCATCTGACATATTTCCTTTTCGTTCTGTGGGATCTTCATGACTGGAGTCGTTGCTTTAGCTCTAAATAGCTGCAAGGACAACCCTGTTGACTGTCAGGTAGAATCCTTATTTCAAACAAGTCCTTGTAGCAGTCTGTGTCACATGCAACAGTGTGCTTTCTTTTGGACGTTGAAGAAAATGAGCTGTTTGCACACACCTGCATACCAACTAGGCCTGTGTCCTCTTAAGAAATATTTTGCAAATACTGTGGCCTTACCTTTTAGAGGTTGTTTCCGAATGCTGTTAATTAGTCCCTCCTCCTCCAATGGTCCTGCTAGGTTTGTGAACCGGATCCTCTCGTCTCTCTGTAAGGGCATCTTAGCTTGCAATCCAGGAAGCCATGGTGGATGGTGTCCATATCCATGACTTCCTGAAAGGGAGAAAAAGTGTGGCCGGCATCTGGGGAAAAGGGGGGCTCTTTACCAGCTTGTTTCCTGTAAGTTCAATTGGAAGACCTTGTCTGTGCAAATAGATTTCAAAATAGAGCCTGCCCTTTGACTGTCTCCATAATTACATGGCTCGCTCTGTATTTTATTTGGCAGCCAGAACAGTTAACCCCTGGAAGGAAGGGGCTGATGGCATGCCCAGCTTGCCTTCCCAGACGCGTCCACGGGAATGAATAAAGCACTGTTTGGCAAGGCCCTCAGCTGAAAAACACACTAGAAGAGTCTCCAACCAAACCGAATCTCTCTGAGAACAGATTTAATAGTGTTTATCATGACTGATTTAAAAACTTCACTTTGTCCTCAATGTGTGGACTGTGTAGAAGGGTACTAATTGTTTTTTAAAAATTGGGAGTTCGGGTTGTTCCTTAAGGCTTTGATGTAAGCAACATCTGTCAACAGGATGAATTTGCTTTTGTTTAGTTTCAAGAGCCCTTGCCCTTCAGCTCTGCCCAATCAGTATCTGCTTCAGCCTGGGGCAATCCCTCGTGTGTGTATGTGTTTTTCCTTCCATAGATGCACAGGTTACTTCTTGTGGGATGTGAGCTTCTCCTCTGCCTTATAGTTGCCTTGAAATGATAAGGAACCCACCGTTTTCCTCACTTCTTTTTCAAACACGTACATCCTCATCCTAGATTGCAAAAGTGTCATAGTGGCTGACTCAGACTTTTTAAACTTTTTTTTTTGCAACATTTGTGCAAATTCTGAAACCTTTCAAGCAGAGTCAATGTTTTAGGTCCAGAGAATAGAGACGGATGCCTGTTGGACACCATGTACACGTTGGCCTGTGAGAGCCGTGGCCCCACAGGAATAGAGGTTGGAGTTCCTGCAGGTGTGATCTTTCTGGGGTTCTAAATCTGCACTTCAAAAATGTGTTCCCAAGCTAGGGTCTCCTCTAAGCCCACCGGAAGAAGCAACATTTTTGAACAGTAAAATAAAACCAAACCCTGCAGGGTGCTGGCGCAAAATAAGTTGCCTGGTTTTTTTGTGTGTGTTTTTTTAAGTATTATTTAAGTAAATCATTTGGTTAAAATTAAAATTATCAATGAGTGGAAGAGCCACAGTTGAAAATGAATTAGTAAAACATTGTTGTTTTCTCTCTTGGTAATCATAAATCATTTAAATCTGGCAGGCAGCCCTCCCTTCATCCAAAATAATTGCCTCCATTTGTAAAATCAATTAGATGTTAATACGCTATAAATAATAGTTTTGTTACTAGACTTTGGCATTTGCTGATCATTATGAAGAAATACATTCAGCAAGACATTTTACAGGGTGTCTTTTCAGTTCCATAGTATCTCTGGTTGACATTGTTAGCTAGAATAAAGTCATACCAGGCTGCTTATTGTGTTTTCTACCCAGATGTTTGATGCTTCTGCAGGTAGCCTGAGTGAAGACTGACGGCCGGCCGCTGGTGAGAGCGTGTCCCCGGAAGTGTACATACAGAATATAGGTGTTGGCAGCCACACTAGAGTACAAGCACACGTTGTTCAGTTTTACAAGTGTTTAAAATAATGAGCGCTTTATAGGCCCCTTTGAAAGTTCATTCCAACCACTCTCTTAAAAACACTTGTTGGCCAAAAGAAAACTCACATTTTCAAGGGTAAAATCGGCTTAGTGAAGGGTCATCAGTAAAGGTGCACATAAAACCCAGGCACGGTGGGTGAAAGGGAAGCGTTTCATTATGTGGTATAGAATGCATGAGAAGACAACAATTAAAAAGGACCCCGAGTAAAAGGCCAGTAAATACAGGGCAGGCTGTGCACAGCGACACGGCCTTCCCTCCAGCATGCTGAGTTCTGTAGTCCTCTCTGTCAGACTTAATCTAGAAAGGGAAATAAAAGCAGAGTTCAGAAATGGATGTTACTATCAATAGAAATATTTAAATCCACACCCTAGATTTAGATCCCACATATAAATTTAAAATACGAAGCATGTGCAGCTAGTGGTGGTGCACGCCTATAATCCCAGCACTTGGGAAGCAGAGGCAGGTAGATCTCTGTGAGTTCGAGGCCAGCCTGGTCTACAGAGTGAGTTCCAGGACAGCTAGGGCTGCACAGAGAAACCCTGTCTCAAAAAAAAACCCATGTGTGTCTGTGTGTTATAATAAAAATCAGAGCTATTGTCCCCTTCCTGGCTACTTTCTACAGGGTGAAGACCATTTTCTTCTAAGGTACTAGGACTTAAACCCATCTGTCTGTTTCATCTGTGAAAACTCAACCCCTCCATTAGTAGTGAATAGTTCATGGAATAAATATATAATGGTATGTGAATGTCACGGTACTTTGTGATATCATGTAGGGGATTGTTTGTAAAACTGAAAGAAAATATTTTACTTCAAATATAAAGGTGGAAGTGAAGTTGCTTAAAATTGCTGTCAGCAGACTGACTGTCCAGGCTGGGCTTCCAGTGGTTAATGTTTGCCTGTGCTACCCCTGGGACAGGGATGGGGGCATGCTTGCATCTCTCTGGCAGTCAATGAGCCATCATTCGATAGGGCAGATACATTGGCCGCCCTGATCAACCAGAGAGTGACTGTCTCACAAGCCTTACCCAGGCATCCCAGGAGAGACCTGATGGCTTCATAATTTAACTTTAAGTAGATAAGAAAAGATTCCCCCTGTAATGCCTATGTACTTGAACCTGATAATACTGATCAAGATGGCCCCTCTTTCGTGTAATCAGCCACACTGAGAAAAAATCCTCTGTGTGATAAAATTGATCTGAGTCTGTATCACCCGTTGTCTGGCTGTAGCCTGACAGCTAAGTAAGGGCTGCTGAATGAAGGCCAGCGCTGAGCCTCCTTATCTCTGGAACTTCTGGAAAGCACAACACAGTGTGGGCATCAGGAGACTGCAGGTCAGCACCCCGCATGCCTCCCATGGTGCTGTCTCTCTAGCCTGGTTTTCATTCCTCCTGCCAGCTCTTGATTCGCTTAACGTTGCCTCCCCAACAGGAACACAAGCTCCATGAAAGCCGAAAGCCGGGGACATTTCATTTCCTGGATTTAGGTTGTAGCACATAGAGTGGAAGCAGTAAACATTAAGTGTTGAGCAAGGGAATAATATCTGGATGCCTCACAGATAAACATGTTAAAGAGTTGAGGGGAGAATGATCGTTTATGGAGCAACTATCCGTTAGAGATAGTTCTTACCTAACACCTTACTTGATGGGAGGATGGATGGGTGGATAGATAGATAGATAGATAGATAGATAGATAGATAGATAGATAGATAGATAGATAGATAGATAGACAGACAGACAGACAGATAGTCTATTGTCTTACCTAATGCCTTACTTGATGGGAGGAAAAACACTGTTTCCCCTTAATGATGAGGAAATGGGGCTCAGAAGTTTTGGTAACTCAGATCTGGCTTACTTCAAAGGTATGATGTTTTCACTACCCTATACCTCTCAATTAGAGGGGAATTCCTCTAAGAATTTCCAAGAAAAGTGTCACTGTAAATGTTAAAAAGCACAGGACACAGTTTTCAAGATTAAACAAACAAATGAGACTTTGTTCAAACTCCAAACCCTGAAAAGGCTGTGGTTTGGGGCCAGGCGTATTTGGACTTACAGAGCCCCTGCATGCTGCTAGAGGGCAATGGGTGGTCACAGGCCTGGGCGTGGAAATGGAGAGCTGAGAGGAGCCGGGTTGTTGACTGGAGAGGTGGGTGTGTGTTTCCTCATCTCTAAACAGCGGCATGAACAGCTGCCACCTGCTAACAACTGGTAAGGACACCTAGCAGTGAGCTCCCTCAAAAGGTGGGTGTTAACCCTGAGTCACTACACTCTTTATCTATCTATCTGTCATCTATCAACCTTCTATCTATCATCTATCAATTTCTATCTATCAGTCTAGCATCTATCAACCTTGTCAATCATCTTATCTATCTACCTATCAATTTTCTATCTACCTATAATCTATCAATCACCTTATTTATCTTGTATCTATCTATCCATCATCTGTTTATTCTGAGACAGGTCTATATAGTCCTGAAGCTCACTTTGTAGGGCAGGCTGCCCTCCATCTCACCTGCCCACTTGCCTCTGCCTCCTGAGTGCTAGGATCCAAGACATGTGCCACCGCACCTGGCTGAGCCACCACACTCCTGTAGATGCTGATAGCATTAGTTGCAGTCATTACTTTCCTCGGGATGGGAATGTTGCACCTTATGCGTTGGTCTTTATAAAGGGTGTGACTAGGGTCCTGAGACAGAGACTGATTCCAGTCTCCAACTTTTCCATTGGATATGGCAGAATGCCCAGCTACCTCACTGAAGCAGGTGTGGTCAGGGAAGCGGGGTTGGTAAGCCCGTTGACACATTGTGGAACAATAATATTAGTGAACAACGATTCTGTAATATCTCCTCCATTTTCTGGATTTTCCATATATTAGCTAATTTTATTGAAATGCCTCAGAAAGGGGTAATTGGGGAATTTTCCTCAGCTTTGGTCCTTACTTCATATCCCTCTCTATACTTGCTATTTTCCCCTATAAAATATAGGACTAGAAAGATGGCTCGGCAGTTAAGAGCACTGGCTGCTCTTCCAGAGGACCCAGGTTCAATTCCCAGCACCCACAGGACAGCTCATAGAAATCTGTAACTCCAGTTTCAGGGAATCCAAAATCCTCTTCTGGCTTCTGCAGGCACTGTACCACATGATACAGGCAAACCATTGAAATACATAAAAGTTGTAAAGAAAAATTTTTAATTAAAAGTGCATATAGTACACTTACAAACTCACAGGGCTCTTGTGAAAACTAATGAGCCAGCACATGCCAAATGCCTCGTTCAGTACCTGGCGCAAGTGTGTTCAGCAGTAAAAGCTGTTAGTGAAGCTTAAATTTTACTTCACATTTTACCTTTTTAACTTTCATTTTTATTTACTTTTTATTTATTGTGCATTGGTGTTTTGCCTGCACATATGTGTGTGTGAGGGTGTCAAATCCCCTGGAACTGGAGTTATAGACAGTTGTGAATTGACGTGTGGATGCTGGGCATTGAACCCAGATCCTTTGAAGGAGCAGCCAGTGCTCATAACCACTGAGCCATCTCCTAGCCCCTACATTTTACTTTTCAAATGTCCATGAAGAAACTGTTGGTTTTTTAGGCATCTACTAAACATGACATACTTCCACATTTCTTATTCCAGTTAAATCTCACCAGAGACTGAAGAAGAAACATGTTCAGACACATAGAGCCGACAAGTACTAGAACTGAGGTAGCTGTCCAGGGATCTGAGTTCCAAATTTCTGCTTTTCCTGGGACACTCCAGATTTCAGATGACAGTCCTTTGTTTGTTTGCTTGTTTGTTTGTGACAGGGTTTCTCTGTGTAACTCTGGCCACCCTGGAACTCGCTGTGTAGACCAGGCGGGCCTTGAACTCAGAGTGCCTCGACCTCTGCCTCTGCCTAGTCAGTGCTGGGATTAAAGGCATGTGGCACCACCTCCCGGCTTCAGTCGACAACCTTAAGGCTGAACCTGGGCACTGAGCTCAGTGGTAGAACACTGGAAAGTGCAAGGCTCTGGGTCCAAACCTCAGGACTGCAAAACCCAAAATCCCACAGCTCTCACCTAAGGATCCCAGGGCTGGAGGGCACATCACTGGGGACATACCTGTCTGTGGTCACATGTGTGTGGAGGCTGGAGGATACCTTTGATTGTTCCTCATTTGCTGTGTCCTCCATTGCTATGTGCAAGTCAGCATACATGTCCTACGCCGGTACACATTTTACTCAAAATTCCACTGTGTCTGATTTAACAGCAGTGAGTTCAGATGTATGGAAAACATAACTGAGTGAAACCTTGGGTGCTGAACCTCACGTCTTTTCCCAGTTTGTGAGCTCTGCTGACCCTCCACCAGTTTTCACCGAGCAGTGGCTCTAGGGCCAGCAGTTCTCAAGCTTGGGGATGCCTGAGTTTGGGAAGCCCAGGTGCCTTATTCCCTGGGGAAGGGGCTGAGAAGCTCTCTTGTCCCCTGAGGCTGATTCTCCTGGCCTGGGAGTGTTCTATCTGCATATACACCTGCGTGCCAGAAGAGGACATCAGATCTCATTATAAATGGTTATGAGCCACCATGTGGTTGCTGGGAATTGAACTCAGGACCTTTGGAAGAGCAGCTGGTGCTCTTAACTGCGGAGCCATCTCTCCAGTCCCCAAAGTAGAAGAAAATAAAGTGAATCAAAAACTCAAAAATCAAAAAAGGCTTCTTGCCTTCTGTCCTATCATATACTATAGAATTTCTCACTATTTTCTTTCTTTCTTTTTCTTTTGTTTGGTTTGGTTTGGTTGGCTGTTTTTGTTTTTGTTTTGAGACAGGGTTACTCTCTGTAGCCCTGGCTGTTCTGGAATGTTATCTGTAGACCAGGCCAGCCTTGGGCTCACAGAGATCCACCTGACTCTGTCTCCCAAGTGCTGGGATTATAGGTGTGCACCACCACCAATCAGAGAATCTCCCCCTATTTATAAGTATTAACTTTGGCATCTATAGACATATGTAAGCTTATATGAATAATTTTGTAAGCTTCTTTTACACTAACAGGTTTCCTTTTTGAACATGATCTTTTAATTTACTCTTTATGAATTTCTTACGTGTACACAATGGATCTTGATCCTATCCACCCCCACCTCCACTTAATGGTATGTTGTTCAGCGTGTGCCTTTTCTGTTACAGCATCTTATGGCCTCTGCTTCTCAATACGAAAAGACCAGTTAGCTCCTCCTCCTCCTTTTACCCTTTGGAGACAGGGTCCCATGTAGCCCAGGATGACCTCACACTCACTGTGTAGCTGAGGCTGGCCTTGAACTGACCCTCCTGCCTCTGCTTACCAAGTGCTGGGCTATAATGTATACAGCCATGGTTTGCTTTATTCTTCTTTGTTGTTGTTTTGTTTGTTTGTTTGTTTGTTTTTAGATAGGGTGTCTGTGTATCCTTGTCTATCCTGGACTTGCTTTGTAGAGCAGGCTGGCCTCTAACTGACAGAGATCCACCTGCCTCTGCCTCCCTGAGCACTGGGATTATAGATGTGCACTTAATGGCCCCAGAAGTTTTTGTTGTATTTTATGTTTTATCCTGCTCCCTCTTTTGAAACTTCACATTTAGAATCAGGCTGTTTTACAATTTTCTACCCAAATAGTTCTTAAGTAAGGGTATGGGTGCCATATATCCATCATTACATATTATCCATGGGATAACATTTGAAGAGTGAGTTCCTGAATCAAAAGATGTGCTTTTAATATTTTAATAAATAGCTCTAAGTTGCTACATTCATTTTCTTTGGTTATACTTCCATTTTGCTATTTGGACCGACTTGAGCATTCATCACAATGAATTTCAGTATAACACCCTCAGGCACGGGAACTTAACACACTGTGGCAATCCCACGGAGGCCAAAAGTGCAGTGGCAATTTGTCTATGGCTTTTGAAAGGAAAATGGTTTTAAAGAGTATGGAGCCGTCAGAGCAGTGCCCTGGATTCTGGGGTTATCTGGACATCCTCACACAAAGTCCACAGCAGAAATTGTTCTTTTCCACACCTGCTTTGGGGCAGATCTTTCCATATGTTTATTTCCTATTAGAGCTTTCCACTGCTAGAAATTTATGTAAGCGGTGCTAGTCAGTCAAGATGGTGGGCTACTATTGTACCAGAACCCAGAATACTACTGCCTCGTCTCTTTTTTTTTTGGGGGGGGGGAACTTTCTCTTTTGAGTCAGTAAAGAATGAGATTAATAATTTAATAGGTAGCAACACCTTCCAGGGCAATACCATTAATGTCTTTTCTTTCTTCTTAACCTGAAATGCTCTGTGTCTCCTCACAGGTTGTCAGAGAATTTTATCTTTGCCACTCAGTCATATCTACTTACACAAGCAGTCAGGCAGTCAACAAAGAAGAGATTTCTTTTTCTGGAGACAAAGGGATATCTCCCACAGTGTGGTTTCTCCGGCTGCAGTTTCTCCGGCCCATCCCGTCCCCAAGGTACTGTCCTGCTGCAGGCTGCTGGAGGTTCCCACTCTGGCTGGCAGGCAAAGGTGGACTGCACAGGCACGTGTGAATGAGGAACTTAAAACTTGGTTTGTGATTTCAAATTGTGATAGGAGACATTTTACCTTAACACCCTACAGTTTGAGAATATCAATTAAAACAAAAATAAAGGTCTGGGCAAACAACTGTAACTTAGCATATTTGGAGTTTCAACTTTTAATCTTGACATGAGAGCCAGCGTTCATCCCAACATCCAGATAAAACAAAAGCAGTGAAACAGTAACAGCCAACAAGACTGTAGCATGTGCCTGTAATCCCAGAGCTGGGGAGGGGAGGCAGAGGCCGATAAAACCATAGGGCTCGTTGGGCAGATCCTTAGTCAAATCCTACGCTCCAGAGTCAGAGAGAGACACTGCCTCAAAAACTAAGGTGGAGGGCAATCGAGGAAGACCTTGGGAAATGTCCCGTGCTCCCCACCCCTCTGCACACACACATGAATACATACTTGATTCCACACGCATGTCCCTCTAGGTAAAGGAAATGTGTTGTGTTACGCATTTTTAGCCAGTTTCAGAGACAACCCAGCAGCTCCCAGGCCTGTGTGTATAAGCAAAGCAGGCCACAGAGCAGAAATAAGAGCACAAGCTTGTGATGGGGAGACCTGGTAAGCTCTGGGAGTTGGTGGGGTGATTATAGGAGAGGAGGTGCCCCTCTGGGGCTCAGCTGTGACAAGCCAGGCCATTCTGTTCCCAAAGAAAAGCCCTTCTTGGGCTGGAGAGATGGCTTATTCCGTGTGTGCCACACAAGTAGGAAAACCTGAGCCCAGATCCCCAGCTCTACCATAAACCCTTGTTGTGGTGTATGCTTCTAATTCTGGTGCTAGGGGAGGTGGGCACAGGAGGATCCTGGGAGCTTTTGGCTAGCTCTGAGCTCCAGGTTCAGTGAGAGACCTAGTGCTGGCAGCCTTTAGGCCCAGCACTCTAGAGGCAGAGGCGGGCAAATCTCCGAGTTCCAGGCCAGCCTGGTCTACAGAGTGAGTTCCAGGACTGCCAGGGCTACACAGAGAAATTCTGTCTCAAATAAATCAGTCGATCAAACAAGCAGAAAAAAACACCAAGTAAGTGGATAGAGAAAATCCCTTCTGAACAGTGGAGTCAGAAGGGATTCCACTGTCTGGACTGGCCCCAACCTCATCCTGGAAAGTGCCGAGGACCGCTCCTGCCCCAAAGTTCTGTGCAGCTTTGCTGTGTTATGGTCAGCAGGGTTGCTCTAAGTGGCTCAGGAAAGGCCCCCGCCGACCTTGGGGGTGACAGAGACCTCCCGAAAACCACCAGTGGGTTTCAGTGCCTGAGACCCAGCCACAGGAAGGATCAGGGCTGGGCCTGGGGTACGGGGTTAGAAGAGGGCTCTTTCTTCTTGATAAATGATGGAAATGTTCTAGGTAATATTACTGTCCTGGGAGAAGACCTCAAGAAAGACAAGCTGTTCTGTTTTGACCTCTGGTGCCAGGCGGTCAGGTTACCTAGCGCAAGAATGTCTGTGTGGCTGGGCCCCACCGACTTAATGCTCTCCCACGTGGACTCGCTGGTAGAGGGTGCCGGGAGCTGTCCTTTGCAAACATGTTATCACTGTAAGAAGATGAGAGTGCTTCTTAATCGGTCATTGTGCAGATTGGGAAGTTGAGCTTTTTCATCCATGGGCTATGGGGCTCGGGCGGAGTAAGGAACAGAAAACCGCTGTTTGTTTTGACCAGAAATGTACTTCATCCGAAGCCGCCTCACAGCCTGGTGAGGTTAACAGACCGTCCAGAGCAGCGCTACCAGGCCACGTTAAGTTCAAAAGGGCAGGGGAAGGAACCGGGGTAGCCTGGAGGGTCTGTTGCTCTGGCTTTGGAGGTCGGTGCTGCGGCAGGAAGGGCAGAGCCCCATGAAGTAGGAGGCTGTGTCTGAAAAAATGATGCCATTGTCGTGTGCCGGGTTCTGATCTTCGTTTTCAATCCCTTTTCCTCAAGCACATAAAGAAGCCAGACTATGTGACGACAGGCATTGTGCCCGACTGGGGAGATAGCATAGAAGTGAAGAATGAAGAGCAGATTCAAGGGCTTCGCGAGGCTTGTCAGCTGGCCCGGCGCATCCTCCTCCTGGCTGGGCAGAGTCTAAAGGTGGCGTCTTACCAAGCCTCAGCACGGCTCGCATAGGCCTGTCTCTCCCTTTCTCTTTAACTCTGCTTTTGCACGCATCCATGATTAATTTGATTTTTTTTTTTTTTAAGGAAAAGCCTTTAGATGGAGGAAAGGGAATTTTACTATTTTATGTGTTTATTCAAGAAATAATGTAAACTTCCAAATTCGATCGTTCCTGGTAGAATTGTGGAGATTCTTGGCTGACTCAGCCTAGAAGTGTGTGTGTGTGTGTGTGTATACACACACACATGTATATATATACACACACACACACACACATATATATATCTTGCTCTGAGAGTCAGTTATTTCAGAATAATACAAAACACCCTGCCATCTCCAGTTCATAAAGAAATATAAATGTAGTTTCAAAGTGGACACTCAGTAGTGAATTTGCTATGTCATCTGTGTAAGCAGTCTGTTAGAGCAACGTAACCAAGCGTGAGGTTAAATAACACAGAAAATTATTGAGGAAGTAAACTACTATCTACTGAATAATTTTACTTTGCTATAGAATTTTAGTTGTGGTTTTATTTCATGGAGATAGTCTTCATGTACTTATGAAACTCAGTTTCTGGGGATGAGGTATAGCTTAATAGCAGAACACTTGCTTAGTGTAGGTGAGGCCTCAGGTTCAATCCCCAGCACTGTAAAACAGGAACAAAATGAGACCCCTCAATTTCAGTTATCTTTGATGGAAAACATCTGGGTATTTTCTAGTATGGGGACTATTAAAAATATTTATCTAGACATGAAAGAAATCAAACTTATTGAAAATTAAATCTTTATGAGAGTTATCAGAGACTGAGTTTTTAAAATGATGGTCCATCACCTCCTTGCTGTTGATGCAGAGCTCGCCCATGCAATATTTCAACAAGATAAAATGGTGTGAATGAAGCTTCCTTTCTGGCTTCTCTAAGCCAGCATTCTGCTGTACACTTTTTTGTATACTTCCATTAGCTCTGACCCTTGAGGAAGAGAAAGGAATTGATAAAAGACATATTGTTGGAATCCTCAGGCTAACAGAGAATCATCATTTAATTGCTCAGTTTATTTCCTAGTGGCATAGGACACCATCATATACACAAATGATCATCAAAAGAGCTCAGTTGAGGACGGTTGCTCGAGTCACCATAACAATTAGTGCTATACCACGAATTCATCACAGTGAATTCATACAGTCTCACCTTGGCAGTGCTGCTGTTGTAGACACAGTCAATAAATACAGAAAATGTCTTCAACTGGCGCTGTGCACTTTATTTAATATTTCAGGTTGACATGACAACTGAAGAGATAGATGGGCTAGTTCATCGGGAAATCATCGGCCATGGTGCATATCCCTCACCTCTGGGCTATGGGCGCTTTCCAAAATCTGTTTGCACCTCTGTAAACAATGTGCTCTGTCATGGCATTCCTGACAGGTATTCATTTTTCAATAATGTATTGTTCCTTTGGAAACTAAGATCCATAGCACGTATTGAAAAATACTGTAGTTCATTTGAAACCTGCCTGTATGCATGCTTCTGAAATTGATTATGATAAAACAAAAATTTTGAGATAACTTCTAATGGCCATAATACCACCATTAGATGTTTCTTCAAGCAGTATGTGATTTTATGTAATGTTTGTACATTACCTATTTCTTTTAACTTATTTAATTTTTACCATGTGGTAATAGAGGCAAATTTTAATTGACAGCTATTATTTTGGCTGTGTACAAACTTAAGTTAATTAGGAAGCCTATATTTTTAAAGACTCATCAACTCTTAAGGCAGCAGTATTTGTTTCATGTATTTCTTATAAAAGCGCGAGACAAAGATCAGATCCAGTTACTCCGTCCATCCCTCCCTTCAGTACCTGTGAGCGCTGCAGCTCATGGGCTCTGCGATAGTAGTTGTGGACATTTATTTTCACATTTCTTTTTATTGAGATCTGTCTATCACCATTTTTTTTTTCTCTGTTTATGTTTCAGCCGACCTCTTCGGGATGGGGACATTATCAACATTGATGTCACGGTGAGTAAATCATATAAAAAAAATCATCTTTGATCAACTTCAGAATTGCTGGTAGCAACAGGAAGGGGAGCAGCTTGAAAATGTGCACGGCGGCCCAGGGGGTGGGGAGCACTGTTTACTCCAGTCCTGGACACAAGCAGCTGGTTTCCTTTTTTTTTTTTTTTTTGTCTTTAACTCTGTGTTTATTCCAAGTAAACCCAGGCCTGACTTGGATTTCGGGCTGGAATCAGATGCACTGAGATCAATGTTGGCCTAAGTGAAATGTCAGCCCAGTCCTGCTATGTGTCATGTTTCTGAGAAGGTGTAATTGTTATTGATCCACTGTGTAGTTAATGCGCAGCACCGCAGCACTAGGCAGCTGCTGAAGCCAGATATGTATGAGATGAGCTAACACGGAGAAAGCCAGCATTTTTCCTTCACTCTGCCAAGATTGATCTTCCTCTTCCTGCTGATTTTGAGTGGGGCCTGTCATTATCTTACTCTGTCATTAGGGGCTGCATTGGCCTGCGTGTCAGTCTATTTGGACAGCAACTCTCTTGCTAGCAGTGTTCCCTAGATTTATTAAAATCCCCGAAGGTAACGTTGTGTTCCATCTCTGGTGAAGAGAGGCCCGAGCTCAGAGCACACAAGCAGAATGTTTTTTGTTTGTTTTTTTTTTCTTTTTTTCTGTCTGAATTTAAGTTTGCACCAAATGGTCGATGTCCTTTCTTTTTAAATAACAAGTCTAAGTGATTTAACTCGGGCTGCAGGTTGTACAAGCTGCAAGCTTTTTTTTTTTTTTTTTGAGTTCTTTAGCCTCTCGCCATCCCCAAACTTAAATTATTTTTGTGCTCATTTTATTTTAGATTGTTTGTAATGGCGCCTCTTGAATTGTACAAAGGATAAATAAAATCTGTGCATCTATGATTAATTAGTAACTTTTAAATAAGTAAAGCGTGAAAATATGCCCGGGATTCTAGGAGATGGGTACTTGTCAAAAAATACATTCTCTATTAGTGAGGAAATATTTTTAGTAATAATTATTTTATATCCAGACTTAAAGTCAGGTAGCAGTGGGAATAAGATGGAAATGGGCACTGGGATATTCTGTCAGATCTTTAGCTGTTTAAGTTAAATCAGCTTGCTCTTTCTCTTCATACCATCTGTGCAAAGGGAGAGCCAAACAATTCCTTCTCATGTTCCTTCCCATGTCACTGTATTTTAGAATGCTTGGATGTCACTCCACAGATCTTGCTGGTGTCTTTCCAACTCAGAATAGTGTAGAAGGTGTTTTATGAAGTGCACCTAAAAAAAGCCTTTCTTGTGATACATTTTTATCTCGGAATGAGCCTGATTTCAGGGTTTCACCTTTATTTCCTCATAGTCACCCACTAATAAATACTGCTGCTGGGATGAAATGGGAAGTCTCCTATGCTGCTCCCAACGTGCCGAGAAAGAGTGCATTAGTACTTTCTGTGTTCCCTAAAGGCTTTTAATAGAGAACTTCATTTCTGAAGCTTAAATTATTCCAGCAGTTCTTAAACTCACTTGAAATGCCTTCCAGTATCTAGAAATGTAAATGATACTAGAAGACATATTGGTCGCTATCAAAAAATTATATTTCTTATGAAATATTTTATCAACTGAAGAACTGTATTTTTAGCTCCTATACTTTTGTCTAGAAATACCTATTACATTTTACGGTTCTTTATGTCTGGTATGTACACCAAGAAAATATGTCGCTTTTTCTCTTAAAAGTTAATTTTTTTTTAAGACAGTGTGGTGTTCATAGTAGTTGCTCAGTTAATGCTTGTTCAGCGGAGCATAAGAGTGGTTTGTGGGGACAAATTGCATTTACAGATGACTGCCCCAGGCTTTCAAATGTATCTTCTTCCTACCAAGCATGTACAAAGCTCTGGGTTCAATCCCTGGTAACACACAATCCTCAATGTTCCATATATGTATTGAATCCTTCAAATAGTTATCTTAGGAGCTATTGAAAAAATAGTATGAGCAGGGCTGGTGAAATGGATCAGCAAGTAAAGGTGCTTGCTGCCAAAACTGACAGCCTGAGTTTAATCCCTGGACGGAGAGAATTCAGTCCTACAAGTTGTCCTCTGGTCTCCACACATACCGGGCGTGGCATGCATGCACACATACACACACATATATACACACACATAATAAAGAATTTTAATATATCTTTAATTTTAAAGTACTATGAAACAGCAAGTTAAGTGAATTTAAATAATACATTTTACTTAAAAAACACAAATTTTCTTGAAAAATTATACTCACGTTAGCAGATTTTTTTTCTTATATATGATGAAAGCATACATTTTTCTGTGAAGGAGTATAAGTGGGAATAAATTAGGAAATACAATTATATGGTGGGGGACTAAGAAGCCATCAGTCTATCAGATTGATTGGGTGTACCTCTGTGCTCTGCCAGTAACCCAAACACATTGTTGTCTGTGCCTCAGCTCTGTGAAGCCCTAGTGTGGCCTTCTTGTTATCCAGGAGAGCATTTTCTTCAGTGCATGATAGTACATGGGGATGACATCAGTTCAGACAAAACTTAAATGAACAGCTCTCCTCAGAGTCTCTGCATCCTGCCTTAGGCAAAGGAGTGCTGAGAAGAGAATTAAATAGGATAAATGTATGCAAAATAGTAAGTGCCACGATTTGTCCAAGGGTCAGTAGTCAACGTGTCTCCCTGCCTTCTACACATACTCCAGTGTTGGGTGATCATTGTTTTTTCATGCTGTTGTTCAAGATCACATGCAGCTTCTGAGTCACTGAAGATGATAAAATTATCTTTTTGTGGTTTTACTCCTAAGCCCGCCTTGGTATGTTCTAACTCTTTAAATACCCATGCAGAGTGTTTTCTGTTGCCATTACGCTTTCTGGAACAAATTTCGTTTCTAGATGTAGAATTTTTATAACATATTTCATCACTGCACCAAGCTACTTCAAGTCTTAGCATGAAATTCTCCTGTCCACCATTACAATGCTGGCATGTCCCTCATATTTCTTCTTGTCATTATGTATCATTTCTAAGTATAGAGCTGGCAAATAAAAGAACATGTAAATCCTCATGACACCCAGGACACGTTTTTCTATGCCAAATAACTTAATTTTCTAAACCTACTGTGGTAATTGTAGGTGAATGTAGTTAGTAACTAATTTTTCCAAGCATAATTTTTCAAGCCTTCGCAGAAATACAATGAGGGATCAAAATGTTTCAGTGTTATTACTAATCACAAAGCTGAAGTAGCCGAGCTGCTCATTTGCTTGTTTTTGGATTTTGCAGAATCATCACATGGTTTCAGCTTTTAAATTCCAGAGTGGTTTTAGTATATCTCTCTTTTTTAAATTAATATGTGAACTTGAGACTAACTCTGAGAAGATAATGAATTTACTAAATATATAAACAAATAGTATGTCTACTTTTGGAGATTAGGGTTCCAGAAAAGAGCATACTTTAAAATCTATGCCTGTGTTTAGGTCTATTACAATGGCTACCATGGAGACACCTCTGAAACCTTTTTGGTGGGGAATGTGGATGAATGTGGTAAAAAGTTAGTGGAGGTTGCCAGGAGGTGCAGAGATGAAGCAATTGCAGCTTGCAGAGCTGGGGCCCCCTTCTCTGTAATTGGAAACACAATCAGGTAAGCCTTGCACCGACAAGTACAGGGAGGGCTGGTGAATGGTACAAAGGTCACTGGTGGCTTGGGATAAAGCTGATGACATGTTTTATGATTCACAGTCATCATTTCAGTCTGATATCAGTATGTGAACTGCCAGACTGCAATATTGTTCCCTGGGTTGGGAAAAGAAAAAAAAAAAGTGGCTTTTAGAAAAGTGAATTTTTTGACCAGGGTCAGCTAGGAGCAATGAGCACTATTTTATATGGGTGCTTTTGTTTTAGCTTAACATGTTGGCTGTGATGGTCTTTTATTCAAATGTGAAAGAAGGTACCTAAGAAAGGGGCTGATTGTCCCAGCCCTTGGATAATAAGAAAGGAGAAAAACTCTACTTTATGAAGGAATAGAGAGAAGCATTCCTGAGATGCAAAGATCAGAAGTGTGAGCTCAAAGCAGCCTGA
The DNA here is from genome assembly GCA_028658305.1 of Pachyuromys duprasi. Classification (NCBI taxonomy): domain Eukaryota; kingdom Metazoa; phylum Chordata; class Mammalia; order Rodentia; family Muridae; genus Pachyuromys; species Pachyuromys duprasi. The sequence continues at coordinate 71,995,103 of CM053752.1, read as the reverse complement.
CTTTTTTAAATTAGCAGATTAAGAAATAGCCCGAAAGGCCATTCCCCTGGGTCAGTTTTTCTATAAAACATTGTTTACTTTGCCTAGAGTTTCTCTGTGATTGCTTTTTTGAGCATAAGTATATTTTCTGAATTCAAGACTTTTCTTTGTAATCTGTTTCCCACTTTCAGATTTTTTTTTACCCTAAATGTTTTGAAGTAGATATTCAGAATATGTGTTTTCATTTAAAAGTAACACATTTTGTTGCAGATGACTGGCTGGTCTCCTTTAAAGTGCTGTTCTCATTAATCTGAGCCTGAGCCTTTGAATACATCCCGTTTGCCCAAAGGATGGAAAGCTTAGTCACCTTGAAAAGATGCTGCCTTTTTCTCTGAGTACGCCTTCAAATACTTTAAGAAAAAAGGCAGTAAAATATCAGTTAAATGTATTTATGGCTTTAAAAATATTGTAACAGTGTCTGAATCAAACTTTAGTAAAATCTCTTTGGGTTATATCTGAGAAGCTTTTATTGAAGACTTTGAACAAAATTGTGTTTTTGACAGTTTTAAATTATAGGCTAACTAGCTTGGGAAAAAAGGATAGTGTCTCTCTGTTCTTTCATAGGAAATGTTGAATCAGACCCCTACTGGGAAAAGAAATTTAATGCATATCTCACTATCTTACTGTCCATGAATATAATAGAAATGAATTCAAAATGCAGTTTTATTTTTGCAAATGGGATGAGTCGATGGATGCACCTCATATTTTTGAACACCTAGGGTTCAACAAATTTACTGGTGGCGCTCTTGCATTTTAACAAAATTTATTCTTCAGTAGAAGGGGGCAGAGAACACTGGATTCTTATTCAAGCATTCTGTGGCGCTGTGCATTCACGGCTGTGTCTAAAGGGCATGTCAGCCTTTGATTCTCTCTGAGAGGTAATTATCCTTTTCCTGTCACGGAACAACAAATGATAGCTAACTACAGAGGCACATTTGCAGTAGTCACATTCATCAACTGCAGAAAAAAAATTCAATCTAATTGTGCAACACAGCTGCACACGGGCTTCTGAGCATTTCTGTTGTTCTCCTTGTCTCGCGAGTCCTCCCTCCACATCTATTTTTTAAACTTTTTTTTCTGGTTATTTTTTCCCCTCTTTTTGTCTCTTCTTCCATTTTTACTCTCTGTACTTTCTTGTTAAAGTAATTTTCCTTTGTGGCTCTCATTCTTTTTTCCCCATTGAAGGCTATGAATGTAGAAAATTATCACAATTACTCATATAATTGAGCCTCTTTGTAGCAAGTGCAACTCCAGTAGCCTTTCTCCATCATGAAAATGGTTTCATTATAGGGTTTTTCATATTCTCTGACACCATCTACACAGAGGAGCAGGCGTGCAGATGAGCTGTACTGGGAACAGGCTAGATCAGTAAGGTCACAGTAGGAATAATTAGCTCTGCTATGGAAAGAGCATCCAGGCCTTTTACTGCTACATAAATGTACTGTCCGTGGCTTTTAGCCACAAAAAAACTTACTAACAAATGGAGCTCCCGCCTACTACTTTGAAAAAAAGATTTGTATCAACACTACAATTTTCCATCATTAAGACTAATAACACAGAGCCTAGTATACATCAAGGGGAATAAAAAGAAAAATCTCACATTCAAGTGGTGGCTGGGCGCTGACCTTTGTTCCCTCTTTTTGTATACGACTTAACTCTTTACAAAAAAGAGCCACACGCCACACCAACATGCAGGTGAACTCCAGCTAGTACTTGCAAAGCACGGCATTCAGTCGGAAAATCTGATAAATCTCCATGCAGGATAATGCATTTCATTACATATTCACTACATTAATTCTAGCTACATAAAAAAAAAGTGGAATTCAAAGTGACATTGGATTTTAGCTATCTGGATTCAAAGGTCAGTTTGGGCAGAGTATGAATTTGCATGAACAGGCTCCTTTGAAAACCAGACCAGCCCCAACAACTACATGCAGAAAACTATGTGGAAAATAAGAGACAATGAACTTCTTACTCTCAAGCTAATGCATGTCTTTATTTAGACGGTTGATGTCTGCCGCTGGTGAGGAAACTGGTCCTGATTCTGACAAATGTCTGTTCAGATGCACCAGTATTTCTAGACATCTATTGTTTCGCCTTTTCTTATTCAGGAAAAATCTCCAGGGAGTAAACAAACAGACGAGATCCACCTTCCAGCCAAAAAAGCACTTGAAATCTTTACAGACCAAAGGTTTACAAACACCTTTCAATTTGGCCCCCTTTTCTTTAAGACTGTCCGTCGCCATCTGCCATGGCCTCCTGCTGCTGATAGACTCTGAGAACAGCCAGGGAACTTGCACTTCTCCAGGGTAGGCCACCCCAAACCTTGAGGTCCCTACAGGAGAACATGAAATCCTGCTCAGAAACCTGAAGAATAGGAGGGGTCTCTGAACGAGGGTCAGTTGAAATGATTTTACAAAGACAGTTCTTTCTGTGCCCTTTGGCTTCGTGAACGACTCCTAGGCCATGGTGCTATTGTGCCCACTCTGTAAGCACGTTTGCTCTGCAGCAGTCTCTGTCCTGTCCATATGTGTGAGAAGAACATAAATGTGCAGCTACATGCATCGCTAATCGGTGACAGTTAACTCCAAAATAATTTAAACTTATAGTTGGAGATGTCATGATGAAACTATCAATAAATGGTTTTTTTAATGTTTAATTCATAAGTATATGTTTTGATAATAATTTAGAACAATACAAAGCAGATTTTTTAAGAAAAAATAATCTCTTTCTATTAGATTATGCGCATTTAAACAATAAGTGGCTTAGGCAAAATAAGTCATTTTAACGTCATCTGTGATGGATTTTCCTTGACAGCTACTGTAAATTACAATTACACTGCGTCTCTCTTCACATGAAAGTAAGCATTGCAATAAATTATCTTTTATTTCAATCCATCATGTCTGCTTTTCAGAAACAGAGAACCTCAAATAAAAGTTCAGCACTATTGTAAGAAAAATACAGTAATTTGTGATCCAACTTGAAACAAAAAATAAAATGTCCCACTTTATTGGAAAACAGTTGTTGGCTTTCAAAAATATGACTAATTGTACTTAAACATTCCTGTCATTAGAGGGAATCTCTGGCTTTGTTCATCCCTCCATTCAGAGGCTACTGTTGGGACTGAAAACCTAGAGAGATTAAAGTAAAATTCCGTAACTTAGCAAATCAGCTGCCTTTTGGGATCCTTCTCTGTAAGAGATGTGGTCCTTTGGAGACCAGTGCTCTCAGGACGCATGTGAAAGTGGTAATAAAATGTTCCTGTGCACATGCTTAGTTCTTTAACACTGTCCTTAAACACAGCACTCCTCTGCCCTCTTGGGGAATGCAGTTTTAGTAACATAAGTTACTTGAAATGTGTTTAAAAATTCTAGCTATTTAGACAGTATGTAAAAGGCAACTAACTGCTTCCATAAAAGGAATTAACCTGAAGAAAAAAGTCACAAGAAGATCCTTAAAGGAAGTCTCTCTTCCACCTACAAACTGGCACTTAGCCGTGAAGTCACGATGCAGTGTAACTGAGCTGCCTTTCTGCATCCCTCCCTCAGCATTCCCACCGAAAGCCATGCAGTCATGACTGTGCGGCTCTCACGACCCAGCAACATCCCGTCTGAGAATTTTAGCTAGGGAAAATGAGACCAGAAGGCTGAACACCTCGAGAGTTATTTTCTGTAGATTTCAACAAGGGAAAAGGTTTCATCTGCAAAATGTTCAGGACAAGAAAACCCTTGTGCTGAGACAGCTGTGGTTCTGCTGTGCTCTGGCCTTGGAGAGCAATTGCCTCCCTCCTCAGTGTCTGCCTGCCCCTCTAGTCCAGCTTCTCCCCCCAACATTTCAGTAAAGAGGTAGGTGCACACCCCACCGTCCCATGCCACGTCAGGGTGACCATGCTCTCCCACTGAAGATGTGGAATTTGATTTCCTAAGTCATTTGGATTGTCTTTACAAAATCAGATTTAAGTCCCACCACCAGGAGAAGAGTCTGTAGTGGGAAGCATGTGTTCAATGATTGGAAACATTAATGGAATTTGATCTCACGAGTATGCTGAAAACTACACATTTAAAAGGGAGATACCTGAACAGAAGTGCATCCTTAGCTTCTGGGAGCCAAACACGTTCCACCAGGGAGCTGAGGGAGATGTGCCCAGTTCCCCTTCCCCCAGCTGTGAAATCCTCCAGCCTCTGCATACATGACACAGATTCTAGGATACTGTAGCCGGAAGTTCCATCAGGACCCAGAGAGCAAATTGTGGCAGGAGAAGGTACTCAGATATCTTTAGTTACTTAGTGGTCATGCAGCCTCCCTGGGGGATTTTTAGAGTGGTCTTTCTTCTCCTCTCATTGGAAATCAAAATGGAGATCACCATTGTAACACACATTTAAGGTGGAGCTATGAAGCCTGCCAATGGATTGGATCATTGAAGGAAAAATAAAAACACTATTTTTTAAAGAAAGTACTATCTGAGTGTGTTGGTGTATGCTTTTGATCCCAGCACTTGGAAGGCAGAAGCAGGTGGATCTCTGAGCTCGAGGCCAGCCTGGTCTACAAATCGAGTTCCAGGATAGCCAGGGCTACACAGAGAAATCCTTTCTCAAAAAAAAAACCAAGAGAGAAAGGAAGGAAAGAAAGGAAGGAAGGAAACACTAGAATGCTTTATATTGAAATGCTTTTCAAATTATTGAACTAACGTAACTCACGGATATTGGGAGAACTCATTCTTACTTAGAAAAAAACAAATAATAACCCAGGCTATCATATTATTTAATCATCTCTCCTCTGTTTACTCTCCATTGTCAGTTTTGTTCAGCAGTTTGTGGAGCTAGGAGAAACACCTTGGAAAAGATGTTTTCCAAAAATACCTCCCAGCCAAAGCCCAGATCTCTACAAAATAGCCTGGGCCCCGAAGTACAGCTTCAGAGTTGAAGACCGCCTCACCCTCCCTGTGGAACTTGCTTTGCTTATCCGTTTCCTCCCTACTGGTTACATCAAAAATAAATTTCCATGCAATGCTGCCTCTCTGCTGGTTACAGGGACATCCTTGTCTAAGTGAAGATTCTCACAAACCTGGGAGTAATTTAAAATGTTCTTAAAAACCGGACTGGGCACGGTGGCACCTGCTTGTGCTCCCAGCACTTGAGGATAGTGAATTCAAAGTCAGCCTGGCGTACAGACTGACACCTTGTTTAAAAAAAAAAAAAGTTTTCAGAAGTGTGTGTAGATGTGATGGTTCATAAAGATGTCAGCCAAAGGGCTCTGGGGGAAACTAAAGTCTGTTAGGAATGAGTTTGAGAACCAAAACTTTGGATTTACTAGGAATTGCAGCCATGGTTCCATAACTACCTGACTATTGCTGTGGGCAAGGCGGGAGCCATTATGCCCTTTGCCTGCCTGAAAATGGAAATCGTTAGTGTTGTGCGTGCTGTTGGTCTGGCACGCCCAAAACCAACAATATTCACCCAATCTCGGTGACAGCAAATCTTTCCATCCTCGCATGTAAAGATTTCAGAGTTGGATTCTATGTGCTGGTTCCATTTCTAAGGGATAGATAGAACCCAAAATGTCTGCATTTATTGCTAGGCCCAATAGTAAGATATTTAAGTAACATTGTGATAAAACTGTTTGCCAATGAACTTTCCTAATGATATGTATCTTACGTGGAACCCCCCAAAATTACCAATTTTGAAAGAAAATGGACAAGACAGACAATCACTTGTGTCTATTTTGAAGATGTTTAGCATTTTAATTAGATGACAGTACAGGAAATCATGAAAGTAGAAAATCGTACTTGGATATTATAATTTTGTTTAATGCTTGAACAGTCAGTAGTAACTGTACAGTACTTTACCCATAAAGCCATCAAAATGAGGTAAGTTTTCATGACCTATGTTACAGACGTGTGTGTATACCTTCCTTGTGCATATCAGTCTACAGTTGTGTGTATGCATATCCACTTCTCACCTAAAAATAACCTTTGCTAAATGTACTTTGTATAGCTAAAAGCCCTGGTAACCAGCATCAGCCAACACTGAAATTATTCCACAATAAAGGCAACATTCATGCTATTATCATACTTGAAATAGAGCTGTTTTTTTTCTTTTTCAGAGACTATTTTAAGTGATTTTATTTTTAATCTCAATATGCATTGAGATACTTGATTAAACTAGATGTCTTTTGGTCACTTTAAAGCCGCATAACTCATCAGAATGGTTTGCAAGTCTGTCCACATTTTGTGGGACATGGGATAGGATCATACTTTCATGGACATCCCGAAATTTGGCATCATGGTAAGAGTTAATTTGGAATTGATTTATTGAATGCCATCAGTTTTCCTTCAAGGTTTGTTTTGTTTTGTTTTGTTTTTTTGCTTTGAATCCACATTGTCCCTCCACCCCCATACTGGCATGTGAGGCTATCTACTTAATTTTAACCAGGATGTTACTGTGCTGTTGGATTACAGTCCAGCACATTTCCCAAATACAGTTTCTTTTGATTTGGGTCTTCTCCCGAAGGATGCATGGCTGGAAGGCCTGAGGGGTGTTTGTCTAGAAAAAGTTCCTGCAAACAAACCCCGCAGCACTGCCGTCCCAGCAGCGTGCACACATGACTGTTTTCTGTTTTCCTTTCTCTACCCCCATTTCTAACCGCTGACTGTTGTGGTTAAACTTCACTACATCCTACACAGCGCTGACAGCTGATGTATTTAGCAGCATGTACTCTTTAGTGTTTTCTGGATTATGTCCACCCTTGTGTTCCTTCCCCAGAATCCCGTTTGTCACTGTCTGGGTGTGCAGCCACCACCGGGAGGGTGGGTGGATTTGGGTTAAGGTAGGCAGCAGCTGTGCGGAGGAGTGCCAGTGGGGTGCACATTTGAATGAGGGCTAGGAGAAAGTTAGTCCCGGGTCTCTGGAAGAAGTAGCTAGAAACCATCCTAGAGGATCCACGGAGACCCAGCCAAAAAACAGTGCTGCTTTGAGTCAGAGTCCCACCTGAGGCAGCTCAGAAGAGGGCAGTGTAGAAAGAGCCTGTCTCCTTGCAACTCACAAATGCCAGTGTGTGCAGCTGTTTGAGAATGGAGCTACCGCCTCCTGCTCCGTCCTTCATGCCAGGTGGTGTCCTTTGGCACCTTCCCCCCCCCCAGACTTTCTTTGGACTTAGGGAGACCAGGAGACCTAGCATCAGGTGGCAAGGGGAACAGCAGACACGAAGAGGGGAAGGGACTGCATTGGTATCTGTGAGCATCCTAGCTGACCCCTGACAGACCCTGACAGACTGCTAAAGAGTGGGTGGGGTCTGAGAACAGAGACCACAAAGGCTAACACACCCTCATCTCCTGCAAGCCCTGTGTTTAAACCTGTGCGCTCATCCCTCTTCCCTTTCCAAAAGCAAAGTGGCCAAGTGTTCTTAAAGCAACCCAAAGTCCCCCTTGTGTCCCTTTCTCACACCTCCCCGTGTTTGCTTTGCAGCAAATGACAGTGATCTGCTCATGGAGGAGGGGATGGCTTTCACCATAGGTAAATTCCGGGCCCCTCTGTGGAGGGCTGGGCTCCTGGACACAGACTGGCCTTTGCCCAGGCTTCAAGTCCTGCAAAGGACTAATGAAGCTAATCAGCATAATGAAATAATTTGGGTGCATAGTAAATGTGATTTAATAATATCCTCTAGCCCCGTCTTCCTAAATCAGATACTTACCGACACATTTAGGAGACTGCAGCCATCCAACCTCTAATTCTGTTACCGGCATAATGTGCTGTTTGTTTTTTTGTTTTGTTTTTTCATTAACACCCAGTAACTAGAGACGATTAAGTCCCTTGCTCTCTGTCAGCAAGTGGCATATGCTGTGTGGCGGCCCATTCCTGGCTGATGGCATGATTGGTGTCACCACCAAATTCCAATCACCTAGGGCCACCAAGGCCTCCTAGTTCTGACTGTAGGACTTAATGGAGAAGCAATTAGGGTAAAATAAGAAAATTGTTATCTGCTGATTAATGAACATTTTGAGCATGCTTTAAAAATTCAAATATTTTTAAAAAACTAACTGGTATTTATAAGAGGGACTGGTGTTTGGGTGGTTATTATCCACAGGGTCCTAATTAAGGCTTGATTAAAATGCCCTTCTTTCGCTAAAAAAAAAATACAAACCAGGCAACTTCATACATTTTTTTAATGCTGTTGCATTTCCTCTTCCTACTGTTTAGTTTGTAGTGTTCTATGTAAGCAATATCAATTATCAGCCCTTGCAGGATGGCAACAGGAACCAAGCGTGGGTGCAAACACTGGGGAGGGAGAGCTTCCTTAGACTCTCTTTCTCTCTCTCATTACAAACTGAAACAATATCTACTATACTAATTTTTTTTCTCTCCCACAGAGCCAATTATCACTGAGGGGTCCCCAGAATTTAAAGTCCTAGAGGACGCATGGACTGTGGTCTCACTGGACAACCAAAGGTGTCTGCTCTGTTGTTCTGAATTGCTGGGGAAGGGAGGCCCGGCCCCAGCTCCTAGAGCTGCCAGTGCGTGCAGCGTGCTGACTGCCCGTGTGTTTCAGGTCTGCCCAGTTCGAGCACACAGTCCTCATCACCTCGACGGGCGTGGAGATCCTGACCAGACTGCCACAGGAAGCCTGAGGATCCACCAAGGAGACCTTTGAGAACCGAGGAGCCAGCCTCAGGATGCACGGGAATCTACAGTGTCTCAGAGAAAATGCAGTGAGGACGGGCTTTGAGGACTCAGGTCTGCCACCTGAGACAGCCCTCCAGGCTTCCTAGCACAGAAGAGCCCTCTGGAGAGAAACAGGCCACCCTTCCTGGGCAGGTGATTTGCCCTTTCACTGTCCAGATTGTACCCAAGTCAAAACAGAATCAAAAACCTCTTAAACCCACTGTGTTGGCTCTTTACATGTAACAGGTACAAAGGGGAGAGGGACAGGTGCTTAAGTTTTGGAATCTCCAAACTTTTAACATGCACGCAGACCAAAAGAGCAGAACCCTGTAGCTGAAAAATTGTTTTAATCTGGTTTTTCCCTCTGTGGATCTTAAATTGGCTGAGCCTGAGAGCATTTCCAGAGGCAAGCGCCTGCCTCCACCCCTTGCCCAATTTCCTCTTCATAGAGGTTTGCTTGAGAGAGGATGAGCCAGGAAGTATTGCCTACAAATAGTTTCTTGGCTGTGGACCATAGGTTTGGCCTTTCTGAAGATGTTAGCAGTACGGAAACAAGACCTTGCAGACCCCTGAGGCTCTTCATCAGCAACCAGCAATGCTTGATCCCCCTCCCAGCCTGAGACACCCCCCCCCCCATACTACATCATTTGTTGTACTGAAAGCTCAAGCTGCAGCCTCATTCTTTGGACCTGTCTCTTAAATTTAGAGACCAGCTAGTCCTTAAACTGACCTTCCCTGGATGCTGTCTGGGACAGGCAGTTTCTGGCTCCCTGGGCTATACAAATCAAGTATTCCTTACACCTGTCCATCCCTGAGAGAGGAGACACCAGACACATCTGAGACCAGGTCCTAGTTGGCCTGATTTGGAACTGTCAGCTTTAACTCTGGACTAACCTGCCTAACTGCTTTGGGAGCAGAAACCCATTCCCTCTCAGAGCACTCTGCCTTCCCTTGCTGTCCTCAGGGATCTGTTCACACCTACCTCCAGGATGGGCCAGGATGGGCGTCACAGGAAGCCAGTCCCCTCTGGGCATCTAAGAAAGAGCATGTCTAGAAAGGTCCAGAACATCAGTGGCCCTGTGAACTCTTGTGTTCCTGCGGATGGCAAAGTGGCCACTTCCTAAGTAGAGCTTGGTTTGTCAGGGGAGCCAAGGACATCTTACGTTTGCCAGGATTGATGGCACCAAAGGCACCCACAGGGAACTAGCTTGACTTTCAGATACCCAGGACCATCGAGGAGGACGTAGAGTACTGAGGACAAGCACTCAGAAAAGTGGTCAATTCCAGCTCTTCTCAACCTGGAAATCTCTCCATGGTGCCCAACCATCCAGATCAGTGTTTCCACAGACAGATTACAGTTGTGTGTGGAGGTGACTCTAAACCTAGTTAGTTCGAGGGTGAGAAGGAATGAGGGGTTAGAAGATCAGTTGGCAAACTTTTGAGGTATTCTGGAATTAGCCAGTCAGAGGCTCCTGAGGCGGAAGTTGTGGCCACGAAGCTATTCATATTCCCTAAAGAGGAGCAGGGCCCAGCTGGCCTTAGGACATACTTGACAGAGAATGACTTCACTTCTTTTCTACTTAGCATGTAGTGTCTTTACCTACAGATCAGTTTAGCCCCACGTCCCCCTAAGGATAATAGTTTTATTAGGACCACAGGATTTTACCAACCGCTGGGACGGTTATTGCAGGTGGAGGTATTTATGGGGAAGGGATGTAATCTGCGTTCATAATCTAGCCTGTGCCGTTAAACTCCGCAGCTCTGCAGGAAACAAACTTGCATTGAAGGAATTTTGTGTAACATTCTTTGAAGTTAAGATTAGGAAGTGGGCTTTTTAAAAAGAGCCTGCTCTTACCCGCTTGCCCATCAGCTGGCCAGCAGAACTGACCTGACACCAACCCTGAGGCACAGGGATTCCAGACCAGAGGAGGAAACCCGGCCACCACCTGAGCCGCTGGGTCCTGAGGTGACTCTAGGGAGTTCTGCTCCCAATCTGGAACCTTCAGATTGCCTTTCACACTTGGGCAGGCGAAAGGTCTAAGCATTTTGGAACAGGTGTGTCACTTTGGAGCTGGGGAAGAGGAATGCACACGGAGCTTACAAACTAGAGATAAAATCTCACTTCCTGAGCTAGCTGAGGCACTCTTCGAGGGGCCGGCTCAGCATCTCCCTAGACTTGCTTCCTCGGATTAGGAAATAATTCTGGAGTGTGCGCTCCCATACACACAGTTCAGTTCTAAATTATGCCAGTCTCTGAAACCCTATCGCGCCAGTTCCCAGTAGCCGACCTGGTCTCCTGCCCGGCTAAGTGGGAGGACAGAGCACCTAGCAGACCCGTGGTCTCTCTCCAGAGCCCCAAACCAGCCAGTCTCTGGGATAAACTGGCCCTAGGCAGTCGGGCGGTTGGATGTCCTGCCTTGCACTAAGTTCCAAGAGACACCAGCCCAGTTTTCCCCAATCCCAATCTCCACCCCGTCGCACACGGCAGCGATCACTTACGTAGGCAAGGCCCGCAAGACGAAGAGACCTCGGGTTCAGACGGCATCCAAGCGGCTGCGTTGAGCGCGCAGGACCTCACTCCACACCCCAAAACAGGCGCTAAGAAGGAGCAATTAAATTCACTCACGAGTACGACAGGAAAATCAGGACGAGCCAAGTGGCTCTGGAATGGTGATGGAGTCGTTAGTTGGTTTCTACTACAAAGCCTCACCGTGTGGTTCGGTGATTAAGGAAAAAAAAATCTTTTAGGCTTTGGAAAACCCTTTATTGATTTACAGATTTTGGGCTGTCGCTTTTTTCCCTTCCTTCCATCCCTCCTTCCTTTCTTTCCTTCTTTCTTTCTTTTGTTTTTCTTTTTTGCTTCAACCACCACGCTGAATGAAATATTTCTGCCCACAGCCTCACGCCCTTAAATCGAAAAGGAATTCCGCAGGCAGGAGCCACTGCTGAAGAAGTTGAGGAGAGAGAGGGAGAGAGAGAGAGAGGAGACTCCCCTGCACTCATATCTGTAGCGACATCACCAATGTAATTTGTTTTGAATGTTCATTTTTATTGGTGTTCCCTCTGCCAAAATGTGCTTGATTACAGAGGTCTGTCCTGTGATCACTGCGCACTCCAGATAGGAGAAGGTGCTGTGGCGAAGGTTCAGCTCAGGCCAGATCAAATCCTGGGCTGTTTAACGCTGAAAGGCTGCATGTTGCTATTAGTGTTAAATATATGGCTAATTATGCGTATGAAAATTAAACATCAGTGTTATGCTAATGGGGCGCCTTCAGCTGCGGATCTGAGCACTTGAGACTACCATTTAATCAAATGAATCAGTAACTAATACGTGTGCACGTGTGAACTTTCACAAGATCATTTCCCCGTTCCCCCACCCCACCCCGTCACACCGCTAAATTATGAAAGAAATAATTATCAACACTTTCTAATTACCTAACAAAGTAATTTGGGATTCATCGTGGGGCCGGCGGGATCGGGAACCAACACTCCCTAGCAACCAGCGTAGTGTGTGCCGCGCCGCGCGGGGTGACTGCGTGGTAGTGGTGGTGGCTGGGGGCCAGAGAGCCCTTTGTGCACTTTGCAATACTTGCAACCGGAAGGTGGACGGCGGCTCGGCGGCTCGGCGGCTCTCGCCTCTGTCAGCTTCCCCACCCTGCCCCCCGGCCCGGAGGCGCCTGCTTCGGCCACTGGAGGTGAGGAAGAGATTGGGCAACCCAGAGGGGCAGATCTCTAGACACAAACAGTCAAGCCCACCGCAGGCCTCGATTTGCTGAAGGTTTCGGTGTCGTCGTCCCCCTCCCCCAGGATTCCCAAACCCCAAGAACTCGGGCCAGCCCCAGGGAGGCTGGAAAATGACCACCTGGCGGGCGTTTGGCGCTCCAGTCGCTAGGCGCCCGCAGGCCCCCGGACTCCACGCTGCGCCGCGCCCTCAAGGCGAGTGAGCCCGGGGCGCACGGCTCAGGGGGTGGGGGGGGAGTGGGGAGGGGAGGGGGAGGCAGGAAGGTTGGGAGGGAAGCGGGGGGAGGCGGTAGGGCCGCCTTCCCTGGGAGGAGAAGCGCGGGTTCCCGGCCCTCCGCGCGCACTGCTCTGATCAGACCCTTGCAGCCTGGAGCCGAGGTGGCCAGCCGGGCCCGGAGAGATGCGAGCGAGCCCCTGGACGCGGTGGCAGCGGCGGGGCGGCGGCCGAGTGAGTGAGTCGGGCCGGAGGGCCCCCAAACCCCGAGCCCCGGGATGTGGTCGAGAGGACCCCGGCCTGGGGGGCGCGGCCTGGAGCGCGCTGAGCTAGGCACGGGACGCTCGGGAGGACCGCTGGCTGCAGGCTACCTGGGTGGTCGCCCAGTGCGCGACTCCGCCGTCCAGAGACCGCGGCCGGACTCTGGAGCGGCGCTCCGCACCGGACTAGGTGACGGCGAGGAGACGCGGTCCCGGGTCCCAGGCGTGGGGGGCGGGCGAAGGGTGGGGACTGCGAGGGGGAGGGCGACGGCAGGGAGCGGCTGGTTGGTTTCGGGGGCGGGCGGCGCGCGAGGGAGGCGGGAGGCCGGAGCGGCGCGCCCTCGAGGTCTCGGCGCGGGCGCCGCAGCCCATTGTACGCCCCGCTCCGCGCGCTCTGTTGCAGAGGAGCCCGGGCCCGGACGCGTGGACCCGACTCTCCCTAGGCCGGGCCGCGGCGCCCGCTCTAGTCCAGCCGAGCCGGAGCTTCCCGGACCAATCCCCGGTGATTATGCAAGAGAGCCGACCAATCAGCTCCACCAGCTCATGAATATTTATGACCTTGGCTGAGTCAAAGCTTTGAACCGAGTTTGGGGAGCATCATGCTTAGACTTTTCAAAGAGACAAACTCCATTTTCTTATGAATGGAAAGTGAAAATCCCTGTTCCGCTTAAATTGGGTTCCTTCCTGTCCTGAGAAACATAGAGACCCCCAAAAGGGAAGCAGAGGAAAGACCCACACTCAGACCCCGCGAGAAGAGATGACCATGACCACCATGCCAGAAAGTCTCAACAGCCCCGTGTCGGGCAAGGCGGTGTTTATGGAGTTTGGGCCGCCCAACCAGCAAATGTCTCCTTCTCCCATGTCCCACGGACACTACTCCATGCACTGTTTACACTCGGCGGGCCATTCGCAGCCCGACGGTGCCTACAGCTCGGCCTCGTCCTTCTCCCGACCGCTGGGCTACCCCTACGTCAACACGGTCAGCAGCCACGCGTCCAGCCCCTACATCAGTTCCGTGCAGTCTTACCCCGGCAGCGCCAGCCTCGCCCAGAGCCGCCTGGAGGACCCAGGTACGTGCGCTTGCCAGGGACCAGGAGAGAAGGGAAGAGAAGAGAGGGGGCGAAGGGGAGGGGGAGAACGAGAAGACAAGAGAGTGTTGGAGAGAGAGAGAGAGAGAGAGAGAGAGAGAGAGAGAGAGAGAGAGAGAGAGAGGTGAGTGGGGGTGGGGAAGGCGCGGAAGTCGTAGAGGTTTCGGATATCAATCTATGGATCCGTGTCACTGAAAAGAAAAAAAATATATAAGTCAATTCCGTTTACAACTGTCCGGCGAAGGATAAATCCGAGCGTGTCTCGCGGCCCTGGCTGGGCCTCTGGGCCGCTCCGTGCGCCGATCACACAATGCCCTGCTGCAAAACAGAAACCCACATGTGCACGTATTAGTCTCGGTAATTATTTATTGCGTAGCGCCATAAACAATGTATGCAATTAAGGGTAATTAAACCTCAACTACCGCCTGCAAAAAATAGCAAACTTTCCTTGCAAAGGCAATAGCTGCGCTCTTGGGAACGGCCCAATTCCGCCTGCAGCAGCCAGGGACCTGCGCTCGGACCCTGAGGGACCCTTCGCAGACCTTCAGGGTTCCTCGAGCGTCCTTGCTCGGACCCTGCCTCTGCCAGCCCACCCCTACACTCTCGTCCTCGACGCTCCGCAGGAAAGGCAGCCCAGCATTCACAAAGGTCTCTGCTTCTGTTGTCCCTCCAGGGGCGGACTCCGAGAAGAGCACCGTGGTGGAAGGCGGAGAAGTGCGCTTCAACGGCAAAGGGAAAAAGATCCGTAAACCCAGGACAATTTATTCCAGTTTGCAGTTGCAGGCTTTGAACCGCAGGTTCCAGCAAACCCAGTACCTGGCTCTGCCTGAGAGGGCGGAGCTGGCGGCCTCCTTGGGGCTCACGCAGACTCAGGTACCTGGCTGAGGCCACAAACAGACTCCCGTGCTCCGCCTGTGCCCCGGGCTTCCAATTGTTGTTTTTGTTGTTGTTCACTGGGCCTCTGGTTCTAGGTGTCACTGTGCCTGTGTGTGTGTGTGTGTGTGTGTGTGTGTGTGTGTGTGAACACCTCTGACTTCCTGTCTTCCCTCCTCCCTGGAGCTGTCTGCCCTAGCTTGGACCCTGCTCTGACCTGCAGGCCGCCTGGTCGTTTGTCCCTGGCTTTCGGATCAGGGAGCGGGAAGGATTTTCCCCCCGACGTTTTGTTTGGAGATTCTGAGGTCACACGTGCCGGAGCGACTGGAACAATAGGATTTAATCTTCCTTGGCTAATAATGGGGATCCTGGGCCTAAGCCTACTCCCTTTCCCTTCTCCTGAGGTAGCAGGGGAGGACCCTTCCCTCTGCCCCTCCACTTCCCGAGTTCCAGGTCCTGGAGAAGAAACAAAACACAACAAAACAAACAAACAAACAAACAAACAAAAAACCCCCCAAAATACGTGAGATCTTTTTTTCCTGCAATTCTCTAAGACTGTGGGAAGTTCGTAGGCGTTCAAACCAGGCGTTCAAACCAGAGCTGATACTGGTTTCCGAAGTTTGTCTCTAGATTTAGATTGGAGCGGGGGGGGGGGGGTGTAAGCGAACACAACTAAGCGGGGGGAAAGTTGGATTGAGTCTAAAACAAAGTTTAACAGAAAACGCCGTGGCCCCCTCCAAACTCATCCAGAGGCCGAAAGTTCGGGGCAAAGGAAAGGCGGCCTACTGTTCATGAACGCCCTCCACCCCTAGCTAGGCTTTACAGTTTCTTTATTGCTGTCGCATTGTTTTGCTCGCTAGAGGTCTTCCACAAACGTCCGCCCCGGTGGCACCGACCCATTTGCAAGCCGAACCAAGGCCTGGGTCTCCCCTGTCCTCTCTCCCGGAGGGGGGAGGAGAGGTTTGAGAGATGCGCTAGGAAAGCGCGACCAGCCGCGGCCCGACTGGGGCCTCGGTTTTCCAGGCTTTGACTCTCAAGGAGGGTAGGAAGGGGCAGTGGTCTCTGCCCCTCCAGCCTGGAGCTGCCAACTCTTGCCGAGCAGGGAGGGCGGGTTTTTCCTTCCACCGACCCCTCCTCTCCCCCCTAGACCTGGGTAGGCTCGGTGGTGGTCATAGTCCAGTCACGTTGTCGCCCGTTCTTGCAGGTCAAGATCTGGTTCCAGAACAAACGCTCCAAGTTCAAGAAGCTGATGAAGCAGGGTGGGGCCGCTCTGGAGGGCAGCGCGCTGGCCAACGGCCGGGCCCTGTCCGCCGGCTCCCCGCCGGTCCCGCCCGGCTGGAATCCGAACTCTTCGTCTGGGAAGAGCTCAGGCAGCAGCGCCGGCTCCTACGTCCCCAGCTACACGTCCTGGTACCCCTCTGCGCACCAAGAAGCTATGCAGCAGCCTCAGCTCATGTGAGGTGGTCAGTCCGCACTCACCCGCCTCCGTCCCGTCTCTCTCGGCCCGGCCCCTCCCGCCTCCAAGTCTGTCCACCCTTCCGAGGGCCCTGGCCCGGGAGGAGAAGGGCCCCGGAGGTGGGGGGGAAGAGAAAAGAAAAAAGGAACAGTTAAGGCAGAGGGCTTGCGGCCTCCTCGGAGCCCCTGAAGGTCTGGCCCAGCGACTTTCCAGTTCTCGGCCCGAACCTGATCAGGGCCGTGGTGACAGCGGTGGCCTCAAAGCAGGCAAGGCCGCTGGAGACAAGCCAGAGCAAAAAGACAACCCGCTGGACCAGAGCAGACTCACAGCTTCGTGAGACTATCAGGAAAAAAGAAAAAATGTGTAGGAGGGAAAAGTATGACTTTTTTTTTTCCGGTTCTGTCCGTCTTTGTCTCCTCTCTGCACTGTCTGCGCGCTGAGTCAGGGTCCTCCTGTGTCTGCTGTCCTCATTCTGCGGCTTCTCCAAAAATCACCAGGTCTGAGCCACACCGGTCGGCGGTCGGCCCACCACCGACTCCTGGAAGGCTTTGTCTTTTATGGTCTTCTTCCGGGCCCTGCCTGACCGTCTGTGTAGTTTGTTTGGGAAATGGGGGAAATCAGAGGGAGGGGGGTTAATTTATTGAAAAATAGACTTCGCCTGACTCTGAGTGTTGGCCAGTTCCAAGTCCTCTTGGGCATGGAGTGGGCACTGTCCAGACACACTGTTTACCTTAAATACAGCAGAAAAGGGAGCAAGGAGGGAGAGTGGTTTTTAAGGTACACAGTAACTTTTGTACTTTGCTGGAATGGAGAAGCGGAAGCAGAGCTATTTGCATTTTACACGCTCCAAATTATTTTAAAAAACAAATAACAAAAGAAAGAAGTGACGAAAGATAAGTAAAGCCAACAGAATTTTTGCCAGGACTGCTTGGCTTGGAGAAGAACACCCAGCAAACAAACAAAAAAATCATACTTTGGGCAGCAAGTGAGAGGACCAATGGGGCCTTGGAGAGAAAAGAATTCGTCCTGTGAGTGCACCCCAATTCCAGGTCGCTTTAAAGTAAGACATAAACAGCTTTAAATAATCCCCAGCAGCTCAGAGCACAAGTCATCACCCCGGACGCACGGTCTCTGGTGCAGGTTCTAATTGCTGTACATATTATTATTATTGTTATTATTATTAATATTAATTATTATTGTTCCGTAAACATGTTGCACAGCTTAGCCTCTTTCCGTTCTGTCGTGTGTGGCTGTGAACCCGATGCTTTGTGAAATGAGAATCCTGACATTCTACTTGTGAAATTTGGAAAATGTGACCAATTGAGATCAACCGTGTTTTGTGTTCTCTATGTCAAAGTTTAGTTTTATATTGAGAATGTTAACTTATTGCTTTGTAACTGGGGGGGGGGAGGGGAGGGAAACTTTGTAAATAAGTTATAAAGTTTCTTTGAGACAGTAAAATTATGGTTTCAAGAAAAACCCTCTGCCTCCTGTGCTGTGTGGAGGGGAAAGAGGTGCCCCCCCCACCCCCCATACAGTAACATACTACCTACTACTTAATAGACTACTTACTGGGGCCAGATTGGGGAACCCTAATGCTCCATCAAGGTCTGTGGGGCGCCCCCAGAGGCCTGCTCCCCTTAACTCTCCCCCTCAGCCCGTCCTGGGATCCCGGCCTAGGCTGGAGAGGTGGACCGCCTAGAGACAGTTGGCGCTTTTGACCCAGCGGCAGGTGTTTTAGGGCAGAGCCCTGCCTCAGGTGCCCAGGAACGGAAGAGTGAGAGCAGCGGAAGACAGAGCCCAGGGGCAGCAGCAGGCCCGGGAGGCTGCAGCCCTCCCCAGGCGCCTCGGCACTTCTCAGGACCCCAGGAAACAACGGCACCCTGCTTTGCCCCATCTCCACCTTCCCATCCCCAGACACCACCCCCACCCCCATCTGACCTGCCAGATTTCGCTTCACCAAAGGCACGGGATAGCGTCTTGGCAGGGACAGGAAGCGCGCGTCTCCCAAGCCACTGCCCCAATCAATCACAGAGGTCCTTGGGGACAGGACAAAGTCTCAGGAAGCCACCCAGAACCTTCCACAGAAAGAAAGAAAGAAAGAAAGAAAGAAAGAAAGAAAGAAAGAAAGAAAGAAAGAAAGAAAGAAAGAAAAGAACCATTTCCCCGCTTAATGCCCAGGGACTTCTCGTGAGCTAGAAATGCCAAGGCACAGGGGGGTTAGGTGGATTTTGAAACCAAGAGCTGACCGTAGCCACCCACCCCAGCCCCGAGTTCCAGATGCCGGTCCATTCTGAGAGCACCCCCTTAGAGCACCCAGATCAAGTTTGTTTCCAAAGAACAGTGACTCACTAGGGTTGAACCAGAGTGGTTCCCTCGCCTGTCTGATGGTCTCAGCCCCAGCCCAGCCCCAGCCCAAACCCCGGCCCCGGGCAGGAGGCTACTGAAAACCGTGGGCCCCGACGGCGGCCGGTTTTGCGCGGTTCCCGCTTCCCTGGCACCCGCCTGCTGCCCGAGGGGGCTGGCCCTCCGCCTTTGGGGGGCCCTTTCCGGCGCGCGGTGGGGAGCAGAGCCTGGAAGGCAGTGATCTGTGTTGTGACAAGCACCCATTTTTCAATTGGTGCTGGTGAAAGATCAGATGCGCGGAGCTCTTCCGACGCCCTTTGGGAAGGGGAGGAGGAAGTGGCGGGGCTGGAGGGGGAGCCGTCTGATGGGAGAAGACCAAGAGGTAGGGCTAGACGAAGATGCGGACTTTGATGCCTGTTCTGGGACTGAAATTGGGAATTTTCTTCCGCCGGCTGCACCAGAACCAAGGGGCGCTCCGTGGCCAGATCAAACCAAGATGGAGAGACCCAGATGGATTGAAACAGAACGAAACCGCTTCTCAGGCTAGGCCCAGGAGTACTTGCTGCAGCCGGAATCCAGCCAGGCCTGGATTCAGGTTCCGCGGGGATTTGTGACTTCTCTAGGAAGGAGACTTTTGCCACCTGTCTGCCTCAGTCCACCAGCGGACAGCTAGTCCCCAACCGCTCAAGCCACAAGCAAAATTTGTTTGGTCAAGCCGAATTTAATACTTTGAGATATTAGCTTATACTAATTTAATAATCTCTTGCTAACAGTTCAAATAGAGAAATTATTAGTTTTAGCTCAAGGAAGGCGGTGTTTAGTTAGGCTCTATTATAATTATAAGCGGTTGTACTTTTTAAAAATGTTAATCTCAATATAGGCCTAATTAATGCTGCCTTGTTACTGACAAGTAGTTCATCAAATATCTGATTCAAAGATTTTCATAATGAGTATATTAATTAAACTATGAATAATCTAAATGTGGTTATATTTAAACAATACCTCATTATAATGATTAAATACTGATTTCGAATATTATGTCTTAACAATTGTCACATAGAAAACACAACCTTTCCTTATGTATGAGTCTGTAATGGCAAAATGCAATTTTGGGATTTTTTTTCCCTTGTTCAAAAAATGTGAACCTCATTTTAAAACACTTCTGAAATAGGTTACACACAGCTTAATGATTATCAAAATGACTCTTTTCTGCAAAAAAAGACCCCAAAGTGCGCGTACAGCTGCAAACCCAAGAGGGTCAGCATCATTTCACTGTATTCTCTTCTTGATTACAAGCCGGGCCCATCAAACACAACATAATTACAGTAATTTCAGGTTTATTTATTCTAATGCAGTTTCCCCATCTCTCTGGTAATTATGAGCAATTTTTTCGCCCAGGGAATCTTTTTGCATTAACAAAAGAGATAACGCACTGAAAGCCAAATTTGCTGTGCATTGAGAAAAGGAAAAAAAAAAAAAATCAAATAGGTGCGAGCTGCCATCTCTGCAATTCTCCGGTACCGGAGCCGGCAAATTGCTTGCAGGTGTATGAAGCAAGCTTGTCCATGGCCGGGCCTCCAAATTAGCAAATGCACAGCGGCAGAGTAATGAAGACAGACTTAGCAAAATTGCTAAACAACAGATACCTCTTTAATATCTTCTCTCACACACTAGCTCTTAAAGGGGGTGGGGTGGGACACAGCCCCAACCCTCTCCTCGCTGGTCTTGGCTTTCAATAACTTGGATGGGTTGAGTGGTTCTGTGAGGGGTGAAATCTATTGGTGGCGGAACCCAGAGCCTACATTTTGACAATATTTTTAAAAAGATACAACTGGAAACATTTCCAGTCCACAGCTTGCCCTCACTGATAACTGTGTTGCCTTTCTGGGTCTTTCTTCCAGGAATCTGTACCTGGCCTAGGTTAGAAGAAATGGCTCTTTAGGCTTCCTGGTTCTGTACTACAGCTAAGCATCACAAAAAAAGTTCTCAAAATCCCTTCCACCTCTATGCCCCAAAGCGTGAATTTGTTTGGAGGAGTCAGTTAATGAAGAAACTAATGGAATCTTTCCCCTTGAAGAAATGGTCATCTGCCTTCCCAAAGAAGAGTAGGTGTGAATGCTGGATATAGAACCTGGGTTATTAGATCAAGAAAAATTGGGTAGAAGGTAGCAATGTCCACCCCAACTCCCACCACCGCCAATAAATCTGTACCCTAACATTCCTCTCTTTCTTCCCTGGTTCTTCTGGAAGCCCATTTGCAGATTTATCTGTTCTGCCACCTGGGTTAGAGACCCCTGAAATCATAGACTAAAGCAAAGTTTCTCACACAGCCATCCGAGCCCCCATCTAACTCAGCACAGAGTGTAAGGATCCCTTTCCCCCATCAAAATCTTCTTCCTGTCCCCAGCTTCACAGCAAACCCCAATTCCAAAGTGGGAAAGCCAAATGCTCCAAAAGGTGCTTCCCCAGGCTCAAGAAACATTATCACCCCCACCCATCACTTCCCTACCCCATCCCTCCTCGCCCCCCCTTCCAATCTTCAGGGATTAACACTTCCTGAAACATCAAGTGTTTTTATAAAAAGGGGAAAAAAATACTCCTGACATCGCTGACAAGAAGTTTTGATGGAAGAATTAGCTGCCGCATACATAATCACTCCCAACCCTCCTACTCCCGGAGCGGGAGCCGCCGCGGCAGAGAAACGCAGCCTTCCAACCCTCTGAAAAACGAAACCGCTTTCCAGCCTTACCTTCTTCAGTGTCAATTTCAGATAATCTGGACACACACGCTTCCCTACATCAAATCAAAAGGGTCGAAGGCGGCTTTTGGCTGGGAGAATGACAGGAAAGAAAAAGGCAAAAAAAGAAAAAAAGGGGGGTGGGGGAAACAACCCAGGAAAAAATAGGAAGACACAAAAAGCGACCAAAACCAGAGCAAAACAAAACCAGAAAACCAAAAAGAAGCCCCCGACCCCATCTTCCTACGCTGAGAAATGACTGGGGGAAAGAGGTCCCCGGGACCAGGCGCCTCCGAGCGCGGCAGGCTTTTTGCATCTCTGAGCTTGCAGAATAGAACTGAAAATTTCGGCTATATAGCCTCTGTCTTTATAGCTGATGAAAAAAATTGCAGATTATTAGCATAAATGTTTACTCTTCATTACGCTGATGACATTGTGCACTCGAGATCTTGGTAATCTTTGGGAAAATTATGAGTAATTTTTAAAAATTTTAAAGCAGCAGCAGTTACCATGCAATTCAGGCTAATTCTGCGTAGGCTCCGAACGGATATAATTATCGAGGAGTCAAGATGTTATGCTAAAAACTATGCATTGATATTCCCATTTATTATGTACATACAACTTTGACAATGTTGATGCTTGAAATAGCAGGAAATTGTCTTGCGCAAAAATTACAGTCCATATTAGGACATCTGAAATTGCGAAGAATTATATAGTAATTGCAGGCTTTCAGATGGGAGAGCCAGAATGCTCAAACTAGTGCAAATGTGGATAAAATTACAGATCAGAGCAAAAATTAGGGGAAAAGGGGGTCTGGGATTTTTCAGGTTGGCTATAGGATTCCGGAAGTGTCTAATGCCACATGATTGCTGCAGCTTTAGGGGAGACATTCAAGCCTCAAATAGCGCCTTGGCCAGGGCGGCTTTAATTGAATTTCTTGGGCCTTTTGTTTTAATAGGGGCAAATGAGGAAATTGACCACCCAAGACAAATTTTTCACTGTTCTACCCCCTGAGAACGTGTGGAGAAGCGAATCCCTTTCCTCGCTGCGTGTTCTCTGAGGCAGGGACTCCCGGGAGGTCTCAGACCCCACCCCCACCCCACCCTAAAGGCAGCAACTGAGAAAGTGAATGGATAGCCCTCCCACCCCCCAACACACACACTTCCATTTTACTTTTCTTTCCCCTCCTCCTCCTCCTTCTTCCTTGGGCCCCTTTTCCGGATTCTTCTTCACCTCCTCCAGAGCGCATCACTGCAGGCCCTGGGATGGGATGGCCTGCACTCTAGGGGCCAGGGTGGAGGGGCGTGTGTGTGTGTGTGTGTGTGGGCACACACGCACGCGCGCGCAGTGGTGCCTGGAAAGATCACCTCGGGAAAGAGGCCAGTGACCTCCTAGTGCCTACACCCCGGAAACCGAGCCTGCTGTTTGGGGGCTTCACATGGGGAGGGGCAGAGGAGGTACGCGCTAGGGGCCCTCGGCGCCCACCCCGAGACCACCCGGGCTCTTGTTTTGTCTTCACAGTCCTGAGGTTGAATCCTTCAGCACTCTCTCTCAGCCCCAAGACACCTACTCCCCACTAGGGCGGTCCTTCTCCAGGGAACTGAGGCACCCTGCGACTTTAAGAAGCCGAGGCCAGGCCCGCGGAGGGAGGAGGCTGGGCGGGGAGGGGCCCCAGGAGCGGGAAGACTGGGGCGCCTGGCGGGACCAGCCACCCTCAGCTTTGCTAAGCTTCTGCGCGGCTGCCTCCCTATTGTTTTGGGGAGCAATAGTTTCACCTTGATGGTGCCCGGGACTGGACCTAAATCGGGAGTGGAGAGGCTCTAGTGTGAAAACCTGGGCTGCTTGGTCTGAGCGGTGCCCAGGTCGGTCCCCTCGGGGAGACCCTGTGCGCTCTGCGCGCGTCCACCCTGAAGTTCTAAGCCTTCGGCCCCGCTGGGGCACTCTGTCTCCACCTTCCTTGTTTCCTAAGAGGAGTCACCACCGGTGACCCCAGGACTCCAGCGCTCTGGAGGATCCCCCGAAATCCTGAGACCCTGCAGGGTCTGTGCTGTGGCCGGGGAACCAGAGCGACCCCAGGGAGAAGAGGCCGCCTCGGAGACGCTCGACGTTCTCACGCGGAGGCGCCAAGACCTCCTTAAGACCTGCTTCCTCCCGCCCCAACCTCCTGAAACACATTGTCTCCTACCCGGAGGCCCCGGGGCGGAATGTAACATCTTGTAATGTGGCAATCACTGCCAAACCAGTCCCCGCGAGGGGAACTCCTGCTGGGCCGCACGGGGGGGGTGGTGGAGGGAGGGGCGCTAAGGAGGGGTGTGGGCCGCTGCGTCCCGTCTGCACTGGGGTGTGTTTGTGTGTTGTGAGCTGGAGACTGCTCTCCAGACGGATCCCGGGAGGGAACGGAAGACTCCTGGGCTGGTTTGGGTGTCACGGAGCTGGGAGGGAGCAGGTTTAGGGAGAGCCTGGTCCTGTAGCTAGGACCTCGCTGGAGATGGTCCCCAGACGACCCAACTGCTTCGGGGACCCTCTCCCCCTCCACAGCCCCCCACGACACCAAAGTGGAATGGGAAGGGAGTGTCTGTATTCCTCTCAGGAAAAGATGGGTAGTTTGAGTCTCAAAAACCTGACGCTAAAGAGACCAAAGCTGCTGGAGGTCGCTGTTCCCCGGAGGCAACGGAGCGGGTTTTGAGACGTGAGCAGTTGCTGGTGGCTTCTGGAGCTGGACAGTTGGTCTCGTGTTTACACTCTCCAGCTTTTTGACGGGCAAAAGGGGGCCCTTTGCAGGCCCATGAATTGGGGAGAGATTTTCTAACGGGCGGGGAGAGCAAACACAGCTTCGCTCGAGCTCTTCCTTCCCTACACCTTTCTCTCTGCCTCTTCTACCTGAGAACTGTTTGTCAACACAGCTCCAACTCCCCCCCAGTAAACCTGATACTTCTCCGAAAACTCGGCCCACCAGACTTGGATTCCTTCCTAGGCGCGGCTATATTCACAGTTTTCACAAGTGGTCCTGAGAGCAGGCCCAAGCCGGGCTGATGAGTCCTGGGACGCCTAAGGCTCTCCTTTCCTCCCTCCCCAACCCCGGAGCCAGGAATTCTGGGCAGCCTGCAAGGACCAGTCCGCCTGCCACTGCCCCGGAGGCAGCGCGGGGCGCAGGGGTGCCGCAGAAGGACGCGGGACCTCGGGGCGGGCCTGCAGCTGGCCCCACAGAACCCAGGGCAGCCTCTCTTTGCCCGAGTGTGGGAATGCGGGGAGCCCCTCCGGAGCGTGAAGCGGAGGAGGCCGAGCACCCCTCAGGTCCCACCCCGCCCCCGCCTTCCCAGCGCTTGCCACATCCTGTCTCTGGCCTGATGTTTTACGCTAGTAAATGGAAGGGGATTACAATGAAGATTTATGTGTGCTCCGAGCGCGGCTGGTTTCCCAGTGCAGGGAGCCCAAATCGCCGCTTCCCATTTCCATTTTTCATTCCTGCTTTGGGGAGCGCAAGTCAGTGCGGGGGTAGGTTGGGGGGGGGGTGAAGCTCGTCTGCGCCGCGGCGGGCTGATCACAGGGCTTGGCGTCTCCGGGCGGGCCCGGAGACTGTGAGAAAGGCTTGCCAGCGCGTCGCCCCCGGCGGGGCTGGAGCCGGCCCCCACCTCCCGGAGCCCGGCTTTGTCTCCCTCCGCCTCCCCGCCCCCTCGCTCCTGGAACGTGGGTGCATCTCCGCGACCTCCTCGGCCCTTCTTCTGGTTCGCGGGAACGCCCCCTCCTTCCCTCCCCCCCCCTCCGGGTCCTGCACCCTCCTTTGCCCGCTGCCGGGCTAAAGGCGCGTCGTGGCCCCGCGCGACCCCGCCGCCGCCGAGTGCCAGGTTCGGTGACTCCGGCGAGTCTGTGGGGCCTCGGCCCACCCCGGAGAGGGGCCGCCCGCCCTCCCGGCTCCCAGGCTCGGCTCATGCCAAGGCCTGTTGCGTGATTCCAACTTGGGCTGACATTCCCTGCCCGGGGCGCTCCGGCGTAGGCCTCTTAATCATCTTGTCTGCTGCAGATCCTCGACACCAGCCAATTTACTGCCCCGTCTTTCCCGGCTGGTTTCAGGAGCCGGGGAGGGGAGTGCGCGCAAAGGAGGGGAGGGCATAGCCTCACCAGAAAGCCTGGTACCAGCTATTGGCGCGCGCGGGAACACACACCACACACGCACACATCACAAGGTAGAATTTGAAAGTGGGGCTTAAGAGATGGGGGAAGTCGCACTGGGAAGCTCCAGGTCCCAGGCCTTTCGAATACTGCAGCCCCCTTCATTTCCAGAGACTGTCCTGGATCACTCTGGGCAGGCCCGGAGTCAGTTCCGATCGGAAAAGTCAGTGTTAGCTTCAGGATGGCGCCACCGAGTCCAGAAAGCCACCTCCACTTTAAGGCTGTTGTTGTTGTTCTATCTGTTGTTTACTTCCCTTCCCCCAAAGATGAATTGAAGATGTACGCATGACCCGCATGAACTGGAGGAGGGGAGGCCCGAACTTGGCAAGCGGGGTTTTCTGCTCTGTGCCCAGCTTCCTCTCCAGTAGAGACGGGTCCCTCAGAGGGAAGAAGCTCAAGACCCTTGGAGAAAGGGACCACCCCTAACCCTTCCACTAAAGGTGAAAACTGGACAGGCCTCTTAGTAAGCCCGGACTTCAGAAGTAAAGCCCCCCCACCCTCCCGGTTTGGAGCACGGAGACACAACAGTAACACGGAACACGAAACCGCCAGAATTTATCTAGCGTTTATCGCGTGCCAGGCTTTGTTACATCATCGCCTCATTAGGGGTTCATTAAATCTCCTGCTGTTCTGGGCCACTGCTGTTATGATTTCTTCTATCTTCGAGATCTGCAAACTGCAACACGGAGAGGCTCAGAGGGTTGCCGAAGGTCACATAGTCAGGGCTTGACGCCGAGAGGGCCTTCCAGCCAC
Source organism: Pachyuromys duprasi (assembly GCA_028658305.1). NCBI lineage: Eukaryota > Metazoa > Chordata > Mammalia > Rodentia > Muridae > Pachyuromys > Pachyuromys duprasi. Next base: position 71,968,769 of record CM053752.1, on the reverse strand, counting down.
AGGCTACAGCTCTTGCAGTGAAACGGGCTTTTAGTTTAGACCTAGAGGGAGCGCCGGAAACTGGGAGTCCAAAGCTGGGAGCTGGTACCGGGAGGCCCGCGGCGGGCAGGAGAGCTGAATGGTGTGTGGACACGTCCCTTTTTAACAGTGTGAGGTCTGAGCGTCTGCCGTGGTGACTGTATTTGCATGTTTGTGTCAGCAGGCAACGGGCGTGTTTTTGAAGGCGTGAGTGTGCGCGCGCGCGTGTGTGCGTGTGTATGTGTAGTAGAGCAGGACTGTGCTCTGGGGTTGCCCAGCATTCCAAAGCAGCCAACCGTGCTTCAGGAGGGTGACTCACTGAGTTCTGGCATCAGCCAGATCCCAAAGGACCCTGGGGGCAAAGGGAGGGAGGCACCGTTGTCGGTGTCTGGTCCCAGTCTGTGGCCGGGCTTAGGTCGGGGACAGCCCTGGTCCCCGCGGCAGCTCGGGTGCACCGCCTGGCCAGCACGGCGGACGCAGCGGCGGCTCGGCGCCAGAGGGGCCGGGCGGAGCCGCCCGGCGCGGGCTGAGTCAGGTCGCCCGAGGCCGGGGAAGCGCGCGGGCTCCGGCAGGGGCGGAGCTGAACGCACCACCGCGGCCTAGCGCCTGTCTCGGACTCGTGCGTGGCTCATGGCCACGGCAGCCGCCGAAAGGTGCAAATGTGCAGTTTGGTCCATCCGACTCCGGGCCGGGTAAGCGCTCAAGGTCCGGGCCGAGGGAACCCTGGCAACCATGGAAAAAGCACACCCTCCAATGAAAACAATAATTTATTTAAATAATCTCTTCATATTGTAAAATCAACATTAAGAGTATGTTGCTTTCGTAATAAATAACCCCCAAATACCTTGCATTTCAAGAACAAAGACTTTAGGACAAGATAAAAACAAATTCAAATCAGTAGCTTAATTTAACTGAGAAAAAATTTCAAAGGGACCAAAAATAAAAGGGCTTGCTGAGGTTACTGCTAGGCCGCAGTTTTCACAACTGGGGGGTTTACAAAAAAGTCTGAAAAGATGAGAAATTTTATACAAATAAATGTGGGAAAATCTGCACAGACACCCTTATTTACAAACTCTGTGTCGAAGTCCGGGTTAATAGTCCTTAATTCATCTTAAAAAAGATAATTTAAACACACTTTTTTTTTGCAGCGTCCACATATTTAAAAAATCAGTTTTTTTTCTTAAACATCAAAATGAGGTCATCCGCAAAGGCACCTAAACTTTTAAAAAAATAAAAATTAAAAAAACTCCATGGTGACGGACGTGGAGCTACCGGAGTGTTCCTGGGGAAAGCCGGAAGGGATCTGGGGTTGCGAGAGCGGGGAACCGCTCCCTCCCCTCCCCCAGAAGGAAAAAAAAAACCGGTGGGATCGAGGGGGTCACGGGGGTACGTGGGGGTGGGGCAGGACCCGTGGACGTCAATAACCGGAGCCGACTGGCGCTGAGCCCCGGGGCAGGAGAGGAAAAAGGAGCCTCTGAGGGCCGGGGAGCCTGGAGGGCGGGGAGGCGTCCCTGTGGCTGACCCAGCCCGGGGCCTGGACAGACCGATGACCCTGAGGACCACGCCGAAGGGGCCGGGGAGGGCGCCAAGTCCGGGGTGGGCTTCAAAGCGGCCGGGGCCGGGGGGCGGGGGGAGAGAGGGCGCGCGAGCCGCGTGAGCACGGCGCGTCGTGGTCAGGTCCCTGGCGCCGCGCCCTCCGGGTTAGAAAATCGTTCCCGCGCTCACCGGGGCGCCCCCGCCGGCGTGGTGGTGGTGGTGGTGGTGGTGGTGGTGGTGGGCCTGCGGGGTCTGCGACGGGTGCAGCAGCGGCGCGGCGGCCTGCAGGTGCGAGGCGGAGCCCGAGGCCTGGTGGTACCACGGGTAGTTGCCCAGGAAGGCCGAGGCGGCGCTGCTGGGGCTGGAGCCGGAGCTGCCCGCGCCGCTGCCGCCGCTGCCCGGGCCGCCGCCCCCCATGCGCGCCGGCGCCCCGAAGTCCCAGGAGGCCGGCGCCGACACCGGCGGGGAGGCGCAGGGCGGGGAGGCGCTGGCCCCCGGGTGCTGCTCCGCGGGGATCTCGCCGCTCTTCCACATCTTCTTGAACTTGGACCGGCGGTTCTGGAACCAGATTTTGACCTTTGTAGGGGGAGGGAAAAAAAAGAAAGAAAGAAAAAGGAGACTCGTGTGAACTTCAGGGCAGGAGGCCGGGCGGGAGCGCAGCGCCGGGGAGCGGTGACCGCTGAATCCCCGGGCCGGCGCAGGCCGTTAGCCCGGCCCCCGGCCTCTGGGCCCCGCCGCAGAATTCCGGTTTCGTTCAGGGCTCCCCAGAGGCTGATGTGAGAGCTCTAACTGTGCGGCCGAGGGGGCTGTGCGCGGTTGCTGGCGGCAGGTCGCGCGCGTTGCCAGCAGCGGGTGGAGAGATGGGATTTCTCTCCACCCGGGACCTCCTCCTCCCTCCCGCGCGGCGGCCCCCTTCTGAAATATTTCCGTGTGTCTGTCTGTCCTTTCAAGCTCCGGGCCTAGGCGGTTACGCTGCTCGAAAGCGCAGACGGGAACAAGTACGGAAACTTTTGACAAGCTGTCCCCGAGCGCGCGCGCCCACCTGAGTCTGCGTGAGGCCCAGGGACGCGGCCAGCTCGGCTCTCTCGGGCAGCGCCAGGTACTGCGTCTTCTGGAAGCGCCGCTGCAGGGCCGCCAGCTGGAAGCTGGAGTAGATGGTGCGTGGCTTGCGGACTTTCTTTGGCTTCCCGTTCACGATCCGGATTTCGGGCTCCAGGTCCTCCTTGTCTGCAACGAAGAGGAACCGTGAGCGCCCACCGTCCAACCCAGGGCGCGGGAGAAGGGGGGGGGAGGATGCCCAGACCTCGCAGGCTGGGCCCGGCCTGTGCCAACTTGGCCGGAGCCTGGAGGAGGCCTTGGGAACTTCAGCTCCGGGCCACGGAACCCCGCGGAGACCCGCGCAACGGAGAAACGGGAAGCGGGTACCGGGGACCACCTAACCGGGCAGCCCACCGGGCCTGTCCCTGGGGCGCGGGGCGGGGGCACAGAGAGCGATTGGGCAGAACTGAATCAGCGGCAGGAGGAGGAGGCCAGAGCCCCGCGCCGCCCTCCTCCGCGCCTACCCGGGCCCTCCCCGTGGCCAGGCCGGCTCTGGCACCCCGGATGCCAGCGTCGTGCCTACCAGGCTCGTTGTGCACCGGGGACGGGCTCGTTCCGTAGGGCGCGTAGGAGGAGTAGGCGGCGCTGTAGCCCAGGTCGTAGCCGCCCTTGGCGGAGTAGGGGACGCCGCCGAGGCCGCCGGCGTGGTACTGGTAGGAGCCCATGTGCGCGTAGGGCGAGGCCCCCCCGCCGCCGCCGCCGCCGCCCGCCGGGTGCTGCTGGTTGGTGTAGTAGCTGCTGTCGGTGGCCGTGGACACGGGCAGGGTGGGCGACTCCTGCGGCTTCTGCAGGCCGCCGCCGCCGCCGCCGCTGCCCCCGGGGCCGGCGCCCGCCCCGCTCGGGGGCTGCTGGTGCTGGTGGTAGGTGCTGGAGGCGGAGATCTGGGTGGAGTGCATGTCGGCCACCAGACTGTCAAAGACTCCGGTCATCCTGGCCCGGGACGCGGGGAGCGCGCGCGCGGCGGGCGGGAGCGGGGCGCCAGGCGCCTCCTCCGTCTCTCCGGGTCCCGTCCGGCGGCCAATGTAATTACGGGGAGGGGGCGGGGAGGGGGGCGCGAGCAGCGAGGCGGCCGGCCGCGCGCCTCCTCCTCCCCCCCGGAGGAGGCGATCACGACGCGCGGCTCCGGCCCGCGGCCGCCCGCGGCATCCTTCCCCCGCGGCCTCCTGGACCTCTCGGCTCCCGGCCCGGCTCGGGCGGGGGGCGGGCGGCGGCGGAGGCGGGGGGCGGGAGCAGGTGAGCGACCCCCGAGCGGCTTTACGATTGTCTGGCGGGCGGGCTCCCGCAGGGTGGGCATTTAACGCCCGTCACGTGACCCGCGGGCGACGTCACCTAGCAACGGCCAATGGGAAGCCGCGGGCCGCGGGGGCGCCGGGAGTCCGCGACCGGGCCGCCGGGGGGACCCGCGTCACGTGGCGGCGGCGGCGGGAGGGTCCGCGCAGGACCGCGGCGGACAGTGGGCGCCGAACCCGGGGCCGGGTGGGGTGCAGGGCGGCAGGCGTCCGGGGTCTCCCGCGCTTCTCTTCCCGCAGGACACAACTCTAACGATTTCCGTGGCTCTCGTCCGAGGTCACGTTAATCAGACGGAGCCAGGCAGAGGGCCGAGCCAGCTTTGTCTCCTGTTCCTCCAGACACTGTTCCTCGAAGTGTCTGGCGCTCACTCTCGTCAGCCGCCCGGCACCTGATGACCCATTGATTTAAATTATCCACAAACCGCCTATAATAATACATACATACTCCCCAACTAACCCGCAGAGATATTACGGCAATTAATTGGATAATATTTAACGTTTTTCCTTATTGCTTTGAGAGAAGAGCCCTGTAAGCCCAAAGGTATTATTACTAATAATGTGTTCGAAATCACTTTTCCTTCTACACATAAAGCGCCCGAGTAATGAGTGATACACGGCTGATCAACTGGCCGGGAACTGATCCTGAGGTTTCGTCCTTGGGAAAGGTGGGCCGGACAAGACAGCCTTCGAAGTCGTTTGAATCAGTGTTTTTACAAAAAGGGGAATGAAAAAAAAAAACACTGAAGATTTATCAAGATTTAGTATCACACTTAGCACATTTTCTTGCTATAACGAATATTAAAAGTTTTACTTCGTGTACTTTATTTTATATTTTCGTGTTATGGGATATTTCCCCCGCTGTTGTAATTTCTCCTTCTGTAGGGTTTGTTTTGTTTTTGTTTTATTTTGTTTTAATCAAATCAAAGTGATGATTTGTCTTTCTGGTGGTTGGGATTTTCAGTGGGAAGGTGATGGACAAGGGCCGCGTTGGGCTCCCGAGTCCGAAGATTCTGCGGCAGCGCCTGCTTTGTGCCGCCACCTGGTGGACAGCGTGCGAGGTTGCTAACAGGCCTGGTAGACAGTCTAATCACGCCCAGGCGCCAGTCTCTGAAACCCCCCAAAAGAACAAAATAGTAATTAAAAGCCACAAAATTGTGCTAGTGCGCGCCATCTGAAGCATCCCTTCCTAAAGACATAACATGTCACTGAAAGAACTTGTTACAACAACTGCCTAATGGAAAACAAGTTGATACTTTAAAAAATACGATCTTTGGTCTTCCCCAGAAAAAAAGCAAGTGTGTAATTAAAACTCCAGCATTCACACAGCGGAATAATGAGGCAGGTAAAGCGTCTTCCAGTCTGCCTGGATTTAGTTCTTAGCCCCTTGGTTGAGGAAGGCCTGGAGATGGGGAAGAAAGGATGTGTTAGAACCCCTTCCCAGCCAGAGCTCCTCGGGACCGGCGTTGACTTTAAACTGCTCCCTGAGGCTTCTGTGTGGCCAGTGCTATCGCCTGGGTTTTAATCCAGATTGCCTTTTAGTGACCCGACTTCAAGTCCCCGTGCTCTGTCTCCGCAGTGTAGCCATTTTGCCCTAAGAAAGCAGTTCCTTCAGAGTCAAAATTTAAAATTTAAAATGTCCTTTCTCTGCCCCCTGAGTTGCCGTCTCAAGCACCTCCTGCGAGGTTTACTGGTGGTGGGAAGTTTTCTGTGTTTCATTTCTTCCCCAATTTTCAATAACAGGCTAAAGTCAGGTGAGATTTGTTAAAAGAAAAGAAAGAAAGAAAGAGCATCATTCTGGGATAAATAGAACTGAGCCCCCTTTTATCTTGGAAATAAGATGAGGGTCCTGCAGGCATGCAGGGTGAAAGCTCTAAGCCTGGAGAAAAGTAGAAATGGTGGGGAAGGGGGAGAGGGAGTGAGGGAGATATCTATAGCTGTCTTCTAGGAAAACAAAAACAGGCCAGGCTTGAACTTTCCTGATAAACTACACGCAGATTTAGGTCTTGTTTTATTTGTTTGTTTTGTTTTCTTGAGACTCGCTCTCAGGATGATAGTTAGTGTAGACCGTGCCGTGTAGACTAACCTGGCTTCAAATTCACAGCCATCCTCCTGTCTACCTCTGAGTTCTGTGAGTGCTTCGCTTACCGGCCTGAACTCCTTCCCCTTCCAAAAAATAAAAAAAAAAACACAACCTCCCCCCCCCCCAAAAAAAAAGTGGGTTTGCCCAAATTATTTGGTTGCTTTGTCAAAATAGCTAGTAAGTCTCCCTACTTGGGTCTAAAGTCGAATACCTGAAGTATTAATTGATATCGATGTTTTATGCTTTGGTCCTGAGTTCTGAGAAGAACCTTTCTGCTCTCCTCAGATGTACAAGGCCTGAAGAGGGAGTTCCGCGGAATTTGGAGGGAAAGCACCGGCTGCCTGAATGAGGCTAGGTTGCCTCTCTGCGATGGTGAGCCCTCTTTCAGCCAACTGTCACTCTTCTTTCGCTCCGGGGTTCTTTTATTCTGCCCGGATCTAGTGGAGGCGAGCTAGGTGTCTACAGTCAGACTTCGTGTGTTTCCACGCATCTCAGTTTCGAGCCCGTCTCCGTTTGCGTCAGGTGCTTCCCCCCACTCCAGCTGCCAGCCGCCGCCCTCTCTGTTGCACAAATCCCAGTGCTGTGTAGTGTGAGTCTCAGACACCCAGCTGAGAGGGCAGGTTCACTCAAGGCTCAAGACTTAGGGGTTGTGGCTACCGCCCCTGGGGGAGTCGTTCACACTCCTTCAAGGGTTAGTCCAGCTAAGCGGGCGGTTTCTCCCATCTGTGCCAGGGAGCTTCTTGGCCTCTCCTTTCCTCAGCCTTTAGTGGGGCCTGAGCCCAAGGCTCTCTACTGCTTCCCCGACCCCAGACCCCACGACGTGAGAGTCAATGTCACCCTGGCCCTTCCCTGTTCTAGCTTTGTGTCCGGATCTGGGGGTTGCTAACACCCAGTTCAAGAGTGCTTTTGCTTAGGGACTGGATTTATAGCCTGAGGAAGGAAGCCTGCACCACACCCATTCCTTGTCTGGTAGGGTGCCGTGGAAGGGACATTGACGCCCCTAAGGTAGAACACACCTCTGTAGCCCCAAGAAGCAGAGGTTTTCCCTTTGGACTCCAGCGGGAGCTACCTCAGGTCACGTGGGAAGATTTCAACTAGAAGTGAGAGTTCAAATCCGTGACCAAGAAAAGGCAAGCGGCAGCAGCTTTCACAGAGACATTGTCCCCTCGGAGGAAGATTCTGTCAGGGGTCCCCTTCGCCCCCCACTTCCCAAGGCGCCGCTTCATGGAGAACGCCCTGACTCTTCCCAGCGCTGGGTAGTGGGTTCAGCGCGCTTCTAGAACTTTCGGGGCCCAATCAACATGCGTCACCCTCCCCCCCAGTCCTATCCAGAGGTAGGGTTCCTGACCAGCTGGTTAGCACGGCACTGGGCCAGCGTCCCCTAAGTTATGTGGGCGCCGAACACGAACACCCCAAATACGGGAGCGCCACTGTCAGTGAGCAGGAGAACCGCGAAATCTCCCTGGCTGGCCGCCTGGTGCCCAGGCCAAGC
>CM053752.1:71885907-71960756 GCA_028658305.1 Pachyuromys duprasi | reverse complement strand
GGTGGTAGCACAGGCCACCCACATCAGTTTGGCAGTCAGATATCAACTAAGGCAGCAGCCCAGACTACTGACATCCTGATGCTTCGGTGGTAACACAAGCCACAGATACCTGCACAGATCCTGCCTGTGGTAAGGCCGTAGACCCAGACATGGCTTTTGGCAGGAGACATCACCATGGCCTCAGACATCACCATGGCCTCAGGTGGTTGCACAGGCTCCTCATAGTCACCTATTCCTCACCACCATCTCGTCTCTGGTCCCATCTCTCTCCACAGTGCATGGTCTGCTCAGCTTCAGCCTTCTCTCCCATCTCTCCACTGCGTTCTCCATCTTTCCCATATCCCCACCATATATTCACTTATCTTGGTGGTGCCCGCGGTGGGGCCAGGAGCTTGGGTGTCTTTCTTCTAGCTGCCCTGGGCCATCATTTTAAATGTCATAAAAATAAAAACAAGTAGGAGGGGATGGGGCTGTAATTCAGTAATAGAGCATTGGCTTAGCAGGTATGAGGTCCTGAGTCCAGCCTTCAGCATCGCAACACCCAAGAAGCTCCCACCAAACATGAGAGCGTCTGTATGCGTGACCCCAGCACTTAGGAGGTCAAGACAAGAATATCAGCAATTCAAGATAATCCTAGGCTACATAGTGAGTTTGAGTCCAGGCTAGCCCATGTGAGACTATGTCTCAAAAAACAGTGGGAACAGGTGCATGTGTTTGTCCCAGCCCTCAGGAAGCAGAGGAAGGCTGATCTCTGTGAGTTCAAGGCCAACCTGGTCTAGAGAGTTCCAGGAAAGTTATCTATCTCTTCAATAATGGTACATAAGTGAAACCGTTGGGAATTTCCTTTTTATAGTTAGCTTAAGTCTCTGGATATTTATCCAAGTTGTGTGCATATATAGTTGATGGTTTTTATTGCTCAGTAAATTATATGGTATGTGTGTTTTGATTTTTTTAATAAGATGTATTCTGATTACGGTTTCCCCTTCCTAAATGCACCCCACATCCGTCCCATTTCTCCACCTTCCCAAACCCACATCCTCTTTTTTCTCTCTCATTGAAAAAACAAACAGGATCTAAAAAAAAATAATAATAAAGATTAAAATAAAATAAAAACAAATGGGGGGAGGGAAGCCAAAGAAAAAGCACAGGAAAAAGCACATAAATGCTGAGACACATATCTGCATATGCAGAAAACTAATAAAAACAAAATAGGAAACCATAATATGGAAACAAATTATCTGTAAGGTTAAAAAAAATCTCCCAAACTACCATTGACTTTGTTTTGTATTGGCCATGGGACCTGCCTTTAGTACGGTTTGTATACACAGTGAAAGATTGTTGGAAAAAACTAAATATTCCTTTTCGAGCAGTGATCAGCTGGAGACAGCTTCTGGGTTAGGTTCATATGTGTGTCAGTTCTGTTGTGTCTAGAAGGCCTTGTTTCCTGGTGTCTTCCATATGCACTGGCTCTTACAATCTCTCTGCCTCGTCTTGGACAGAGTTCTCTGAGCCCTGAGGGGAGGACAGATGTTTTTTTTTTTTTTTTTTTTTTGGCCAGTTACCTATTGAAAAGACACTGGGTTATTTCCAGATATGGGTTATTTCTATTAAGGGGTTACTTATATTAAAGGGTTATTTATATTAAGCTGGTAAAAACTTACTTATTTTAGACATAGGATCTTGCTATATAGCCCAGAATGGCCTTGAATTCAACATCATTCTTTCATTAGCTGTCTCAAGTTCAGGTGTGTTTTTGAGGTGTGTTCCAAGAGGTCAGGAATGTGCATATTTTCCTGTATTAACATGAGTTTTCATTTCTCTGGGATATACAGGTTGTTTCTCCTTCCTTCCTTCCTTTCATCTTTTTATTTTGAGACAGTTTTTTTGTTATGTAGCAGAGGCTGGCTTAAACTTTGATATGTAGACCAGGCTGGCTTTGATTTTACATATGTCCTCCTGCCTCTGCCTCCCAAGTGCTGAGTTTGAAGGTATGTACCACTGTGCCTGGCTATTCATATGTTATTTATTTATGAGACAGGATCTTACTATGCAGCTCTGGCTGTCCTGCAACTCATTATGTTTATCAGGCTGACCTCAGACTCACAAAGACCCTCTTGCCTCTGCCATTGCTGGGATTAAAGATGTGCACCACTGTGCCTGGCTATATACATTTCCTTTTATTTATTTATTTTGGTTTTTCAAAACATAGTTTCTCTGTGTATCCTTGGCTATCCTGGAACTCCATAGACCATGCTGGCCTTAACCTCAGAGAGATCCACCTACCTCTGCCTCCCGAGAGGTGGAATTAAAGGTGTGTGCCACTATGGCTGACTATATATTTTTTTAAAGATTTTTTTAAAAAAGATTTTTGCTGTAGATTTTGATTGTGTCCCTCCTTTCAATTTGCTTTGTCAAAAATCCTAACCACTATCTCCTCAAATGTGACTGTATTTAGAAATCAGGAATTCGGAATGAAGACCACAGGAAGGAGCCCATTTTCTATCAGCCAGAAGGCCCCGTGAGGAACTAGCCACGCCCATACCTGGACCAGGGCGGTCTAGGCTCCAGGCATGCAAAAGGCACATAAACATGTGTGCAGGCCAAATACTGATGCACATAAAATAAGTAAAGCTTGTTTATTTGTTTTGTTTTGGGGACGGTGTTTTCCTGTGTAGCTCTGGCTTTCCTAGAACTCAGCACATAGACCGGGCTGGTCTGAAACTCATAGAGGTCCACCTACCTTTGTCTCCTGAGCACTGGGACTAAAGGCATGGGCCACCATTGTGTGCCCAAAATAAGTAAACCTTAAAAAAAAGGTAATAAAAAATTTAATGAAGATCTTCTTTTATATAAAGTTTTAAGTATATCTATACATATATATATAAACGCGTGCTTGGGCTTAGTTGCTAAGTAAAGTGTGTTTTCGTTGTGGTTACCAATGGAAACATTTGGAAGCCACATCTAGAGAAGGGACACATAGTGGGATCGCTTTAGGGGGAAAAATAAGTTCAGGCTGTTAGAGGCAGCATCTTTTTTTTTTTTTTTGACACAAATGTGCTAACAGGTCTAGTGAGTTCTTTAATTGTGAAGGATAAAAGCTCTCGATTGCCACAGAATCTCTAAGACTGTTATTAAAACATTTAAATAGTGGGGGGGAGCGGGATGGCTTGGCAGGTAAAACCTACTTGCCTTGCCAGCCTGACAACCTGAGTTTGATCCCAGGAACTCACTCAGAAGTGGGAGGAGAGGACTGACTCCGCAAAGTTGTCCTCTGATCTCCACGTGCACATCACGGCCTCATTAAAAAAAAAAAAAAATTACGGTGCTTTCTGTATCACACTCAGACGCTGTGAGAGAGTATAGCAGGAGTAATTTGCACGGAGCCTGTACCTACAGGTAGACCTAAGGCAAAGGAAAATTGAGAAGACAGACCTGGCTTGGACTTCACCATGAGGAAGAAGTATTAACAAAGACAATCACTCATCCAGTTAGGATAATGAGGCCAGGAAGGTTAAGTGATTTAAGGGCTGGCCCTCAAGATATGGTTCCCCCCCAGATATACCCATCCTTGTTGTGTAAACCTGCCTAAGACATACCTGATTGGTTGATTAAATGGCCTAAACCTGGACAGGGCAGAATGGGGTAGGGTGTGGCTAAGGTTCCCAGGCTTTAGAAGACAGGAGGATCATGGGAAACAGGCAGACAGGAAGAGAGGAGGAAGGAGGACGCCACGATGGGTTAGCGTGGAGAAGGAACCACGTGGTCCTGGAGGAAGGACTCCAATAATGGTGTAGAAAGGCCCAGGTGAAGAATAAAAGCAAGCATTTATAGGATTATGGATGCAAGGTAGACCAGATGAGGTTGGTTAAGGTGGATGGCATTGGATGGGGGGCTGGAAGGTGGATGGTGAGGTTATTGAGACAGAGTAGGTAGAAAGATCTCGCCGGCTCAAGGTAATAAGGCAACTATAAAATCTAACTGGTGTCGGTGTCTTATTATTTGTGATAGCGGGTGAAATAATTCTGCCACAATTATTATAGGGCTAATAAATAACATTACATAGTCCAACACACCATTTTAATTACTACAACACAAGTGCCTATGTTTGATTGGATGAGGGTGAGCGCTATTGCTGCTGCATTCTGCCTTTTGGAAACACTGGACCTTTTGTAAAATTGGAGCTCATTACACCTAAATAGAAAGATAAGTTAGTTTATCAAGTACACTGTCAGAATGAATTTGCCAGAGGTGATTGACATACACTAAATTTCCCATCATGCAATTCCTCACACAGAAAGAAGGGCAATTAAAAAACAAACAAACAAAACAAAACCAAAAACAAACATGGTTCTGGGCAGAGTTTACTCCGAGGTACTTGTTCTGTGGTTCCCATCCAGGGACATTTTGATTACCAGGGCTTTCTGTCATTTGGGGGCAGCCTTTTCGGCCTAGGCTTGCATAGTGGAAACTCCTAATAGGAGCCCTGTTTTCTTTGTGGGCTCTCCAGCATGACCTTCTAGCTATAGAAGTGGGTACTGAGAAGGTCCCAGGCCCTTTGAAACCAGACCTGAAGGGTTAGAAAGAGCGGAGGTCCTGTGGGGTTCAGGACAAGCACCTGGGATGTAGCAGGAACAGAAGACTGCCAAGGCTCTGTTGAGTTCCTGACAGAGCTTTGGTGGAGCAGGTTTGAGGGCTTCTGTGAGATTTGCTTGGGCCTTGATCTTCCAGAGGTCTGTGGTTACTTTCTATAAAGTACAGCCGAGGGACTCCTGCTCCTTATGGGCGACTTTAGGATTTGTGTTTTGAAGTCTCTTGATAATTTCAACTAAAAAGTGTGGTAGAAGGAGGGCAAAGAATCATCTGATTACTTAATTTTCATGTTTACATAGCATTTGTTTGAAAGTAGTAAGAATCTAAATTCCAAATGTGGTTACAAAAATCAGCCTCCACTTAAACTGGTAAGTGCATTTTAATGAAGCTTAATTTTAAAGCATACATTTGCATATTAAAATTTGCTTCAGGGAACTTTTAGAATAGAATCTCAGAGCTCGATAGCATTCTGAGGTTGTAGTCATCCCTTCAAATTGCTTTGCTTGGATTGGAAATACTAGCTTAATTAGGAGAAGGCTTAGCAAAACGGAGGAGAATGAAATTAGTTGCACTCCGGTGCTGTTCCCTGAGCTCTGAGAACATCTGAGGGGCCCTTTGGAGTTCAAAAGTCACTGTTTTGGAGCAGAGTGTTAAACAATTATCCAAAGCAAGTGCAGAGCTGCCTGCTTGTGATCCCAACACTCAGGAAGTAGAGGCAGGAGGATTAGGAGTTCAAGGTCGTCTTCAAGCACATAGGGAGGTAGAGGCCAGTTTGGGATACAGGAGACCCCGTGTCGAAAGAAAACATGCTGTTCAAAGGATGGGAGTCCTGAATTAACATCTGAAGATTTGTCCTGTGGGGAACAACTTCCATTGTCTGTCCATGCTTTCACACAAAGTCAAGCCAAGTGAACACGAAGAGCCTGAGGCACAGACAAGGCTTAATGAGTTTATCTTTAATGGAATGCATGGACATTGAGCACAGTTATGTAGTACTTAGTTATATGGTTTTTCATTTGTTCATTTGTTTTCTTTTTGGTTTTTCAAGGCATGCTTTCTCTGTATAGCCCTGGCTGTCCTGGAACTCTCTCTCTCTGTAGACCAGGTCTATCTCAAACTCAGAGATCTGCCTGTCTCTGCCTCCTGAGTGCTGGATTAAAGGTGTGCCTGGGTTGGTGGTCCTGGGTATAAAAATAACTTTTATTTTCCTGTTTTAGTTGTTGTCTCAGAAGCTTATTGCCTTTGTCTGCTAACCTAGGCCTAGTCCTGGAAGCTTCTAGCCTCCACACAATCTAACCTAAGCTTAGAATGTTTGCAGCCTCTGAGACTTAGCTTAATAAGCTCATCCTTTCTGTTCTTTCTGAGCTCTTGGCTGGCTGGTTCAACTCAGCTATTCTGGCTCAAACTCCTCACCCAGCTGACTTATTCAATCTGGCTTTTTTCTTATTCTCTTCTTATTGCTCTGCTTGGCCTCAAACTAACTGCAGCAATCTGTTCTAGTTTCCTGGCTCCTTCTCATTCTCAGGCTTGTTGTGTCTTCACCTGAGTTCTCTTTCTACAACCTGCCTCTCTGTTAGTGTTCCTGTAAAACTGCTTTCTCTCTCTCATTGCCCCTTAAGTAGCTTTCCTTTCCTCTCTCTTCTTGTGAGAGTTGCGCATATCTTATTCTGACATCTTTCTCTGATTCATCACTGTTTCTGCCACTCAATTAGACTTTACTTTCAAGCATGGGTACTTCCTTCTACAAACAAATTTACCTTCTTTGTTTGGCATTAAAGGCATATGCCACCTCACCTAGACCTAAGCTTTTCTTTACCTAAAACTTGCTCTAGACCAGGTTGGCCTTGAACTCAGATCTGCTTGTCTCTGTATCCTGGATTAGAAGCATGTTTGTATTTCAGCTGGATCATGCAGACCTAGAAGGTCTTTGGATGTGATCTCCTTCCCAAACAGTCATTTTCTGAATTAACATTCCTCTACATCTGGGTTCTATAAGAAAGCAGGTTGTATAAGCCATGGGAAGCAAGGCAATAAGTAGCAGCCCTCCATGGCCTCTGCATCAGCTCCTGCCTCCCGGAGCCTGTCCTATTTCAGTTCCTGCCCTGACTTCCTTTGATGGTGAACTGTGCTGAGAAATGTAAGCGAAATAAACCCTTTCCTCCACAAATTGCTTTTGGTCATAGTGTTTCATCACAGCAAGAGGGACCCTAGGGAAGACACAGGCCACAGACATGGTAGGGAGGATCTCTCCATTTCCTTTGATCCAAGTCTCCTACACCAAGTTCACCTACACCTGCATCTAGCGTCACACATCTCCATTCATCAGCTATGTACCTTTCAAATGACTACATGTGCTGACATCCATGTGCTGGCTAGTTTCCCTTTTCAGTAATCAAATTTTTTCTTTTTCTTTCTTTTTTCCTTTCTTTCTTTTTCTTCTTTTTTTTTTTTTTTAATTTTTTGAGACAGGGTTTTTCTGTGTAGCCCTAGCTGTCCTGGAACTCTCTCTGTAGACCAGGCTGGCCTCAAACTCACAGAGATCCACTCTGCCTCCCTGAGTGCTGGGATCAAAGGTGTGTGTCGCCACTGCCCAGCTTTTTTTCTTTTCCTATTCATTTCAGTTTCTCTTGTGTTCTTCAGAGCCTAGTCACATGGTCTCTTCCCATTTGGAATCTCTTCAATCCTCTGATGTATTTTATACAAAAGTTTAAACCTCATCTCCCAGTGATGCTCAAAGAAATGGCCTTCATCCTGGCTTTCATTCCCTCCCTGGCCCTGGCCCAGCCCATTGGTTCCTTCCCAGCATCTCTGTCATGCCTCTTTAATCTGCCACTCTGCCTCTGGCCTGTGCTCATTCCACCCGCAAGCCCAGCCTGTGTAATCACCAATTCCTTCCTAATCTTTGGAAACTCTTCTGCTTCCCCTAGTGATTCCGGTCTTCACAGCAAAGTTTCCCAGGCTGCGGCAGCTGGCTGTCCTATGGACTGGGTGTTTATTCTTCACGTGCTAGCTCTTTCAGCTCTGTTGGGTGATTCTGCTTGGCTCAGTTAGGGTGTGATGGACTCACACTTGACCACCCCTGGCTTTAGAAGGCGCCAACATTACGGACTGGGCACAGGAAAGGAGAGCATTACCCAGTGAGCTGCCAAGCCAGGGCCACTTGCTCTCCCATCTCCTCTGGGAGGCTGGTAGAGAAAATGTCTTCAGAATGGAAGAACAGTTTGGCTTGAGGAACTGTCCTGAAGCCCACTAAGAGTTCCATGGCATCAAGTTAGCCTCTCCTTCTCTAGAACATGGTCCATATGTCTTCCCTTCACCACTTTCTCTGTGCACTGGCTGCTGGAAAACCACATCTTAGTGACACATTTCTTAATGGCATCTTTTGCTTTTCTTTTCAAGAATTCATATTTTATGTGTGCATGTGTTTGTGGTGTGTGGATGCTCACGCATGTGTGCATGCCACAGGAAGATATAGGGTGTCCTGGGTGTCTTGTCTTGTTCTATCACTCTCTGTTTTGTTCCCTTGAAATAGGGTCTCCCGCTGAACTTAGAGCTAGAATGGCTGTCAGCAAGTCCCAGCTATCTTCTTGATTCTGTTCCCCCTGGCCCCAGTGCTGGAATTGCAGTCATGTGCAACCATGGCTTTTTATATGGGTGCTGGGATTTGAAATCAGGACTTTGTGTTTGTTCAGCAAACACTCTTAAGTGCCGAGTCTTTTCCCAGCTTCTTTCCTTATTCACAGTCAAGTTGTACCTCTCTTTGGCAATGTTCTTTAGTAAAGAATTATGTTATTATTCTTCCTACACACACTACCTATCAATTTGAGGCCTTGAAGTCCTGTTCTTCTTCTTCTTCTTCTTTTATACATTGTTCTATCTGCATGTACACCTGCATGCCAGAAGAATGGTTGTGAGCCACCATGTGGTTGCTGGGAATTGAACTCAGGACCTCTGGACCTCTGGAAGAGCAGCCAGAGCTCTTAACCTCTGGGCCATCTCTCCAGCCCCCCTGAAGTCCTGTTCTCTAATCTGCGTTATTTACTGTGGTGGAGACGGGTGTGGATGTGTGTGTTGGGCCTGGTGGACTGAGTAGGAACAAAGGGAAGGGCAGAGAAGCAGAACAGCCTAGTTGGGTGGTGTGAATGAAAATGGCTCCCATAGGTTCAAGTATTTGAGTGCTTGGACCTCAGTTGTTGTACCTGTTTGGGGAGATCTGATATTCTTGAAGAGTTGTGTCACTGGGGGTGAGCGTTGAGGTTTCAGAAACCCATGCCAGATCCAGTGTTCCCCGTCCCCTCTTTCTCTTAGCTACTGCCTGCCTGATGGAGTGCTTCCTGTCATGATGGCCACGGACTCTAAGCCTCTGAATCTCTGAGCCCTAGTAAATTAGTTTTTTAATTGATTCACCTTACATCCTGATCGTAGCCTCCTCCCTTGTCTCCTTCTGATCCCACCCTCCTTTTCTCTTCCCCCTATCCCCTTCCCCTAGTCCTCAGAAAAGGGAAAACCTCCTCCCCTACCAACTCACCCTAGCTTATCAAGTCTCATCAGGACTGCCTGCATCTTCCTCCTCTGTGGCCTGGCAAGGCTGCCCTGCCAGAGGGAAGTGATCGAAGAGCAGGCAACAGAGTCCATGTCAGCAACAGCTACTGCTCCCCTTACTCGGAAACCCACACGGAGACTGAGCTGCTTATCTGCTAAATCTGAGCAGGGGCCCAGGTCCTCTCCATGCAAGGTCCTTGGCTGGTGCATCAGCTTCAGCAGGCTGCCCTCCAGGCTCAGATTTGTTGGCTTTGTTGGTCTCTTTGTGACGCTCCTGTCCCCTCAGGATCCTTAAATCCCCCCACTCTTCTGTAAGACTCCCTGTGCTCTGCCCAAAGTTTGGCTGTGAGTCTTAGCATCTGCTTTGATCCCCTGGTGGGTGGAGTCTTTCAAAGACCCGCTTTTTTTATAAGTTGCCTTGGTCACGGTGTTTCTTCACAGCAGTAGAAAAATAACCGCTACCTAGCATTTTTAATAAGGATCTCAGTGAAATGTAGTTCCAATGCGTTGGAATGAGTGCACTGAAATGAGTGTGATGCATGGCTACTGTCTTCTTTATTCACTTTTGAGATAAGGTCTCACTATGTAGCCCAGGCTGTCCTGGAACTCACTATGTATATGTAGACCAGGCTGCTCTCTAACTCACAGAGATCCTCCTGCCTCTGCCCCCAGAGTGCTGGGATTAAAAGTATATGCCACCATGCCTGGCTACAACTTTTGTCTTATTCTGCTAATTAATTCATACTAATTTCTTGTTCTTCTCCCTCTGTAAAGTGGTCATGCTACTTGAAGAATAAAACAAGGCCAGAAGTGGTAACATATGGTTTTAATCCCATAAATTGGGAGGCTGAGGTAGGCAGAGCTTTATAAATTCCAGACCAGCCTGGTATACATAGTGAGACCCTGTCTAAATAGTAAAACAAGGGGCTGGAGAGATGGCTTAGCAATTAAAAGCATATACTGCTGTTTCAGAGGACCCAACTTAGGTTTTCAGCACCCATGTTAGGTAGCTAGCAATTATCACTAACTCTAGCTGCAGGAGTTCTGATACTCTCTTCTGGCTTCTTTGGGAGCCAACATTCACGTGCACATACATGACACACATACAAATACACAATGGAAGGAAGTAATAAAAATAAATACTTTTTAAAAAGGGAAAGAGGGAGGGAGAAAGAAAGGGGGAGGAGTAGATCCTAGGTCTGGATCTGAGCTCTGTTGTTGACAAATAGTATGACATTGGGTTAGACATCTAATCACATGGAGTTTCCATGTCCTCATTTGTGAAATGGAAATGATTCCTCATAAAGTTGCAGTAAAGATTAAGTCAATCACCAGGCAGTGGTGGCACAGGCCTTTAATCCACTGGGGAGGAAGAGGTAGGCGGATCTCTGAGTTCCAGACCAGGCTAGTCCACAGGCTGATTTTCAGGACAGCCAAGGCTACACAGAGAAACATTGTCTTGGAAAAAGAAAATTAAACCAATCAAAACAAATACTTGGAGATATTTCGAATTATTAACCTAAGGCCAAGGTTGAGATTGCTGAGCTGGACATTGAGTTTAGAGACCAGGAGGGCAGAGCTGGGGTCAGCAGTAAGCTAACCAGAGAACTAGTAAGTCCGGCCAGGGCAGCTGTGAGGATGGCTGGATGGACAGCTGATAGATTTAGTAGACTCTTGCTGAGAGTAGGAGGAATAGAGAGGAAATGGGGTGAGCAAAGGCCGCCAGCCTCTGTCCTACCCCAGTCCCTGAGCAGCAATAAAGAAAGGCGCCTGCGCGGGCAGTGTGGTGGTGCCTGTAATCCCAGCACAGAGGCAGGTGGACCTCTGAGTTCGAGGCCAGCCTGGTCTACAGATCGAGTCCAGGACAGCTAAGGCTACACAGAGAAATCCTGTCTCGAAAAAAAAAGAACAAACAAAAACCAAAACAAAACAGAGGAAGAAGAAGCATTTGTTTCTGCTCATGCTCCAGGCTACCTGCAGCCATACGGGGCTAAGGAGGGTCCTAAGCTGTCTGAGCTATGGCGGCAGCTATAACCAAAGACGGGGATGGTTCACTGCTGTTGCCTTCTGCCTGCATGGCCTCCTTCCGCTAATGTCTGTCTTGATGCTTTAGTTGGGAAAACCCAACAGAAGCTTTGAGAATGGCCTTGGGTCTCCAAGACACTGGAACTGTTAGCCGACTTTTTCTCTTCTCTGGATGCTCTCCCAGCCTCCAAGCTTAGATAGGGGGATGGTGAGGAGGGGGGATTTAGGGAGAATGTGGCTGTCTAGAGAAGACCTCTGTTGCCCAGTGGTACATCAGGTCCTGGCGTCTCTATGCCTGATGACATCCTCTGTGCTTGTGACTGTGGTCTTCAGTGTGGAGGCAGCTGGAGGAAGTGCTTGGTTCCCAAAATTATGCCATGTTTGCAGCAGCTGATGGAGAAGATCAGCCTCAGGCTGTGGGAATGCCTGCTCTGAATGACGTGGAGATGGCTGAGCAGGATAAGACAGAGGGTCAGAACTGCCCAGACTCAAGGGCAGGAGTAGCAGCCATTACTCATTAATTTTGATCATTTTCATACCCTGTCCAGTTCTTATGAGTGTTAGGACAGACAGCTATTAAGCTTTTATCCGTCCAGCACAGATAAGACTTTGGTGTAAGCATGTGTACTTCAGGCCCAGGGTGCTTCTGCTCTCAAGGCTGAAGGCACTGCCCTGTCCCACCCCCCAAATGCATGTGTGTTTGTGTTTGTGTGTGTGTGTTTAACAGA
Organism: Pachyuromys duprasi; assembly: GCA_028658305.1. Classification (NCBI taxonomy): domain Eukaryota; kingdom Metazoa; phylum Chordata; class Mammalia; order Rodentia; family Muridae; genus Pachyuromys; species Pachyuromys duprasi. Next base: position 71,948,871 of record CM053752.1, on the reverse strand, counting down.
GGCATCTGAGTGCTCCCACATTGTGGTTGAGGGACAGAAAGGAAACGCCTTTGAGAGTTAACCAGCCTGCTGCTATTAAGACTCTTATTATTATATTAAGATCACTTTAAGTGGTCTATAATAAAAGTGAAGGGAAATTAGTTCATGAGAGCCTGCTGGGCTCTGGTTTGGAGAATCAGGATGAGGAAGCACCAGAGGCCTTCTTCTTAGGGTTCTGAAGTGGTGGGACACCCACCATACCATATCATTTGATGCTGAGGATGAAAAGAATGTAACTTGGAACACTGGAAAGGGGAAGACAAAATTACATTATTTTTAGATGACATTCTTTTAGACCTAGCTTACTAGGAAAATCAAATAAATGGAACCCTGGCTATTGGATGTAATGAGAAGGTAGTATGTTTGCCACAAACAAAATAGATATATTCAAATCAAAAACTTTTCCACATGTCAACCTGGAGGACTTTAAGATATATAAATTATTAAGTATATATAAATGTGTGTATGTATGTACAAATACACACACATATATGTTACCCAAGATACAATGGAGTTGGGCAATAATAGTTTATTTCTGTAATCCTAGAAGTTGGGAGTGAGGCAGGAGGATTGTCATGAGTTTGAGGCAAGTCTGGGCTATGGAGTCAGTACTAGACTAACCAGAACTACATAGCAAGACCTACTGAGATCTGCTGAGAATTACAAAGAAAGACGTGGGTGAATAAATGAATAGTCATGCTGAGCCTTTTTAGAAAATATATTGCAAATGTATAGCAATTGTGGCCCTCCTTTATTACGTACTTATTCTATGTGTACTAGAAGCTAATGTAACAGGGCTCCAGACCTTAGTAGGGTCCCAGACCTTAGCATGACTGGCTCCATGATGGAAGCACCATTCAGGCTGTAAAACTCAGCATGTAGCCAGCGCCATCTGTCAAAACTAAAACAAAGACCTGTCAACCACGACCATAGTTCTGGGAAAGTCCTTACATGTACTAACCTTGCCTTTTGGCTTCTGTAGTTATGCTTCTGGCTAACAGTTCTTGCTAACTGAAGTATGTCAACCCAGAACAAAGTTTTTTGTGCTTAGAAGCTCACCCTGAGAAAGGCTCCGGGCTACACTGCGATCCTGAAGCCCAGTGTTGGCTAATAAAGACTTTCTGTTGGCTTAAACCCATTTCCTACCAGTCTTTTCTGGTGAATACCCCGGGAACAGTAAGAAATGGGGGGGAGGGAGGTGTATTTTTCAGTGGTGAAAAATACAGATGTGGGGCTCACAGGGGAAGAAAAGAATAAACAAATCAGTTATGTAAACACAGCTCCCAGGGAGCATCTGGAGGAACAGACTTTTCTTTTTTCTTCCCCTGTGATAGGTCCCTCACCCCTGTCTCTTTAAAGTAACCCTCCAACCCCACACCCTCCACACCTTTCTACTAGTATACTGACTGCAATGAATTTGTGGAATAAGCCACAAGTATTAACTTGATTTTTAAATTTGCAAACAGGGCCGTTAGGACCTCAGTTCTCCATTATGAACGCTGGGATTGCCTGTGCACCTTTTCCCTAAATGGACGTTTTGTACCTCTCCCCTTTCCCTCGTGGAGATGTGTGCTTGCACGGGTCATGGGAAGGTAGGTGGGCTTGCTTTGGCCCGAGTCCCAGGCCCTCCTTACGGTTTTTGTATCTCTGCTTTGCTTCACTGGCTAACCAGGAAAGGATGTAACAAATATTTTGGTACCATTGCGTATTATGAAAGTGAACAGAACTGAAGATACCGACAGCTAAGCTTCCTGAATGCATCTATCTCTAGTGTATATTTTCTAGGCGCACCTTCCCGGAGCTAGCTGCGTCCCAGCCCTGGGACCATTATCTTCCTGCACGGTCTTTCTTCTCTATTTGTTACGGACCTCTAATACCTTTTTCTCTTCTTTTCTATCCTGGCCACACCCTGGATAGATTTGTCGGTTTCCTCCGCGATGCCTGCCCCTTTCCTTTTGCCCTGCCAGACTCTCCCGAGGGGGTCCTGCAGCCCACACTGCACCCCAGAGGGGGCAGGAAGTGGGGAAGCAAATTCCACACAGTGTCCTCCTTTGATCCTGTCTTTGCACAGCCTGCCAGGGACATATGGAATTAATTTGCTTCCAAGTTACCAACAAACACATTTATTTATTTATTTTCTCCCGAAGGAAGGTGAGCCTGGGCCAGATGTGGTGGTGGGCTCAGTCCTGTTTTGCTGCAGGGGAAAGAGGTGGGGGCGGGGCTCTATCTCATGGTTCAGGCGGCTGAGAATTGGAGGACCGGTCTGGGGAAGGACTTATTTCTACTATGAAATTGGGGTCTCTCTTAGGGAGTCATTCCACCTCGGGGCTTCATTTTCCTAATTTGTTAAAAGAAGTGATCCAGGGCTTTTGTTTGTTTGAAGTTTGCCCTGATTGTTATCGGTCGACTCGCGGTTTCCCCGGATATAGACCCAGCCGGAGCAAACCCTGACAGCCTCAAGTGAAGCATGGCGACGTTTGCCTGTGATCCCAGCACAGCAACATTCCAGCCCACTAGAAAGTTCTAAAGCCACTGCCTGAATGCTCCAGCATCCTTCAGTCCATCAGTCAGTCAGTCACTGGGCGTTATCTTTTTCCCTAGAGAAGAGCAGGATTCATCTTTAGGTTACGAAGAAACAGCGTCAGATCTCTCTGGCTGCACACACCCACGACATGATGACAACTATGTGAGGTGTCAGGCAGATGATGCTCCCAGCGATGGGCTCTGGGAAGAAGGCTGCCCTGTCTAGTCTGGGTAGTGGAGATGAGAACAGGTGTGGGAGCTTCTTCTTCAAGGGTTTCAGAAGAGCCACGGTAGAGGACGTGTGGGAGAAAAGCTGATCTGAAAAGCAGGAGAGCTACTCTGCCATCCAGGAGCATGCGTGACAAAAGTGTTGAGGCCGGATTCAAGCCTTCATCGGTTAACATTGTAGCTGGAAAGTCTCAAGCCTGCCGGAAGCTGACAGGATGAAATAGTTAACACCAGTGTGTGTACCTGCCACAACTCCCCGAGAAGCCAGCCTGTAATGAGCCAGTTTCCGCTCTTCGCCATCTTTCCTCCGGCCGGCTGGCAGCTATCACCGAGAAGGTCGAGCTGTGCAGTTTCAGCGGCTACAAGATCTACCCCGGACATGGGCAACGCTATACCAGGACCGACGGGAAGGTTTTCCAGTTTCTTAATGCAAAATGCGAGTCCGCATTCCTTTCCAAAAGGAATCCTCGGCAGATAAACTGGACTGTCCTCTACAGAAGAAAGCACAAGAAGGGACAGTCAGAAAAATTCAAAAGAAAAGAACCCGCCGTGCAGTCAAATTCCAGCGGGCCATCACTGGTGCATCTCTTGCTGATAGAATGGCCAAGAGGAATCAGAAACCAGAAGTTAGGAAAGCTCAGCGAGAGCAGGCTATCAGGGCTGCCAAGGAAGCAAAAAAGGCTAAGCAGGCATCAAAGAAGACAAGCAATGGCTGCTGCAAAGGCCCCCACAAAGGCAGCGCCTAAACAAAAGATTGTGAAGCCTGCCCAGAGTGGGTGGAAAACACTAATTTGGTAGAAGAGAGTTTAAAATAAAGATCTGTTTCTAACTCTTAAAGAAAAAAAAAAAAGGAGCCAGTTTCCCTGAGCTCACGGTTTGGTTGCTTCTGGGCCTGTGTGTATGTGTGTGTGTGTGGGGGGGGGGCGGGGAAGAACATCATGGTGGAACCAAAGTACTTACCCTGTGCTTGGGACACGGAAAACAAAAGAAAGGAAAGGCTGGGTCCCACTCTCCCTCTGCAAGTGCACTAACAATGTCCTAAAGACTTCCTGTGAGGGACAGCTCCTAAAGCCTCTTCCACTCTCCAATACTGCCTAGATTTGGGGGGACACTTAACACCCACACCACAAAAATATTCTTTGCCTAGCTTTCTAAGGTTTTTTTCTGTATCACTGGCTGTCCTGGAACTCCCTCCGTAGACCAGGTTGGTCTCAAACTCAGAGATCTGCCTCTCTCTGCCTCCTGAGTGCTGGGATTAAAGGGGTACATCCCCCTCAGTACTAGAAAGGTTGAGGCAGGAGGATCAAGAGTTAGAGGCCTGCCTGGGCTCCAGGTCAGCCTGGGTTACGTGGTCAAGAAAGAAAGAAAGAAAGAAAGAAAGAAAGAAAGAAAGAAAGAAAGAAAGAAAAGAAAAGCTTATTTACTTTTTGAGCATCATCATGAAGTAGTGTTTTTTTTTTAAAGGAAAATCATAGTGCTATAATCTCTTGCTATCATTGTTACATTATAACCAACTTCTCTCCCATTTGTTCCTGGTTTAGAGAGCTGGAGCCGACAACTTTCTGACATTTCCTGACTGGTCTTTATCGATTTCTTTACTTTCATGTCCAACAATATGTCCTAGGATCACTTGTAGTTCCTTCATCCAAACTTGAAGGCATTGACGGATGGTTAGGGTAATGACATTTGCAAATCATGGCTCAAGTACGCTGGAGCACATGAAAACAAAACCAACCAATTATAAGCTGTAGTTACAGTTTTCTGTGATATATAGTCTACTTCCATGTTCCCAACAGTAGCTAGCTCAGTAGCGAATAACCAGGGTAGTCATCAGAATAACTGAAGAAAAAAAACAAACATTCACTTAAAAATATTCTTACTTGCTGGGTGTTGGTGGAGTACACCTTTAATCCCAGTACTAGGGAGGTAGAGGCAGGCAGATCTCTAAGTTCGAGGCCAGCCTGGTCTACAGAGTGAGTTCCAGGACAACCAGGGCCACACAGAGAAACCCTGTCTCGAACAAACAAAAAGGAAAGTCTTACTGTTTAACAGCTTCACACATGCATTTTTTTTGACATGCTCTCTCAGAAAATCTCACTACTGCTCCTTCTGAACACTTTTGTCTTCCCAAAAGCCTCCTCCTCATTTTGCATCTTTTAAAAAATGACCCACTGTATTTATTTTATGACATTTATTTATTATATATGTGTGTGTACACAATAAATATTTATGTGTGTATGTGAGAGGGATAAGGTGGAGTATGGATCTGTGTGTGTGTGTGCGCCATGAATCACATGTAGATGCCAGAGGACAGCTTTTTGGATTCAGTTCTCTCCGTTTATCACATGAGACTTACTGATTTTAAATGGGGTTACTGAAACAATTAAAATATGTTTTATTGTGGCTGGAGTAATGGCTCAGTGGTTAAGAGAACTGTCTGCTCTTCCAGAGGTCCTGAGTTCAATTCCCAGCAACCTCATGGTGGCTCACAACCATCTGTACCCTCTATTGCTCTCCTCTGGCATGCAGGTGCACATGCTTACAGAGCACTCATACATAAAATAAATAAAATATTTAATAAAAAATACAAAACCCCCATGAATTATGTGTGTTAGAGGAGGTGTACATGAGTGCAGGCCAGGAGAAGGTAGCGTCAGATCCCTTAGATTTGGAGTTACAGATGAGCCTTCTACCAGACACAGCCCCCAAGCATTTCTGAAAATAAGTGTCTTTGAGGGACATTGTATTAGTTGCCTCTAGATGCTATAACAAAACACCACAAGCTGGGTGACTGGTTTAAAATGGTAGAAATTGGTTGTCTCAGAATTCTGGAGGCTGCGGTCTAAAATGAAGAGATGGACAAGGCTATGCAGAACACCACTCTTGTGAGGCAGAATCTCTAGCTGGATAGATTTGGGGATTACTGCAAAGCATAGTTCATGCTTAGAGATCAATCCACAAGGGGCCTCCGATAGGCCAGAGGTCTCAAAATCCTGCAGCAAAGAAATCAGTTTGATCTGTTTGGCTCAGCATTCCCTATACTTGCTGCAGTGGGGAGGAGGTGCGTTGACAGCGAGTCTCTAGAACCTTCGGGAGTGACCTTTGGAAACAGATACTGCAATTGTAAATGGTCTCATCTGAGAAGGGACCGTCCTGGATTATCCAAGTGGGGACCTTATCTCTCAGCAGGTGGCAAGGCCAAGGGAGAAGAGATGCAAAGCTGACAGACTCAGAAGACAGACAGACAACATGAAGGTAGAGTAGAGATTGCAGTGACTGGCTCCAGGCCAAGGAAGCCAAGGAACATTGTCCACAACCAGAAGCTGGGACCCAGGGAGGGCTCTCTCCAGAGCATCCCAAACAGGTGGGAAAACAGCAGCAGCAACAACTTCTCACAGAGCAGTCACCGCGCATGCCCAAACCCTGAGATAAAGAAAAGCTCCAGGTCACTGGTTCTCAACCTTCCTAAGGCTACGGCTCTTTAATTCAGTTCCTCATGTTTCGGGTGACCCCCAACCATAAAATCATTTTCATTACTTCTTCATAACTGTAATCTCGCTACTTTTGTGAATCATACTGCAAATGTCTGTGTTTCCTGATCGTCTTAGGCCGACCTCGACCCTGTAAAGGGTCAGTTGGGCTCTGAGGGGTCGCGCCCCACAGGGTGAGAACCATTGCTCTAGCTTACCCTTCAGAGGAGAGAATCTTAGTCCTGAAATGTGGTGCATGACTAAATCCAGAACTCAGTGCGTGGAGGTGGGAGGCTCTCAAGTTGGAGGCCAGCCTCAACCACCTAGTGGGTCAAGGGCAGCCTGGTCTACACCATGAAGCTCCAGGGATGACACTTTGGTTGCTGGCAGAGCTTACTCTCTTTTTTTAGTTAAAAAGAGGGAGGGACAAAGCAAATACAAATGTTGGTAACTGTTCTTGGGAGGGTGAGGTAGAGAAGAGATCACCGCCTCTCCCAACTGTCAGAATGTGGCTTATTTTGGAGAAGACATTGCTGAAAACACTGTCTTCTAGACTGCCGCAGAGAAAGCGTGGGTTACACAATGGGTTTTTAACACTCAGGCCTTTGAAAAGAGGAATTCGCGGTTTCGGAGAGCGGCAGAGATGGCGTGAGGCTGCGGTGTCCCTACTCTGCCAACAGCCTCTTGCCACCGTTTTACGTGGGCACATGGGGCGGAGGCAGACTTGGCTCAGAGGACCTCACTCTTGGGCTGTCTGAAAGCTTGGCTTGGAGTGTGCATCTTGACAATCACTCCACAGCTCAGTGACCCTGGAAGTTCTAGGATGCCCTCTCCTAAGTGTCTCACTTAAACTGGCCAGAGGCTAGACCTGTGCTCTCTGCAGCCTGGCCTTTACTGGTTGAGGCAGGATGTGGCCTTCTGTCAGAGGCAATGCAGGTTGCTGTAAATTAAGTTAGTAACTGATTAACACAGCTGTGACTGATCAATACAGCTAGCGACTACGTATGAGGCCACGGATCTGAAGTACAGGATGATGAAATAATTAAGTTCTTTAAACTTTGAATTTATGTAATTATGGTTAAGATTAAATTACAGCCTTATACATGAATTTGAAAAAAAAAACCGATGTAAATAAAAGTGGTGAGTCTTAGGAAATGCTTCTGAAGGGCCCTGGGGAGCCGGCTCAGCCGTCCAGAGCATGTGATCTGACGTAATCCAGCTGCCAAGGCCACCTACACTCATACGCACATGCCACACATAGACATACACATAATTTAAAAAACGAGCACTTTAAGAGCACTTACTGCTCTTTCGGAAGAACTGGGTTCAGTTCCCAGCACCCACATGAGCTCACAACGAACTGTGACTTCAGTCCCAGAGGATCTGATGCCCTCTTCTGAGCTCTGCAGGCTCCCGAGTGGACATATAGCACACATCAATTCAGGCAGGCACATACACATACAAATACACAGATAAATCCTTAAACGCTCAAAAAAGACTGGGCATGGCAGTACACATTTGTAATTGTAGCGCTCGGGAGGTATGAGGCAGGAGTTATGACTGCCCAGAGTTCCAGGCCAGCTTGAGTTATGCAGTGAGTTCAAGTCCAGCATAGGCTTAGACAAAAGGGAGAGCAAGAAGGTAGTATTTCAAACTGTCTCCTTACTTCTCACATTCAAAGTTTACCCGTAACCGAGTGCCTGCACGCGCAAAGGTGCCCTACTTATTTATTTAATTTGTTAACTTACGTTTTCAAGTTGGCCACCAACACTACAACCCAAGTCTTACTTTCTGAGGGTGTTTCCCCTTGTGAAATGTGTCTTCAGCCTATGACCAGGCATCCTGTTATTAATAGGGACCGAACCAACCAGAGGCGGGGCATCCATTGCATCACACTGGCACATTGGACAAGGGCGCAAAATTAGACACAGCATTAGCCCTTTGGTGTTCTAGCAACAACAAATGTAAAATCTGAGCGTGAGTATTGCCGTCGACACATTTACTCCTGTTTTCTGTTTCCCCAACCCGGGGACACTTCCGTATGCGCAGAAGCGGGCGGCTTTAGGTTGGGTCTGCTTACACGATTATAAATAGATTTTGCCCGATCATCAGAGTCACTTTTGAGAGAAAAGTCACGGTTCCTTCCTGGGGCTCATGAATTATCAAAGGAAGGGAAATGCGAATTAGAAACCCCTAAGTCACCGGGACAGTCCAGAACTTTCGTTTTCACCCACGTCATAACGAGACAGAGAGAGAGAGAGAGAGACAGAGACAGAGACAGAGACAGAGACAGACAGAGACAGACAGAGACAGACAGAGACAGACAGAGACAGACAGAGACAGACAGAGACAGAGAGAGACAGAGAGAGAGACAGAGAGAGAGAGAGAGAGAGAGAGAGATCAGATCTCTCCTCCGGCTGGCTCTGGGTGTCCCCGGTGGCGGGCGCAGTTTCCCCGCGGCCCGCTGGGTCGCACTGTGGCCTCGGGAAAGAGCCCGACCCGGACGGCACGGGGAGGGCGGGGCGGCTGCCTCGGAGCCCGGCCCGCGCCGGCCCGCGGGACCCACACGTGGTTCGGGAGCAGAGCGGGCTCCGGGGATCCCGTGTGGGGCCCGGGGAGCGCTCGGTTCCGGGCAGGCGCCCCTCCAGAGCGGATGGAGGGCCGCTTAGAGCCACAGCTCTAGCTGCGCTTTCTCCGAGCGCTGTCAATTTTGTTTTGTTAAATCCACTTCCCTAGCCCCGTTCCTCCCTGGCGAGCCCCCATCGTTTGATCTCCACCCCACTCCCACCCCCGCGCTCATGGCTTGAATCTAAAGTACCACGGACCTCTGCGATCCTAACTTAAGAGTTTATTAAAATTTGATTTAAAAAAGTAGCTTTTTTTTCCCCTTCTATATGAATTTCTTTCATCTTGCGTGTAAACGGGTGTTCTGTCTGCGAGTCTGTCTGTGCACCCTGAGCGTGCCTGCTGCCGTCGGAGGTCAGAAGAGGGCGTTGGATCCCCTGGAACTGGAGTTGAAGTTGGTCGTGAGCCACCATCTGGGTGCTGGGACCCGAATCCCATCTGCTCGCGATCACTGCGCCATCGCGCCAGCCCAATTAGCTAGGTTTTCAAACGGCAAACTGACGGCTCGCTGCTGGCTCCGTGGGTAAAGGACACAGCGCCACCGAGCCTGCTGGCGTAAGCTAAGTCGAGTGCCTGGACCCGCAGAGCCAGAACCAGTCCAGAAAAGGTGTCCCGTAACCCGACAGACAGCCGCGGGGGCCGCGCATGCGCACTTCCGCTGGCTGGTTTCCCCCCCCCCCCCAGAACAAGTTTGTAGCCACACCATCACACCGTGAACATCCTCGCCACCCTCCCGCCCCATCAAGGATCTTGGAGATGGCTTCCAGCGTCCTTCAGGAGTGGCTGCCTGGTGTTCTTTTACACCAGGAACCTATAATTATTCAATCAATCCCTGATTGGAGGACACTGAGTTTGCCCGCAGCCTTTATGAACAGGTCTGCTGTGAACATCTGTGTGTGTCTGTGACTGTGTGTGTGTCTGCCTCTATAGGAGACATTCCTAGAAGTATAATTGTAGCCTTAAAGAGTACATGCGTCTAAAACTTTATGGGTCTTTCCTAATTGCCCTCCGGACTCTAACACTAACTCTAGGTTTGCCAAGCTTTTAAATATTTGCCAAGGTCTAAGACTAAAATTAGGGTTCTCGAGTTGTCATTTGCAAATTTAAAGATTCTCGTTGAGGCTTTTTGAATTTGATGGTGAAGGTTCTTTGCCTGCCTCTGTTGAACTTTTGGTCTTTTAGGGGTGGCAAAATAATTCGGTGTTAATTCATTTTGTGTTAGTATAATGAAATACCCGAGGCAGGCTACCTTTGTGAAGGAGGTTTACTTAGTTCACACATTTGCAGGCTGAAAGTCCAAACAGCATGGCATCGGCTCTGTCTTGCTCTTGCCTGCTGAGCCGACTTTGTTGCCCCGTCTTCATGCGTTTTTTTGTTTGTTTGTTTTGTTTTTTACACACAAAGGAAGAAGCAGGTCAACCCCAGTCCCTTCCAGCTTCTATACCTCAGCACTTCCCATCAGGCTGGAATCACACCGCCCCACCACTCTGCCTTCCTATTTTGTAAAACCTGAGTCCCAGAAGGAGAAACTACTATAAACTTCAGGCCTTGGGTCTGGAGAGGAGCCCAGACTCTGTGTGTGCAATTCCTTGTAAGTGAGGGCTCTGAGGCTCTGAGATCTTTGTGTCTCCCAGACTCTAAGATGGCGCCCCATCAGCATGGCATGGCACCCCATCTAAGAGGCCTCACAGCATGGCTCACGGGTGTCTTGGGAATTGTTCTTGTTATTTGTTATCGAAATTGCACATTCTTTCTCGTAACACTACCCCAAAATGGTTTAGCTTTTGCAAGCTGCCATAAGAGCATTTGTGAACCGGACGTGTGTAGAATTCCAGCCTGGCCACGGAGGAAAGCCCAGCTTTCAGCTCTGCGCAGCGTCCCTTTCCCGCTTCTGCGCCAGATGATTCTTCACAAAGCCCATCTCTCTCCTTCATACTCCTGCTATAGGAGTTGAACCCATTTGGTCCCGGACTTTCTCCTCCGATGTTCAGGAGGGTTTTCTTCTATATTTCCATAAGAAAGCAGAGCTTCTGTGCTGCATTCAATCCCACCTGCTTGCTCTCCTTCCCTCTCTTTCGTACTTACTGAACTCTTGGCCCCACCAAGGAGATGCCCTTACCTCAGTCCCTCAGGCAGCTGAGACCTCAGGTTCAATCCACCGTGCTTGATCTTTATAATTCCTCAAAAGACTCAAAATTTTCTTTTAGTTAAATTTTACTAAAATTTTCCTTTAAGCTTATGTAAGTTTTATTTGTTTATATAAGTTAATATTTAAGCCTATATTTGAGGTTTATAACAGGAAGCTGTAGGATACAATGTAACAAGGTTACTGCCGCCTCACAACTGCTTTTTCTGTGTGGCAGAAGCAGCTAAATATGCGTTTAAAAGACTGCTCTTGCTCATCCCCCCAGACTGCTTTGTATCTTTGATACAAAAGGTGCTTTTTATCCTTTGACCTTCGCCTCCATCAGTGGTTGAAATGACAGCTTTTCTCTCTAGTTCTGTATAGATGATCTTCTTATTGTCAGATTCGACCCTGTGGATCAGGCATGGTGGCAGTGAAGACAGCAGTAAAGATTAAATTAATCTCCAGGCGGTGGTGGCACACACCTTTAATCCCAGCACTGTGGCGGTAGAGGCAGGCAGATCTCTGAGTTTGAGGCTAGCCTGGTCTAGAGAGTGAGGTTCAGGATAACCAGGGCTATATAGGAAGACCCTATATTTAAAAAAAATTCAGTTCCTGAGAATATTTTGGATTAGAAGTAAGCAATGGTGGTGAACTAAAACCTGAATCTGAAGGATCTTCACCTATCATGAAGACATCCTGAAGACAGACTTCATCTCTTTTTTCCTTCCCCTAGTTGATTTTGGAGATAACTCTGCTTGCCTTTGATGCACAATAAAAACTTTTTTTTTTTTTTTTGGCAGGAAAGGTCTAGGAAATTACTTCTTCTCTAGACTTGGCTGCAGATGAATTGTATTTCCATATAATTTATTCCTTGAACCTCCTTTTCCTGAAGACTAAATAGGATTTCCTTCTTAGTAGTGACATTCAGAATAAGAATACAGAACTTAACTTGGATCTCAAACGTGACTGAAATCCGCTGTCCTGGAGTGGGAAGTAAGTCCTTGAGGAAACAATGGTGACAATAATTAGTGACGAGCTCTTAAGTTGCAAGGGAGAAACACCTCAAGAAAGCCTAGCTGCTCTTGTTTGGATACAGTTTGTCTCTGCCAAAACATGATTATATTAGATGAAAATATTATCATACTTATGTTTGGTTCTGGAAAGTGGTGGCAGCTCTGAGAGGGGAGGTGCCGTGATGGATGATGAGGTCCTGGCCACCATTAATGACCGGTATTAAGAAATGGGCTGGTTCATATGAACGCTATCGCTACAAAAGCGTGAGCCTGGCCCCTTACTCTGTCTCTTGCTACATGATATCTCTCTCCAGCTGTCAACTTTCTCTTGCCCTGTGATGCCATCTGCTCATAACTAGGAGACGTTCACCAGAGGCTGACCAAATGAGACTGTCAGTTATGGATAATCAGCTTTCAAAACTGTGAGATAAATAAACCTCTTGCCTTGGAAAACGCTCTGCCTCAGAGACTTTGTTATAGCGATATGAAGTGGACTAAGGCATTAGATTTATTGATCACACAAACGGAAAGGCTAAGAGTATGCTTCTGTTTTTAAGCTTGGTGTAGTCCGGGAATTCAATGATGTTCTCAAACTCTGTCCCCCTGCTTTACTGAAAATGAGTAAGTCAACTTTAATCAGATGGCCCCAAGGGATGTATTTATTTAAAGATTTATTTATTTATTATGTATACAGTGTTCTGTCTGCATGTACACCTGCACACCAGAAGAGGGCACCAGATCTCATCATAGATGGTTGTGAGCCACCATGTGGTTGCTGGGAATAGAACTTAGGACCTCTGGAAGAGCAGCCAGTGCTCTTAACTTCTGAGCCCCCTGTTTTGTTTTTTGAGCCATGGTCTCATGTGCCCCAGATTGGCTTCCAATTTATGTGTAGCTGAGCCTGTATCAGCTCAAAAGCCTGATTCTCCTGACTCCACCTCTTAAGTTCTGGGACTGTAACCATGAGTCACCATGTCAGACCATTAAGTTTTTTTCATTGTAAAGTCTGAGCTCCACAGAACAGAAAAGGGGCGCCATAGAGGGGCAGGAGGGACAGCAGTTAAGAGGACCCTAGTTGGGGCCCAGCACCGCCCCAACGAACTTTACAACAGCTGGTAATTCCAGCTCTAGAATTCCACTTTTGGCCTTTAAGGGCACCTGCACACACATATATAAAGATATAAACATAATTTTAAAAAATCTTATTTCTAAGTAGCACCATAGCAGGACCAACAAAAGCACCTTATTAATAAAGAAATGTGTTAGTCTAGAGAGACTGAAGCTTGGAGGTGGTTTTTAATTCACTTGCTTAGCATAGAAACTCTATACTTATCATTTTTTTCCTTGGCCTTGACCAACACATGAATTAAAATAATTTTAAACTCCTTTGAAATGGCCAAAGTAACCCAGAAGGGGAAATGGGGTAAAAATAAAATTATCTCCATCCCTCCTATGCTCAGAAACGATAGATTTTTTAAAAATCTCATTCCAGAAACTTCCATGTATGTGGAACCAGGCATGCCTGTTTTCTTTAAGCATGTAAGATGGTGCTCAGTCTGCTCTGACGCTTGTTCCCATTGGCACCATACTGTGGGGGGCTTCCTGGACTGCACAGGTCAAGCGCCTTCTTTCTACACAGTGATCTTTATACGGCTGTGAACACATTTACTTAACTTACCCTTTATTCTAGAGGATTCCAAGGCATTTTACAAGGCGTAAATGGGGCTAGCCATTGCCCTCTTTCCTGCACACTCATCCTGGCACGGCCAGAGACCAGTGGCTCCGAGGTGCGCCAGGCGTTGGTCATCTATGGAAGATGTGGCAGAAGCTACTGTGTCATTAGGGATTTCCTAGAGGGAGAAAAAAAAATCCCTCCAGGCTGAGTCAGAGCCAGAATCTGGTCCCATTACTTCCCCCGTGGTCCTTGCTGTGGTTAAATCATGGAGGTGGCTCATTGTTGAGGGTTTGGCAAATGTCTGAGAAAATTACAAGGCTGTAATGGCCTCCCTTCTAGCTGTAGCTCACAGGGAACCCGCACTAATCTCACAGGATGACTGGCTGCTTCTCTCTCCAGCCCCACTAAGCAAGCTCCCTGTCACCCTTCACGTGGTTGACAGCCGTGGGTGTCTGGGCTGCAATCAAAGGACAGGTATTTCATTTATATGTAGTTTGAAAATGTTTGTATTGGATTCAATCGTCCCAAATATCTGTCTCTTTCCTGCCAGCCAGTCTCAGGACTATCCAAAAAGGCAGGATGCCTAGCTGGGATAGGCCAAGATGCTTCCAAAGCAAAGGAGTCAAGGAGCCAGATTCAGTTCTTTTCTCTGTCTCTAATTCTGAAAGGTCCTCCCTCACCCATGGCCTGCACCACCTTCTTCGTCTCCTAAGCCACAGGGAAGGCTTCATTTAAAAGTGCCCAAGCTGCTAGAGGCTCCAGGATCCATCAGCCCAGAGTACAGGTGACCCAGGGAATGCAATCTAATCTGGAAGGAGTCTCGTTTCTCTTGCTTTGACTCATATTTCTCTCTCTGCTCTCACAGTCCTTCTTTCATGGTTCTGCCTGCAGAAAATCTATCTTTCCGTACATCCCCCTCTCATGCCACCATGGTGAGCTGAATCTCTGGGCATTTCGTGGAAAGGTGCCTTCGTCTCTGCCGAGTATCACAGCTGCTCAGTGAGTCTTGCTGGGATCCTGGCTGTGCTTGGAGGTTCTGGGATTGCCTCTACCTCTGCTTCTCCTAAGTGGGGCTCAGAAGCTGTCCGTTCTTAGCAAGCAGAGTAATGCCTGGCTCAAAGCACAAAGATGCTCGGTGTTTGTGGCGATAATGAATCTGTGTAGCGTCGTGTCTCCTGAGGATTTAGTTTCACAGTTTTAAGTCGCTAGCATAATTTTGGAGTCTTCAAGTTTATACCGTTCATTGGTGTTTGGATTCTGATGAGGCATTCATTCATTCATTCATTCATTCATTCATTCATTCATTCATTCAGTCATTCATTCTTGGTTTATTTGTCTGTTTGTTGGTTGGTTTATAAGGCAGGGCTTCTCTGTGTAGCCCTTGCTGTCCCGGAACTCACTATGTAGAACAAGCTGACCTCAAACTTATGGAGATCTGCCTGCCTCTCCCTCCCGAGTGCTGGGATTAAAGGTGTGTGCTAGCATCATGTGGCAAGGACGTGTGTGTGTGTGTGTGTGTGTGTGTGTGTGTGTGTGTGTTAGTTATCTTTTTTTCTTTCTTCTTCCAGAGCTGAGGACTGAATCCAGGGCCTTGCGCTTGCTAGGCAAGCACTATGCCACTGAGCTAAATCCCCAACCCTGATGTTGCTTTTAAATGTAAGAACTTATTACTATTTTTTTTTTTGAGATAGAGTCTCATGTAGCCCAGGCTATCCTTGAATTCAATAGTAGAGAATGACCTTGAACTCCTCATTTTCCTGTCTCTGCTGCCCTAGTGCCAGAATTACAGGCACAGAAGCATACTCAGGGATGCCTTAACGTTTTTAAGTGTTTCCGTTTTAAAACGAAAACTTTCCCTCCCTTCAGTACACCTTCAAAGCTACAGCTTATGGCTATAGCTATATGGGGATGGATCCAATGTACATATGAGATGTTTTGTAAATTCTAAAGCCAGAGGGAAAGGAAAAATAAAAGCTGTAAACAGACCCAGGAAATAACATCTTGCCATGTCAGGGGTGGGTGCAGTCTTCATTTTACCAGGATATAATTTAGACTTTGGAAACCCTTCTGAGCCTCTCCAACAAAGGAGCAACTTGTAATTTACTGCGAGAGTGGCGCTCACTCACCTCCCTGGGTGGTTGCGGGGCAGAGCCTGGGCAGGCTGGTAGGAGGAGCATGGCTCTAGGGAAGGGCCGATTGTGCAGTTCTTCGCTCAGCTCAGGAGGCCTGGCTAGACAGGTGTCTATTCCTCAGGGTCCCGAGCTGTGTCCTTACCCTTCCCTGCTCACCGAACAACACCTCAAAAGCTGCCCTTTCTATGGTCTTCCAGAGGTAAGCCTGGGAGGAGGCTTCCTTCCCCTCCTTATGTGGCTTCCGTGACCTCAGCATTCAGCTTTGACTCTGGCATCTAGAAGCTTCTAGAGAATCTCTTTTCATTTCCCAGATGGGAAGAATCTCAATTTCTCCCATATTCACCATCTCCTACCTTAGTGCCTGTGACCTCTATCTGGTGACTAATTTTAGATCACACTGGCCCTTCTCTCAGGGAAGGGGTAACTGACTTCCTCGTCTTCATTTTCTATATGAAGCCCATTATGAGGTACATGGCTTTCTCCCCTCATTTAGTCTTTCCAGATCTTATAAGAAGTTGCAATTTCACCCTTTGAATAAAATGTGTACTCATTAGGAAAAACAAAATCAGAATTCTAAAGAAAACAGAAGTCATAGTTTTAAAAAAGCATTAGAACATTTGGGGTATTTCTCTTGGAAAATCATTTATTCCTTTACCTCTTTATTTTAATATTAGTTTGTATCTTGAATTTTTGTTTTACTCACCTAGCTTGACATCAGGAGCATGCTACACCTTAGGAAGGGTTCTTACTAAGCTCACAAGCTCTTCGAATGTTGTCTAATATTTAATCTATGAGGTTGCCTGCTTACTTCAGACTTTCCACCTTGAGTAGATAGTTTTTATGCTGGCAACTAAATCTTGTGTATTCTTTTTCTGTTTTCTTTGTACAGAGCCTAAAAATTAGAATTATTAGTTGAGTACATAGCCAGCCATCCTCTCCAACCCCACAGTCCTGAGAGCTGAATCCAGGGGCTCACATAGGCTAGGCCTAGACTGAGCTTCCACTCTGGCTAAAATAGACAGCTTTACATTGTAGTAAAATATAAGCAACATAAGGTTCACTGGTTTGACCTTTTTGAAATGTGTTTTTCAGTGGCACCAAAGGCATTCAGATGGGCATGGTGGCACATATCTATAGTCCTTGGATTTAGGAGGCTAAGGCAGGAAGATCCCAAATTCACATCCTGCCTGGGCTACATAGTGAGTTCCAGAAAAGCCAAAGCGAGATAGTGAGGCCCCATCTCAAAAAACAAACAAACAAAATAAACCCCCCAAACATTGAATTAGCTGAAGGCCAGTTTGTCAGCTGCCTATTGTCTGTGCTTTCTTGATGTTCTTTTCAAGAGCTCCCTGTCAGGTTTAATCTCACGAAGCTTTTCCCCCCGTGTTTTCTTCTCAAAATGTATACTCTCCATTGATCTATCTTCAGCTTCACTGATTCGTGCTTCACAGATCTAGAGCTGTTATAGATTTACATGCAGTTGTGAGCCACCAGAAGTGGGTGCTGGGAACAGGACCTGGGTCCTCTGCAAGAGCAAGGCCATCTCTCCAGCCCTCCATTGATTCTTTGGCCTGCCCAATTCTGAGTTTTGAGCTCCATTAACAATTTTTTTTTTTTTTACTTTACTTACTACATCTTCATCTCCAGATTTCTATTTTGTTTTCATACTTCCTCTGTCTTCATTGCTAGTCACTAATTTGGTGGGACAGCATTTGAACATATTCTCTTTAGTTCTGAACACCCATTCTTTTATTCACCTCTGTAAAATGTTCAGTTTAGAGTTAGCCATGGTGGTGCATGCTTATAACTGTAGAACTTGATAGGGAGAGTCTCAAGTTCAAGCTTGTCCTTGCCCGCATAGTGACTTGGGGAGTTCAAAGCTAGCCTGGGCTACATGAGAACCTGCCTCAGCCTCAGGGGGGCGGGGGGATCAAAGCAAAATTTTCTTCTATTAGAAATTCTTTCATATTCTCTTCATAAATGTATGTCCTTGTCATGCCTTTAATTAATCTCCCTTTCCTGTTCTTCTCTCTAGGAGAACTTCCTCCTTTGCCTCTCAGCTTTGAGTCTTTCTTCTGTTGTGCCCATTCTGCAAGCAAACCTGTTAAATGAGTCTTTAATGACTTTGGTTTGTTTGTTGTTGCTTTGGTTTCGCTTTGTAGCCCTCACTGTCCTGGAACTCACTCTATAGGTTAAACTGGCCTCAAACTCCCAGCGAACCACCTGCCTCTGCTTCCCTGAATGCAGGGATTAAAGGTGCCCCGGTAGAATTTGGAGTCACAGCTTCTCTCTAAATGTTTGGTGGTCTTTGATCCTGTGCTCTCTGCTGGTGTGAGAGGCCCAGTGAATACCGAGAGTGAGTTATCTTCAGGGGGAAGGCAGGAGAAGGTGTCGGGTCGGTGGGGTGAGTCAGGGAGATCTGGCTAAAATGCTTCTATTTCTTCTGGGTGAGGCCAAGCAGCAGATGTTGTCTTGTTTCTTTGGACCAAATTCAGGGAGGGAATGCCTCTGGGGCTTGTTGTCTGTACGTGTGTTCCTAAGGTGTGTGTGTGTGTGTGTGTCTTTGGTTAGGAGCACTTGTTTTGTTTTGTTTTGTTTTGTTTTTTTTGTATGCTGTTGTCTGTATGATGGCTCAGCCATCTCTGACGGCAGGTAGCACCTTCTAGTCTGCTAGTCTGTACGGGGACCCACTGTCCTTTTTGTCTGATCTGGAACTCCTTAAAGCCTTCCCAGCATATGATTGTTCTCTCCTGCTTGTCCTGGGCTCGTTAATCAGCTTGTGTCTGCTCTGTGTCCTCCAGGAGCCGGTCATTGTTTTCCTGCCCTGGAGGTTGCCTTTCTCCAGCTTCACAATTCTAATTTATTTACTTAAAAATGTCTGTCATTTCTAGGGCTAACAGTATTCTCTTTGCCCTTGAACGGAGTATTCACATTTCCATTCTCCCGTGAAGGAGGCAAGAGCAGGCTGCGGCATGTATTCAGTCTTCTCAGGGGATGTTTCTTTATTTCGAACTCATTTAAAGTTTCCCCGTGGATGAAGAATTTAGGAAAACTACCCGTTGATAATTAGACGTGGAGGGATAGCTTAATGTTTGTCCTCCAAATCTCTGCAAAAGCTGAGTGTTCCAAGCCAAGGTGTAGATTTGAACTTGACTAAAATTCAGGTGTTTTGTTTTTGTTTTTGTTCTCTGCGCCCCCCCTCCCGCCCCTTTTCACTATTCACCGTCAAAGGCTACTTTGCCTCAGAACCATGTCTTCAGTTGCTGACAACCTTGTTGCCTAAGAATTTCTGGGCTTAACCCTGGATGACACCTCGTTGGCTGGGGGCACTGTTTTAAAGCTTTGCAATCTTAGGGAGCAGTCTGGGTGGGGTCATGTTCCAACTGCACCCCCTAACATTTCCCAAGCGCTGGCAGAGGCTGGCAGCGGCTGGCTGTGGCTGGCTGTGACTGGCTGCTCTGGCCAGTGACTGCAGGAGGATTTCTTGTGTTAAGAAATCTCTGACTCACTGGCAGCCTCCGGCTGTGGTTTGCTCACATGTCTGCAGACCTCTGGGGCTGATGTTTCTGTGAAATCTTTCAAGTTCATTCCTGTTCCCCGGGCTCACTCTTTCACAAGTACATGCTTGCCCTGCATGCCTCAAATGGCAAGAGAGCAGCAGCTGTAAGTGGTCACTGGCAAGTGATTGTTTTCTCTGGGCTCCTGCATGGGTGAGTTCTCATGCTCAAGTTTACTTGACGTAATAATAAACTACTTTGTGCTTCTCTGGACCTTTCCCCCAGGGCATATTTAAACATCTACAGACACTAACGCAGTAATTGT
Source organism: Pachyuromys duprasi (assembly GCA_028658305.1). Lineage (NCBI taxonomy): Eukaryota > Metazoa > Chordata > Mammalia > Rodentia > Muridae > Pachyuromys > Pachyuromys duprasi. The sequence goes on along the minus strand of CM053752.1, from coordinate 71,929,216 downwards.
CATGATTTTCAATTTGAGGTAAATGTTCTTTTGTTAATTTTTAAGGCAATAAAATTGGCTTTGAAGGTAGCACCTCAGGCTTTTAATTTTTACCACAGAACAAAAGAGCTCTGTATCCCTGAAGCCTACACTTCGTCTTTACTTGGGGTGTGGCTATGTGTTTAGGCATCTTTTATTTTATGTTCCAGAAAGGCTGGTTACAGACTACTGCCGTAAAACTTATTTTATTTCCATAAGAATGTTTGATATAAAATTAGAGGTGTTTCTTTACAGGGAAACATTCTCACAGAAGATGACCAAAGTTTGTAATAAAAGATTAAGAAGCTTAGCTCTCTGGCGTCCAGAATGGTCACTCGAAGCCGCGTCTGTATGCCAGACCCTTCTAGCCAGGCAGCGTTTAAAAAAACCACCATCGCTTGAAATTTGCTGATTAGATGTGGACCACAGGGCTGGAAGTCAAAATGGGAAAAGGATGGGATTGAAGTGATGGCTGAGAGATGGAGACACAGAATGCTCTTGCAGGGGACCAGAATCCCATCCCAGTGTGCATGTCACACTGCCTATGATTGGCTTCAGCTCCTCGGGCAGCAGATGCCTCTGCCTCCATGTGTGCAAACCCCCATCCCATAATTAAAATGGCTTAATGTAAATCTTTAGAAAAAAAAGGGAGGAAACTAGACACCAACCCTGAAGGACCCTGGAGGGAAGAGTGGGGTCCAGGCTGGACTATCATGTCAGTGACACAGCTGTGGGTCCTCACTAAAATACCATTCAACTCATGATGGTGAATTTTATGGTATACGAATTATATCTCAACAAAACTCTTTAAAAATCCTGCCTGGGTGCCACTGTAGACCACTGACTGAGTCAGGCTTTGTGAGGTAGGACCTTAATATCGGTGCCCTCAAAAAGTCCCCCAGTGATTTGAAATGGCTGCCAGGGTAAGGGCTTGTCAGCTTGTGACCTTGCTGGTCTCAGTTGGAAAATCTCATCATTCTGCATCTGATTTATTATTGTTGTTGTTGTTGTCCTCTGGTTCCATCCACTTTAGTGAAAATGATTTGAAGAAGTTATTAATTGTATCTGTGTCTGGCCACCCATTCCCCAGCCTCCCATCCCCACTTCTCTCAACAGCTCGTAACCAGGATTCCAGGTATCTTAGTGTTCTGCTCAAAAATCTATTATTTTATAAACAGCTGAAAGAGAGAAGCTTGGAGGCACAAAGCAAGGCAAAGAGGTGAAACATTAGCTACATTGATTTGATCAATACATAGCCCATTCATGTATTGAGATCCCGTGAACACATATAAGCAAAATTAATTTTATTAATTAGTTTAACAGAAGAAAAAAGAAAAGAAAACCCTACCAGTCCAGGACTCTCCTCACCCCCAAAGGGAAGAAGAGACAAAGACAAAAGTGCCAATGTGTCTTGACTGTTATGCTAGAGTCACGGTCCTGGCTGCAGTGGTGTCCTACAGGGTCAGAGCATCTAGTGAGGGGGCCATCTGAGCTTGTGTCAGTATACCTGATGTTCTCATAAAGATGAGAGCAGCTGACAGAGACGGCTACTCTCTCAGAAAGCCTTCCTGGCATTGACTGACTGATGGCTCTCCAGACAAATGGCTGGATCAGTTACTGACATTTTGAGGAGAAATACCAGCCTTCGAATGTCTAGTAAGGGTTAGTTGCCAGGGTAAGATGTGAGAAACTCACCTTGTGTGAAAAACAAAAACAAAAACAAAAATGTAGAAGGCTGGCACCCAAACACTTATTATTCAAGATGAGCAACATGGTTATGGAATTGAAATTCATGACGAGTATGCCATCAGCTATCACATCAAAGCGCGGTCCTCTTAGTTGTCCAGATGTGGCTCAGTTAGTGATCTTCCTCAGAGTCAGGAACACATCTGGCTGGTTCTCCAAGGAGGGCCTGGTGACTTGAAGGACTTACCGGGTTCCCCCTAAGAGCTGTAAGATGTCCCATCTTACTTGAGAGTGAATGGTCCTTAAAAGCCCACGGTGTACACGGAGACCTGTCTGGTTAAGTGAGAAACAGCTGTCCAGTGTCCCCTCCCCCCTGGGGCACAGGAGAGCAATGGTGGACTTCAAGGTTATCTGTGGTTTTCTTTTGTTGTCTCCTCTCCACCCAGGCTTATTTTGTGTTTTATGTGTATTAGTGCCTGCGCACATATGTGTGTACCATGTGTGCCTAGTGCCCATCAGGCCCAGAAGAGGGCGTTAGATTTGCCGCAACAGGAACTACAGATAGTTGTGAGCTGCCATGTGGGTGGTGGGAATCGAACGCCGGCTCCTCTGCAAGAGCAGCCAGTGCTCTTAACCACTGAGCGGCTTCCTCAGCCCATTTGTTGTCTTTTTTTGTGAGTGGTAGGGTTTTGTGGTTTGTCTCAGATTTGCCCGGAACTCACTTTGTAGTGACACAGGCTGTTCTTGAACTCCCAACGACCTTCTTGTCTCCGCTTCTGGGATATTTTAAGTGTGGCTTCTTTGTGCTTTTTTTAAAAAACTGACCTCCTGAAGAAGATGAACATGGCGGCACACGCCTACAGTCTCAGCACTGGGGATGTGTAAGGAAGAAAGTCAGAGTTCAAGGCCAACTTCCGCTACAAAGAGGGTCTAATTAGCTCGAGAGGTGGAAGACCCTGTATGAGAAAAACAAATAACTATGGGGCTGAGCGATTAAGAGCTCCGGCTGCTCTCCAGAACACCCGGGTTTCACTCCCAGCACACTCTTGGCAGCTCGCAACTGTAACTCCAGTTCCAGAGGACCCAGTGCATGTGGTGCACAGACATACACGCAGGCAAAACACACAATAAACACAAATAGATCTTTAAAAAAAAAACCAAGCAACTAAATGAATAAATAAGCAACCCGCCGACTAAATCAAGTCCATATTCTGCAGGTCTGCGCCTTTTTTAGGGGCTTCCTGCTTGAACTTCAAATCTGGAGCTTGAATCTCTAATCTGCTCCATGCATGGCTTCGTCTAGGGCTGGATCCAGGCTCTTTCTCCCCCAGAGGGGATGGTCTGCCTTAGGACAGTCATACACACAGATACACACAAACATTCATATGCACAAAACTCACGTTAGGACTTGGAAAGAGTCCCTCCCTAGCCCCATGGTGAGGCCATCCGGCACGAAGCATTGTGCTTCCCTTGCTCCGCTGCAGGCCTTCTCTCTGCAGGCACCAGCCTTGTGCCCACAGGCCTTAGGACTCTCACGCTCTCTCAAGTCCTAGCTTTAAAACGAAACAAAAGAAAACCCAAAAAACTTTGCAAAGTAGCAAGTTGTTTAAGAGAATCAATTGCAGCATCAAACCAGATGATATTGTTTCCTGGCTCTGCCAAAGCTCGTGTGTGACTTGGGCCCACGGGTCCTTTTTGCCTCGTTCCTGGCTGGTTTTTGTTGTTGTTGTTGTTGTTGTTGTTGTTTTTGCTGTGGGAAGTATTTTTTCGGAAGAGGCCCAACCCCAAGACTCGTGGTATTGTAACACAATGCCTGCCACATGAATGCTTGACAGCATTGCAGCTAGAGCTGCTGTTTCTGACCAACAGAAAGTGACTCTGCTCCCTTAAATGGAGCAGCAGTTTATTGGAACAATTATGGGTAGTCAGAAGATTTACAGCATCTGTGTAGAGGCAGAAGCAGGAAGTGTGTGTGTGTGTGTGTGAGGGGGTGTGTGTGGGGATATGTGCTCACAGTAGAAACAACAGATCAGAACATTTGTGGCTTGACCAGGATGCCACTGCGAGGTTCTGCCTTTTGACTCCATGATCCCCATCTTTTCTTGTAGGAGTCTCTTGAGACCGTTGGTTTATCCTGTTTAGTGGACTGAGGCCACTGCTAGGGAAAGGAGAGCTTTTGTTTCTGTGCTAGAAGTCCGGGTCTTTTATTGGGGAGCAGGTCACTCGAGTTGGAAGAGTGTTTAGGATGCTAGGGAACGGAACTCTTCAACCATGCTTGTGCATGGTGATGGCTCGCTCATAAATGTCTAGCAGAACTGAGCTGCAGTGTGGGATGCTACCAGGAGGTGTCACCCTTGAACAAGTGTGACCTTCCCCACCCACCACAGCCCTTCAGCCACCCTGTGCTAGGTAAGGAAGGAACGTAGTGGTATTTCCCCACTGATCCCACACTGTGACAGTCTGTTCTTGGGTCACAGAAAAAGGATTCAGTTCCCTCAAATAAAACCTTGCCGTCTATAGTTTATGTGACTTCTTTAGTATCGTCCCTTGTCTGGTGATAAGTATGAATATATAGTAAGTTAAACTTGATGGGAAAACTCAGAGCCGGTTTGGAGGTTTAGTTTATTGATTATTTTTCTTCATGATATGCTTTCAAAATTGTGATACTATATTGCTTCTATGAAAAATAGTACTTTCTGAGAGAGGTGTTTTCCCAGGACATGATAGAATCAGGCAGAACAATAAAATATGCCATTCCCCAAATGCTTGGTATTATACTTCGGGTTATGAAACTGATATGTTATGAAACTGAAACAAGAGGGCCACTTGGCATTGTCCTAAAAGCAGTTAAGCTGCAGGTTCCCTAAATTCAGGAACTCTGCTTTTCATTTAGCGGTGGCTATTCAGCATAGTTTTCAACAAAGGCTGGGTTTGCGGATAGGTTTTGTTATTTTGTCTTTTTTTTTTTTCCCAGAGCTGAGGACCGAACCCAGGGCCTTGCGCTTGCTAGGCAAGCGCTCTACCACTGAGCTAAATCCCCAACCCCATGCGGATGGGTTTTGAATGGAGGATGGATAAACACACTGCTATGGCATGGATTTTCCAGTACCTGCAAATTGAAGCTGATGAGCTTGCTTCCCAGATTAGCTGGTGTGCGAGCCTTCTGCAACTATAACAAAATACTTGAGATAAGTAAGTTATTTCCAAAAAAAAAAAAAAGATGATGGGCTCATGGTTTTGAAAGTTTTAGACCAAGATCAATTTGCCCTGTTGCTTTAGAAAGCAGCATAGCCTGAGGGCAGGAGTGTATGGTAGAGAACTGTCCATCTCACGGGAGAGGGGAGGGAGTGGGGGAGGGGAATGTGGAAGGAGAGTATGGCAGAGCAGGATTGACCACTTCATGGATGACAGAGAGAACAAGAGTGAGATAGGCCATTCATGTGACCAAGAGAGGTGGGCTAGGATTCTATAACCTTCTTTGAGAGCATGCCCCGAAGGACCTAAGGAATTCCCAGCAGGCCTCGCCTCTACAGAGAGCACCGCTGTGGTGGTCAGGCCTTTAACACGGGGAGCCTTGGGAGCCGCTCAGCACCGGCAGGATAGCAGCTGGCCTTACACCCACAGGAAAGGCCTCTGTGTCAAGGTCATGAAATTGAACCTGATCCCAAACCAGCAGCAGCACGGTGACGGCTCCCTTCAGATCCATCCCCCTGGCCAGGAAAGGAGGGACATGCTGCATCCTGAGTGTCAAGGGCAGTGTGAGGAGAGCCCATCTTACTTACAGATCCAGCCAGCTGGCAGTCTGGAGGATGGTCTTTTTTTTTTCAAAGACTGAACATATATATTAGAACACTAATTAATTAGATTAACATTCATCATAATAAATACTTGGAGCCAGATGGCATACACCATCAAGGAAATATCTATTTTTAAAAAAATTATTTTAGATTTTATTTATTTTGAGTTTTGTCCGCATGTTTGTCTGCGCACTGTATGCAGTGCCTGCAGAGGCCAGAAGAGGGCGTCAGATTCTCTGGACCTGGTTATGGAGGGTTATCAACTGCCATGTGGGTGCTAGAAACAGAACCCAGATTCTCTGGAAGAACAGCCAGTATTCTTCACCACTGCGCCATCTCTCTGACATGCCCTCATGCTGGAAAAAGATCTTTTTGTTTTTGTTTGGTTTGGTTTTGAGACAGGGTTTTTCTGTGTAGCACTGGCTGTCCTAAACTCACTTTGGTAGACCAAGCTAGCTTCAAGTGCATAGAGATCTGCCTGCTTCTGTCTCCAAGTGCTGGGATTAAAGGCATGAGCCACAACTGCCCGGCCCAGAGGAAATCTTAAAGAAGATGGAGGGCACATGGAACTGGATTTGCCTTGCTGCAAAGCATGGCTTCAAAGTTTTTCTTCTGAAGTAGGAATGTGACTGTTGTGTAGCGTTGCGGTCTCCTCTGTGTGGTTCCACTAACACAGCAACCGACTCTGGATTCAGAACACACTCCTAGGCTTGGTGTGGCTTGCGCTTTATAACTGGGAGGTGGCATTTTGTGAAGCCTGCCTTGAATGGGTCATCAGTCTTTGCTTCTTGACTGTCAAATTCTATCTTTACACTCTGAAAGTCTGGAGCAGAAAGATTTGCAACAGAATAAAGAGGAAAAGCCTACCTTGCTTTAAACAATTCGTTGCTATTGTTAAGTAAAATCTGCAGTGCAAGTAATCTGATCCACACCCAGTGAGCAAGTGATGTGTGTGTGTGTGTGTGTGTTATTGGAGACAGGTTAAAAATGGAAGCACTCTACAAATGGAGATTACGTATACAAATGTATTTTGCATGTACTTCTTTCTTTTTAAAATGATGTTATTTGTTATTTTATGAGCATTGGTGGTTTGCCTGCATGTCTGTCTGTGTGAGGGTGTCAAACCTCCTGGAGCTGGAGTTACAGGCAGTTGTGATCTGCCGTGTGGGTGCTGGAAATTGAACCTGGGTCCTCTGGAAAAGCAGTCAGTGCTCATAACTGCTGGGTCATCTCTCCAGGAACCTCCTTCTCCTCTTCCTCTTTTTCTCCTCCTCCTTTTCTTCCTCCTCCTCCTTCTTCATCTTTCTTCTTTTTAAGACAAGGTCTTTCTATGTAGCTCAGGGTAGCCTTTAACTACAGATCTTTTTGCCTCATTCTTCTGAGTGCTAGGATAACAGGTATACACCACCACACATAGGTGAAGATATGTTTACTATCGAAAACAACATTCTAGATGTTATTTTATTTCTTTCGCTGGGATTTGCAACACTTGTATGTCCAGTTTTCTCTTGCATTTTCAGTTCTACTTATTTTTATATTATTATTATTGTTTTGTTTTCAAGACAGGTTCTCTCTGTGCAATCTTGGCTGTCCTGGACTCGCTTTATAGACCAGGCTGTCCTCAAACTCACAGAGATCCACCTGCCTCAGTCTTCCTGAGTGCTGGGATTACGGGTCAGCGCCATCGCACCCAGCTTGGAGTTTTATTTTTAAATTTACTTACTTTATGTGTATGTGTGTTTTATCTGCATATTTGTATGCGTACCATGCTCATGCCTGGTGCCCCTGGGAGATCAGAAGCGGGAATTTGGTCCTCAGGAACTAGATATATGGATGGTTGTAAGCTATCACGTGGGTTCTGGGAATCAAACCCGGGTCCTCTGGAACAACAGTCGATTCTCTAACCACCAAGCCATCTCTCCCAACACCACACTGGCATTCTTATACGAAAGTCATTTCCCAGAGGCTCCAGGTTTCTCGCAATATCCTGAAGGTCTCTGTTTCCAGCTCAGTTCCTGCTCCCCAGGTTGGTTGCTTTGCTCTCCCTGCAGCTCCAGTTGAGAGCTCACTGCTGGTCCTTATATAAACAAACCCCTGGTGGCTCTTGGGTGGCAGGCACCCTTCCTCTAAGAAAAGTGTCCCCTTGTCCTGGCAGTGTGCTGAATGGCCCAGAGCTGTGACTCTGACCTTCTCCTCCCTGCCCATTTTCTTCTCTGTAAAATAGGGTTAGGAGTGATACCTGCCTCCCAGGGTAGTCACAGCTAGTTGCATTTGTACCTGGAAAGAGCTTTAAGTAGCATTTGGCACAGAGTTCTGCACAAGTATTCTATAATGATAGAGTAATGATAGTTATCAAAATTGGAAAAAAACGCAATTACCTGAGTGATGCGATTTTTGAGAGTGTCTACGCTGTTATACGTAATGATGCTAGATCATCCCATCTGTTTATTTGTTTTGGGTGAGGGAGAGCCATTACAAAGGGGAGGGGCTGGGGAGATGGCTCCATGCTAAAGCACTTGCCATATAAACACAAGGATCGGGGTTCGGATGCTCAGAAGCGGCATAAGCTGAAGAGTGGGTATGGGAACCTGGCTGAGAAACCTTTGTCCAACCATCGTTGCCGTCAACACGCCCTTCTTTGGAGCTTTTCCTTAAAGCTAGGCTTCGGCTCTCATCTGCTCGCCTGCCCCTGCTCCATTCTGGCCTCTGATGATGCTTGAGAGATTGCTGACAGGAATGAAGTTCCACAGTGTCAAAAAGGAAATCGGCTGTGTTCCCCTTGCCTGGCAGTTCCCTGTGATGGACGGCTCCTTCTGCAGATGCCCCCAGAGATGCGGCTTTCACTTCTTGTTAGCTTTCGCTTCACAGACACATTTTTGAAGGGGGTCTGGGTTAAACTGGGTTTGAGAGCCAGCCAGTTGCCGGTGTTGTAAAGTAGCTTGGAGATCGCTTGACGACCTTCACACCCTTTTGGCCATGTACAGTGGTTTTGCCAAAAACAAACAATAAATGGCTAAAAAGCTGTCTGAGGAGACCCTGTGGGAGGGTGTTTCTGTGAACTCTAGCCATCTTCTTCACTGTAACTCAAGAGGTAGCAGCCCAGATAGCCATGACAGCCATGCAGTCTGCTGGCAGCTGCGCGGCTCATCATACCACCCCTCGCCTCAAGCCTCCCACCTCAGAAAACAGTGCGTTGGGGCACAGAAGGCTGATGGATGAGGGTGCGTGTGTGACCTTAGGAACCTGCCTTGAGATGACTTGAGCTCTGAGCACTTCCACAGCAAGTGTTTCCCTGTCAGGAAGCGCCGTTGTTCCTCTGTGGAAGGACTCCATTGCTGAAAACAGCAAAGCCTGATGTTCTTATCAGCTGCTGTCCTGCTTCTGCGTTCTGATGAGGAGCTCTGTAGGATTTGTCTGAGTGTATTGGTGCTTTGGATACCATTGTCTATGGGGGTGAATGCTTGGAAAAGTGGGAGACATCTTACCAAACTTTGTCATGAACTTCTCCTCACCCTTGCTGAAGCTCTTATTTTTGTATGACAAATTGACTTCTTTCAGTCTAGGGATCAAACTATGGGTTTCACCCCTAGTAGGCGAGCCCTCTACCCCTGAACTTTATCCCCAGTTCTGACTGCAAACAAAGCAAACCTAGCTGGATGTGGTGGTGCACTCCTGTAATCCAGCACTTGGAGAGGCAGAGGCAGGAGGATCTTTCTGAGTTCGAGAACAGCTTGCTCTACAAAACAAGTCCAGGACAGCCAAAGCTACACAGAGAAGCCCTGTTTCAAACAAAAACGACGACAACAAAAGCTAACCTAGAGAGTAATGAGCAAAGACTTCTTTGTTCCTTCTTTTTCCTAGCACCATGCTCTTGGATGGTGCATTAATTACCTGGAGAAATAAACCGCATGGGAAAGGCCTGGCCAGAGATGGAAGGGGTTTGGAGGAGCTTGAAGCCAGCAGAGATTTGAGCTTCACAGGAGAGCTGGGAAGGGGTGATTTTTGAGCAGAAATGCTGCTGGGTTGATTTATGCCATAAGCGATCACAAGCAGTAACAGGTGGGGCAGGAACAGCAAACCAGGCGGAGTCCCAGAGACCAGGAATTTGGCTGTGAGGGCTAGGGAGAGGTCTGCCTCTGTAAGGGCTTGGTCATTTCATGTGTGGTTCGTCGTCTCTGAAGTTTCTGCCTTTCTTGTACACATCTATTACCCTTTCCCTCAAGAAGTGACATGTAGCCAGGTAGTGGACACCTTTAAGGCCAGCACTCGGGAGGCAGAAGCAGGAGGATCTCTTAAGGTGAGGCCAGACTGGTCTACAGAGCAAGTCCTAGGGCAGCCAGGGCTACACAGAGAAACCCACCTCAAGACACCAAATTAGAAAGAAAAGGAAGAAGAAGAAGTGGGGGGTACTCCTCTCTCCCTTAAATGCAGAATTTTATTTTAGTGACTTTCCTGGCTGCTGCAGAACTGGCATTTTGAGTTTCCGCAGTGTAGACCTTAAGTCCTGGATACTCTCCCCCAAGTCCCTTTGCAGACTCAACCTTGGGCTCAGGACCCTTGACGGCACACTTGACTTGCTGCATCAAATCCCCGACTTCCTTTCTGAGAGTTTCTTCTTTTCCGGTTTCTTGCAGCTACATATGTTCTGAGTGACATATGAGAACCCTGGATTAGTGGCTGGTTCTAGTTCCCAGACCTAACTACGGAGCCAGGGCAGGGCCTGCTCCCTGCGCCTCGTCATGTGACCGATCTTCACAGTGCCCTCACGTGTCCTCACTTCTGTTCCAGCTGGAGGTATTGCCCCAGGCCTCGGCCCACACACACTGGGAAGACGAAGTATTGTCTTGGGCTCTAAGGAGTTCTACTGATGCCATCAGACTTTCTTGTCATCTGGGAAGGGCAGAAAGCCTCATTCTGTCATTCTCCAGGTAGCATGAGGTCAGAGTGGGGGCAGGGTGGAACAATGTCTTGCTTAGGAAGTTTGTTTACATCGATTGATTGGTTGATTGATTGTATTTTGGTGCTGGGGGATTGAACCACAGAGCCTGCACATACTAGATGAGTGTCCTAATTTTTGAGCTGTTCTGCTAACCGTTGGGGTTTTTCTTAAGAAAGTCTTGCTAGGTAACCTCAGGTTGCCTTAAAACTCAGGCTGTTCCTGGCTTTGCTTCCCAACTGCTAAGATTCTGCCCTCATGCCTAGCTATGAAGTAATTAGAGACATAAACCTTAAAATTGCAGATGCCACGCCTAGACGCTGCTCCCTATCTCTCCCTATCTTGCTACAGAAGGGCTTCCATATTGTTTTCTTTGGTATCCCACTGTCTTTGTTTCTTTGTTTAGATAGGGTTTCATTCTGGCCTAGAACTCAAGTTAGGGTGGCCCCTAACTTGATAGTCCTGTGGTGTCAGCCTCCTGAGTCCTGGGTTTCTAAACAGACGCTATCACTCTTGTCCAGGAACTAGGTTCTTGTTAAGTGGTTAAGCTTGGTCTCAGAGCCACGGGGACACAGACGACCTCAGTTCTAGGTAATCTTTGACTTTTAGACTTTCACCTGAAGACAATTTTGTAACTGTCAGTCACAGGGCAGTGGGGTAGCTCGAAAGGATCAAATACGGCACCTTTAAAACTGCAGAGTGGGAAGCCATTCAAGATGAATGTCAGTTAAAAAGAAAGGCAGGCTTGAAACATTCCAAAATAGATTCTCTTGTCGTAGGCTCAGAGGCCTGTCCTGACAGAGACATGGGAAGTGTATGTAGCAGCCGATGGAGGGAAAGGGGGTGGCAGGAAGAGAACCCCCACCCACCCCCACCGCTGCAGCTTTTCCGTACACTGAACTGCTGACTCGGCAGTTACTTGGTTAATGCCAAGCCTGTATGTAGACAGACATCACATAATTACAAGGGGAAGCATTAACTTTGGGACATGATTTGCCCAGATTGGTCGCCCAGAATGATCTAATTATCAGGCTAACTACAAAACCTTTATTTCACTTGGGGCTAGGGAGTTATGGCTGGTTTTACGTCACTGGAAACAGTGTGTGTGTGAAGACATACAGTATCTCTGGTTAAGAGCAAGAAGAGACACCCCCCCGCCCCTCCCAGTCTTCCTTACCGCCTCTGTTTGGAGAGACGGCAACCTACAATCTGCCAGCAGCCCTCATTCCATCCCATGGGAGGATGCATGCTCTTCACACCCCCACCACGAATTGCTTTGTTAGGGATTATTTAACACCACCACACATGTATTTAAAACTCCCCCCCCCACCCCGTTTTCATTCATTAATGATGGGAGGAAGATTGTGGCCTACCGTCGAAGTCTTCATAAAAAACGACAAAGGAAATTGGCTGGCCTCTCCTATTTATTCATCTTCACTGACTTCCTAACTTTTCCAAATTACCTACAGGGTTGTGCGCCCACCAGGGCGGTTAGCACGCTATTGATGTGGGAGTCCATTTCCTGCTCGCCAGGCCTTTACTGGAGGGCCACGCGCTTTCTCTAAATTGAGCCTCTCGGAGCGGCCCAGCTAAGAGCGGGAGTGCTCACAGGCCCGACTGACTCATACTGGCTGGGGATACCTGTTCTCTGGCGTTAAAACGGTGGCCCATTATCCTGAGGGTGGGAGAAAGCACAATGGAAAGCATGAGAATAAAGTAACTCGCCTGTGTATTGTTCTCAGGGCAAAGGGTTTCAAATCTAACAGCACAACATAGGAGTGGAGAGAAAGTGCTTTTTGTCACCCTGGAGGAGAAAAAAAAAAAGCTCCCTCTTTGCCAAGACTCCTCTCTTCTTAGAAGGGATGAATGGCTTTTACAGGGAAGGAAAAAAAAAAAAAAGAACAAGGAAATAGGGTTTCATTCCCATGTCTGGCCCTGCTATTTCTTAGTGGGCGCAGAAGGGCACTTGTGCACGGTCAGTCAATTACAGGAAAGACACATTTACTAGCAGAGTGTGGCGCGATTGGAACAGGTACACAACCTTTGGCACCCTCCAAATGAAAATTGACAGTTTGGTGGAGGGGACAATGCTGGCTGTGTTCCGGTTCCTGCTGTCCCCTTGCTGCCCTTGGCGGTAAAAGTGCTCAGTAAGTCAGCGCCAGGAAGCCGGAAGGCTCCAGATTCAGAGGAGGTCTGAGGTCTGCATCCAGACTTAGATCTTTACGGGGAAACCGGCGGTGGTTTAGCTCACAGGAATCGGTGTGGGTCCCCACAGCCGCGTGATTCTCACACCACACACACACACACACACACACACACACACACCGTAACCAGGGCTTGTTAAAATTTGAGTGGAAGGAGAGATTCGTGCTGACGTCACAGGCCAGTAGTTCATGAACTTGGGTCTGCAACACATGAAAGTCTTGCTAGCTCTGTGTCCCCTGGTCTCTGATCCGGCACAGGGTATGGGGCAGAACCTGAGAATATGCATTTCCAGTGGGCTCCCTGGAGCTGCTGAGCCTCTTTGGTGATACCATCTAGAACACTGTCCTGGTCACATCACACATGATATAACGAAGCAACAAGTGGAGCGTTTAGCCAACTGTGTGTTCGTTAGTGGCGCTTCAGATAACCGGCCTATGTTGACCAGGTGTGGACTCAAGTCCATGTCTGGATTCCGTTTGTTAAAGTCGTTCTGAGAGGAAAGATTCTTTTATATGCCCGGCAGTGCAAATTGGTACAACGGCTTCGCACAGGCCGTGTGTGGTGTGTGGTAAAACAATTTCTCTTCCCGTGCTCATGCAGTTGTGAGTTGCTTGACTTGATGAACGGCTTACCTGTAAGTGGGACGGGACGTGTCAACACGCCCTGCACCGCTCCTACAACAAGCCGAGGGGGTTTTCCTTCCTGAAGCTTCCTAGTGGTCAGCAGAAAATCACATTGGACCAGGTTGCCAGCCTTCTGAGCTGTGTGTCTGCGGCTGAATGAAGCACTGGCAGGCAGAGGTGTCCGGGACTAGCCACACGCAAACGCAGACCGCAGGTGTCACCCGCAATGGCTGAGGGAGAGGACTTGGAAGTCACTGGCCTGCTGCTCCTTCTTCAGATAAGCAGGTGCAGCCCCTCGGAAGGAGGAGGACCCTGGGGGGAAGTGTGTAGTTGCGACCAGGCCAACTGTGACAGGTCTGGACAGTGTGAGGAGCAGGGATGTCCTGGTGGATGGTTGGATTAGGACCACACTGACTCGTGGGCTGCCGGTGTGGCCCGGTGTGTAGAGCCAGGGCACTCAGTGGAGGGGGCCATTACCGGATCTGGCAGCTGAATTGGGCGACCCCGTCCCCAGGATTGCGAGGAGCGCCTGGTGTTGTTGATCGGGACACCAGCCAACTTGCTGTCCGCCTCTGAGTGTGGGTGAGGGAAAGGGGAGGGAAGAACAGCGTGAGGAGAGAGTGGGAGGACAGAGACGCCGTGAGGAATGGAAGAACTGTCAAAGGGTCTGAGGACGAGGAGACTGAACACAGCGTAAGAAAAAAACAAAACACTGCAGTAGACCAGGACTCGCACGCATAAATTTTCCTGGTAGATCTGGGCTCAATCTGGGGTCTGAATCCTCAAATATATGTCTCCCCTAAGCTGTGGCCCGGGGGAGCCATTCCAGAGAGTACCTCTGTGGGGCTGTATGGTGGAAGGCACTGGTCCTGTTGAAGGGGTGCTTATGTACATTGTGTTATGTATATGCGTGCGTGTGTGTGTGTGTATGGGCATATGTGTGTATATATACATGTGTATGTGTGTATATGTGGATATATATATGTGTGTGTATGTATGTGTGTGTATACCTGTGTGTTTATATGTGTATGTATATATGTCTATGTATGTGTATAAGAATGTGTATATATATATATGTGTATGTATGTATGTATGTGGTGTGTGTGTGTGTGTGTGTGTGTGTGTATGAGCTGTGGGGAGATCAGAGACTCCCATCCCTCTTCCAGGAGGTAGTTTGGAGAGTATCCACCATATTGAACTCCAGAGACACAGCTTCTAAAATGCCATCTCTTATCTTTGTCGTCCACTAAGAGGGTGGTAAAAGCTCTTCTATTTCAGCTCCCTCTTCCTTTGCGAAACAATTCCTCGTCTCTCTATGATAAACACTTAAAGATAGTTTTTGCTTATTGGTTGGGTTTCCGGATCCGGGCCAGAGTTGCTATTTTTAGGAAACCAATGAGGAAGGCTGTTGAGGCTTCCTTAGGCCATATAACTACCCCAGGCCGTGGCGACCAGTAAATGACAGAATTACTATTCAAAATATGGTCTCAGAGTTCACAGCCTCACCACACCCCGTGTGGCCTTTCAGAATGAGTATGAAGCAATTAAAAGAAGGAAGGAAAAATATCCTCATGCCTGGAACAGTGCTGATGAAAATGTTGCTTTGAACCTCAAGTAACGTCTGGTAGGGCCTAAATCTCAGGGAATTAATTCCAGTCAGGTCCTGGTGCTGGTCTTTGATTATTCCTCATTTTCTTGGTCGACCACAAGGGGTTACTTATTTTCCACTCCTCTAGCTGCAGTTGGTGAAAATGTGGCCTGAGCCTTGCACTGGAACTTGGGTTGCTATAGAAACCTTTGACTAGAGGTGAATGGATCCGGAAGGTTTATTAGTGAGAATTTCCCTGGGCTACCTCTGGGCACACCCTGCATGAGAAACTGAGAAAGGCTTGTTAGTTTTTGAACATGGGAGTGAGGTAAGGAGGAAGAGGAGAAGAGAGGAAGGGCGAGGGGGAGAGGGGGGGAAAGAGAGAGACTGAGCATTTGAAAGGCAGGGGACAGTGTTCTCAAGTAGTGATGCCCAGTGTGGCAGCCTCAGTCTACCTAAGTCGGGGATCTGTTATAAAGGCAAATCCTTACCTCAGCTTGGACCTACTGAATTAAGAACTCGGAAGCAGGGCCTATTTTAACAAGCCCCCTACCTCATTTGCATGCAGGCACAGATCTGAAAGTTAGCGGTACAAACCCTAGCAACGTTTCTCAAACTGGGGTCCTCGGAACCTTGTGGGTCAGCAAACACATTCTTCGTGTTGTATAGCTCTTTTCTTCCGAGTTGAAACATTTCCTTCTGGAGGGTGGAGAGTCCTAAGACTCAGGAAACTACGGAAACTTAGAAGGTTGAAGAAGCTCAGAGGGTTTCAAGGTTCGTAGGTTCCTTCTCCAGGGTTATGTAACTATCAGGAGGAGACTTTCTTCAGTGGCGTCACCTGCGTGGCGGGCAGGGAGAGAGGTCATGAGTTCCTGTGCTGGGCTGGATGGTTCAGGGTTGCAGTTGCCTTTGAAGCCATAGCAAACTGTGATTCTCTAGACTAGGCTCGGGAGTAATGAATTCTTTGGTCTGTTGTAGACGTGTTCCCTAGGATAAAGGAAAAGTCACAGTCTACTGAGAGACATGAGATTTTTGCTAGAGAATAAAAACACAAAATGCAAAATACAAACATATTTGGGCAGAACCCCCTCTCCGGTAGAAATGTATTTCTGGTGCTCTAAATGATTCCGGGTAATCTTTATGAACCAAGTCCTGATGCCTTTCTTTGTCCATAGTTCGGGGTTTTGCTTTTGTGTAAGTGTGGAGCAGAACTTCTTGGCCATAGGTTTAGGAGATGCACTTGTGCCCAGGTGGAGAGTGGGTGAACAAAGACGTTGCAGGAATCTGAACAGTTGAGGTGTCGTGAGCGAGACACTATTTGCAAGTCAGACAGGAGAGACCGTGCCAATGTCTGCCAATGTCTAGCCCTCCACGGTGCCATTTCAGAAAAGAGCAGCATCTTCCTTGCCCAGTTAATGTTGATGACTTGATTTTTGTGGTTTTGAATGTTCTTAATTTGAAAGCTTATTTCGAATAAATAGTTGCTTGCATGTGTAAACCCAAGAACCTTCAACGGAAACGTATATTTGCATATGCTTAGGATATAGGAAACACAAACAATAATGAAGATAGTGTCAGAGGGCTCTGGGACCCATGCTAATTTGCCTTGTTTAAGAGGAGTCTGCAGGACTGACGAGATGGGCCAGTGGGCAGAGGCACCTGCTGCCAAGCTTGATGCCCTGAGTTCGATTCCCAGATCCCATATGATGGAAGGAGAGAACCAACTCCGACTTGCACCCACAGATACACATACTCCTTAACTCCCACAATAGTAAGTAAATTAAAAAACTAACGTTATCAAAAGGAGTCTTCAATTACTCAACAACAGTTAAAGGGGTTTTGATACTTGAGGTTACTTTTGGGAAAATATTTTATTTTGCCTTTCATGTTCTTTCAGGGTTTTGTTTGTTTGTTTGAATTAAAATTTTTTCTTTTCATCTTTTATGTACACTGGTGTTGTCCCTGCGTGTCTGTCTGTGTGAGGGTGTAGGATTCCCTAGAACTGGAGTTACTGACAATTTTGAGCTGCCCTGTGGTTGCTAGGAATTGAACCTGAGTCCTTTAGAAAAGCAGCCAGTGCTCTTAACTGCTGAGCTAACTCTCCAGCTCCAGCTTTCAGAATTTTGAGACAATGTCATGCTATGTAGCCGTGGGTGGCTTTGGATGCCTGATCTTTTTGCCTCAGCCCAACATTTTCAGCAAAAACGTGCACTTGTGTGTGTGTGTGTGTGTGTGTGTGTGTTGTGGAATTCAGATGTGAAGGTGGGTCAAGTCAGGTGTCTCTAGATGTCTACCTTGTTTTTGAGGAAGGGTCATTCATTCACTGAAGCCAAAGCTGACTGACTCATTCTCTCTCACCTCCCAGTCTTGACATTTCCGCTGCAGGCTGCCATACCCACCTTCTGTGTCACTGCTGGGATTTAAGATGGGACCCATATGCTTGCATAGCAAGTGTTTTACTCAGTGGCCCATCTCTCTGGTTCTTTTCTGCTGCGCATCAAACTGGGGACATTGTGCATGCTATGTAAGTGCTCTGCCTCTGAGCCCTGTCTCCAGCTCAGCCCTGTCTCCTTGGGGATCCCTAGAGAAAATATCAAGTTGAGATAGAATTATGTGCCATAACAGCATGACATTTTAAGCTTCACAATTACATGTGTTTCACTATCTCTATGTGTTATGTTATGTGTTAATCACTTCAGAAAGAAGCCCTGTAATGATTGGCAGGAGTCTCTCTTCCTATTAATTCGTGGGAGCCACTAGTGTGCTTTGTCACTGTGTGTTTACCTGTTGTGATGGCTCTCATATATGACTTTTCTCACCTACCACATTATTTTAAAGATTCATTCATGTTATAGTATGTAACAGAAATCCATTCCTTTTTTTTGTTGCTGCATAATGTCCTGTTGTATGAACATATCACATTTTATTTATCTTTGTACTGATGGGCAGACATTTGGGTTGTTTCCACTTTGGGGCACTATAAATAATGCAGCTAATGAATGTGCATGTATACGTTTTGTGTGGGTCTGTATTTTTAATTTTCTTGAGCTCATAGCTAGGAATGAAGTTGCTAAGTTACAGGATAACGTTATATTTAATATTTAGAAAAACTGGCCCAAAATGTTTTCTGCAGTGGCTGGACCACTTCACTCCTGCCAGCAGCGAAGGGTTCCAACTCCTTCAGTTCCTCTCCAGGGCCTTCTGTCTGTCTTCTTTCTTGTGGTTGTCTCAGCAGGTGTGGTGCCGTTTAGAATTGCATTTCTCTGTTGACTGATGATGTAGACCTCTTCCCATGTGTTTACTGTCTACACATGTGTCTTCTCTGGAGAAATACTCATTTAAATTCTCTTTACTTGTATTTCTTTTTTCTTTGTTTGTTTGTTTCTTTTTCTTCCTGGTGGTGATGTCAAGGCAGAAGTTGGCTTTCTGTAGGCGGTAAGAGAAAAGGCCCTTGGTGAAAACTACCAGCTGGATACATGAATGTGAAGAAAACAGAGAGCACAGCTGTGCTAACACCCAGACAAGGCTGGAGAGCAGCTACACCTGCCCGCTGGGCAGCAGCATGCTGGCCAGCTCTAACAGCTACCTGACAGTCAAGGTCAGCAAGTAAGAAAGAGATCTAAGAGATGGACAGCAGGGGCGCTTCAGCCACCGCTGCCTGGATGGGTGATGAGGGAACAGTCCTCAGTCATTTCCCCCGTGGGCCACGAGGCTGTGCACAGGGTGTGCCTCACCCTAATCGGCTCAGCCCCAGATATATTCAGAGAATGAACCAATCTCAGTGGAAATTACCTCAGACTTTGCCTGGCTTCTACCACAGGTCTTACAAGAGGGCAATCGATGAACACCTTTCTCTTCTCTTGGTGTCCCTTCTCGACTCTTGAGTAGTGTCTTTCACCTTTGCCCCCCAAATCCTACTTACTAAAGCCTGCTTGGCCTTGCCATGCCCACACATCTCTGTGCGTTGAATCATCAGTGGGAGCCGATGATGAATTCAGAGCCGCCGTCTCAGGCTGACTTTTGGCGACTGTTGACTGTTCAGCACCCTAAATTCCTGAGTCACACAATCTGGGCTGGGAAAAGTTCGGTTGCCCTTAAAGACCTGCAGCACTGGACGTGAGACCCAAGCTGTGGGCGCCTGGCATCGCTCTAGCACTGGCTTGGATCCCCAGGCCTCATACTTGTTTTTAAATTGTGTTCTATGTCCTTTTCTTGTTGGTTGTAGCAATTTACCTATTTTGGTTAGTAGATTTTTTTTCATATATATATAATTGAAAGCATTTCTCCCGTTGTGTAGCTTGTCTTTCCATTTGGTGAAGTGTGTGCCTGTGTGTGTGTGTGTGTGTGTTTGTATTGTCAGGGGCATGTAGAGGCCAGATGAGAACCTCAGCTATCGTTCTTCAAATGCTGCCAACCTTGGTTTTCTTTGTGTTTTTGTTTGTTTGTTTTTGTTTTGAGACAAGGTCTGTAGAGCAGGCTGGCCTCAAGTTCCCAGAGATCCGCCTACCTCTGCCTCTGTGTCGGGATCACAGGCGTGTGCGGCCACAGCTGGCACCTTGTGTTCTGAGATAGGATCTTTCATTGGCCTGGAACTTGCCAAGGAAGCTAGGCTGGCCAGCTGGCATAATACCCCAGAGATTGGCCAGACTCTGCCTCCCCAACCCTGGGATTACTACCATGCCTGCCCCCCACTTTAAAGTTTATTTTTTTCAATTTTAAAGCTTTGTTTATTTATGTTTTCTGTGTGTGAATATTTTGCCTGCATGTATGTCTATGCACTACTTATATGTCTGGGGTCTGAGGAGGCCAGAAGAGGGCATCAGATCCTGGGGAACTGGAATTGCAGATGGTTGTGAGCCATCATAGGAGTGCTCACAAAGCGGAACCCGCTTTTTTTTTTTTTTTAACTGCTCAGCCGTCTTTCCAGCCTGTCCTGTGTTTTTTGTTTTGTTTTTTGATTTACAAAAAAAAAAAAAGATTTCTTAATCTTATGTATATGAATGCTTTGACTCCATGCACAACAGAAGAGAAAATCAGATTACATTACAAATGTTTGTGAGCCACCGAGTGGGTGCTGGGAATTGAACTCAGGACTTCTGGAAGCACAACCAGTGCTCTTGACCACAGAGCCATCTTTCTAGACCTCTTTTATTATTTTTTTTAATTGTAAGTGGGTTCTGGAAGGTCAAATTCAGGTTGTCATACCTGGGTAAGTGTACTTTAGCATTGATCACTTCTTCCCAATAATGTCCTTTGACACACAAAAGGTTTATTTGATTTTATTTTTGTTGATTTTTTTGTGTGTATTTTACACACATCGTGTACCCCGATCCTAGTCATCTCCCCATCCTTTTGTATCCAACATTGCAACCCCGCCCCCACGCAAAACAAAAAAATCTGGTTGTGGAAGCTGTAGTGTGTCACAGCGTGCCCCACAGTGCACCCTTTTGTCCACAGTTCTTTCCTTACAAATGTTCATTGCAGTCAGTCACTGGTCTGGTTTGAGGTGTCTGTCTTCTGCTATGCTATCTATACTGGTTCTTCATGGGGACGCCTCTTGGATATCCTGTTGTTGCCCTGCATCATGGAGATCCTTTGGAGCTGCATTTACACAGTCCAACCATTCATAGACGAGGTAGATGTTGGGGTGGGCCAGCTCAAAGCTCTGGAGCTGGGTCTGGGCAGTAGCGTAGTGGGTCAGCCTGCCAGCCCTCCTGTACTCACACCAGTAGGGGGAGCTCTCTAGCACTCCCTCATTCAGCTGACTCCATCCCACAGCCAGCAAAGGGCAGGGCCAGCTCTCCTGTACCCGTCATGCCCTCAGGGCCAGCTCACCCATGCCCACGCTAGCAGGCCAGCTCTGTTGTGCTGCCCAGGTGACGGATGCATGAAAGTTAAAAAACAAACAAACAAAAACAAATCAAAATAAAACAAAACTTAAAAGTCCACTTTACCTATTTTTAATTTGAATGCATATGATTAAGATGTGTCAAAAGTAAGAATTGTGTCTGGCATCCTTGATACCACACAATGTTATGGCAAAAGTTGTCCAGACTAAGATGGTAATTCTATATATTACTGATGTTGCCAGTGTTCACATTTCATTGGCCCACCCAGCACCACACAGCTTCATATTATTTATTGCAAACCTTCTTTTCCTTCTTTCTTTTTGACTCTGTATTCCAGGCTGGCCTCACACTCAAATTCCTCTTGTTTCAGTGTTTTGAGCACTGGGATGAGTAGGCATGCGCCACCACATCTGGTTGAGGGGTGTGAATTAACTTACTGTGTGTCTGGAAACGAAAAAAAGCCAGAAAGGTTTGGTGGACAACACTGAAATTACCAGCATAACTGAACTCATATTTGAGAAATACCGAAGTTAAGATTGCCAGACCCCAAAGTATCTGGTTTTTGTTAGACTCAAGAGATTGTTTTGCTGGATGTGGTGCCTCATGAATGGAGGCAGGGAAATCATGAATGGATGCGAGTCCAGGAAGAAGGGGGGCGGGTATGGGAGCAAGGAGGGAGCAGGCCGTGAGGGTAGCAGAAAACCAAACCTAAAATTCTGTTTTTCCTAAGACAGGACCTGCTCTTCTGTCCTTGCTTCTTCTCACGGGTCCGTGGAGATGGTTACATGGAATTCTGACATCTTCAGAAAATCCAGCTGTGGTACCCTGCAATGTTACTTTGTGACTTTTACATAAGAAAACAAATGATGTTTCTCAGAACTTAGAAACAGGAAGACGCTCATTTATAGATCTACTTTCGTGCTCTCCCTGTATTTTAGAGTAGGAAGCCTGTCTCTAATCTTACTTTTGTTGGACGAAGTTCAGAGCTGAAGTTCATGAACATCTCACATTGTTCCTATACTAAATTTCTGGTCTTCAAATATTAAGATTTTTTTTTTCTTGGCAGGCATGGTGGTACACACCTTGAATCCCAGCACTTCGGAGGCAGAGGCAGGCGGAGCTCTGTGAGTTTGAGGTCTGCCTGGTCTACACAGTGAGTTCTAGGACATTCAGGACAACATAGAGAGACCATGTCTCAAAACAAACAAACAAACTTAAAATTTTTTTAAATCGTTTTTAACTATCTTATGCTATTTTTACTCTGAAATTGTCTTTTGGAGGCTGACAGGCAGCTAGTATATAAATTACAAATAAATAACATTTTTAACTTTTTTTTTTTTTTTCTTGAGACAAAGTCTCAGTATATAGCCCTGTATGGCCTGGAATTCAATGTGTCAGGCCTGTTTCCTCAATGCTGGGATTAAAGGTATGTACCTCCACATCTGACCTTTTTAATAGATACAATATTTGGGAAAAATTTTCCAAATATGCAGATTGTTCTGCTGTGCTTGTGTATCAAAGCTACACAGTAAATTTAAGGCAGAAAACTTGGTTGAAAGTGCATAAAGGCTTAAGGGAAATGGACAAAGGCACTTCTTTTGCTGTTTATGATTTTGAGATGGGCTCTCTACATAGCCCTGACTGTCATGGAACTCACTCTGTAGACCAGGCTGGCCTCAGACTCATAGATCTGCCTGCCTCTGCCTCCCGGGGGCTGGGATTAAAGGTGTGGACCGCCTCTCTTGATTTGTCAAAGGTACTTTTTATTATCAGATGCTTTGGGGATTGCCCATCACTTAAAAATTACATTCTGGTGCATATAGGGTAATTATATCAGGACCCTCAAGACGTGCATGCTGTGAGATTAAAAATTGATATTCTGGGTAAAAATCCTCAGAAAGCAATATTGGATGTAGCAAAGATGAATAGGAACCCAGGAGCTAACATACTAAAATCTGTACACCTAAAGAAGATAAACAAGAAGACCCAGGGTAAGATGATCAATCTTCACTTAGAAAGACAAAGGGGATGGACATTGGAAGTAGGAGAAAACAAGTAACAGGACAGGGGTCTACCACAGAGGGCATCTGAAAGACTCTACCTAGCAGTGTATCAAAGCAGATGCTGAGACTAATAACCAAACCTTGGGCAGAATGCAGGGAATCATATGAAAGAAGGGGGAGTTAGTATGACTTGGAGAGGACAGGAGCTCCACAAGGACCAAATATATCAGGGCACAGGGAACTTTTCTGAGACTGTTTCTCCAACCAAGGACCATGCATGGATATAACCTAGAACCCCTGTTTGGATGTAGCCCATGGTAGCTCAGTATCCAAGTAGGTACCCTAGTAAGGGGAACAGGGACTATTTCTGACATGAACTCAATGGCTGGCTCTTTGATCTCCCTTCCTCCCCCCTCCCCCCCAAGGAAGGAGAAGCCTTGCTAGGCCACAGAGGAGGACATTGCAGCCAGCCCTGAAGAGACATGATAAGCTGGGATCAGATGGAAGGGGAGGAAGACCTCCCCCATCAGTGGATTTGGAGAGGGGCAGGAAGGAGATGAGGGAGGGAGGATGGGATTGGGAGGGGATGAGGGAGGGGGTGACAGACAGCTGGGATACAAAGTAAATAAACTGTAACTAATATAAAAATAATGTAGTAAAAAAAAAAAAAAGGAACCCAGGAGCTGATGCTTTCAAAGTCACTAGTGAGTGACACGTGAACATTGTGTCACATCACTGACACCCCATTTAACAGGTGAGAAATCTGAGGCTCAGAGAAGTTAATCGTGATTCACAGTGTTTGTGCTCAAAGCTTCCTGTACCAGGAAATTCCTCAATCTTGAGCAAGTGTGATGGTTGGTCACCCTGTCCCTGCCCTGATGACAATGCCAACCTGTGCCCCTTTACCCTGACCCTTTCTGAGGCCTTAAAGCACTGTCATTTTCTTCATAATGACTTGGGCCAACTTGGGGAGATAAGGACGGACTGACCCTCCGTGGTATTTGTCCCAGGGCTAACGTGTAAAGAAGAAAGACTGGGTTTTCTGCTTTGTGTCCATTTATCTTTTGCTTGGAAAAGCAAGAATAACTGTAAGCTTAATAAACAGTACAAGGCTTTATGTTTTGATTTTTTTTTTTCCTCCGAGTGTCCTGATGGCCTTGAACATGGTCAATTTTCTGATCTATAAGAGATCTATGGGAATTGCTGAATAGTCCATTTCCTCAATATTCCGGGGTCAGAATGTATTTCTCTAGCATATGTTGGAGGCTTGCCAACTAGGCTTTCATGGTGTCTTATGGTAGGAAAGATTTTGTCCAAAGTTGGCTTGGATTTTGCTTAATTATCTTTAGAAAATGGAATCCATCAAAATAACCCATTTCTTCTTATCTCTCTAGATTGATGTTTGATCTGGTCCGTTTGCTAAGTCTTGGTGCTTGTTTTAAATTATGCATCACCTTTTTTACATGGTTTGACTGATATAACAAATTTTTATTTAAAATGCACACACACAGTGTATCAAGTCCTACTGGTTTATTAGACTATTTTCAGTGTAACAACACTGTAACATGTATAATAACTTTCTTGAACTTGATACATTACAATTTCTCCCTGTATTTGTACAAATATCATCTCTACCTTTCAACTTCCACTCAATGATGGCAAATCGCTGACTCATATCACTTAGGCGAAAGTGTCTTTAATCTATAAAACAACAACAAAAGCCCTTAGCAATCCAAGCTGTTTTCCCAAACTGCAGTAAAATCTAGTTTTTCAGATGAAACAGGAAGAAACAGAAGATTCCAGGTCAAAGCTTATGTTAAGTGTGGTGAGGCTGTGTATTCCCTTTACAAAGCTAGAAAATACCAGGCATGATGGTGCCCACCTTTAACTCCAGGACTGCAGAGGCAGAGACAGGCAGATCTCTGTGAGTTCAAGGCCAGCCAGAGCTACATAATGTTAAAAAAGAGCACACATGCACACACACACACTCCTATCATAATCCTAGGATTATATTATAGGCTGTGGTAAAGGGAAAATTATCTTGATGTCTTGACCTAATCAGGTGAGCCCTTTAAAAGCAGAATTTTCTGAGGAGAGTCAGAGATTTGAAAACAAAGTCTTTGCCATGCTGTTTGTGGCTTGGAGGTGGAAGCCACTAGGTAAGGGATGTGAACAGTCTCTAGGAGCTGAGTCAGAGCCAGCTGATAGAGAGTGTGGGCGAGCTCAGTCCACAGATGAAAGGAAGTGAACTCTACCCAAGGCCAGGGAATTAAGGCAGAAACCCCAGCTGTATGCCTACACTTGAGAATGTTGAACAAACAGCAGCAAGAGACTGATACCCAGGTGTTTGTTTTTTGAAAGTATTGTCTGAGGGGCTAGGGAGATGGCTCAGCGTTAAAATACTTACCATGCAAGCAAGCAGGAGGACTGGCCGGCTCCTCAGAACCCATGAAAACGCCACACACGCATAGCAGCCTCTGCCACTCCAGGCCTGGAAGGCAGAGATAAGGGATCCCGGGAACAGGCTAACTAGGAAGACTAGTTGTATTGGTGAGCTCTGAGATTGACAGAGAGACCCTGCCTCAGGAAGAGTGAGGAGGAAAGTGGTCAAGGAAGACTCCTGACATCCACCCCCAGCCCCATGTGCACACACTTACTTGTGTGCACGTGTGCGCAAACACACACATGAACATAGACACATAAAACACAAACATATATGCACACTTACGTACATGTGAAAAAAAGAAAGAAAGCAAGAAGAGAATGAAGAAAGAAAGGAAGGAAGGAAAAAGGCACGGAATGTAGAATTTTCTGACAAACTGAATTGTTCCACTGATCTGGCTGGCACTGCCTCATCTTGGGGTCTAACACCATTCCCCGGGGGAGTGTTTTGTTGTAGAATTACTCAATTAAACCTGTCTAGTAACTGAAAGATCAATTAAATCTCACCTGCTGAGATTTTCTGTTGCCAGTGGCACACCGCGCTCACGGGATACATTTGAGAAAGGAGTGTACTTTGCCTCACGGTTCTAAGGTCCAAGGTGGAGAGGTGGCGGTTAGTGATGGCCGGATTGCTGGCAGATCCCGCCTGAGTCAGCGGACCGGATCTCACGGGAAGAGCCAGTCGCATCCGTCTGACCTTCTGCTCTCTCACCTCTTCTTGATAAAGCCTCAGGGTTTACTCATGGATGCCCATTCTCAGTGACCTTATTAATCCTAAATGTCTTCCAAAGACTCCCACTCCCCATCTAACCACCTGGATCAAGATTCTACCTGTAAAGTCCACCCTGCATGGTGGGGTTTACATGTCAACACCCAAAGTCTGGAGAGACACTTTCAAATCAGAGGACTGTGAGGTATGATAGGGAAGGGTAGGCATTCTTCAGAGTGTCCCAGCAGCAGGATGGCATTTGCCTCGATCTTAGTCTGTCCGAGGCACTTATTTCGTGGTGTCACATTCCAGCTCTTTAAGTGGCTGCCAGGTTTTTTGTTTTTTTGGATTTTTTTTTTTTTTTTTTTTTTTTTTTTTGTCAAACATGGTCTTTCCTGGACTTCAATGGAATGTTTCCTCCATTGGCAAAGGACTTAATGAGAAAGAGCCGTATCAAGATGTAATTCTATTAGTGTTGGCCTTCCAACACGCACACCATGTATGGTACCATCGACAGACTGTTGGAGATGGCAAGGAATTAGCTTTGACTTTATGCTTCTTTTCCTAATTCTCAACAGGGTCTCAGCTTTCTTCGGGGAGGACGGAGGGCCAGCAGGATCCAAAGCGGTGAGAAACCAAGAGCATGGCCAGGGAGTGGACAAAGGCCGAGTGATTTCGGGTCTGATCTTGGAGTCAGTGCGCTTGGGTCCTCTGTTTCCTGATCTGACCCCTCGGGGTGGCTGAGGAGGGAGGACACTGCCTGTGAGCCGCCTAGCACAGCGGGATCAGGTGACTCCCCGTCATCAGCAGCCATGCAAATGTGCAGCTATGAAATGTGGGAGACTGACTCCTGTCACTTCCAAGAATGCAGCTTTTCTTCTGTAACGGGCAAACAATAGGCGCTTAGTACCCATTGTTTATATTATTCAAATATGAAAACATAAATTAGCATACTATTAGAGACACTTGAACCGGCCTCCTGGATCTTCTGGACATGGCTCCTTTGTGTGTGTGTGTGTGTGTGTGTGTGTGTGTGTGTGAGGGAAGACAGGCTTTCTCTGTGAGAATCACTGTTCCTGGGTGTAGACAAGACTACAGTAACTGCTCTCAGGATTACCCAAGACTCCAAAGCCGTTCTCTGATCCCTAGAGCTCAGACTGGCTAAACCAGGCGATTATGAAACTGGAGGAGGGGTGCTGTCTTACATGTGTGGGGTAGCCTGTGGCTTTTGGCTCGTCTAGAGGAAACTAGGGTCAGATTGTTGAGTTGTTAAGTTCTTAGAAAAGCAGGTTTTGCTCTCTCTGCATGGGTGCATGCATGTGTGCGTTCGTGCGTGTGCATGTGTGTGTGTTACACCAATAACTTAGAGATAGAAGCCAGGTAGGAGAGGTGGTGTTTAGCTTCAAACTGTCTGGCTAGGATTATTGCTGTGTTGGTCAGAGCAGAGGAAGTGACTCTCACAGAAGGTGAGAAGGAAACTGTGGCGTTTGCCTCTCTGCACAGTAAAAGGAAGGGAAAGACGTTAGTGTCAGGAAGGCCCACTTACTGATCTCTCAGACTCTCATTTTGAAATGGCATCTACGTTTTAAAACATGCTCACACTTGAAAAATGAACACATCGGCCAGGCCTGGTGTTTACCAGTGTGAACTTGTTCTGGCATCCAGTGTTTGTGTGTGAGTGTGTATGTAACTGCTATTTTTCCCTTCTTGTTCTTGCAGAGGAGGGAGGTCCTCAATTTCTTTGTTTAAAGTACATGGCAAGGAAGGAGCAGGAAGAAGTTTCCTGCCTCTGGCACAGGGGGATGTGACATGGGGACATGTCATGAGCAGGAGCCGAGAGAAGAGCTATGTGTCTGCAGCCACCGACACAGTGTGACACGGATGCTCTGGTCACTTCTAGGACACTTCCAGGGCCATGGCTGTTCAGCTCTAGCCTGTCCTGGTGGGATGCTCCCATCAGGTCCCAGTGGAAGGATTCTGTCTTAGTTTGCTTTCTGTTGCTTGATAAAGATGACAACTAGAAGCAGCTTTGGGAGGAAGGGGGTTTATTTGGTTGACGTATCTGGAATCAGTCCATCGAGGGAAGTCAAGGCAGGAACTGACACAGAAGCCATGGAAGGTGCTGCTTACTGGCTTGCTCCTCCTGGCTTGCTTGTTCAGGTTGCTTTTTTTGTTCTATTCAGGACTACCTGCCCAGGGGGGCACTGCACACAGTTCCATAGACCTGCCTACAGGCCAGATCCTCTGGCTCTTAATTTGGAGACCTCTGGCTTGGGCAAATTCAATCATAATTCCTGTGAGAGGTTCTAATCTTTACTAGTTGGCTGGGTTTTGGTTTTGGTGCTAGTCCTTTCAAGACAGGGTTTCTCTGAGTAGCCTTGGCTGTCCTGGGACTCGTTCTGTAGGCCAGGCTGGCTGACAACTCACAGAGATTTGCCTTCTGCTTCCTGAGTGCTGGAATTAAAGGTGTGCACCACCACCACCCAGCTGCTGCCTGGGTTTTTAAGGGAATGACGCTACATTAAGGGTTCCAGGTAAAATAGGAGAGTTTGGCTAAGTCTAAATTCCATATAAACAAATGAATTTTTCTGCACAATTATTTGTAAATATTGCATGGAATGAGTTTCAAGAGCTGTTCACTATTCATCTGAAATTTTAATTTAGTTGGGGTAGTGTTTTGTTTTGGCTAAATCTTGAAACCTTGTCTTATGGGGCTTTGGTGACCTGAGTTAGAATTAGGTTGCAAATTCCAGGATGCTCGTGGGGCAAATTGTGACCAGGGAAACCTGACAGTCAGATTGACCTGGCTTCAAAGCTTGCAGCCAGCACTTGTTGGTTAGGAGACCACGGATCTGGGACACTGTTTCTTTCTTTCTCTTTAAAAATGGGTTGACAGTGACACTGCCTCCCAAGGTTGTGCTGAGAGCCGATGAGAGTCCAGTCAGGGCTTTTAGAGAGTGTGTTAATGATATTGTTTAGAGAGTATGATAATGAATTGATGACCTTGCTCACTGTCTATCAGCAAACTCGTACTGTTTACTCTGTGGGTATCCCTTCAATCTTGCCTTGTGCTAATGCAAACGGGAGTGTTTAATGCTTTCTTTCGACGTCAGGGCTGGTTGGCTCTTGAGGCTCATTCTAGATGGCTCCTGGGGTTTCTTAGCACCCGGATCAGTGGCTGCAGCTCTAAGGTAGGGAAGGTCCTTGGTACTCTTCCTGGTTTCACACGCTCGTTCATACAACCTCCACATGGTAACACAGTATCTCAGAAAGCCGTGTGCTAGCTCTGTACAGCTGGCCTCAGCCGGCTCCCTGTTCTTTGGTCAGGTTGCAGCCACAGGCTTCTGTATAATAACATCAGGAGCCATAGACAGGCCGGATGATGAAGCGAGCTGGGGAAGCTGTGTTAGCAGTTTCTCCCTGTGCCGGCCATCAGATTCTGTTTCTGTGGAAACTCGGGACAGAAGAAACAAGAAACGCAGAAGCTATTCTAGAAGCTTCAGCATTTAGAAGAAAGGCTCTATTAGCATAGCGATAGCTCCGCATCCAGTAGAATATGCTGATATATGTATTACAATAAAGGAAAGAGGGGTGAATGATAGGGCGGCTTTAATGGAACTTTAATGGGCTTTTAGAAAAGGCGGCAGGAGAAAGTTCCAATGACATTTTACAGGAATTGATTACACATAAGGACCAGGGAGGAGAATTTGAGGGCTTGGAGCCTAGAGGCAGCGGCTGCCTGGGTGGGGATTGGGACCCCAGGAGAGGGCAGAACCAGTGTAGAGATCTTAGCCCCATGGGGCTTGTTCCTCTTCAAGGCAGCTGGAGCCATCCTTGCTGCTGCCCCCAGGGAGTCAGCTGGCTGGTGGGTTGGCTGACGGGTGTGTGTGTGTTGTGTGCTGCATTCCTTTCCAAGGAGGAGGAGGAGATGCCAGCTCTCCTATATATCACCCTCTGCCACCTGCCAAGGAGGAGAGATACCGCTGTGGAGAAAACAGCTTTTACTCATTCCTTTGTATCAGGGCCTGAATGCCAGCCAGAAGCGGTGGGCTCTGGTTAATAAGCTAGCTGGAAATCATGCTAATGGGGAATGCTATTGCTGGGAGCCCTCCAGGCTGGAAGATGTGTGACTGAATGTTGAGACACTCAAGGAGCACCTCCTTCCCCCTCACGGTCCATTTTCACAGCCATCCTGGTACAATCACATCATCGGTGGCTGGATGTGAGCAGGAGCGGTGACAAGGAGGGACAAGCAGGGGGTAGAACAGGAATCACCTGTAGGTCTCATTGTGATGTGGCTATCGTTGGGCTACAGGGTAGGGGGCGAAGGGGGGAACAAGCCACTGCACTGCCGGACTCTCTAAATGATGGAAGGTGAAGGGCCTTAGACTCAGAGAGAACAGGACAGTGCTCAGTTCTTCCCAAAGGCAAGGTGGCATTTTCCTCACAACAGCATCTTCCCTCAATATGGTCAAATTAGGTGTCATACACAAAGGACCCAGCATGTGCAGAAGGATTTCTTCCAGCCTGGGAGGCATTGGGGTTTGGCACTGCCCACCCTCTGCCCGACCCTTGTGGATACTGGTTCTGTTTCTCAGCTCGGATCTCAGCTCCTTATTTCTCCCAGTGTTCCTTCCTCCCAGGAGTCCTGTTATACTGTAGGGTGCCTCTGCCCTCCTCCAGCAGGCAACAGGGGTGCAGGCAGAAGGGGTAGAGGACCCCAGAGAAGCATGGAGAGGCCGTCAGACTGGCCCCTCCCAGTCTACTAAGCCATCTTCAGGAAAAACAGCTTTCTTTTCTCACTAGCGTTTTGTGCCTCTCTCCCTCCCACCTTGCTCCAAATTCATGTGGGCATCCCTTTTTGGCTCACTTCTCTCCCTTGGTGACTAGTAAGTTTATGAGTCTGGTAGACTTAAGAGAACGCTTGTACTTTTTAAGGCATGGCTGGCCGCTCCCTACTGTCTGCCCTCCTGAGTCATATGCCCTGCCCAGCTGCCTTTGGTGAGTTGGCAGGAGAAGGGGAGACTAATGACTGGAGAATCTTTAGCCCCAGAGAACTATTTCCTCGTGCCAAAGCATTGTGCAGAATGGGTGTGTGTATAAGCTGGAGACTTTTCCCCAGAGGCAAGCCTGTTCTCAGAGAACCTGCAGGGTACTAAGGCTGTTCTAAGGCCCACATGAGGCCATGCCCTTTTCTTCCTTAGGGTCCAACAAAGAGTCCCACAGTAGCTTTGCTGCAGCAGCCTGATGAGGAAACAGATCTTTCAAAAGCAATTTTTCATCCAGTTCAAGAGATGTCCTTGAGCTTTTCTTAGCTAATTCAGTCAGTGTGGAGAGTGCTAAATCAAATCACTTTTGCTTCTTTCACATTCTCCAAACTGTAGGAGTGAGTGATATATGCTTTCTGATGAGAGGTTTCTCTAAATGACCCCATTAGAAGGAGAAATACAGCCCTTCAGCAAACTCCTTGTCTTCTGTGCCTTCAGAGAAGGGATCCATTTGGGAGACAAGGATCATGTATCAACGCCTCGCCTCCATCAGGCCAGCAAAGCGGGTCTGCGGCTGTATTTATTTGTGTTTACATAGCCCAGCAGCCATTGAAAATGCCTGCTTAATGAAATGCTAGGCTTGTATTCCGATGGGACTGTTGGGAGTCATTATGAGTAAACACGTGTACACATTTATTTTCTTTTCCCCCAGAGATCTCTCAAAGGTTCCTGAATGTAAATATTTGCACGGTGTCCAGTTTGTATTTCCGCAGCCTAATGTGGCACTGAGGTAAGGGCCTAGACTCCTTCCAGCCAGCTTGTTAACACGCACAGAAACGCTTTCCTCCTAGCTGCCTGCCGCATTCCAGCTCTGCTAGGAGACAGAGCCTGGGCAGGGCCCACAGCCACTTACCCAGCTGACTGCCGCACGGGCTTGCTGTGCGCCTGGGTGACTGCACGCTGCCCACGGCCCTGGAATAGATCAACTTGCATCTGGTGAAATAATGCTTGCGTTCAGGAAGCGCAGTCCTGTGTGGGTCTACATTGCTGGCCTGGCGTTGGGGAATGCGGGGGAGGTGGCCGTAATTCTCAAGAATCCTGAGAAACTAAAATCTCCCGAATTCTCAGAGTACTCTTTAGGAAGCTGAGGAGAACTTTCATTCCGATCATCTGTTTCCCCTTTAGACTCAATAAATATTCTAAAAATCAACCAGAGGTTGCTAAGTCTAGGGTTATTATTGCTTTTTGTTTTTGTTTTTATTTTTTGTTTTTTGGAATGGCCCTCATTCTTATTTCTTAGTTAAGAGTAAAAAGACGGGGAATAGTGAGGATGCTATTAATAATACATTTTCTTGAATTGCAAGTTAGGAAATGAGACGTAAGGTTATGTCAGAAAGGATGTGATTTGTCATTTTAGAATGTGTCACCATCAGCCTAAAATAGGGTTAAGACCTTCAGAATCCGTTTTATGGCTTCATACTTGAGTGAGGCAGAAGTCTTAGAAATTGGTGTGTGAAAAAATTCACATTTTCAACTGTGACTCTAGAATAAGTCGGATAGTACTGTAGCCTACAAAACGCTATCAGGTCATATCTGTAGACTTGAATTTACCACACAAATCCAAGGACAGCCTGGGGGAGATTGTGATTACCTGTTTTGGGGGTTTGGGAAAGATTGTGGCAGTTCTGAACGCTTTTGCATAGAAGAGCAGCTAAATACCGACAGCCGGCTGGCATGGGGCAAGATCCAACTGTTGCTGGTTTTCAGGTCATTGTTGGAAGCTCTAATGAGCTCCCCCACCCCCTGCCTCTTGGGAAACTCACAGCCACTGTAGGGGAGTCACCCCCCAAAGAGAAAAGGGGCGTGCAGAAGTGCCAGCGAGGTTTTTTTTTTTTTTTTTTGAGAAACTGGCAGCCCAGCAGACATTTTGGCGCCAGCAGGACACCCCTGGAACTGAAGGTCTTTGTACCAGGAAGAAAGTGCCTCTTCCTTGAAGGAGAGGAAGCCCTGCCACTTGGAAGAGGTTGGTGGTATGGAGGCTTGGGGGAAGGGCCTACGAACCGGAGAGGAGAGAGAGGAATCACAGAGTTCTCCAGGGCTAAACAAGCTCATAGGGGTTGGAAGCTGATAGTGAAAAACTTCTTCACAGTGACGCCCTGGGAGATGCTTTGTTTAGGGACGCACTGAAAGGGTTACATTTGCTTTAGGGAACGAAAACATTCCCCGGGGGCGGGGTCGGGGCGGGGTAATCTGGAACATCCCTAGATAGCAGAATTGGTGGGTTCAAGACGGCTTCACTTAGATCCTCCGGAGAAGATCCGCACCTGGCATCCGGGCCACACACATTTCACATAATGTCTACCCGAGTATCTGTCCTTCAAACTCGCAACGCATTCGGCCTCCCAAGCCTCTCTCACTCTTCTCTCTTCTCTCTTCTCTCTTCTCTCTCTCTCTCTCTCTCCCTCTCCCTCTCTCTCTATTCTGTTTTCACGTCTCACGGTCTGGTTCACGGGAACCAGAAGGATGCTCGCAGGACAGAGTTTCGGAGCGGCTGCGAGGAAGGCGGGGAGCCAGGTCTGGCGGCGGGCGCGAGGCAGCCTGGCGTGGAGCGCGGCCAGCGGTGGGCAGCTGCGCGGCGAGGGCCCCGCGGGGCTGTCGGGAGTGGGCGGGGCCGGGGGAGCCGCGCTCGAGGACAGCTGGCGCCGCGACAGCAGCGCCGAGAACGCTGACAGGTTCTGCAAATAACAGCTGCGGAGCAATCTTTCTGTTTGGACAACGTGGGAAGGGCCATTGTTCACAAATTGGTCTCTTCAATAACACCTGCACGCACAGTTAATAATCTCTTGTCGGTCTCCCCCGGTTTTCAGAGACAAAAGACAGCAGCGGAGGGAGGAGCGAGAGGGGACTGGAGAGGGCGGAACAACTCGCCGCCAACCAGGCAGGGTGCAAGTGAGGACTCCGGGTCCCGCTCCCGGACCCATCCCGGTTGTTCACCGTGGGTCTGCTGTCCTTCGCTTCCCCGCTTTTATCCTGGCAGGCCACCAACGTCGCAGCGGCCACGTCGCATCATTTCCTATGCAGTTGCTAAGCGCCCTTCCTTGCAAGTCAGCGGTCAATACTGCTCAAGTGGCCCCAGGATAGGAAAGGTCACCCGTGTGTATGTAAATCGAAAGGTTTATGAGACGCAGGTGGCTCACACTCCGCAGAGATTGCAGAATTAGCATGTCAAAGCCAAAACGGAACGAGGTGCTTGAGCACTGCCTTCCCCTGGCCCACTTCAGCCTGGTACTTCCGGTGAGCACAATGCTTTGCAAATTTGGGACGCTAGTTTACCTTGTTGCCCTCTGCCACTGACGCCCCAAGCAAACAGCGTGAGATCTGCCGGGAATACAAGCCTAATGCATGTCCTAATCACAGAGGTGGCAGGCGACCAAGTGGGGACCCGGCTCATGAGTTGGCTGGCTCCCATGCTGTGTCTTCCTACACTACTGTACAGCTGCACCACTGTGGGCTTATTTGCATTTTATTTTTGCCCTTTTCTACCCTAAGATTAGGTCACCGTAGGCCTAGGGAGACATCAGACTGTATCTTTCCCACACTCTCCGTACTGTCCACTGGAGTGACTTGAAGTTAAATTAATTAAAATAAAACAAGGAACTAGAGTGATGACTCAGTGATTAATACAGTTCTGTTCCCAGCACTGAAGTCAGCTGGCTTACAACTGCATTTAGCCCCAGGGAGTTTTATGCCTCTGGGACACATGTATTCATATGCACATATACATATGCAATTTTAAATAAAAATTTTAAAATGTTTTGAGACAAAACTTCTCTGTGTAGCCTAGGCTCTCCTGGACTCACTTTGTAGACCAGGCAGTCCTCGAACTCACAAGGGTCTGCCTGCCTCTGCCTCCCAGAGTGCCAAGAATGAAGGCATGAGCCACAGCACCAGGCTAAAATACATATTTTTAAAGTATGAAACCATATTATTGATTGTATGCGAGCCATATTTTAAATACTGAATAGTGCTGCTGGGTGTGGTGGTGCACACCTTTAAGCCCAGCACTCAGGAAGCAGGGGCAGGCAGATCTCTGTGAGTTCAAGGGCAGCTTGGTCTATCTACAAAGTTGAGTCCAAGAGAGCCAAGAGCTTCAGTTTGCTAAGGAAGAATTTGTGGGGACAGTGAAAAGATATCATAGCAATTTTCACTGTTTGCAGTTTGCTGTTTCTGGTGTGTGATGCAAATTATTCTATGAGTGACAGTCTTTAATACCTCTTATTTAATTAGTTTTAATCCATTTACAAAGTCCTAATTAATAATTAAGAATGTCCTGCATGTAAAATAGAACACTTTTTTACTGACTTCAGATCCAGTATCCATTTCCCTTCCTTAAAAGCAGTACTCTGACTTCTTTGTGGGGAACCATTCTCTTCCCTCTGTGTAGAATTGGGATGAAACAGTCTACTCTGCCCAGAGATGACCAAGGCCAACATCATATTTCCTAGCTTTTCTGATTGGTTCCTAGGTAGGTGCATGGCTTAAGCTGAGCTAGTCTGAATGATTCTCACAATTGTGGGAAAGATTTCTAGTCTATGCTAACAGCAGAAGCTTTGTAAATAACCTCCTTATCATTCTTTACATGGATTTTGGCCTGGCTTTAGTTCTTTGTTTTTGAGACAGGATCTCCTGTAGCCCAGGTAAGCCTCAGATACCCTATATAGCTGAGGCTGGCCTAAAACTCCTGATAATCCTGCCTCTACTTCCTTAGTGCTAAGATTGCAATCTTGTTTGATGTTACTGGAAAACAAGATAACTTGAGATGAAATGCTCAACTTTCTTTTCCTCTGTCTCATCCCCACTCCCTGTACTTGTTCTGAAGATGGTAGAGCTAGGGGCTGGAGAGACTACTCAGCAGTTAAGAATACTAGCTGTTCTTCCAGAAGGCGTGGGTTCAATTCCCAGCACCCACAGGGGTGGCTCACAGTTATCACCAGTCCCAGGGGCTCTAACCTCACCAGGCACAGGTATACATACGGCAAAACAACCACCATATACATACATACACACACACACACACACACACATATACATTTTTAGTATAGATTTTTGTTTCAGTATCAAGGAAAGCCAATGGCCATGAAAACTGGCCCCAGCTCTTCGGACTCAGAGGGGCCTTCATTCAGTGGGAGGATGAGGAGGAAGAACAGAGCAGCTCATGTCTTACGGATCACACCTTTTGGGGAGAAACGCTACTTCCGTTCACAGTCTTTGCTCGGAACTCAGTGTGATTCACCCACTGCATGAGAGGTGTCTGTGGCCTCAGAGGAGAAGAGGCCACGCTGAAGATCCAAGATTTAAAACCGAAGTCCTTGTTGATTTCCATTCAGTCAAATCCTGTTGTTTCTCTCGAACTTTCTTTTTTCTTTCTTTCTTTCTTTTTATTAGAAATAAAGAGCTTAATAAGAAGGAAAAAAGCAGCACTCTGAGGGAGAAGTGGGCAGTGAACTGGACTGCAGGAGGAAGCTAAAATGCACCGGCAGAGCAGGGATCATTTCTGTCCTCTCCCCAGTCTCTCCTCATCCCGGCTTCTAGGTCCACCTATACTCAATTGCTGCTTCCCCTTCTGCCATCCTGGCCTCCTCTGGACTCTTGCAGCCTCTATCACCAATGCCCAGGGTGCCCCGTGCCCTGTAAGCAAATCATTTACCTTCTTACTGGGTACACTGGGCTTGGTGCTCCCTCGAGAGAGAGAGAGAGAGAGAGAGAGAGAGAGAGAGAGAGAGAGAGAGAGAGACCGCCTAGGAAGTGCTGTGACCGCAGGAATGGCCAGTCAGTGGCTCTCTCCACCATCACAGTGAGCCCCTCCTGGGCTTACTGACTTGAATTTCAGTTCACATCAGAGGGCTGGAAATGGCATGAGATTAGCCAGGATCCAAGACTAAAGCTCCGAGCTCATTCTGGAGCTTCAAACAAATAAAGATAAAATGGAAGGAAATCCAGAAAAATGCAAATAAACTTGATAGCAAGAAGGAAGGTGGGGTTTTTTCTCCTGCCACGTGTAAGGATGATGATATAATGAAATTAACTGAGTCCACAGGTCTCATGAGCAACTTTGAATGAACTAAGGAAAGCCTTTTTTCCTTACTCAGTGTTTTCTTTCCATATTCTAATTTTAAAGCTTACTGGCTCACGTCAGTATTTTATCTTTGAAGTTCCGCTGTGCTCTTTCCCTTTTTCATGCTAGCTTGCTTCAGGTACTTGGGAGCTTTGTTTGTACCTGGTATTTGGCATGGACAGTATCATTGGGAGGAACCTGTAACTGTTCCACTGTGACTTTTGACATGGTGGGACATTTGCACAGTAGACTTAGCCTGACTGCTGAACACAGACACACATACACACACACACACTCACAGAAACACATACACAGAAACACACACACAGAGAAACACATACACAGAGAGAGAGACATATACACACTCACAGAAACACATACACAGAGAGACACACACAAACACACAGAAACACACACAATCAGACAGAAACATACACAAACACATACATACAGAGAAACACACAGAAACACATACACACAGAGAAACACACACAGAAACACATACACAGAGAGAGACACACACACTCACAGAAGCACATACACAGAGAGACACACACAAGCACATACACACACTCACAGAAACACATACACAGAGAGAGACACACACACAGAAACACATACACAGAGAGACACACACAAACATACACATACACTCACACAGAAACACATACATGCAGACACACGCAAACACACACACAGACTTGATAGGAAAGATGAATATCTTTAGGTCAGACGACTCACATCTCAAAGATAGTTCCTCAATTATGTTAAAAATGATATAAATCAATTTCTCAAAAGAGGCTGGCTCCAAAGATCATAGAACAGAGACAAGAAGGCAGCTGTGTGAAGATGAACTGGAGAGAGATGTGACTCTCACGGCACGTGGCTGGGAAAGGCCATGTGAAAGTGGGCGGTATGGAGATATGGGCAGAGTGGAGAGGTAGTGTGAAGGCTGGGGACGTGAAGCTGTGGACATCCTGGATTCCACCTTTGGCAGAGGATCTGGGACAGGGAGCTGGCATTGCATGTGTGTGTGTATGAGATACTGGCCCGGTACATTTGTTTCTCAACATGTTTGTTTTGAGACAGGGCTTCTCTGTGTAGCCCTGGTTATCCTGGAACTCACTATGTAGACCAGGCCGGCCTTGAACTCAGAAGAGCAGCCTGCCTCTGCTTGCTGAGTGCTGGGATTAAAGACGCTGCCACCACCACCTGGTGCATTTCTCAAGTCTTAAGAGAAAAGGTTGGAATCAAAAGGAAATCTTGCCAGATCAAACTTGAGTGCAAAGAATGAGACAATGGGCTGCTTTCAAATCACTTGGAAGCTGAGATGAGATAAAGGGGCTCATCATAGTCAGTGTGGGATCTTGCTGCACAGACCTGGGTAGATGAAGACCAGAGCTTCCACAGAAGTCTTATTGGTTTGTCTGCGCAGGGGCCCAGGCTAAGGTGGCTGTAGCTTACAGCCAATGCAGTGTTTACTAGTGTTGCTAATGCTCTGTCTACCGAGATAGCTGTCACAGGGCTATCTCAGCACATGGCATTTCCCCCAGTGTACTCAAAGTTAGCTCCTTAAAACAGATGTCCACATTTGATGTTCCCTTTTCTAGTTTGCACAAAGACACCAAGTGAGAGCACAGTGGGACAGAAAAACGAAGGAAGGTAAGAAAGTGTTTCCAAACTCGCGATGGACCAAGCTGTCAAGACCTACCTAGCTTGTCTACAGCCTGCCATTCCTTGGAAATTTGACATGGAAATGCTGAAATAAGTTTAGCTGTAGCAGGTGAAAAGGGCAAAAGTTGTTCACCTAGTGAGGGAACAGTGTTTGTTGCTGTGGTCAAGCAAGGCTTAGGAAAAAACCAGACCCTAATACAGAGGTTCTCAACCTGTGGGTTTCTGTTGGCTTAAGACTGTTGAAAAACACAGATATTTACATTACCATTCATAACACTAGCAAAATTATAGTTATGAAGTAGCAACAAAAATAATTTTATGGTTGGGGTCACCATGACACGAGGAGCTATATTAAAGTGTCACAGCCTTAGGGAGGTTGAGAACCGCTGAGCTAATACAAGGGAGGCAAAAAAGGTTTGGTGGGCCAGGGACTAGACACAGGCCTATGCTGAGGACAAGCGTGCTTGAGAGGCACCATTTGGGATTGTGAGAGCACTGAAGGCCTGAGACGCCTCTCACACTTCTGCCGGCTGAGAGCGCCTCATCCCTCTCCTCTCCCCAAGTCAGCGCTCAGATTAATCTTAACCCCAAACTTGGCAAAGACAAAGGATGATTGCTAAAGAAATCCCCCCACACCACTAGAGATGGAAAGGTAAAATTGTGCTGTAATAATCCTGCCGACAGAATAAACGTTGTAGTGGATTATTATGTTGTCTAAAAACAGTCTTTTCGAACAGTGAATGACACTTGTGAGATTTTCGGCTATTTTGCTTTGCAGCATTTTCATTTCCATTCCGTTTGGAGTGATGGATTCTCTTTTCTGCCGCCTTCATCTTGGCAGCGGGAAATCACCTGACAGGATGTCTTGAGGAACTCTCAAGGAACAGCTGCTCAAAGTTCTCAAAGATTCTGAAAAATTCCACTTCTTCAATTACTTCTGATTCTCTCTCTCTGTGTATGTGCATGTTCGGTGACACACACACAGGGAGAGAGAGAATGGGAGGCAGAAAGGAGCCTGGCAGCACTGGCCAGCTGCCATGGAGACAGCTTCTGTAAGGAGGCATCTGAAGAAGCATGGGCGGGGGGCGGGGTGGGGGGAGATACTGGAGGACAAAGCAAACTCTTCACCGAGCCTCAGCTTTGCGCCACAAACCTAAGTGTGCCCGTGCACCTTTCCAAACTTTAAGTTAAATTTTAATATTTCACAAAAAAATCAAGTATTTGTGGTATAGTATTTAATCAATTTAAATGATAATTCCTTACGTATATGATCAGTTATAGTGGAAATTCATTTACTTTTCTACTTCTAGTGCCCAATTTATGCATACACACACTCACAGAAACATACATACAGAGAGACACACACAAACACACACACACACATGTGTGTGTATATAAGAGGAGATATATATATCCTCTTTGTCATAGAAATCCTAAGATGGTCCATATACCAAGTAGTGGTACAGGTAAGCCAAATGAAATCATATTGTTCCATTCTGTACATCAATTTTCATTGTTTAGTTTAAATTATCATTATTCATAATTTATTTATCTTGAAGATTATCCTAGAACCTATAAAATAGGATTTGTATTGCTGCTTTTTTTTCCGGTTATTTGAGACAGGGTTTTTCTGTGTAGTCTTGGCTGTCCTGGACTCCCTTTGTAGACCAGGCTGGCCTAGAACTCACAGAGATCTGCCTGCCTCTGCCTCACTGAGTGCTGGGATCACAGATGAATGCCTCTGCACCCAGCTCTGGTGCCTCATTTTTAACAGACATCTGATATTTTAGTCTGTGATCATGCCATTGTTCGTTAAACTTCTATTTGCAGTTTTGTGGACTGAGTCGTGTACCCTTCAATATATTGAAGTCCTCAGATGAAGTTCTTTAGAATACTACTGTATTTAAAGATTGCATCTTTAAAGAGGTTAAATGAGAGCCTTGGTATGGTGGCCCTCATGAGAGGGAATTAGGGAGTCTGCAGAGATGGCTCAGTGGTTAAGAGATTACAGCGGACCTGAGTTCAGTTCCCAGTACCAATATCTGTGCCTCACGTAACTCTAGTTCCAGAGGTTTTGATGCCCTGTTCTGGTCTTCTAGGGGTCCCCCCCCACACACACGGCATACATGGTGGACACACAGAAACACACAGAGAAACTTAAAAACAGATTTTAAGAGGGAGGACTTAGCCAGGCACAGAAGGAAGACATTGCGGGAGGATGCCCGTTTGTCAGCAAGAAGGAAGGCTCAGTTCGCATAAGCGGAAGATGTCCCCGGGTTCACACACTCACATTCAAAACCCACACAGTGTACCTAGAGATGCCATCCTGTTTTTATGAACAGGTCGTGTGACTGCTTCTGTTCAGCTTGCCAAGGATGGATGTGCACAGGTGGGTAGGTCCATGGAGACATTCGTTGGTCAAGGTTGTCATGGGAAGAGGCGGAAGGCTTTCCCCACCATGAGGCTGGCAGATCAGAACACACAGGGAAGGCCGCTTGGAACTCGACCTTTAGC
This sequence comes from Pachyuromys duprasi, assembly GCA_028658305.1. NCBI lineage: Eukaryota > Metazoa > Chordata > Mammalia > Rodentia > Muridae > Pachyuromys > Pachyuromys duprasi. Next base: position 71,888,069 of record CM053752.1, on the reverse strand, counting down.
TGACTTGCCGTCATGCTGAGTTTTCCCAGCTTGCTTACTTCACTGTATGATGATAAAAAGCAACAAGGAGAACACTCATAACTAGTCCATACGCGACACAGTCATTTAAAATGGACCCCGATGGTAAAGGGCTTCTAGCTTCCCCTAAGACAGGGTTGTTTGTGCCTGAGGACCATGGTGAGCTACGGCATTCCAGGGATTCTTGAAAAGATGCAGCATTCTGCAGTGTCCGAAGGGTCTGCCTGTGACCCCTCTGCCCGGAAACACTTGGTGCCGTCTTAGAAAATCGGTTTCTGACATCGACTGCGCTTCATGGACATTTTCTTTTTCCGTGAACGTCATAAAAAAGTGCAGTCGGAGGCAAGTGGAAACCGTCGCCATTCTCATTTTGCTTAAAGAGCAATGGAAGAGCAGAGAGGTTAGAGTGACCCCGGGCTAGGCGCCTTGACGTCTGGCCCTGGCCCTGAGGCTGCTTTTGGGAGAAGCGTCTGCCGCTAAGCCTCCGCTTGCTGGCCAGGGCTCCTCACTTGCCTTCCACTCTTCTGCGTCTGGAACCTTCCCAGCTCTACCTACCCTGCGGCCCAGGCAGGGACGAGGACTTCGGAGCAGTTCTCCTAACCGCCCCCGGCGGACTGAGCCCTTCTCTGGCCTCTTAACATGACCCTGTTCACGTACGCCAGCCAAAACAGTAGCTCTTGAACTGCTTCTCGGAGTCCCGTCCAGCACCGCCCCCTCCCCCGGTGCTTTGCGTTTGCCAGGACTCGATGCTCTGGGGGCGCTCCTGCAATGTCAACCACCACCACGGGACGCTGTTTCTCTGGCCTCACTTGCTGAGGCAGGTCCTTCTGTTCCCGCAGGGGTCGGTCACGTCCCTGAGGAAGCCTCAGGGTGGCCTGTGTGTGGTCCGGACAGTGTTCCTGACCCTGGCTGCGGAGCTTTCAGGAGCTGGCTTCCAGCTGGGGAGCCACCCCCCTCCCTCCGGCTTTCACCTCTACGCTGTTCCAGGGTTTAAAGCAGAGAGGCTCACAGCCTTCCAAGCTCAATAGCTGTCCACGTTTCATTTGCTGTCCCCTCTACCCAGAAGGCATTGGTGAGTCCTAAACCTGTACTCGGTTTCAGGGTGCCCTCAAGGGTCCAGGTGCATCTTGCCTGCCTCCCTTTCTCCTGAGTTTGTCTTGGTGGTGGGGACTCTTCCAGGAGACCTCTTAATATGAACCCTCTGCGGTAGGCCCCGGCTCCAAGCTTTGTTCTTTTGCCGCATAGAATCCTCACTGTGACCCCACACATCGGATGAAGGAACAACAGACTGGGACTCAGGAAGACCCAAGCCTTCAGTGGCTTTTGTTCTTGCTGTTTTGATTTTTAATTAAAAAAAAGGTTTATCCATTTTAGTTTTCTGTGTGTGAATGTTTTGCTTTCTTATACAGGCACCAGGTGCATGCTTGGTGCCCACAGAGGCCAAAAGGGGGCACTAAATCTCCTGAATCTGGAGTCACAGATGGTTGTAAGCCACTGTATGGGGTCCGTGAGCCAAATCTGGGCCCTGTGTAAGAACAAGCACCCTTAACCCCTGAGCAAATTCTCCAGCCCTGTCTCCCCACCCCACCCCTGAGAAAGAGTTTTCCTGTGTACTACTGCCTGTCCTGGAACTCTCTCAGACCAGACTGGCCTTGAACTCAGACATATACCTGCTTCTGACTCCAGAGTGCTGGGATTAAAGGTACCACCACGGCCGCCCTGGTTTTGATTTGAGAGCTCAGTACATAACTTTCATCAAACATGATCGTTCAACTTAGACAAGTTTGGCTGAGGTGACTCTGATGAAAATGGGGTAAGCATGTCCTCTGCGCTCAGCCACCCTTTCCCAAAGACAGCAGGGCTGAGCTTCATCTGAGAAGGGAGGTCCAGGACCTGACCCTCCACCACCGCCAGTCGTATCATGTACCTGAATAAAGAGGGCCATTGCCCACTCAGGAGGGAGCATAAGCACACTTCTGCAGAGGCCGACAAAGAACACCACTTCACCTGGTTGTGCCATTTCTTTTTCTTCCTTAGAGAATGGGGATCCTAGGAGTCCATTCCTACCCCTCAACACACACACACACACACACACACACACACACACACACACACGGCAAGCACTCCGCCACTGAACCACACCT
>CM053752.1:71857910-71878610 GCA_028658305.1 Pachyuromys duprasi | reverse complement strand
GCAGGAGGTCAGGCTGTGCTGGGTCCCAATGAGGCCTGCAAGCTGGGCTCTGCTATCCCAGTAAGAAGGCCTCCCAATCCTCCTGGGAGGCCTTGAAGAACTGAGGAAGAAGGAAACAAGAGCCATCCACTGAGTCAGGCTTCAGATTCACAGTTTCTAGAAGGAAGCAGCAGTTCCACACAGGCCTCAGGTGGCAGTGAGGGCAGAGCCCTGTTTTGGCCCCACACAACCCAGGACCTACTCCAGGGTGACAAGACTGAGGAGCTAACAGAATTGGCGATACTTCCATCCTTGCTGAGTCGTATCATAGGAGGGGTACCAGCGGACCTGAGCATGTAAGGTAGCGGCGGCAGCAGTGGCAGCTGGGTAGGTGAACGTAGAATGTGAAATGGCTGGGGTCAGCTCTGTGGTGTAGAGAGGGTAAGGGGCCCAGGCCTCTGGGGATGCAGGGATCAGAGTAGACCCCATCAGGTCATAAGGGTCCCGTGCAATGAAATGTGCTCCTAGGGCAGGATGAACACTGGTGGGATTTGGTGTTGCTATTAGCTTGCTCTTGGCCATCTTGGTGTTGGCTTTGGCAAACTCTAGCCTCAGGGTCTGTGGATTCTCCGGATCAAAGCGAATACCATTTAATGCATTTTTGGCTGCTTCTGCTCCTGCTCGGCTGTCAAATATCACAAAACCAACAGGCTGTCTTGAGGTGAGCTTGATCAGGGACCCTTCATAGCCCTTGAACGGCCGGAAGAGCAGGTAGAGTTCTCTAGGTTTAATATCCACAGGGAGGCCGCTGACAAACAGTGTCCGGACCTCCTCCTCCAGGGGGCCGCCGGGGCCCGCGCCGGTGCCCGCGCCGGGGCAGAGCTCGACGTCCGGCTTCAGGTTGCTCATGGTGAGGGGGGAAGGCGGGGCGGGGAGCGGGACGCCCGGCCCCCCGAGGCGGGCAGCCCCCGGGGCGAGTGCGGGCTCGCGAGGAGACGCGCGGCGGCCGCGGCGGGCTTTCCTCGGCCCCCGCCTCCGTCCCCCCCGAGGGGAGGCTGAGGGGCGCTGAGCGGCCCCGGCCCCGGGAACGGGGTCCCTCGACCGACCTGGAAGGGTCCGTTCGTTACCTCCACCGCGCTCGCTGCGACTCCTCCTGGCATATGCCTTTAATCTCAATACTTGGGAGGCAGAGATAGGCAGATCTCTGTGAGGCTAGCCTGGTCTACATAGACATAGTGAGTTCCAAGACAGCCAGAGCTACATATTGAGATCATGTCTTGAAAACAAAAAACAAACAAACAAAAAACGACAAACAGATTACATATTATAAATAATTTTTAAAGATTTATTTATTTACTATGTATACAGATCTCATTCTAGATGGCTGTGAGCCACCATTTGGTTGCTGGGAATTGAATTCAGGACCTTCGGACGAACAGCCAGTGCTCTTAACCTCTGAGCTGTTTCTCCAGCCCCTAGAAAATATACTTTAAATAAAAAGTTTTAATTTTGTATGTCTGGGTGCTTGATTGCAATGTAAACCTTTATACTATTCGCCTACCTAGTACCTGTGGAGGTCAGAAGAGGGCATGGGACCCTGGAACTGGAGTTATGGAGGTCCTGAGCTGCCACACATGTGCTGGGAAGACAAGCTGGGTCGTCTGAAAGAACTACCATATCCATAAGTGCTGAGCCACCTCCCCAGACTCTAAATGTTTTTCTAAAAGAACAAACTACCCAAGTTCCTCTGATCCTGTTTCTTTGGCTGAAGGATGGGGTTTTGTGGTTTTGTCCTGAAAAACTTTTTTTTTTTTTTAAGTGAAAATGCCATTCTGTCTGTCTCCACTCTAACAAAGGAGCGGCACAGCGAAAGACACTTGGCACTTGGTTCTCCATGGCTCTGTGAGGACAAGCTCCTAGGCTTTCAGTTCCCTGGGCTGAGCATGTTCATCTTTACCCATTGCTTTCTCTCTAAGAAGCCTCCTTGGGCTTACAATGATTATCACCAACCAAGGTCAGCATCCAGAGAGCTGCTGCCACTGGCCACCTAATCAAATATTTCCTTTATTGGGCTGATTGGGGGAAATTGGTGCTTGATTAACTCCTGGAAGCTTTTAACAAGTTCCAGTTTTGCAATTTGAGGCTGAACTCAGGAATGAAGCCTTCTGCTAAAGATGAAGGTTAAGACACTCTCATACTTAAAAGAGTCCAACATTAAAAAATTTCATACAATATACAATCTGTCATTTGGGGATGTCTAATCTGTTCTCAATGATGTCCAATTATCCCTACTATTTAATTGCAAAATATCTTTATTACATATTACTTATTCTTTCCTCTCAGGGCTTGTTATTCACAAACCTGCTTTCTATCTCTACAGATCTGCCCATTTGGACATTTTAGGAAATCACCCAATAGGTGCCCTTTTGTGGCTTCTTTCACTTAGTGTGATCTTTTATAAAATTAAAAATACATTTATTATTGTGTATATGGCATGTGTTTGTATATGGTGTGTGTATGTGTGTGGCTGTGTGCATATATGTGAGTGTGTGTGCAGATGGTGTGTGTGTGTTTGTGGAGGACAGCTCTGTGAAGTCTATTTTCTCCTTCCACCTTCATACAAATTCTGCGGCTGAACTAGGTTGTCCGGCTTGCGCATCAAGCCCTTTACCCACTGAGGCATCTTGCCTCTAGCACAATACTTCTGCGATTCATCTGTGACATTGCCTGGATGGAGCCTTACTACGTTTTATGGTGGGATAATATTCAGTGTACGAGTAATTGCAATAAAAAACCCACACATCAGTGCATGGCTCATTTGGATGAAGGGAGCCTCCTGCATGGAATGTTTAGAAACCGCAGCAATCAAACTACATCAGCAGTTTCTCTCCACCTACGGTTTAGCATGCTAAACACCAGGCCTCTGACAATAGTATTTTAAAAGCTAAAAAGCAGAGTGACTTTTTGACCAGGAAATGGAGTTTCTAAGGTTTGTGACAACTGATCTTTCCTTTTATGCACCCCCCCCCAATCCTGCTACACAGCCCCTCCTGAGTGATAAGCCCCAGAGCTCCAAGCCAAGTCTCAAGAGAGAGGGACCGGTACAGCCACACCCACAAGGCAGCTTAGGGATGAGGTAACCAGATTCCACCACCCAGAGGGCAGCATCCCTGGCCTTCTGTTGTGCTCATTGCCTGCAACCCCCCAGGTCATTTCTTCTCTTTGAACAAATAATCTCAGGGTTGCTGTCATCAATACGGTGCTGCCTGCTGCTTGCTTCAGTCTGACTCTGTGTGTGTGTCTGTAATCACCTAGTCGGGGATTAGCAAGAAACTATTTAAGAATTCATTTGATGGAAAAATTCCAGGATTTAAAAGGAGCGGGGGGGAGGGGCTCACTGGTTTTCCAGAGAAATGCAAAATCCTTCACCTCTGTAATTAAGGTCTTGAGCCCCACGGTGGGCCAGAGAGAAGCAGAAGCCCTGAATGCAGGAAGGTAATGTCATATTGCCGATCTCTTGGTGCCACCGGGCATTGTTTTAAGCAAAGAAACCTGATGACGAATAGCCAATTTCCCTTTCCCTCTCCCAAGCCTGTCTCAGGCTTTTCCATACTCTGCGCTTTGCAGACCTCAACAAGAAAGGCCGCTGCCAGCAAGGGAGCTGAGCTGAGTTCAGCCGCCAGGGTACCATAGATGGGTGGGGCTCCCAGGTTGCTCTCCATATTTGCCCTGTGGAAACCCAGATGGCCAGGCCATGTCTTCCCGACCAAGTTCTCTCACTCAGCTCTTTTCACTTACTCATATCCTCTCTCCCTCTCTCTCCCTGCTTTTTTTCTAGCAGCTGTATCTCCCCGGCCAAAGCATTCCCCAGTAGGTTGTGTTTTCTTCTCTTGGCATGGCCCCTGGCTGCCTCTCCCACCACCTTCCGGAGGCTTCTGCCGGGCCAGCCAGTGCAGGAAGAGGGCAGCAGCTTGCTCTGAAGACTCTGGCACAGCGGACCAATCAGCGCATGCTTCTGGGACCTGCTTGAGGATGCAGGTGTGGCGGAGAGGGATCAAGTGTTTGGCCTGTCCCAGGGGACATTAGTCACCCAAATTATGTCTCAGAATTTTAAAAACTGCTAGACAAGTTCATACGTGGGGAGCAGCTGTCATACTGGCCACTGCGTGTTGAAACTTGAGGTTTGGGATCCTGATTTGCCTTTTTAAAATGTTTCCTTCCCTTAAAAAACAAAAAGCCTTCAAGAGGCATTCTGGAAACTTTTAAAATGCAATTTCCTTAATGATGAGACATAGCAATGATATACATATATATGCAAATCCATGATAAAATCCATTATTTTATATGTCAATTAAAACAAATAAAAAATTAAAATTGATTAAAAAAAAAGAATGGAGAGTACAGGATTGATTAGAAGAGATGTGAACTACCACCACCCCTCAGATTATCTCTGCACTAACGGAGACCATCTAAAAGTGGACTGCTGAGCGGGTCCCTATATGTCAGGACAGATACAAAAAGCTGCAGAAGAGGAGGAGAAAGCCGAAGAAGGAAGAAGAAGGAGGAGGAAGCAGAAGAAGAAGGAAGAAAAGAAGAAGAAGAAGAAGAAGAAGAAGAAGAAGAAGGAGAATTATTAAGGAGATCAAAGGAGTCAAGAGGCTCCAGTAGGAAACCCCGGCTTTTGAAAAATTCTATCTGTTGGTTGAACACGTGGACTCTTTAGAGGCTATGGGGTGTGTCAGAGGCACCAAGGGCTGAAAGGCTGGGGTTGACGGGATGTTCACCAAATTCCAGAAGTCAAGAAAGGCCTTCCTCAAGGGGCAGAAATGGGGATCCCTAGAGACAGGCGTGTCTGGAAAAAAATGTAGAAAGTGATTGGGGAAGGCACTGCCTCGACCTCTAGCCTACACACATGCACACGCTCTCTCAATCACACAGGGCACACACACTTATGCAAAATTACCAAGAGAGCAAATTTTAAATGTTCCTACCAAAACATACAAAGAAAACGCTAAGCACTTCAAAACGTGTGCCAGTGTGAGAGAGTAGGTTTTCCAGAGAGAGGGAGAGAGAGAAAGAGAGAGAGGGGGAGAGAGAGAGAGGGAGAGAGAGAAAGAGAGAGAGGGGGAGAGAGAGAGGGAGAGAGAGGGAGAGAGTGTGTGCAGGGCTGTGTGTGATGTGTGTGTAGGGGCGTTCCCACTCCCTGCACATTCTTCCCAAGGCTCTGAGACTGGCTGGCAGTTGCTGCTTCTGCCCTAATGGTCAGATCCCTGCAGAGCAGGCCTGGGAAACAACGTTGGTGGCAAGTCTGATGGTGGGAACCTGTTGTTCTGTGGGTCACGGTTAGCCCCAGATCTTCTCTCGGGTCAGGCTGACCCCATGGGCCTGTCCAGCCAAAGGTCACACCTGTACCTCCAAGTACAGCTGTAGCCACCTCCACCCGGTGACTGCTAGACCAGTTGTTCTTTGGTGATTGGACAGGCTATGTTGTGTCGATCCTACACTCACCCAGCCTTCTGATTTTCAGGGTTAGTTTGTTTGTTTTGTTGTTGTTTTGTTTTGTTGTTGTTGTTGTTTTTTTTTTTTTTTAGAAAAAACAACCTACAGAGCTACCATAAAAGTAGCTTGAGTGATGCAGAATTCTAAAAATTCTGGAAAAATTCCAGAAAACAAGCAAACAAACCAGTGATGAAGAGCTGTGCCCCACAGACACATTTAAACCGCAGGGTAAAGTCCACCTACCACCTACATGGTGGGTGACTGTTTTAATGCCCACCCCATCCCCCCCCCCCCAACCCGAGGAGGCTCCCCTTCACCTTGTCGCCAGGGAAGCCGGGAGGGCCAGGCACTTTCACTCTCGGCCTCCCGCGCCTCCCGCTGGGCTTCCCTTTCTTTCGGGCTTAGGCCTGCCCCGCCCCCACCGCAAGCCTACGGAGTCTTTGTGTCAGCCGGGAAGGGAGGAGCTGAAGTTAGATGGTGTGGGAATGTCAGCGGAGGAGAGGAGAGGAGCCCGGGTGGGCAGAGTGTACCTAACCCCCTACCTTCGCAGGTGCCCTCAGCCACCTTTCAACGCGCGATGACAGCACAGTGAGCCAGCACAATAGATTCCAAGCAGGAGGCACTAGGATCTGGGGATGCCGCTAAACTGGGAAAAGGTTTGCCTCGCCTGTGGGAGGCCCTGGGGAGGGTCGCCATTGTTCTTGGTGGAAAGGCACAACAGGTTGCCCCCAGGGCTTCCCCTCCCCCACGAGCTCAACTGAACATTCCGTCGGGAACAGGCCATCTCCAGCCTGGGTGAGAAGCCCCTGAATTTACACACAGATGCCTGAATGTTTCTCTCAGTGCCGCCTATGTTGCTGTGGGGAGGACGTTTCAGGCAACACACAAACTGCCTGAGTACCTGCAGGGGCTGCGCTCGTGAGATAGAGCCCCGCTTTCACACGGTTGTCACCCAGAACACGCATCTCCGAATGGACAGTCATACAGGAGCAAAAGTGAGGTGCCCTACCCATTTTATGTAGTGATAAATTATACAATGGATTGCTGTATTATATATGCAAATAAAATTATTTGTGCATGTTATCAAACAAACATAATGAGATTGAAACAGAGAAAGGTTTTATCTTTCTGTGTATGTGTGTGTGTTTTTGAGACAGGATTTCTCTGTGTAGCCTTGGCTTTCCTGCACTCACGCTGTAGGCCCGGCTGGCCTCGAACTCACAGAGATCCACCTGCTTCTGCCTCCTGAGTGCTGGGATTAAAGGAGTGAGCCATCACCACCCAGTTTAAATGAGGTGTTTTTGTTTTTTTATTTTATTTATTATGTATAAAATGTTCTGGCTTGCCACAGGAGGGCACCAGATCTCATTATAGATGGTTGTGAGCCACCATGTGGTTCCTGGGAATTGAACTCTGGACCTCTGGGAGAGCAGCCAGTTCTTTTAATCTCTGAGCCCTCTCTTCAGCCCCTCAAATGAGTTTTTTAGAAGTTGAGAATTGTGCAAATGACCTGTCGAGGCCTCCAGATCCAGTCCCCACAGGTCAGCTGATGTGTGCTTGCTCCTGAAGGCCACAAGACAATCCTTTCTAGGAAATGGATCTACACAGATGGCTTCCTGGCTTCCCTGCAGGAAATGGCTGCTTCCCGGCTTTCTCAGCTTCTACCAGGGGGAAGAAAGTACCTCTAGGGGTATGCAACTCCTGGAGTGTAGGAATAATTGTAGGACTTTAAAAAAAAGGACGAAGGAAAAACACTATGACCCTCACTTGACCCCACGCCCAAAACCAGGACCAGAAAACAGAACCCCACCAAATCCTAAGCAGGAAAACCCACCAATCCCTGAGCAGAAACCCACCAATCCCTGAACAAGAAGTCCCACCCAATCACTGAATTTGCCCAAGCTCAGGAATTGAAATCCCACCAATTCCCACCTTGGACTCCCCACCACCAAAGAAATCCTATATAAACTGCTTTCTGCTCAGTTCTCTACTATTTCTTACCCAAGCAGAGGTAGTCACTCTCCTGGGCTTTTCCCTCCCTCTTGGGTAAGGTGAGACTTTGTGGTATTTCTTGGCTCCTGACTACCTCTCAAAGCAGAGGTGCAACTCTTCTATCGGGGAAGCCTTTCCCTTCAGAGCTGCAACACTTCTTGTCAGGGATTTGGGATGCAACTATGTTTACCACATCAGACATTCTGCTGTGGCCAAGACTTAGAGAAAAGCAAATTTAACAACTGGCAAAAATGAATGAAAACAACAACAATAAAACAAAATGAAATCCAAAAGACAACCCAGAGCTGAACTCCAATGGACAAAATTGCTGGTGTCAGTATTTTTAAATGATACCACATGCACACAAGAGCTTTTGTGTGAAAGAGTTTATTCCAGGAAAGGGAAGCAGAAGAGAGTAAGGGCCTGAGTGAGTCATGAGGGCAGAGAGATGGGGGGGTGGCGGCAGCGGTCAGGGTCACCCCGACAGAGAAAGGGGAGAGAGACTGAAACAGAGAGGAAGAGAGAGTGGGAGCAGCAGACCAGTTATACCTGAAGTAGCTGGCCCAGATGATGACATAGGATGCAGGTACTGACTTAGAACATTGTCAGGACCCTAAAGGTCCCTAAGGGCAGGCCAGTTGAATTGCCCGTACAACGTAACAGCTGGCTCCCTAATAAGAAGAACAAATGACTCAGGCCATGGTTGGAGAGAGTTTGCCACTGAGTTCAAATGTGTGTGCAAGCAAGGCTGGACAAGTATCCCTCATATACTGTGCAGTGCTGGCTTCTCTCCAGCTTCTCTCCAGCTAAGCTGGCATCCTTTTTGCAAAATCTCAAGCTGGAAAGGTGTGAGTCCCTGTTAAGACTATGTTTGTCTGGGAGATGGTAGAAATTAGAGATGAAAGTGTTTCAGTGTGTCAGAAGATTAAGCAAGATGAAGGTCAGAGAAGCTGTTTTTATTTTATTTATTTTTTTTAAGTAACTCCTAAAGATACCGTGATTTTTAATTTAATTTTTTTTTTTTTTGGTCATTGTTGACGCAGGAAGCTGGTCGAGTTGGCAAAGCTTATTGGTATTAACAGAAACCAATTGCCGTTTTAGTTCAAGTAATAAATAATGCACTTCTAAACATAGAGTGAAATACATTTTAAAAATAGCTTCGGAATTGAAGGTCAAAATGAAAGTAGGGTGAAGTGCTCTCCGAAGCTCCACATTCTCCATTTAATAGTCTGACTTTAGGGCTCGAATAGGATTTTACTCAATAGTATTTAAAAAAAATAGTGATCTAGCATTTTAAAAATGAAAACCTGATAAATTCTTTGATATTGTTTAAGTAATTTATGCCCCTTTAAGAAATAATTTTTTTGTTGTTGTTGCTGTTTTTTTTGGGGGGGTTGTTTTTAATTTAATTTTTTTTTTTTTGTGACAGGGTTCCTTTGTGTAGCCCTGGCTGTCCTGACTGGCCTTGAACTCACAGAGCTCTGCCTGCCTCTGCCCCCCAAGTGCTGGGATCACAGGTGTGTGCCTCCACACCCAACTGGGAGTAAATCTTAGCCTTAATTATTTTAATCATTTCTTTCATAGATGACAAGTAATCTTTCTCTCTTGGTTTTTCGAGACAGGGTCTCTCTGTGTCTTGGAACTCTGTAGACCAGGCTGGCCCCCAACTGAGAGAGTTCCCACCTACCTCTGCTGGGGCTAAAGGCGTGAGCCACCACGCCAGGCAGAGCACACGTTCCTGTTTATCTCCTGAGTTAAGGACATCGAGGTCAATTAAATGCGAAGACCCTCGGAACCCAGTGCACGCAGATCGCACAGTTGCTGATCTCTGGCCTTGAGGGCGATAACAGGATCTCTCTGAGATATTTTGCTTCGGCGTTTCTCTTCTGCAGCAGTGGCTTTTAACTAGCTGGGAGCTCACAGCTCCCTTTACTCTTTGTCTCTCCCTGTTTGGCCCAGTCTCTCACCACGAAATCAGTGTGCAGTTTTAAGGAGATTTGAGGCCTCTTGCCTTAAGACCCGGCTTTCTCCTTATAAATGGCTGTGAGGGGGGACAGGGAGCTCACGCTGATGGCAGGTGGAGATGCTCCCTGAGAGGGACAGTCCTGAGGGTTAGTATTTATTTAAAAATGATGCCACGCACACAACAGATATTATATGAAAGAGTTATTGGATGGAGGTGGAGAGATAGAGAGAAAAAGGAAAGAGAGAGAGATGGTAGGAGCCTCCTAGGAAAGAGAGGTGGAGAGAGCAAGAGAGGAAGGTAAAGAGAGAGACAGAGTGGCGGGTTGATCCTTTTATAGCTTGTGCACGCGCAACTGGACTGCACCTGCCACCACACACCTGGTGGGCGACACATGATGACATCATAGGTTACTAGGCAACCCAGAAGCAGGCTGTCTATGCTGACACCAAGTACAGCAGCAGCTGCCGCCTGTTGGTATCTGGTCCCCTGAAGTACTAGATTTGGTAAGAGCCAAGAGGAATTTTGCATCAGTGAGTAACCAGCTAGAATCTATTTATGGTGATGTGAATAAGAATGGCTCTACAGGCTTATATATTTGAATGCTTAGACATCACTGAGTGGCAGTACTTAAGGATTAGGAGGTGTGGCCTTGTTGGAGGAAGTGTGGCTTTGAGGATTCAAAAGCCCAAACCAGGCCCGGTGTTTTTCACTCTCTTCCTGCTGCCTGTGAATCCAGATGTAGACCTCTTAGCTATTTCCTCAGCACCATGTCTGCCTCTGTGCTGCCATGTTCCCCATCATGATGATAATAGACTAAACCTCTGATACCATAAGCCAGCCCCAATTAAGTGCTTTCTTATATAAGGGTTATTGTAATCATGGCGTCTCTTCACAGCAATAGAACAGCGATTAGGACATTTATTTATTCATTAGAGGCAGAGGCATGTGGGGTCAGAGGAAATCTTCTGGGAGTTGGTTTGCTCCTTCCACCATGTGGGTCCCTGGGATCTAACTCAGATCATGACGTTTGGTGGCAGCTGCCTTTATCTGCTGAGCCATTTCCCCGGCCCCAGCCAGATGGCTTTTCATGGCTGCAGTGTACTAGGTTGGATGGAAGAAGGAATAGCCACGCACCAGTTGCCCTTCGGGTACCCAGAACCCTCTGCTCTTGTGGCCTGCCTCCAAGACAAAACAAACCTTGCCAGGACCAACTCTTTGCCTTCCTCCCAGGAGTCCTTTGGTGGTCCAGCTTTCAAAGGACACATTTTCCTCATTAGATCTCAATGACCCAAGAGAGCATCCTGAGTTTCACAGGCATTAAGGGAGAAAAAAAAAGCAAACTTAAAAATACTTAGCTCAAATAAAGTCTAGTGGCAAAGACCTTTCGGATAGGCAGAGAGGTACAGCAGGAGCCAGGAGCCAAGATAGGGGACAGAGTCTTAAACCTTTGGAATGAAAGACCAATGCTAAATCTCAGAGTTCCACAGGAGGGTGAAAATGGAATGCCATTTTGAAGGGTTAACAGGAAGGTGCCGGCAGATGGCACTTTTTTTTTTTCCTGGAAGTTGCTGTGGGACTTGAGAGTGACAACTCTGCTTCTAGTCCTGGCTCCACGTTTTACTAGCTGCAGAGACAGAAGAAGAACCCAGGGCTTCTCAAAGAGTGAATCTGCACCCTTTGTGGCCTCAACCTCCAAACACTGTCAGTGAAATGATGACAGTATTAGTCCATTCATCCTCCATTAGGACTGTCATTGAGAAAGCGCCACTCTTGGAAACCTCAACTTCCTAAGCCTGGGTTTCTTCCCGCATCTGTAAAGTGATCGCTCTGACCTCACAGCGTTGTGAGGTGGAGCTAAATGAAATAACACGTGCTACGGAGCTCATCAACTCCAACACACATACTTCCTCCCTATATGCTAAAAAGCTCTTTGAAATTGCCGTGGCATTGCAGGGTATGTCTAGGTCTTAGGGGGTCTGAACTTTATATTATCTCATAAAAGAAATGTAGGAATGATGTAACTATAGTATTCATGTATGAAATTCTAGCCCTCTCCCCTCCCAATTAAAAAGGGAATATAAGCACTGCATTCTAAATTAAGCAACAACATGCTTGCTTGGATGGAAAGTCACAACAAAATTAGCATTTTTAAAAGGGGCACAGAAATCACAAACAATTTGAAATACTTCCTCTCCCAAGTATCTCATGATATTTGAAAAATTAACGGTGTGACCCACTTCTCTAATACCCTGTACTGCTTTGCTTTAGTCAAAGAGGCCGCCATAATGATGAATTTATTATGTCATTTTTCTTTTTTTTTTTAAAGATTTATTTTATGTATATGAGTGTTCTATCTGCATTTACACCTGCCAGAAGAGGGAACAGTTCACATTATAGATGGTTGTGAGCCACCATGTGGTTGCTGGGAATTGAACTCATGACCTTTAGAAGAGCAGACAGTGCTCTTAACCACTGAGCCATCTCTCCAGCCCCTATTATGTCATTTTTCAATTGAAAGAATAGTTAGGCCACCCAGCTATATCTAGGGTTGATGGAAAGTTGTCTTTTCCTATTGGTAATTTACAGAAGTGTTTTTCAAGTTCACAATTTATATATGTAGGTGTCTTAGAAATTACCAATGGATGCTAAATTGGGAAAAAAAATTTCCAATATAATATTTTTATTGATTATTTGGGAATCTCACATCAAGCACCCCAATCACACTCACTTCCCAATTCTCCTAGGTTCACCCCACCACATACACACCCTGTGACCTCCCCTTCAAAGGAGGAGGGGGAAGGGGTGAAGGAGGAGAAGGAACAAAAGCCAAAAACACAAGTCTAATTTGTGTTGACCATATAACTCACTGGAGCATGGCCAAACTTCCAATAGCCAGCCCCCTAAAGAAACCTGAATCCTTTCCCATCAACCAGAAGCCACCAACCGTGGAGAGCTATACTTCAACATCCTTATCACAATTTAAAGATGGCTTCCTGTCTAGGCTGTTGCTTTTCGAGGTGGGGGTGGGGCTGGGGTAGGAGTTGTCACAGGGACCTTCTCTGTTTCTCGTTCTCTTATATTTATGGTTGTAAGCCTAGCCTTTAGCGGCTGAGCCATCTCTGCAGCCCTGTTCCTCTTCCTCAACGTTGAGTCTGCATCACTGACTCGACTGCAAAAGTAGCTTCCTTGCCTTTTACAGTCAGTGGGAAAATAGATCACGGACTTATTTGGAGAAATCTTTATGACGTTTTTTTTTTTATTTTTATTTTTTATGTGAGCTATGAGGTTTGGAGGATTTTCCCACAGACTGCTTTCTGACTCAAACCTTGTCCCTTTTCTCTGACCCACGTCATAGTCTTCCCACGAGCTCCATGAGACACATGGGGATTATATTGGACACAATCTCCAGCCCCACGCCTGAGGGTCTGCCTGCAGGGCAGTTGGTGTGGTGGAGGGTGGAAAAGTGAGAAGCCGTTTCTACACCAGAATAACCAACCAGAAATAGCTTCAAGTGCAGACAAGACTGTGACCACATGAACTCACCCCCAAGATGGTCTAAATGTGTCTCCCAATCAACTTCCTCTTCACAGGATCCACATTTTGCCCATGGTCTCTCCAGTGCCCTCGGACACAAGCGGAAGTAGGTCAGAGGGGAAGTCAGGGTGGAAAGACACGGTGGTCCAATAGCTAGATGCTAAAATATCTTCTGCAAATTTCACAAAAACATAGTCATGTGACCATGCTGGAGGGGTCCCTCCTGGAACCCTGGAAGGGCCCATGCAAGCAAGGGGCCTTGAGCTTTAAGCTCTTGCCTTTACAGGCAATGCACTGCGGGGAACACTTTCAATGAACTGGGAACATGTTTGTTTTTATGACAAATAAAATAATGAGCAGGTTACAACTGACGGTAGCATGGAGTTGACAGAAGTCACAGCAAGCACCATACATAATAACAGAGCCTTAGTAATTATTCCTCTTCCCATAGGCAAAAACCTACAATCCAGAGCTCCTTCAGTGCCAGGGACTGTGCCCTCCAGGCACATTATTGAAGGATCAGCTCTCTATAAATTGATATGCCATTAGTTTGCCTATAAAATTTTTACATTGCTGTCTTTGGATTCATGGATCTTACTTCAAGGTCAATTGAAAGTGCTAGAGGGATAACCAGGGAATGCCCAGGGACAGAAGATGTGCTGTTTCTTGGTCAGTGGTTGATGATAATGTACTTGCCTCCAGCTAATCACAATCAAGGCAAGCCAGGAGGCAGGAAAGAGGAAAAAGAAAAGAAACAAAACACCACGAAATGAACAAACTGTATTGAGGATGCCTGAGATTTCCAGAATAAACTCCTTGTTGCCCATCAGCTCTCTGAAGGGAATGTACAACCTGGCCTCTTGGCTCAGTCTAGGGCCCAGGGAAGGTCATCCTATTTCATCATCCTTCCCATCCTACCTTTCCCTCCATCACGCCGACATTTTCTAGATTGTTTACTTGTCACTTTTGCAAAAGAGAAAGGATTCAGTATCTCAGTGCTTGTGAAGGACATTGGGCCTTCCACTTTCAAGGCTGTTCCTGTATATAAACACCAGGAGCCCTCGTGCTTGAGGTACTGGGCTGCAAAGCTGATTTCCCATCAGACTCGGAGGCATTTGCATTTCCTTCCTCTGGCCCCAATTTAGCTTTGTTGTAATCTTGGAGTCCTTAGGACTGTGTGGATCCTGCTAGTAAATTTTGTAGCTCCTTTGGGTCTACACCACGGGTCAAGCTATATTTCAGAGGAGGCTTAAGTATGGGAGTGCTATTTTATGAACAAGTTATAGAAATTGTGAATAGTTAAGATTCATTCTAGGGTAAGCAGCGAATTGACCAAAATAATGAGGTGAAATGAAAAAGGAAGGCTGTTTCAATCACTGGCAGGGCATTGGTGTGTCTGTAATCTGATTTTGTAACGATCGTTTTCCCTAAAGTAATTTGGATGCTATATTGGTTTGATTATTGTGATTTCCTGTTTAGAACACAGAAACCTTCTGATAGGTCCTCAACAGTGTGTTACTGGAAATGACTCCCCGCAATTATATTAGCTGTTATTCCTTTGGTCTCTATGTGGTTCACCAGACTTGGGTGTGCACCCCAGATAGCACAGGCACGTGGGAGAAAGCATTTAAAATGTCCTTGTGGTATTGTGCGGTGTGGAGGCAAGTTCAACAAAGGCACACATACCTTGGGGTGGCAGGGTGTTCAGCCTCTTCTTAGTACCCCTTGCTCTGTGTGAATCTGCCAGGAAACTTACGAACTCCAAGACTGCATTTAGAGGGTCAGAGGTCTAGGGAAATTCCCAGGAGAGACACGTTTCCCTAGCACCTGCTTAGAGTTGGTAGCTTTCCCAGCTGCACAAGTCACACTGGGATTGAACAGCTGCTGCTCTGGAGTCAGGTTCAGCCTTTCTACTAGAACTGGACTTTTAAGGAGGCAAGAGAGTGGGCATGGTGGTACATGCTTGCAACCCTAGCACTCAAAGGGCCCAACATGAAGAAGGAGGAGAAGGAGAAGGAGAAGGAGAAGGAGAAGGAGAAGAAGAAGAAGAAGAAGAAGAAGAAGAAGGAGAAGAAGAAGAAACTGGGAGGGAAAGGAAGGTGCCCAGCTTGGGCCTTGCTATGTAGTCCAGAGTGTCCCAGAACTTCTGGTGACCCTCCTGCCTCAGTCTCCTAAATGCTGGGATTACAGGAAACGCCACCGCACCTGGATCCTCTTCCCTTTTCTTAAGTAGAATTTAGTATCCTTTCAGCTGAGCACTGAAAAGCACATGGTAAAGATAGAACTGAAAATAAAATGCCTTGTCCCTCCAGATACCCGGAAGAAATGGAAAAGGAATTTGCCCAAGAGTCAGCCTACAAGGGCTCAGAGCCACAAGGAACTAGGTCCCTGGGGAGTAGATACATGGAGTTCATTTGACAAACCCTCTGGTAACACTATCTCCCTTCCCTCCCTGCCACCTCGACCCAAGAAAGAGGGGGTCATTTGCAGCAGGACAACAGACTCAGAAGTTTAATTTCTCCCTTACCCCATAAGAACATGTAATGTGAAACCAGGTTAACGGAACAACTACTGGCTCTCAGAAGCGCATTATGCTGGACCAGAGAGCAGGACAGTGCCTGGGTACCTAAGGCTGTATGGCAGGGGCCTAGCCACCCACCAGGCTTTGGTAGCTATCCATTGAAACTGAGTTCTTTATCCCTCAGGTCATGCTTGTCAAGCCCGAAACATAGAGGCCGGTGGGGCTGTCAGGAGTCACAGCCTCAAGCGACCCTGCCTGCCCCTGAGGGAGACCCCATGCTGCAGGGTGCTCTGCGTGAGCTTGCTGAGTGCAGAGTGTCTTGTCTGGGGCCACCAGGGAAGCAAACTGGATTTGCTAGGATTGGAAGCCAACAGTTGTGGAACAGACTGTTCATGTTGAGCCCAAGGTGTCCATACGTAGGCAAGCACTGTGCTCACCTCCATTTGTTACATATTTCAAGACAACCAGGAGCATCCAACGGTTCCCAGCACATAGGAATGATTGATGTTTGATGAGGTAGAAATGACGATTCCCCTGATTTGCTCAGATGCATGGCATATGCCTATCGAATTAGCATAATGCACCCCATAAATATGTACAAATATTTGTATTAATTAAAAGTAAAGAGTTCTCACCCATAAATGAGTGGAACCCTTGCTGTGCCCTCACCTTCTTCTTCCGAGGGCTATGGATGGCAGCTGGCTCATTCGTTACCATTGGAGAGTAAGGACCAAGGGTATAAATTGGATCAGCCTAGTTCCCAAACCTGTGCCCTTGACTTCTAGAACTCCAACAAACTATTTGTTGTTGTTGTTGTTATTATTTTTATTATTATGTTAACTCTCATTGCTTCAGATGACAAATGGGAGCCACAGTGCTGATTTTAGACACTTGCTAGGAAGGTTGGGTGAATCAAGGCGCACAATATTGTAGTGGAAGTTTTGGTTTCTTTAAAAACCTGGTTATGTGATAGAAATACATTTTTGTTCTAATCTCAGGTGTAGGATATGGGACTGCCTTAGTTTATCCACACCTGATAAACGCCTCGTGCAGCTCAGAGAGGGGTGCTATGCCAGCTGCAGTCAGTGGGATACTCTAGGACAGCATAAATACCAGAGCCCAGAGAGAGGAAGGGGCTTTGAGGAGACTAACAGAGGAGGAAGAAAGCTGCTTGTTCATCCTGCTGCGTTTTCCATTTGCTGTTGCTGGACCGCTGGATATCCTGACGACTGAGACTGGTATTTTCCCAAAGAACCCCATGACCCTAACCACCCAGAACTAAGTCTAAAGAGGTCTACATCCCCTCCCTCTCCCTTCTAACCTTCTTTTGCTCCTACCTAGGGTTGGGAGTTTAGAAGGGAGATAGAGGCTTAAGTAATCCTCAAGTAAAACAGAGTTTAAAAAATGGCGTACGCAATATGCCTTCCCATCCCTGGCCAAAAGGAGGCATGCTTATTTATGGCTATGGAGAAATATTACTTGTCCACAGTCTGAAGTTTATAAAAAAGGGCTTGGTGCATGAATCTTTGCTAGAGACACCTGGGAAAATAGTGAAAACCTCATTTTAAAAAAAGTTATTGTAGATCATCTGACATTTCCAGAGGATCCAGGAACCAAGGATCAAGAGGGAACAATACAGACCTTTGTCCTTACCTTCTGTTACTGTGGGTTTTTAACCGTGTTGTAGGAAATGTCACAATGCAGCACATACACACACACATGGACAACACACACACAGCTTCTTGAAGTAAGGCTCACCCTTACATGCAAAATGCTCTGCCACTTCCTGCAACTTTATCAACCATCAGCTGTGACTGTCAGCTTGTTTGGGCTGAGAAATGCCTGAGGCATCAGCCATGCACAGCTGTGGGTGTGTCTGTCAGGGTGGTCCAGAGCTGATTGGCATGTAGAACAGCAAATGAGGGAAGGCCCTTTACACTCTGTGGCAGCACTGTGAGGCCTCGACAGAACAAGAGCAATGCAGGGACCAGAGCAGCTTGCTCTGCCCTTTCTGCTTTCTGGCTGTCATGAGATGAGCTGTGTCTTCTCCATCGTAATCTACCTCACTGTGGCCCGGACACCGTGGGAACCAGCTCCGATCACACAATCCTCTGAAACCTCAAGTCCATGTTAATCTTCCCTTTCCTAAGCTGACTTTCTTGGGTGTTTGGTTACAAGAATGAACAGCTAACACGGAGCTGACTTTGATGGCTGCTTAGGAGCTGGACCCTCAGCATGAAAAGCAATGACTCTCACCAGTACGATGGCCAAGGCTGGTCTGAGCCCTTAGGGACACAGCACAGCGCTGTAGGGAGGAGACACTCTGATGACAGAGTGGGCCAGGGGAATAGTTTTCCTGTTCTAAAAAAGGGGACATTCTGCTTTATGACCCCTGCATACTACAGTCTACAGGTGTTCTGGGATACAGACCAACATCTTGGGGTGGCAGTGTATGTAATCTGCCAACCCCGAACCTGGCATCAACTATGGGGGGAGGAAGGGCCCAAGCTCCGGCAGACTCCATGAAGCCACTATGCTCACTCATGAGGAGCTGCCATGCATGTGGGCTTCTTATAGAAGACAAGACACCTTCCTTATCATCGGTGCTTCATTCAGTCAGAGTGACAGCTTAGTGACAGGCTGCCTCTGGAATATGAGCTATGAGGTTTCAGTGATGAGTCACCTGGGAACCAGGAGAATCACATCAAATCACATCAAATTAAAGTCAATTAATTGCACCCTTAAAGACCAGGTTTGCTTAGGTCCTGTAGACAGGCAGTTTTCTCATTGCTTTTCGTAAACTGTAGAATGACAGAACTGATCCCCCTCTTCTCCCAGTACTGGGAACTGAACCCAGGACTCTATTCATGCTACACAAGTGCTCTAGCCTTGAGCTGGATCTCAAGGCTTCCCGACTCCCCTTTATGTTTTGATACCAGCTCTCACTAAGCTGCCCAGGCTGGACTTGAACTAACTTCAGCAGCTCAGAAGGGCCTGTGGTCTTCCTGCCTCAGCCTCACAAATCATTGGGATTATTAGCCTGTCCTTCCAGGCTTAGCTGACTGAATTGGTGTTAACTATCGCAACAAGTAGTTGAAACTGTGTGACCCCCAGCAAGTGACCTAGCAACTCCATCGTACCTCAGTTTCATATTTTTATAAGCTAAGACTTGTAGATAGAGATTATTTTCACACCTGAATTTTATAATGCTGAATAAAATTTCAGAGGAAAATACTTCTCTGCAAAGTTTTTTGTGGCTATTATTGTGATTTTAATATTTAGGTAGGAAGTGTCTTTTGGAAGATAGTGGTGGGCTGGTTTGATGCCCTGAGGTTTGGTGGAATGGGGCAACCAAGTGGTGGACCTGGATTTAGGTCATGGCTTTACCATTTGGTGGCCACAGAACCTCACAGGCTGCTTTCTCTCCTGGGTAAAGCTGCCTTGGATACAGTTTGTTCTTTATAATGGTGTTTCTGCAGCTCGAAGATGGAGCTACTATCGGCTGCTTTTCAGGGTACTGAGCATCAAATTCAGTAGCGTGAACAGGAGCTGGGCAGATCTGCCTGGCTTACTGATATGTGTCACTTGCCTTTCTCATTGCAGTGCCAGCTGGTGACCAGCTTCTGCTGTTAGGAAGCAGGGTAGTGGATGCCGGTTCAGCATCCCTTCTTTGTATTCAGTCTGGGACCCTCAGCCCAGGGATGGCACCTCCCACATACAGCTAGCCCAGCCTAGAAACTTCACGGACACACCCAGAGGCTGGTCTTCTGGGTAACTCTAGAGCCTGTCAAGTTGACAGTCGGCAGTAGCCATCATGCGGTATAAACCGAAGTGTACACTTAGCTCCTGAAAATGTATGCTGTGGTTCTAACAGAGCCAGAAACCCTTCAGGAGCTGAACCTATCTGAGAGGAGAGAGTGTGCTCCTTGATTGAGCACTCTGACCCTTTTCTCCACAGCCTCTAGGACCCTAGGACTGTTTCTGCTGGGTGGCAGGCACAGCCCATTACGTTACTCTAGCACTTCCCTGCCTTGTTAATTGGTAGCGTCTGTTGTTTCTGTGGAGAGAAATAGGCACATGGCTTTCGGGGCACAGACATGAGTTTTGGCTTAGGGACAGAGAGCTGTCTGATAGGAGCTTTCTCTTGGCATAAACCTACATTTCCACTTAAATACAGTGTTGGTTCAGAAATCAGAACCCCTAGTGATCTCTTGTCGGGATTTAAATATTAATAAATGCATTGCTCCCTTGTCCCTGAATGTGATCTGCTCTTAAAATAAGTTTGAGGCCCATTGTGGTGACACCACACACACACACACACACACACACACACACACACACACACACGCACGCACGCACTTGGGAAGCAGAGGCAGGCGGGTCTCACGTCCAGCCTGGTCTACTTAGTGAGTTCCAGAACAGTCAGGGCTCTCCATTGAGAGACCTGACCCTGTCTCAGAAAGCCGAAAAGAAAAAAAAAAAATTAAAATAAAGTAAGATTTGAATATTCAGTATTGCAAATTAATGTATGAACTCACTCTTCCAGCTTTCCCCCAACAGGAAATTCTATGTCTCTTACTCACCTTAATTGGTGATCTAATCTGAAGTACCAAGAGATCAAATGATTTCTCTACGCTGGTGAGCGTCTTCCACAAAACCCGTCATAGAGCTGGGCCGATCCCTGGCCTCTCCTAATGAGAATCCCACATGTCTCTAAAAATAGACCATTATCGAATGCTTTCTATCAGACTCTGATAGGACAACAACCTGCCTCTCCACTTCATTTCCTTCCCTCTCCTCTGATTTTAAATGCTCTCTGACATTCAGGATGTGGTAAGTCGACCGTGTTCAGAGTTCAGGGTTCCGAACACAATTTTCCAACAAAAGACGAGCTAGAAATACCTCTTTCAGACAAAACATGGAAATCCTAGGAACTGGTGTGAATTCCCTCTGAGTTTCCCTTTTCCCCCTCAGGAAGCGCACCTTGCACCTGGGGTCTGGGACCGGCGCTGAACCATCACCATGGCAACGTACTCCCCCACCCCCCACCCCATCCCCCGGCCCCCAGAACAGCGGCCTGCCAGGCTCTAGCTTGCCTTTGTTGCACAAAAGTGACCACTAGGGCCCAGAAGCCCGTGACCCTGCTCATCCCGGCTTTGTTTTGCCCGGAGTCTTTTGTGGGAAGAGGAAATCCAGCGTTTGAATGCTC